>CM053033.1:107136657-107736657 GCA_028564925.1 Lithobates sylvaticus | reverse complement strand
ATGCCCTGCTCACTGTTCTCTGAGGAAGAGATGATCCTTATTTGCAAATTAAGATAATTTTTAAGTTATTTTTACATGGGATGGTGTTTGTGTGGGTCATGTGTGTATGTCTAAGGCTGGTTTCACACCGGAGCGGTGCGGGCGGCGCAAATGGGTAGGAGCGGTATAGGAGCGGCGAATACACCGCTCCTTCACCGCTCCAAAGATGCTGCTAGCAGGACTTTTTTTACCGTCCTGCTAGCGCACCGCTCCAGTGTGAAAGCCCTCAGGGCTTTCACACTGGAGACACAGCAGCAGCTGTTTCAGGTCGGTTTGCAGGCGCTATTTTTAGCGCAATAGTGCCTGCAAACCGCCCCAGTGTGAAACCAGCCTTAATGATTTGGCCTCAAAACATACTTTCTGTGTACAGATTCACTTCCGGGCCAATGTATATTGCTTCCTGTTTTAGTGTGTGTGTGTGTATATATATATATATATAGAGCACTACCTATATATAGCGTGCGCTATTATCAATGAGAAAACCACAGTTACCCTAGCGCCAGTTGCAGTTTACATATGCGGGTATTTACTATCGCTATTTGCGCTTCAATGTGCACCAGTTTGCACGTTCGATTAGTGACTTTTCCGACGCACCAATTAATGTATGAACTGGTGCAGTGCCTTCTTAGTAAATCACCCCCTCTATCTGTTATTCTTGGTCTGTTAATAAAATAAGATTGAACTAAAAAAAAAAAAAAAGGCGTGGGGTCCCCCCCCCCCAAGACCCAAGACCATACCAGACCCTTCGGCCTAATATGGATTTTTGAAGGGAAACCAAAAGAACTTTTAAATAAAAAAAACATGTGCCCCCCCAAAATCCATAACAGACCCTTATCCAAGCATGCATCCGGCAGGTTGGAAAAGGGGGGGGGGGGGTGAGCTGACCAGGTTGCAATATGGGGGGGGTGGGTGCTTTGGGGCAGGGGGGGCTCTGTGCCCCCCACCCCAAAGCACCTTATCCCCAACAACCCTGGGTGGTGGTTGTGAGGGTTTGCAGGCAGGGGGCATTTGGTGGTGAAACTGCTCACTGAACATGACAGGGGATATCATTTTTGCCACTGCATATGTATGTTACCATCTGGCTGCCTTTGCAGTTTAAATAGGTGCTCACAGGGTAGTAAAAATGTGGCTAAACCGCCTTTTTTTATTTTTTTTATTTTTTGCTGCTCCCTGGGCAAAACTGCATACAAGCCCTTATGCCGTGTACACACGAGTGGAATTTTCGTCAGAAAAAGTTTTCAGCTTTTTTTCATCTGACTTATTTTTCGAAAATTCTGAGAGACCTAGAAATAGAACATTTTGTAAATTTTTTTTTGACGGAACCAATTACTATCAGGAAAACCACTCGTCTGTATGCTGTTCCGACGGACCAAAAATGACGCATGCTCTGAAGCAAGTGACGTGTCGTACGTGTTGTACGTCACTGCGTTCTTGACGATCGGACTTTGGTGTGATCGTGTGTACGCAAAGCAGTTTCAGCGGAATTCCGTCGGAAAAACCTTCAGAGTTTATTCCGACGGGAAAACCAGCCGTGTGTATGCGGCATTACTGTTCTCCTTGTATCAGTGCAAGCCAATGGACAACTGGCATACTGAAAACAATGCTGCGCTACATTTTCACTTTGAACATTTCTTTCGCGTTTTTGTATGTCATGCTCTGATGTTAGCTGCCTAGATATTGAAATCCCTAGTGCTGACTTTTATTATTTTATACTGAAAACAATGTACTCTCCAGGTGGCTTATCTTGCAATTGTTTTTGGGCAACAGTCATTCAGCAATGATGCTGAGTTCAATAGGTGACATACAAATGGTTGCTGGAGAAAGAACACCTGGCTATGATATATAAAAATAGGACAGAGCAAACATGCAGTGACAGCACCGTGGTGTAAATGATGTATAATATCTATATTTCGAATAAATTAACTATATGCAGTATCAAATTTGATTTGTACGCCTTTTTCATTTGTTACCTGTGGATGTTATCTTATGGAGATTGTCATTTCCCAGCCAAAACTCATTCAAGCGGCTGCCAAACCCTTTCTTGTAGTCGGCCCAGTTCCGAAAGAAATCCACTGACCCGTCCCAACGACGCTGAAACACCTGCCGAGAGAGCCGAAAAAGCATCTGAGATACATAAAGCTCACAAATTTCCCTATTTATTGCGGTTAACTTTTTGTTAGTATCCTGCAAGTAGTTGAAAATGCACAACTTTATTTTTCCTTCTCTCCCTGAATGCTTTTTTTAAGTCAGGATCAGCAAAACAGCCCTGAAACCTTCTGCTTTATAAAGCCAGCAGTAGCACTGCCAATATTTCTAGCCCCGCTGGTTCACTTTAAAGATTTATTTGTGTCTAAGCACCAATCTAGGTAGCCATTCAGATCACAAAGTATGTGGCTGGTACTTGGAGAGTAAACGTTCTTCTAGAATAAACTAAAAAAAAAATGCAAAGGTCACGTGATCTCCAGTGTCCTCTAATTCCCATTATATGCAGCTATTGCCATTTTTCTTTATTATCCCTAGGAAAGCAGACTGCAGCTATAAATAAGGAAAGAGTTCCCCCTTCTGGCCAGAAATGACAATAACATGTTCTCCATTGCAGTTGGTTAGAAAATAACGTCTGACAAAAATACAAGTCCCATGTATATAAGTATTCACAGCCTTTGTCCCGACACTCAAAATTGAGCTCAGGTGCATCCTGTTTCCACTGATCATCCTTGAGCTGTTTCTACAACTTGTTTGGAGTCCACCTGTGGTAAATTCAGTTGATTGGACATGATTTGGAAAGGCACACACCTGTCTATATAAGGTGCCACAGTTAACAGTGCATGTCAGAGCACAAACCAAGTTCAAGCAATTGTCTGTAGACATCTGAGACAGGATTATATCCAGGCACAGATCTGGGGAAGGGTACAGAAAAATGTCTGCAATAGGGATGAGCCGAACACCCCCCGTTCGATTTGTACCAGAACATGCGAACAGGCAAAAAATTTGTTCGAACACGCAAACACCGTTAAAGTCTATGGGACACGACCATGAATAATCAAAAGTGCTAATTTTAAAGGCTTATATGCATGGTATTGTCATAAAAAGTGTTTGGGGACCTGGGTCCTGCCCCAGGGGAGATGTATCAATGCAAAAAAAAGTTTTAAAAACTGCAGTTTTTTCAGGAGCAGTGATTTTAATAATGCTTAAAGTGAAACAATAAAAGTGTAATATTCCTTTAAATTTCGTACCTGGGGGGTGTGTCTATAGTATGCCTGTAAATGGGTGCATGGTTGCCGTGTTTAGAATAGTCTGACAGCAAAATTACATTTCTAAAGGAAAAAAACGTATTCAAAACTACTCGCGGCTACAATGAATTGTCGGGTCCGACAGTACACATAACAGTTCATTGATAAAAACGGCATGGGGATTTTCCCACAGGGGAACCCCGAACCAAAATAAAAAAAAATGCGTAGGGGTCCCCCTAAATTCCATACCAGGCCCTTCAGGTCTGGTATGGATATTAAGGGGAACCCTGCGCCAAAATTTAAAAAAAAATGGCGTGGGGGTCCCCCTCAAAATCCATACCAGACCCTTATGGTCTGGTATGGATTTTAAGGGGAACACCTACACCAAAATGTAAAAAAAATGGCGTGGGGTCCCTGTAAAAGGGTGACCCCGTCCCCCTCTGACAACACAGGGAAAGCCATAGGGAAGTCCCAGTGCGTCTGAGGAGGGCGGGGTCACCAGGTGGCCCGCCCTCTGTTATTTAAGAAGTGTCAGAAGAATCGAAGCGTCACACGGCTGAAGACTCCCACTGAGGCGGATCGTGCGGGTGGAGCAGAGAAGAAGCCGGAGCAAGATGCGGGACGAGAAGAGCAGAGGAAGAAGAAGATGAAGAAGAAGATGGAGAAGAAGTTGGAGGAACAAGTAGAACACCGGAGGAAGACCAGAAGAAAGAAGATGGAAGAAGAAGAAATTAATAAAGGACTTGTCAAAAACTGCCTCTTGTGTTTTTTAACCCTTTTGTCACTTTTTTTGTGAAATGGTAGGGATACATTGGTCCCCCATTAACATTTCACACAGGGGGGTGGGATCTGGGGGTCCCCTTGTTAAAGGGGGCTTCCAGATTCCGATAAGCCCCCCACCCGCAGAGCCCCACAACCACGGGGCAAGGGTTGTGAGCATAAGGCCCTTGTCCTCATCAACATGGGGACAAGGTGCTTTGAGGGGCTACCTCAAAGCACCCTCCCACTGTTGAGGGCATGTGACCTGGTACAGTTCAGGAGGGGGGGCACTCTCTCGCCCCCCCTCTTTTCCTGCGGCCTACCAGGTTGCATGCTCAGATAAGGGTCTGGTATGGATTTTTGGGGGGAACCCATGCCTTTAAAAAAAAAATAATAATTGGTGCGGGGTTCCCCTTAAAATCCATACCAGACCTGAAGGGCCTGGTATGGAATTTAGGGGGATCCCCACGCATTTTTTTTTTTTTAATTTTGGTTCGGGGTTCCCCTGTGGGGAAATCCCCATGCCGTTTTTATCAATGAACTGTTATGTGTATTGTGGGACCCGGCAATTCATGGTAACCGCGAGTAGTTTTAAATTATTTTATTCCTTTAGAAATGTAATTTTGCTGTCAGACTGTTCTAAACATGGGAAACATGCGTCCCTTTACAGGCATACTATAGACACCCCCCAGGTAAGAAATTTAAAGGAATATTACACTTTTATTGTTTCACTTTAAGCATTATTAAAATCACTGCTCCCGAAAAAAAAATCAGTTTTTAAAACTTTTTTTTGCATTGATACATGTCAGGACCCAGGTCCCCAAACACTTTTTATGACAATACCATGCATATAAGCCTTTAAAATTAGCACTTTTGATTTCTCCCATAGACTTTTAAAGGGTGTTTCGAATTTGCCGCCAACACCCGAAATTGTTCGGCGAACATGAGTTCATAAAGCGAACATAAAGCTCATCCCTAGTCTGCAACATTGAAGGTCCCAATTAGCACAGTGGCCTCCATCATCCATAAATGGAAGAAGTTTGGAACCACCAGGACCAGTGGCGGCACGTGCATTGTGGGCGCATGGGCGCCGCCCCCCCATCCATGCGCCCGGCCCCTTTCAGGACGCCGGACGCATGGATTCCTATGGCGGGGCGGGTGGGGGGGTGGTACAGTTTGGAGCATGTGGGAGGGAATGTGATAGGTTTGAGAACTCATGGAGGATGATACAAGGAAGCAAAAAAGAGACAATTTCATGAAAAAAATAAAACGGATTACAGGGCCATTAGGTAGTAGATGTGTCACTTTACACGGAAAATGTATCAATGATTTACAACTGTTTAATTTCTACTCTTTAAAGCTTACAATCCAGCCACCGTTGTCTGTGTCCATATCACACAGGACCTTCATGGGCTGGATGCCATCTGGGTATATGGTATACCAGCCACTCAAAACTTCACCCTGATTCTGAAGCTCCTTGCAGGTCCTTGCAGCTGTGAAAGAAGAGAATGTAGAAGAGATCAATCAACTGCAACTGAATCCTCCTAAAAGGAATTCATAGTCTTGTAATATTTTTTTATTATTGTTTTTTAAACCTTATTTCTATGTAATATATATATATATATATATATATATATATATATATATATATATATATATATATATATATATATATATATATGTATTATATTTGTTATTCCATATGTACACAGAGGGGCAGCCATATTTGCTTATATGCAGGCTCTGCTCCCCACTTTATAACATAACTGTTTTTTCTGCACACGGTAGAGCAAAGCATAATGCTGGTAGATCTCTGTGCATCACTTTTAGGCCCCTAAAACACATGAAAAAAAAAAGTGTATGCCCACATACCCTGACCCCTAGGTTTATCCCTCGGGCAGACCCCAACAATACACTGACATAGGGCTGTTTACATGCATCCGGCACAAAGCAAAAAAATAAATTAAATATTCTGTCTGTCATGTTCAGTGGGCAGTGTAAACAGAATTTTAATTGGTAATTAATTTGCTGATAACTTCAAATTAAATCTCTTGAAAATGTGTGCTTAAAATATCATCTCTGTTCTATTGGGATTTTGGGATTTGCGTCAAAAGCTCATTGGACCAAGCTGCGGGCAGCTGATCAGCAGTAACACTTCCTTACTGATTATCTTATGTTGAAGCAATTGTTGCCAGACTAGATCTGAAATGACCTAACCTGCCCAGAATAATTATGTCATCTATGGGCACCTCAATATAGCTGTATTCTGTCAGAGTTGAGGCTCCTATCCAAGGTTAGAGGCTATTATTATTATCTACACCAATGACACCCAGATCCCACCTATCTCTCCACTCCTCAACTCACCCCCTCGATCTCCTCACGGATCTAAAAACTTACTGAATGACATCTCGGTATGAATGTCACACCCAGGGGCGGACTGACCATTCGGCCACTCGGGCACTTCCCGAGGGCCCCGGGCCACTAGGGGGCCCCATCAGGGTTGCCAGCCTCAGTAAAACCAGGGACAGTATGTAAAAATCTGTGTTTTTTTTACATCTGTTTCTGAAATATCCCTTACCGACATCCTTTTGGTGTAAAAATGCAGAGATTATAGCTGCCCCACCTCTCCAGTACCTTCTCAGCCAATAAAAACATGTCTGTGTATACTGTGTGTACATGTATGTGTATACTGTGTGATTGTATACTGTGTGTGTGTATACTGTGTGGCCCCATAATCTCTGATTGTCTGGGGGCCTCATAATCTCCTATTGCCCGGGGGCCCCATGAGTTGTCAGTCCGCCCCTGGTCACACCACTTTCTCAAACTCAATCTTTCTAAAACTGAGCTTGTAATATTTCCTCCTTCCCGGTCCCCCCCCCCCCCCCCCCCCATGACTTTACCATTAAGATCAACAGCACAACCAGCACAATCCTTGACTCTGACCTCTCCTTCAGCCCTCACATCCAGTCACTGGCTAAATCCTGCCACCTTAACCTCCGCAACATCTCCAGAGCATCTCCAGATGAACCTAGGGGTCAGGGTATGTGGGGATACACTTTTTTTTTTCACGTGTTTTCACGTGACTAATGACACCACAAAGCAACTTATTCACTCCTTGATTATTTCCCACCTTGACTACTGCAACTCTCTCCTTAATGGCCTACCCTTACGCAGGCTATCCCCCTTCAGTCTATTATAAATGCTGCTGCTAGACTAATACACCTCACTAACCGATCCGTGACTGCCGCCCCTCTCTGCCAATCCCTTCACTGGCTTCCTCTACCCCACCGTATAAAATTCAAAATGCTAACCACAACATACAAGGCCATCCACCACATCGCCCCCATCTACATCACCAACCTTATCTGCAGATATCGCCCAAATTGTCCCCTCCGCTCCTCCCAGGACCTCCTGCTCTCTAGCTCCCTTGTTACCTTCTCTCATGCTCATCTTCAGGACTTCTTCAGAGCCTCTCCCATCCTCTGGAATTCCCTGCCCCGGTATATCTGATCAGCCCCTAACCTGTTCACCTTTAGGAGATCCCAAAAACTCACTTATTCAGGGAAGCCTATCCCACACTAGGGTGACCACGTTTCCAAACTGCCATTCAGGGACATCCCCCCCCCCCCACCAGCACCCACGCCCGTGATTTTGATACTTTTTTTTAACTAAGTCTCTCAGTTCCCTGTGTGTCACCTTTATTAGCGTCACCTTCATTGCCGTTTCTCTCAGTTGTTCCACTGTGTTACCTTCATATCCCCTCACTTGTCAGCTTTTTTACTGTCCCTCGTATCACCTTCTCCTTCATTGCTGTCATGATTTCATAGATGGTGCCAGTGTGCCCATGAATTGTCGCTACTGTGCCCCATCACCAGATGCTGCCAGTGTGCCCATCAATTGTCACTACTGTGCTCCATTAGATGCTGCCAGTGTGCCCATGAATTGTTGCTACTGTGCCCCATTAGATGCTGCCAGTGTACCCATCAATTGTCGCTACTGTGCCCCATCAGATGCTGCTAGTGTGCCCATCAATTGTCACTACTGTGACCCATCACCAGATGTTGCCAGTGTGCCCATGCATTGTCGCTACTGTGCCTCATTAGATGCTGCCAGTGTGCCCATTAATTGTCACTACTGTACCCCATTAGATGCTGCCAGTGTACCCATGAATTGTCGCTACTATGCCCCATCAGATGCTGCCAGTGTGCCCATCAATTGTTGCTACTGTGCCCCAATCGATGCTGCCAGTGTGCCCATCAATTGTCGCTACTGTGCCCCAATCGATGCTGCCAGTGTGCCCATGAATTGTCCCTACTGTGCCCCATCACCAGATGCTGCCAGTGTGCCCATCAATTGTCGGTACTGTGCCCCAATCGATGCTGCCAGTGTGCCCATGAATTGTCCCTACTGTGCCCCATCACCAGATGCTGCTAGTGTGCCCGTCAATTGCCGCTACTGTGCCCCATTAGATTCTGCCCAGCACTTACCTGTTTCTCAGCGTGGGGGGGGGGGGGGGGGCCGCCTCAGGCAGTCGGGGATATCGCCGGCTGCTGCAATGTACTGCGAGCGGGACTCGAGGACCGGAAACAGCCGTGCCGACGGCACAGGCTGGGCTGGATGATCCTTACCAGCAGTAAGGAACTGTGCTCTGTCTGGTCCGGTGGTGTGGTGTCTGTCTATCTGGCTGGCTGCTCTCTCTCTCAGAGGCGCGCTGCTCAGCCGTCTACCGGGTGCCAGTCCTGCCGCCCGTAGGGTGCGGGGCTGCGGGCGGGTACACTGCCCACACTGACTTGGGGAACTGCCCATGTGACTGTCAGCCCGCCCCTGAGGCCTCAGCTGAGCTGACGTCACTGGTTACTAGACGCTGGGCGGCCGCTAGCCTAGCAACCGCACTGTGTCAGAGTCAGACTGAGAATGTAATGTAAAGTAACGGTGGCGGCGGCGGCGGCGGCGGACGGGCGGATTAAGTCTGGTGGTCACTGTGTTTTTTTTTTCATTCCGGGACACTGTATTGTCCCGGAATGAAGCTCCCCGGGACACGGGACATAAATCTTAAATCCGGGACAATCCCGGGCAATCCGGGACACGTGGGCACCCTATCCCACACCCACCTAACAACTGTCCCTGAGCCACCCTTATCAAATCATTCCCCGCATCTATTACCTTTTGTACCACTACCCCCTCCCTTAACAATGTAAGCTCTACGAGCCGGGCCCTCCTGTCCCTTCTGTATTAAACTGTATTGTAATTGTGCTGTCCCCCCTCACATGTAAAGTGCTGTGTAAACTGTTGGCGCTATATAAATCAATAATAATAATAATATTGTCTGAATTCCAGTAGAAGTGCTAGTTAAAAGGATGGGCAGAATGATCAGACAAGGAGTCACTGTAACTTGCATAGCTCCCAACTGTCCCTGATTTTGAGGGACTGTCCCTGATTTGGAACCAAGTCCCTTTGTCCCTCTTTCCTCCTCATTTGTCCCTCATTTTGGTCTGATCTTATAATAAAATGCACTATTTATGAATTTCAAAAGCCAATATAAAGGAATAGTAGTGGTAAAAAAAAAGTGAACTTGCAGTATAATAAACCTATGCAAAGCTAGAATCAATCATGGAAAACAGGGTCAGGATGGCAAAGGTCATAAATACACTGCAAAGTAATATAAAACATGAAATCTGCACAAGCATAATCTCTATAAGACTCTATAGCCACAGAGAGACTAGCTGGGAATTATTGCTTCAGTAAAGCGGTTCAGAATACAAGCCTTGCAATTATCCTCATTGATAGCATACCTTTCAGTAAAGTCCAGGGTAGTTCTGGGGACACAGGCAAACAGCCGGAGGGATCCGAGGCCCAAGGACACAGGGGGGGTACCCCAATGGGACTAGAGTACTCTAGTCTATAGAATCTAGAGAAGCTGCCAGTTTCTAGGCTTCTAGGTCCTTGATTGGCTGCTTGCACTACGGTTCTGACAGTGGAGGGCCTCTCCCCTGGCTGGAGATCACATGCCCAGCTCTTTGAGTCACTGAGGGAGGGAAGCTGAAGAATGTATACACCCTAACATAGGTGTGCACACAGGGTGTGCCAGGTGTGCCTGGGCATGCCTTAACCACCCTGTGTGGCACAGAATCCCCCTGTTTAGACCCCTGATATTTCACTAAAGCGCCCTAATGGGGCTCTTAAATTTTTTTTTTTAAATAATAAAAATAAAAACTGCTGACACCGTCCACTGCGCTAACTCCAATCCCTGCCCCACTGACACTGTCAGTATATATCCACATGTACAAACACGCATATATGTTTGAGCTTTGAGGCACACACCCTAATGTTATAGGCTGTGCACACCTATGCACCCTGATGGTGTCCAGAAAATAAGGTTGAGGGAAATGAAGTTATAGGATCTTGTGGTTATATGGGTAAATGGACACCCCACTCCACTACTGGGCAGCACACACTTCTGAAGTATCCAATACAGTGAAGGTCCTGCCCAGAACTGGAAGGCTGCAACAAACAATAGCTGTACTTATCTCTAATTGGGTAATGCAAAGCAGATCGACTTTAGTCGAAGTAGCTCAGCAACTAATAATATTTAATCTATTGATTTGATTTTAATCAGATCTGATGGATTGCCATGGGAAAACACACTAAAGCTGAGCATACATAATACAATTTTCTTATCCAATTTCCTTTATATTAACCTTCAACTATGTAGTGCAAGGCCTGCCTGATTACATACAAATTGAAAGTGTTTACTGAAATATCCCTTACCGACATCGTACCAGACAATTGTATAGTGTGTGGCCAACCTTAGCACCAACTTGTTACTCAAACCCCTTTGTGGTAGATGAGAGAAACTTTCCAGATGGGGTAGGAGAAAAGATTAGATCAATCTCCATTGTGTGTAACAGCTACTATATGGTCTGGATTGATCTGCTATTGATCAAGCTGCTGAAAAAGAAAGGCTGTCTGTGTTCCTCCAAATCAAGAAATCAGATGGAAACAAACTGTCCAATGGTCATTCCCAGGCACACCGGAATTTGATTGGTTGTTTGATAGGGAAATCAAGAAAGTGTTTTTCTCAGTCACTTTAATGAGATAAGATGACTGGATATTGTGTACTTACCATATAACGCCTCTCTGACACTGCTCTCTCCTTTCTCTCCTATTGGTTGAAAATAAGATTCTGTAAGTCAGCTACATGCTACTAAATGGTTGGCATTTGGTAATAATCATTAATCAAAACTGCAGAATTACACTTAATATTAAAGTGCCTTAAAGTAACACTAATGCCCTCTATCATGGATTTTTTTCCCGACGGATGTTGGCTCAAATTTGTCTTGCATACACACAGTCACACAAATGTTGTCGGAAATTCCGAACGTCAAGAACGCAGTGACGTACAACACGTGTGACAAGCCGAGAAAAATGAAGTTCAATAGCCAATGCGGCTCTTCTGCTTGATTCTGAGCATGCGTGGCACTTTGTGCCTCGGAATTGTGTATACACGATCGGAATTTCAAGTTTAGTTGTCGGAAAATTTGAGAACCTGCTCTCAAACATTTGTTGTCGGAAATTCCAACAGCAAATGTCCGATGGAGCATACACACAGTCGGAATCTCCGACAACAAGCTCACATCGAACATTTCCCGTCGGAAAATCCGATCGTGTGTACGAGGCATAATACCCTTTTCACACTGGGGCATTTTTCAGGCACTTTTGGGCTAAAAATAGCCC
Organism: Lithobates sylvaticus; assembly: GCA_028564925.1. NCBI lineage: Eukaryota > Metazoa > Chordata > Amphibia > Anura > Ranidae > Lithobates > Lithobates sylvaticus. The sequence continues at coordinate 107,724,895 of CM053033.1, read as the reverse complement.
CTGTAAAGCGCCTGAAAAACACCTGCAAAGTGCTTCGGCAGCAACGCTACATGGGCGCATTCAACCCTTTATTCGGCCACTAGCGGGGGTTAAAAGCGACTTGCTAGTGGCCGAATAGCACCGCTAAAATGACGGTAAAGTGCTGCTAAAACTAGCTGCATTTTATCGTTAACGCCTGCCCACTCCAGTGTGAAAGCAGCCTTATTCTTCAAAAATAATCCATACAGATCCATTACTTAAAAGAGAAGTGCAAAATTTAAAAAAGCAAACATATTGTACATACTCACCTAGATGGCTGCTGCATCGCTCCAATGCTGCATATGTAACCCCACTGACTCTACACTGAGAGATCAAAGACCACTGATCCCTCAGTTCTCGGGTGCCCTCTAAATAGAGAGCGGTGACTGTTAGTCACCGCTCTCTGCTCAGCTACTCCAGAGCTCACTGGAGCGCTGGACAGTGAAGGGGGAGGGAGCAGCTGGCTCAGGCTCTCAGCGGTGTGCTGAGAGGCTGAGCCAGCTGCCGGTCAGAAACCTGGGCAGAATCCAACATTGTTGTCGGGATCCCTACAGAGCCTGAACCAGCTTTGTATGGGTCAAGCAGCGCACATTAGTTGTAATCATGTACACTGCTCTATGCACACTACATATCCCATAGTCCACAGTCCATCTCAGTAGCAAGCAAGAGAGGGAGGCTACATTCCTACATTCAGTAGGACCATGGAGAACAAATCTAGCCACCTTCTAACAGGAAGTTGGATCACAGCAGAAAAAATCAAGGAATTTGGAGATTTGGAGGAGGCTGAGAATAAGGCTACTTTCACACTTGCAGCGCCAGCCGTTAACGCTAAAGTGGTGCTAGTTTTTGCGGCGCTTTAGTGATGTTTAGTGGCGCTCCCGCACAGCTTTTTTGCTGCTAGTGGAGCAGTTTTTATCCTTAAAAAAAGGCTAAAAACACCATTTTGCAGCGCTTTCAAATTGCTTTTTTTAGATGCCTTGGAAGCACTGTCCATTCATTGCAATGGGCAGGGCGTTTTGGGAGTGCTAAATACAGCGCTCCCAACCCACCCCAAAGATGCTGCTTGCAGGACTTTTCCTAACGTCCCGCAAGTGCACCGTGTGAAAAGATACACTGCAATGGATGGCAGGCGCTTTGCAGAGGCTATTTCTAGAGCTAAAGCACCTGAAAACCGCCCAGTGTGAATGGGGTCTTAAAGAAGGAACTTTTCTGAGATAAGAAGAATACATACTCGAATAAATATTTTTGAAACCAGAGTTTAGTGTCATTTTAATAGAGCCCTACGTAGATCTAAACCCAATCACTAGAATCTCATATCAATTCTAACATGGTAGTAACTTTAATAATTGTTTTGAATCTTTTTAAATCTGCAGTTTTCATCACGACGGCATACCAGAGGTAGTGCAAAATGTACCTCCATTTCCACAAATTCCCATTCAAAGATCATTAACAGGGATTAACCATAGGATGCCATACCATAGACAGGTCATTACCCTGATCTTACACACAAAATTTTGGATGCCTCCAAGGACCCCAACCGCCTTACCACTACAATCCCCAAACAAGTCCACCATTCGCAGGGGCAGGAGGGTGGGAAGCTTCTTCTTTGTCCATTTCTTCCAAGTGCCCAACCGACTTAACGACCCCACCTTCCCACCTACCTTACATTTTACCCAAACACTGTCCCCACACATTGTCCCACTCCTGACAATATTCTATTAACCCTCTAACTGCCAAACTACCCTGCCAGGCTAGTCATGCCCGCCCTTCGCCTATTTTTATTTATTTTTTTGCTTTGGGCCTTTCTTGAAAATAATACCCAGTGACCCTTCTATAAAGGTTCCGACACTCAAACCAGCATTCAGTCAGCGAGTGCAGCCAATGGCAGCAGGGCTGATCAGTGTATTCTGATGGGGGAGGGAAGTTCCCACTGTGAGAATACAAATATCCCTGCATTAACATTGCTTGTATTTATTGATGGAGGGATCTGTGAATTTTTATTTGTTAAACCCTCTAGTGATGAGAAAATTTGAAGGAGCAAGATGGAAACATTTCTAACAGTCCAAAATTGAAAGTTAAAAGCAAGCAGCACAGTGGTGTAGTGGTTAGCACTTTCACCTAGCAGCAAAAAGGGTCGCTGGTTCGAATCCCAACCACTACACCATCTGCCTGGAGTTTGCATGTTCTCCCTGTACTTGCATGGGTTTCCTCCGGGTACTCCGGTTTCCTCCCACACTCTAAAAGACATGCTGGTAGGTTCATCGTATTCTGTCTAAATTGGCCCTAGTATGTATGAATGTGTGTTAGGGACCTTAGGTGGTAAGCTCCTTGAGGGTAGGGACTGATGTGAATGTACAATGTATATGTAAAGCGCTGTGTATTGACAGCGCTATATAAGTACCTGAAATAAATAAAACAAAATTTTGAGTACTTTTGAGTGACATTTGTCAAGGCATTAAACTTACTGAGAATGTTCATACACACATTTGTTCAAAAATCTACTAATGTATGGCCAGTTTTAAGTGTTAATTACAGGTTGCTCTGGGCAATCTTTTCCAAGATATATCTTTCCTCTACCGCTATGTCTGATGTGCACCTGTACTTATACTCTAAACCGGGGATCTCCAAACTATGGCCCTCCAGCTGTTGCAGAACTACATGTCCCATGAGGCATTGTACAACTCTGACATTCACAGACATGACTAGGGCATGGTGGGAATTGTAGTTCCAGAACAACTGGAGGGCCGTAGTTTGGAGACCCCCATTGATTAGAAAATGCAGGGGCGTCAGACTCATAGCTTGTTATGAGTTTTTTTTTTTTTCAAGCACATGATTAGAGCCTGAGGCTCTAATTGGTTTGAAAAAGGTTGGGCTTGGAGCGCTTGGGGCTTCGACTGCACTCTGAACCCACCCACTTGGGACACTAGCAAATCAATATTCGCTATTGGTTTCCATCTTCTCCTCCCTGTGTTTGTTAAAAATATGATTGTTTTTTATATTAATCAGACATAGGATACATGGGACAATATTACAATAGTGAATAGATATCTGTCAGTCTTGTATTGTATTCCTAAGATTGTAATAGTTTTGTATGTACAGCAGCTTTGTATAGTAAAAGCACATTTACACACTGCAGAAGTCTCAGCTTCCTTGTTATACCACAGAGTAACCTTGCTAGATTGACGCAAGCGAAACAGGGTTTAACCAATTACCATTAACACATTCCTGTCCTCTGGTGACAACATTCACTCACCACACTGTATATTTGGAGGAGCAGTGTTTTCACCCTAGGACAAGACCACAGAACACACCCCTTCTCATCATATCCATAACATGGGAGGGAAGTGTTCTGTAGTCCACTAGAATAGCTGGGAACAGTAATCAATAGGAAGGCAGCATTGGCAGAGACAATAATATGATTTTTGGCAGGATCATATATGTATCAATATATTTACCAGACCAAAAGGGAGCAAATAAGAGTTAATTGTTATGCCCTGTACACGTGATAGGATTTTCCGACAACAAAACCATGGCTATTTTTCTTCCGAAGGATGTTGGCTCAAACTTGTCTTGCGTACACACGGTAACACAAATGTTGTCGGAAATTCCAAACTTCAAGAACGCGGTGACGTACAAAACGTACGACAAGTTCATTAGCCAGTGTGGCTCTTCTGCTTGATTCCGAGCATTCATGGACTTTTGTGCGTTGGACTTATGTACACACGATCGGAAGTTTGAGAACCCGCCAACAAATGTTCTATGGAGCATAAACACGGTTGGACTTTCCCACAACAAGCTCACATCCAACATTTGTTGTTGAAAAATCCTATCGCGTGTACAGGGCATTAGTGTTTACATACATTTCAAGAAAACATTTTAAAGCGTCTCTCATCTCTAGGCGGAACCTTTTTTAAATTTAGTTTTATAGCAGGGAAGAGCTAGACCCTCTCTCAATTGTTTACTGCTGTCTATGTCCCCATTGGGGAGATTCATCCTCTATTTGTGAGGGTAAATTCTTAAACTTAAAGAAGAACACCACCCAAAAGTGGAACTTCCGCTATCTGCTTCCTCCCCCCCCCCACTCCTGTGCCACATTTGGCACCTTTCAGGGGGGAGGGGGGGAATGGGTACCTGTTTTTGACAGGTACCCTTCCCCAGATCCGGGAGACGGCGCCGCTGCACAGTCCCTCTGAAGTTCGGCGCCCTTCCTCCTTCCTCCGCCACCGGGACAGTTAGAAAGCGCAGCAGGGAAGCGGCTGTGAAGCCAAAGGCCTTCACTGATGGTTTCCCTTAGTGGAGATGGCGGCGACAGCGGAACACGACAGACGATACGAAATTGGGCTGGGGTGCTGACATTGCGGGTTCCCTGGACAGGTAAAGGTTCATATATTAAAAGTCAGCTTCTGCTGACTTTTATTTTTTATTTTCCCCAGGCAGAACACCTCGTTAAGAGCTGTCCCCAGAACAGGTAAAGGGAAATCTTTCATTGGGTAAAACTGGCCAAACACTTGAGATTGGGGATTCTTCCATCCTCCTTGTTTGTGTAGATGGAGGAATCTGTTATTTTTTTTTATTCAGCCTGCTGGCTGAACAAAGAAAGAAACACTAACTATGTATGGCCAGCTTAAGGCTGGGTTCACACTAGAACAGGGTTTCTCAACCAGGGTTCCGTGGAACCCTAGGGTTCCTCCAATGGTAGCTAGGGGTTCCTTGAGCATTTACCAATTTTTGCCTCTCAGATAAGTTCCCAGTGACACCAATGATCTTTTTAGCTATCTGTAGGGGGGGGGGGATTCTTCCAGAAGACCACAGATTTAAGAAGCACTCTTCCACTGACCATCACACCAATGTATCATGAGTTGTAGATATAGACATTTTTAACAGGGGTTCCCTGAGACCAAAAGGTTATTTCAAGGGTTCCTCCATGTTGAAAAGGTTGAGAAAGTCTGCACTAGAACATGCAGAAGCTCACAGCAAGAGTCCCGTGCATCTCCATTAACCGCTTCAGGTCCAATTTCAGCCCGAATTTTAGGCTAAATTTGTACCTGAAACGGACCAAAAGACTCACAGGGCTCCTGTGCAATTCGCACCGGAGCCGCTGGGGAGATGTGTGAACCGGCTCCGTAGAGAGTCGGTCAATCTCCACAATCTCCAGCCTAAGAGGAGAATTCCACTCACTTTCGGCCAATGGTACACAAACAGCAAAAAATCAACTAGCAGATGTTTTACCCTCCTACATGCAGAAATAATATAAAATAAGTTTGGCTATACATATACTTTTATTTTTAAGTGGATTACACTATACCAACCTTGTACACCAGGAGGTCCTCTTTTCCCTGTTGATCCCTGCTGACCTAGATGGGACAAACTAAATTCTGTGAAATGGTCTTACAAATTCTCTACAAACAATACATATACTGTAGCAATACTAATTTAAAACAAGCCCATAAACCCCCCCCCCCCCACACACACACACACACACAACAACCACTGGCATCTTTAGGGTAGGACACCTAGAAGAAGCTGGCCCCAGTAGAAACAATTCTAATTTCATAGAGTTTGATAAATTAGGTCTGTGATGTAAATAGTGAATTCCTCAGACACAGCAGTAGCAGCACCTACCTTTCTCTCCTAGTGTCCCAATCTCTCCTTTTTGTCCAGGAGGTCCAGGGTGACCCGGACAGCCCCTGAGAATTGTCAGCTTTTCCAGCTCTCCAACACTGACAACTTTCACTTCTGCATAACACAGTGGAAAAAATATTGACATGGGAAAAAAAGAACACGCATACAACTTAGTTCATACTAATGTCTTATAATAACCATACCCAATCACTCAAATCTCATTTAAGATTTAATATAATTTCAAAATGTGTTTATAATTCTTCTGTTCTGCAGCTTTTGTTAAAAGAATATTGGTGATCATGCCACACTTCCTGTTATGGGGTGACAACAATCTTCTAGTTTGCTCTTGTGTTGTCACCCTGTCGCATGTACTCATGGTGGAAAGCACAGGTGGCCAATACACAGTGGGCAGGCGCAGTCCACCACTGTTATTTTGAAGAAGTTGGTCCAGAGTATGAACTAAGGTTCAACTGTTTAAAGACATTGTCCAAATATGGCCATGTGGCCATGCAAGGTCATCAGATAATAAAGTCATCATTATCCACACCCCTTTGTTACCTGCGGCTGCAGGGCAGGGGATTCCCAAGCTGCAGCTGACTGAGCCGGTGGCTCTATCATGTGGCAGCTTCCTGTGGGTTTGGCCCTAACCTAGTCACTAGTCCAGAGCAAGGATATGCAGCTGATACTGGAGTAAGCGCATGTAGACATAAAGTGTCTGGAAAAGGCTGGAGGAGATCAACAGTGCTGAGATGCAAAAAAAAAAGATGAAAAAAGGGGAATATGTTATTTCTAATGAAAAAAAAAACAAAAGAAGAAAAAAAAACAATTGTTTAGGATGCAGGGAACCCTAGAAAATGATATGTCATCTAGTTAGGGTTTAGACCTACTTTAATGCGCTACTAAAAAATGTGAGCAGGCAGCTCTTTATTTTAATGCAGATGAAACATGCAATGTCTCTTCTGTAATAAAATAAGCCTACCTACCTGCCTGCTCACAGTCTTCTATAAAAAGTATAACGTTTGCAGCAGTAGGTGTAAGACAGGATCCTTATCTTGTCTTAGTTTTGGCTAAAGTGAGCATCAATAAGATGTCTCTAGACAGCTCCAGATGGACGTTCCCAATTCTTTCGAGATTTAATACTTTGACCAGTGATTAAGCTTACCTGTAGCTGCCTCAAATTAAAAAAATGTTCCTTTTAAACTTACCTGGACAGGACTGTTCTCCATTGCTTAGTGTTATCAGAGCTATAAATAAAAATAGTGCATCCATCATTGTATCTTCAGCAATTCTGGACTTCTTGCAGACGGCGAAATAAACCCTATTCCTAGAATTCCTGCCTTTATATCTACTCTCTCTAATGCCTTTTATAACCCCTTTATGATCTGCCATTGCTGTTCCCAGACCCTGTCAATGTACAGCAGTAAATCAGTGACTTTCCTACAACTTTCCCAATCCACCCCACTTTTAATGAAGACTTGGAGTCATGTGGATTTTCCCAGTCAACAAAGCTTTTAATAGATGCCAAAATAGTTGACAGCTTTGATGTATGATGCCCCATGGGTCACAGTTGGATGATTTTGTGTGTAGTTTTTTTACGAGTCCCCCTACCATTTGAGAAAAGCAAATCTCTCCTATGCTCATTTTAGAGTAAGGCTTGAGTTAAAATTCTATTTCTAGATTTAGATGTAAGTTTAAAGTATGGAAAGTTAGCTCCTCTATACTGTAATACCACACTCCCTGTCCCAAAAACACAATAGTAAATGAGACGAGTGTATCATTGAATGAGATGTCTTAGGGGACATCCCCTCTACTCCAGTGCTGGTGGCAACTGTAATGCCACGTACACACACACATGGTCAGATTTTCCGACGGGAAATGTTGGATGCGAGCTTGTTGTCGGAATGTTTGACCGCGTGTATGCTCCATCAAAGATCGTGTGTAAACAATTCTGACGCACAAAAGAAGAAAAAAAAACAATTGTTTAGGATGCAGGGAACCCTAGAAAATGATATGTCATCTAGTTAGGGTTTAGACCTACTTTAATGCGCTACTAAAAAATGTGAGCAGGCAGCTCTTTATTTTAATGCAGATGAAACATGCAATGTCTCTTCTGTAATAAAATAAGCCTACCTACCTGCCTGCTCACAGTCTTCTATAAAATGTATAACGTTTGCAGCAGTAGGTGTAAGACAGGATCCTTATCTTGTCTTAGTTTTGGCTAAAGTGAGCATCAATAAGATGTCTCTAGACAGCTCCAGATGGACGTTCCCAATTCTTTAGAGATTTAATACTTTGACCAGTGATTAAGCTTACCTGTAGCTGCCTCAAATTAAAAAACGTTCCTTTTAAACTTACCTGGACAGGACTGTTCTCCATTGCTTAGTGTTATCAGAGCTATAAATAAAAATAGTGCATCCATCATTGTATCTTCAGCAATTCTGGACTTCTTGCAGACGGCGAAATAAACCCTATTCCTAGAATTCCTGCCTTTATATCTACTCTCTCTAATGCCTTTTGTAACCCCTTTATGATCTGCCATTGCTGCTCCCAGACCCTGTCAATGTACAGCAGTAAATCAGTGACTTTCCCACAACTTTCCCAATCCACCCCACTTTTAGTGAAGACTTGGAGTCATGTGGATTTTCCCAGTCAACAAAGCTTTTAATAGATGCCAAAATAGTTGACAGCTTTGATGTATGATGCCCCATGGGTCACAGTTGGATGATTTTGTGTGTATTTTTTTTACGAGTCCCCCTACCATTTGAGAAAAGCAAATCTCTCCTATGCTCATTTTAGAGTAAGGCTTGAGTTAAAATTCTATTTCTAGATTTAGATGTAAGTTTAGAGTATGGAAAGTTAGCTCCTCTATACTATAATACCACACTCCTGTCCCAAAAACACAATAGTAAATGAGACGAGTGTATCATTGAATGAGATGTCTTAGGGGACATCCCCTCTACTCCAGTGCTGGTGGCAACTGTAATGCCACGTACACACACACATGGTCGGATTTTGCGACGGGAAATGTTGGATGCGAGCTTGTTGTCGGAAAGTTTGACCGTGTGTATGCTCCATCAAAGTTCGTGTGTAAACAAGTCTGACGCACAAAAGTTCACGCATGCTCGGGATCAAGCAGAAGGAGCCGCACTGGCTATTGAACTTCCTTTTTCTCGGCTCGTCGTACGTTTTATACATCACCACGTTCCCACGTTCGTAATTGTTGGCCAAAATTTGTGTGACCATGTGTATGCAAGACAAGTTTGAGCCAACAAAAATCCACAGTTTTGTTGGCGGAAAGTCCAATCGTGTGTATGGGGCATTACATTTTACATTTCATTTAATTTCTATTCACCTTTTGTCCTTGTCTATTATTAGGTAGGCTCTCTTTGGTATTACTGTAATCAGTTAATTGGCCCTTAATTGATTTGGGCTGTTTTAGAGGTTACAGGCTGCAGATTTCATTACTCCCATTCTGCTTTCTGGATGTTTCCAGAACATAGGGTAGGGAGAGTCAAAAAGGTAGCCTGAATATGTATTGGGCACCAGCCAATACCTTGGGGAGGGTGGCCCAATAGGTGACTGGAGAGGCTGATAAATAGTGTGAAATCCAAAATAGCAAGGTCATTCTGTTGAAGAGATTCCACCAGTCTGGGGGGGGGGGGGGCTACTGCTAAAGTTGTCTGCAACACCCCAAGATTTCACCTGACAGATCCAGTCTGCCGCGCCTCACTAGAAGGTGTCTGGAGGAAGCTGAATGGGCACAGCTGCTCCCTGGCCTTGTGAGTACTGACTGTTCTACAATATCTTGTATTATTTGATACCTCAGCCAAGTAGTTCTTTATTCATGGGGTCCCCACCTCTAGCCTTCCCTTAGTTTCTGTATTCTGAACTGTATTCTCTGTATTCTGAACTGTATTCTGCAGTTTAGCAGAAAATCTATCTCTAAGCAGTGTAGCACAGAAGAGAGTGGGTCCTCCTATTGAATTACACAGTTCGGAGTATCCCATACCCTGCACCCTAGCCCACTGTTGAAGTTCGAGCAATAAATCATAAAAAGATATTCCCGAGACTGCTTTCTTATGTCAGTGTGCTTTGGACTGTGCTTTAGTAGGCTGGCAGCCTCTTTACAACTGTGGGGGGCGCCGCTTCTAATTTTGACTGTCCTCTCATCCTGGACCACAAACCTTCCTCACTGTGTTATGTTTTCTGCTGCACCATTGGCATGGTTATATCTTCTTAGTCCTCTCTATAAAATTATCAGAAATTTGTGCTTAAAGTAGAACTATAGGCAACACTTTTATTTTTTTCCATTTTGGATAGAATAAGGGAGGGTTATAGCCCGTGTCAGTTTATTTTTTACCATCCCTGTCCCATTGCAGAGATTTTCCTTCACTTCCTGCCCCATAGCCAAACAGGAAGTGAGAGGAAATCTATGCAAATTAAGGGAATCCATCGCCCCTCTCCAGGCCCTCCCCACTCGAAAATTTCAGGGTGGGTCTTAAACAGCAAGGGGTGTGGCCTTGACTGGAAGGGGTGGGTCATATTTAAATTAGAGGGTGCACAAGTTTAGTCAGGCCTTGGGCAGCACAAAACCTAAATACACTACTGAGACCAGGCAAGGAGAGCATTAATCAGAGAAGAAGCCTCAGCTCAGGTGGGAGAATCTGTCCACAGGACAACTATTAGTCGTGTACTCCACAAATCTGGTCTTTATGGAAGGGTGGCAAGAAGAAAGCCATTGTTGAAAGAAAGCCATAAGAAGTCCCGTTTGCAGTTTTCAAAAAGCTATGTGGTGAACACAGCAAACATGTGGAAGAAGGTGCTCTGCTCAGATGAGACCAAAATCAAACTTTTTGGCCTAAAAGCAAAACGCTATGTGTGGCAGAAAACTAATACTGTACATCACCCTGAACACACCATCCCCACTGTGAAACATAGGGGTGGCAGCATCATGTTGTGGGGATGCATTTCTTCAGCAGGGACAGGGAAGCTGGTCAGAATTGATGGGAAGGTGGATGGAACCAAATACAGGGCAATCTTAGAAGAAAACCTGTTAGAGGCTGCAAAAGACTTGAGACTGGGGTGGAGGTTCACCTTCCAGCAGGACAACAACCCTAAACATACAGCCAGAGCTACAATGGAATGGTTTAGATCAAAGCATATTCATGTATTAGAATGGCCCAGTCAAAGTCCAGACCTAAATCCAATTGAGAATCTGTTGCAGGACTTGAAAATTGCTGTTCAGCTCTGGTTATATGTTTAGGGTCGTTGTTCTGCTGGAAGGTGAACCTCCACCTCAGTCTCAAGTCTTTTGCAGACTCTAGCAAGTTTTTTTCTAAGATTGCCCTGTATTTGGCTCCATCCATCTTCCCATCAACTCTGACCAGCTGAGCAATTTTTCAAAGAAGAATGTGCAAAAATGGCACTCTCTAGCTGTGCAAAGCTGGTAGAGACATCCCCAAAAAGACTTGCAGCTGTAATTGCAGCGAAAGGTGGTTCTAAAACTTATTGACAAATGTACGCCACACTTTTCACATATTTATTTGTAAAAAAAATTTAAACCCATTTATTATTTTCCTTCAACTTCACAATTATGTGCCACCTTGTGTTGGTCTATCACATAAAAGCCCAATAAAATACATTTACGTTTTTGGTTGTATGACGGTGTAGTTGCCATTAGTAACAGACATCCACCAAATCACCCCGCTGCCAGACTCCCATACATCACTTACAGAGACAATGAACAGTCTTTAGCTGGTTTTGTTTTTTTTTTTTTGTTTATTGGGGGTACAACTTGGATGGGGAAAAGGGTCTATGGGATGCCCATAGGATAGATGAATTGCCATCATATTTTAAGGTTGTAAAAGTTAGCACATAGTTAGAGCCAGAAGAGATGATGTGCATGTATTTATGGCTATGATCTTTCCTCCTGCATCACCGTGCAGACTGTTGCTCCTCCTCTGCTTAACTCCTGCAGACTATTGCTTCCAGGCGTTCCCCATTCATCACCGTGTAAGGGATGAGGACATTACTCTTGAAAAAAAAAATACTGGCGGTTGGCAACACTGTCACTGTTTTCTAGCAACAGGACCCCCCCAGGGGCGCACGACAGTGGACGTTCTAGAGGGCCGTCATATGACGTCCACTCAGAACGAGAGCCGTGCCGCCCAGTCGTCATTTGACGGTCGGCGAGCAGGAAGAGGTTAAACCCGAACACATTTGAATTACACAGGTTCTGAGACTCATTTAATGCAGATAAGGCACCAAGTGAGTTTAATTACCACCTTAATCAGCCACAGAACCTGTGTAATTAATATGTGTTCGGGGTTTAAAGGGATGAGGTGTCAACCCTACTTACCGGTAGGTAAAAGTTGAAAAAGTGTTTTTACTACCACTTTAAGCCACGCCCAGTATTCAGTGCAGGGTAGCCACGCCCAGTATTCAGTGTAGTGTAGCCACGTCCAGTATTCAGTGCAGTGTAGCCACGCCCAGTATTCAGTGCAGTGTAGCCACGCCCAGTATTCAGTGCAGTGTAGCCACGCCCAGTATTCAGTGCAGTGTAGCCACGCCCAGTATTCAGTGCAGTGTAGCCATGTCCAGTATTCAGTGTAGTGTAGCCATGTCCATTTTCCCTGAACGTGCACAGCACATCTTTTTCGTACCAAGGGGTTGCTATTTCCAAGTTTGTGAGGTTTAGATTTACATACCTCCCAACTTTTTTAAATATTACTTAAACCCAGAGGTGCTTTTTTTATCACTATTATTCCTTTATATTGACATTTACAAATGCAGCAATTTAGAATTTGGATGAAAGCTGGAGAACACTTTTAAAGATTAAAAGTGCATTTTATATACAATTATATAGATCAGACCAAAATGAGGGACAAATGAGGAGGACAGAGGGACTTTGTTCCCAATCAGGGACAGTCCCTCCAAATCAGTGACAGTTGGGAGCGATAGATTTATGTGACGTAATCCAGAGACGGCCCACAAATGTGTTAAACGTTATACATCTGACAGAATAGGCAGCAACTAAAGAGCACATTGCTGTTTCCTTAAATAAAGTTAAAAAAAAAAAAAAGGTATCATTTAAGATTCTCAAGAAGCACATTCATGGAGGAAAGAGTGTCAGGAAGACCCAGCTCCAGAGGAGAGACAGTTCCCTAGAAAAGAGGGGACAGAGCTGAGAAAATTGCCCTGGCTGAGGGTAGGAACTTTTGTTCGGGGGAACCTTATGAAACGGGCGCGGGGAAGGAAATCTCAACCGGACCCATGGCAGAAATGGAGGGCTCGGCTACTGTGACTCTCCCCAGGGGCAAGAAGCCCATGGTGTGTGTGGAGTACCCGGGGCTGGTGCAGGATGTGGACAAGATGCTGCTCACCCTGGGCGGGGAGGAAGGGGTGTCCCGGGTGAGGCTGCTGAAAGGGGGAAGTTATTTACTGCTGCACCGCCAGTGTTTACTCTGCTGTGTGCTGGATATCTGCAGAGCACATACATTATATACTGTATATCTTTAGTACTGTGAGGGACACCTTTGGGCATGTCTGCCTGGAAAACTGTGTATGGTGAAGTGTGTTTTGTATAGAACAGGGAAAGGTTAGAAACCCTGTCAGTTTTTGTATGCTGTACTGTATATGTATCAATCAGGAGATTTCCTTTTGCTTCCTGTCTTGTCCACACAACAGGAAGTGAGGATGAATCCCCTATTAGTTGTCACCAGCCCAGGTGTCCCCATTTGGAAGATTTCCCCTCTGGTGACAACTGTAAAATGTTAGATCTCCCCTCACTTTCTGATCACACATGGAGAGGGTTATTATCTCCCAAGACACAAATATGGATAAATCTCTGACAGAGGTTCTGAGTTAAAGCTGACGTATAAGCAAGAAAGGTAGAGAAGGATCTCTGGCTTCCATCATTTCTAAATCTTTGCCCCACAGCAAGCATGCAACCAGTGAAATCAGAATTCCTGATCTATGGGGCATCTTTTGGGTCATGGAAATGGAGCGTATTGGTGTTGTAGATGGGCAGAGAGAGCGAGATCCGTAACCAGTTTAGGACGGGCCATAGTAATGCAGCCGGCAGTCAGTGCACTTATTACATTGTGCCAAGCCGCTGCTCCCGCTGTCATTAGAGGAGAGCATTGGCTAAGGGCGCAGAGCTGATTGGAGTGACTCTGTGTCTTGCGATGGACAATCGCAGCCATCAGCAGTGTAAATGGTGTAGTACATTGGTGAGTTCTTCCTCTCACCATAGAGGAGGGGAAGGAGGATTTATGAAAGTGGAACTAAAGGCAATAATACTTATCTGTGTTCCAACTGTCTGACACCCACAAGGGGTCGGGCATCTTCCTGGTGCTGGTCCTAAGCCATCTTGATTGGCTGGTGTGGGATGACATCACGCAAGCGTCCTGGCACACACACGCTCAAGGTTAAAGTGTTTTGAGTTGCCCATGACATCTAGCCATTACACAAAATGCAATTTCTTCTTCAAAGGAGCTCTCTTCTACTAATAATAGAAGACTTTCTAAAAAAAAAAGGGGGTTATTTTGGGGGTTGTTTGTATTGTCCTGGCATTTTTATTTTATTTGTTTAATAACGGAAAGTAAGGGAACAGTTTTTTTTATAATTTTTTTTTTTTTTTTTAAATGTTTCGTCCTTTTTTCCATTATACAGATTTCCACCATGCAAGTCAAACTGATTTTGTTATGGGTCAAGTATGGAAGGGCTAGAAGCCCTGTCAGGTTTTTATTGCTGCTCTCACAGAAGAGATTTTATTACCCCCTGTTTGTCCCAGAGACCGTTGAGATCAGGCCAGAAAGTGATGGGAAATAGACTTTTACAGGTGTCACCAAAACTCAAGTAGAGGGAAAATCTTCCATGGGGGGGGGGGCAGCTTTACCAGTGACTGCTATCTAAGGGGTAGTTTACCTTGCTCTAGAGAGATTTCCTCTCACCTTCTCCTGCCTTTTTCGATTGTGGGATACACTGGGATAAGAAGTTAAAAAAAAAAAAAAAAATAAGCACTGGGGTTTTTGTTATTCTCTACTCTATACAACACTAAGACCCCTTTCACACTGGGGTGCTTTTCGGGCGTTTTAGCGCTAAAAATAGCACCTCTCATGTCACCCCAGTGTGAAAGCCCTCCACCACTCCTCCACCGCCCCTGCCAGGCTTGTAGTTTCAATAAACTGCCACAGTGTTGTTGAGCGCTCTGGTAGTTTGTCTCTTCCTGTCAGTGCATGTCTGCCTGACCGTACGAGGTACGAGCAGACAGATACACTGACAAGTCTGCAGGAGTCCTGTATGGCATCTGCTGATTGCTGGTGCAATGCTTCCCAGGCTCCAAGTAATAAAAATAAAAATAAATGCACGTTTTCTTACCTGCAAAAAGATGTGCATTTGTTTATTTACATATTTTTTTTTTTTATAAATGGTTTACTTATTCTTTTTAAAACACCTTTATTGCTTCAGTACCATTAGGCTCCATTCACATCTATGCAGTTTTGAGTGTTTCTGCAGTATTGCTTGCATTTTATTTTTTTTTACTGCGTTTTTGACCGAATTTGCATTTTTTCTTTAATGCTTTTTTGTTTGTGGAAAATTTGTTGTTGGGCAGATTAAAAAACGCAAACCGCTCTTTACTGTTAAAAAAAAAAAAACGCAAATCGCGGTAAAAACACACAACATGCTTTTCTGGAGCTTCTCCATTGAAGTCTATTGAACCAAAGTGAACACAGAATCACTTTATTTACTGAAATTCACTTTGGAAAGTGAAACTAGACTGTCTATATCATTAATAAATCAGCCCCATGCTGTATCCTTCTACATGTGTCCTGCCTGTTTTATCGCCAATTGTATTTCGAATTTTAGTTTATGGGTGTTTTCTTGCATTTCTTTCAGGTGTACGCTGATCCTGCGAAAAGGCTTGAGCTGTATTACAGGCCTAAGGACCCTTATTGTCATCCATTGTGTGCCAATCGGTTCCCCACCACCACTATGATCCTACGGGTGAAGATAAAAACTCGGAAGAAAAGGTCAGATGGAATGGAAACTGAAAGCCAAGCTTTAGAGCAAAAGGTTACTATGGAAATCATTGGTGTGGTGGGAACAGTCTATAAATTCCAAGGTACACATTGTCATTTCTTCCCTTAATGCTTTACTAGTCAGTCCAGTGCCAGAATGTGTTATACTTTTGGATTGAGTATGTTGACTGTCTGGGAGTTTCACAACAGGAATTCAGAGAAAATTTCTCCAAAGTGGGGAAAATCCCCTTCTAGGCAGTTGTCATCAGTGTTTCGTCAGATTAGGCGACCCGTCATAATGTTTAACTGAAGTGACGTTTCGTCTCCGCCATCTTGCTACACCCCGCACTCCTCCACAGTAAGGATACACTGAGTAGGGAGCAAGCGGACATCTTGTTGCACCCACCGGAGTTTTGGATTTTAGACTTTTTTTAACAGTAATATGAGTTTATATAGTGAAATACAGTACTTATAACTCTGTGAATGTTTACATGTTGAATTTAAAAGCAGCAGTGTTCTGGCCGATTAGCAAACCTGTGAGATCAGCAGGCTTGCCGCTGCTTTAAAATTCCACATCTAAACAGTCAGACGGAGTTTCTAAGTATTGTATTTCACTATATAAACTCAGTTTGCTGTTAAAAATAAGTGTAAAATGCAAAACTCCGGTGGGTGTAACAAGATGTCCGCTTGCCCCTTCTCAGTGTATAGAGGACTGCATGGGTCGCCTAATCTGATGAAACACTGGCACAGGTACCCCCATTTTGAAGATTTCAATTCTGTTCCTCTTCTGGTAAAAACTCAAATCTTTGGATTTACCTTTTTTTCTGTCCTTGTGACTATTGCCACAAGAACTAAGAGAGAAGGTAAATCACTGAGGGACTCCCAGGCAGCAGGTAAAACCTAACATTCATCATTCTGTCCCACACTGTCCTCAGACTCGGTATAGACGGGTGTGCAGCCAATGATGGTACTTTATAAAAGCCAAAAGGGTTGCCAATTTTTCCATATCTTATCAAAAGCATACAAGAACAATTCAGAGCTTTTTATACACTTTTTAAAAGCAAAACTACTAAAGTATTTCACTGTGATAGGGGGGAGTATGGTGGGGTCTGATTCCTGACTGGATGTTTAGCTCCGTGTGGGATTTTTGTGGGGAGATTTCCTCCCACTCCTTTCATACTGAGCCTTAGCTCTTCTTCCTTAGCTCTTTAATCCCAGATTAAAGTGAAACTTTAGTCAGAAAACAAAATCCTGCTAGATCACTTCAAGCTGACCACTTTTGCAGGTATATCTCTGTAAAGCAATAATACGTATCTATATAAAATCCAGTAATATGGTCTTACCCTGCTCTGCACATGCTCAGTTGCTCTCCATTTTTGGCTTTGTGCTGAAAATCTGAGCCACTAGAGGCCAATCTGCTTATGACCTAAAAAGTTACTGCTGCTCAGGGGCTCTGGGCTTCAGCAAAATGGCAGCCTCTGGTAAGAAAAAACAGGAGCAATGCATGAGGCCATTTACAGTACACACTAATTTTAGTAGCATAATTATTAATGTGGAAAGAACATTATTTTGTATCCAGTTGTTATGGGTAAAGTTCCACTTTAATTTCCAGTTTTTCCTGTTTCCAGGCATGTCTGATTTCCAATATCTGGCATTTACCCAAAGCCCTGATGGATCCCGGTTCTCTCTGTATGATAAAGTCCTGCTGACAAAGCCTGAGAAAGAGGAGTTCTTCCATCAGGACCTGCCCCTATATATCCCACCGCCTATTTTTTCTCGATTGGATAACCCAGTGGATTATTTCTACAGAC
This sequence comes from Lithobates sylvaticus, assembly GCA_028564925.1. Classification (NCBI taxonomy): domain Eukaryota; kingdom Metazoa; phylum Chordata; class Amphibia; order Anura; family Ranidae; genus Lithobates; species Lithobates sylvaticus. The sequence goes on along the minus strand of CM053033.1, from coordinate 107,707,422 downwards.
CAAACATCAACCACAGGTAGGCTTCCATTTCTAGTTGGTTTCTTTGTATTTTCCATCTCTGTAACGCTGAGTCAATGCTGGTATTCATTATCTGAAAGCCTGACTCCTACCAAAATGTTTTCTAAGTTATATGTAAAGTGGGGAAAGCTTTGTACTACTACTACAATCATACTTGTAGTAGGCCAGTCTCCAGGCTTAAGCCAGAGGGTGGCTGTCCAAGGCTATGCAAATACTTTCAAAAATGTGTTATTTGCATAGGATTTCTGATAATGACATTATTTGTGATACAAATGAATGGCTTTGTTGCATGCCGCTAGGTACAAAATTATTATTTGTATGCAACAAATGCTTTCTATGAAGCATCTGGAAGCATGTACAGAAGAAAGTATTTTTTTTTTAAAAGCAGAGAGCGAGAGAAACAAAAAAGTGTTACCGGTACATTATTCTATAAAAGAAGGCATCTTTGGTATCTCTTAAGACCTGGTTCACACCTATGTAACAGTAACATGGTTTCCTATGGGTCACGTTCACATCTGTTCGTTTTCAACCGGTGCATTTATTAGAAAGGGTCAAGGAATTTTAGCCCGCAGCAGGTTCCATTTTTAGTTCCATAGACTTTAATGGAAATGCGGCAGAAACTTATATCAAAAACCAATGTTTGCATTTTTGATGCGTTAGTGCTGGGTTCTCCTGCATGACAACAGATAAATCCCAAAACGCATTAAAAACCCATGTGAGACTCAGCTGCAACCTGCATAAGTGTGAACCTAGAGAAGTACGGGATATGAAAAACAAACACACATACTGACCTAGGTAGCATTGGACCGATGCTTCATCGGTCCCCTGCTGCCTCTAAAACTGAGTGATCAAAAACCACTAATCACTCAGCTCTGGGTCTTCAGTTAGCAGTTACTGTCAGTTGCTGGCTCTCTGCTCTGCTCACGGGAGTACTGGGCTGTGGAGGGGGTGGGAGGGGCTGGATCAGGCTCTCAGCAGCACGCTAAGAGGGAGAGCCAACTGCTGGTCTAGGAATATGTGAAAAGTGTGTCAATACCACACATAGCGTTTTGCTTTTAGGCCAAAAAGTTACATTTTGGTCTCATCTGACCAGAGCAACTTCTTCCACATGTTTGCTGTGTCCCCCACATGGCTTCTCGCAAACTGCAAATGGGACTTCTTATGGCTTTCTTTCAACAATGGCTTTCTTCTTGACACTCTTCTATAAAGGCCAGATTTGTGAAGTGTATGACGAAAGCCCCATACACACGGTCGGATTTTCCGATGGATTCTGTCCTATCGGACAATGTTGTCGGAAATTCCGACCGTGTGTAGGCACCATCGGACATTTTCCATCGGATTTTCCAACGGACAAAGTTCTATCTCCTGCTCTAAAGATTTTCCGACAACAAAGTCCGATCACACCAATTCCGATCGTGTGTAGCGAATTCCGACGGACAAAGTGCCACGCATGCTCAGATCACATTACCAGACCAAAGCTATTGGCTACTAGCCTCTACGTAGTCCCGTCGTAGGCAATAAACATCACCACGTTCAGAATGATCGGATTTTCCGACAACTTTGTCCGACTGTGTGTATGCAACACCAGTGTCGGACTGAACCGGCGGACCAAATCCGATGGATTTGGTGGTCGGATTTTCCGACCGTGTGTATGGGGCTGAATAGTTGTCCAGTGGACAGATTCTACCACCTGAGATGTGGATCTCTGCAGCTCCTCCAGAGTTACCATGGGACTCTTGGCTGCTTCTCTGATTAATGCTCTCCTTGCCCGGCCTGTCAGTTTAGGTGGACGGCCATGTCTTGGTAGGTTCTCAGTTGTGCCATACTCTTTCCATTTTCGGATGATGAATTGAACAGTAATCTGTGAGATGTTCAAAGCTTGGGATATTTTTTTTCTTGTAACCTAACCCTGCTTTAAACTTCTCCACAACTTTATCCCTGACTTGTCTGGTGTGTTCCTTGGCCTTCATGATGCTGTTTGTTTACTACGGTTCTCTAACAAACCTCTGAGGGCTTCACAGAACAGCTGTATTTCTACCGAGATTTAATCACACACAGGTGGACTCTTTTTACTAATTAGATGACTTCTGAAGGCAATTGGTTCCACTAGATTTTAGTTAGGGGTAACAAATGCACACCATACTTTTCACATATATAAAAATTGAAAACCATTTATCATTTTCCTTCCACTTCACAATTATGTGCCACTTTGTGGTGTTTTATCACCTAAAATCCATTTACATTTTTGCTTGTAACATGACAAAATGTGGAATATTTCAAAGGGTATGAATTCTTTTTCTTTTTGGACAGCAAAAGAAAGGAGAGAACTGAAAGATTAGGTTTGTGACTTGCTTTATTCTATAGGGTAATTTTAATGGTGCCTAATAACCTATTTTTAAATGTAAACTTTATGGGCCATCCCTCACAGATATCTAAACCATGTCTCTCAGGCTCAGCTATGAGAGATGGACCGTCCAGCTTTGCAGAATGCATAGGACATTAAGACTTTGATCACACCAAATCCGACTTCACTTAAATCATATGATTTTAAAGCTGCGTGTCAGTGCGACTTTAGGTGTGACTTGGCTGACATCTGTGCGATTTCATGCACAGGTGTCTATGCAAGTCGCATTCAAAATCAGCAAAAATAGTGAAGGGTGCATCTTGGACCTGTCAAATTGTATTACAAGTCGCACCGGTGTGACCGGGGGCTAATGATCTGATGCTGGTGTCAGCCAGTGCTGATATAAAGCATTCTATGTAAATATGATATGGAAGGTTACTTTTTAAACCTGAAGTTTATGCTGCTTTTATGTTGCCTTCCCTGGTTCCTCTGCCCCCCCCCCCCCCTTTATTAACATTTTAAGGATATTTTGTAAATGAAACCTTTTTCATCAAATGCCTTGATGGGTTGATTGATGGGTTGATTCTTAGGCAGGCTACATCTAAACTGCCCAGGTAATGCCCACATGTAATGCGTCGCCTCCTTTAAATGAAAGAACTGAAATTCAATTGGTGAAAGGGGCAGGCCCAGGACAGAAGGGTTAGGAAATGAGCTGGGCTTTATTGTACTTGCTCCAGCTTCTAATGCACACTGTGAGAAACTTGTGTGTGAATCGGAGCAATTGCAGTACAGGAGAGGAGCCCGTACAACTATATGAGACTTTAGGGAAGGCCGGAGTTCAGCCTCAAATATACTTTCATTTTATATTTTAGGTTTCCTTTAAAGTGGAACGCCAGGCAAAACTTTCAGTTTTGAATAGAGCAAGAAAGTGCTTTGAAGTTCTTTTCAGGTTTTATTTGCTGTCTTTATCTCTACTGTGCAGATTACACCTGATTTCTGAGCAGCCATAAGAACAGTAAATGGGAACAAAATGTGACGGAGGTTCCAGTCCTTTCCACACTTTGTCCAAAGCTAGGAGAGGCTTTTATTGGAGTTCCACTTCTGATCATAGTCAGTTTCTTTAATTCACAGACTTTATTAAACTAATATGTCATCATGGAAAGTTCTGTTGTGGGTTTTGACCCTCGCAGTGCTTCATGAATTGGTCAAGGTGAGGCGGTAGGAAAAAGTTGCGTGACCCTGCATTTTTTTGGAGGGCGGCCATATTTGTTTTACTACTAATAGGATAAAACTGTCAGTGCAGCTGAGGTTTTCCCACCATTACACGCCGCTGTGGCAGAAGCATTGCCTTTATCTGTTACTGCGTACCGCTGCCAAGGATCGTGTCCTTGTGCGTCATTTACTGTCCTTATGGCACAAAATGGAGTTAATGCATTGTGAGGAAATTCTACAACCAGCTTACCAGGAAGATCATAAAGTGATTCCGAATGTGAAAGTAATGCTGACATGCTTTTTTGAAGAGGTAGAGACTATGAGGTTGATTTACTAAAACTGGAGAGTGCAAAATCTGGTGCAGCTCTGCAAAGAACCCAATCGGCTTCCAGTTTTTTTTTTTGTCATAGCTTAAAGTGGTTATAAACCCTTCCAAATACCCAGTGAAGTGACTGGCCTCAGGTGATGCACAGAGATTAATTAAATCCTCCTACAAAAGTTGTAACCGTTTATCTGCAGCCTCTTCTCTACAGTTGTTCAAAGTACTGAATTTTTTAAACTTGTCTGAGCTCATAAAATAGAGCCGAGGCTGTCAATCAGCTGGAGCTCCCTCCCCTTTCACCATTTTTCTCTTGGTGTCAGGAAAACTAGTCAGAAATGACTCGTGCTGATAGCAGAGGAGCGAGGCAGCAGACAGAGATGACACCAAGGCTTGGTTCACACTGGTGCCATGTGGGAAGCCCTGAGAGCTGTGAACCGCTGGGGGTGTCAATGTAAAGTTAATGACACCCCCCAGATCGTCTTGCTGTACTGTCTTTATATTGTAAAGCGCTGCGCAAATTGGCGCAGTATGATAATAAAATGAAATTCATAAATACCAAGCCATGGACATTGATTAAAAACACCTGTGCAAGGTAAAGGAAATCCTGAAAACATGACTTGTTGGGACTGAAGTTTCAGAATCAGTGCTCTGTGTGATTCATTTGTATATACTTTTGGTTGTCGTGAAGGTGCTGATACAAAATTCAACGTAATTGTGTATCTGTTTTCATTAATTCCAGTCCAGATGGTCCCAGTAGGTTACCTCAGGTTTGCACCAGAATGTTGGTTCACAGAGTGAGTGCTTTCACATCCGACGCTCCACTGCCATGGGACATTTTGATGACCTAGCATTCACCAATTTTCGCGCAGTTGTAGTTCATTGAAACTACAAATCCATCTTCCTCAGTGGAAGATGGCACATGTAGGTTTTTATTTTTATTTTTTTTATTCACAGCCATGTACAGCTAAAACCAGCTGTCACAGGGGGGTGGGGTGCCTCATAGTAACATGTTACATGCTCTACTTTAAATGTGGGTCTAACATGTTACTAAGGCCTGGTTCACACCTATGCATTTTTTAGTGCATTTTTCAGTTTTGCTGAAACCCACTACAACAGTCCATTTAACATGGTTTCCTATGGGTTACATTCACATCTGTTCCTTTTTATGGAAAGGGCCAGGTTCTATAGACGCAAAATTCACCTGGAATATGCAACCTGCTTAGGTGTGTGTAACAGGCCTAAAGGTGAACATATCCTTGAGGCCAGGTTCACACTGGCACGACAAATGCTCCGACATTGGGAGCTCTTGTCACTTGATGTGTGAAAATCCATGTTTCCTTATGGGAGCCGTCTTAACTGGTCTGACTTTGAAAATGCTCCCTGCACTATTTTGATCCTACTTCAGCCCATTGGATATCACTGAAGTCAGATCAAAGTCGGATCGCTGCCTTGACTGATCTGACTTTGACATACGACTTGTGCTCTGATGATCTTGAAGGGGAACTCCACGCCAAATAAAAAAAATAAAAAACGGCATGGGTTCCTGTAATGGAGCACCCTCCCCCCTCCTGAACCGTACCAGGCCTCAACATGGGGGGGGGGGGGCGCTAAGTGCTTTGGGGCCCCCCACCCTATGTGAATAAGTATGGGGTATTCAGCTAAAAAAAAAATGTAATAAGTGTCAAAAATAAAACACAGTACAAAGGTTTTTAAAGTAATTTATTAAGCAGCTCCGGCGCCTCTTCCGTTTTTATTCTCCCCTCTCCGGCTCTTCTGCCTCTTCCGCTGACGTCTTCTCTGCTGTCCGCTGATGTCTTCTAGCCCTCCCCGGTTCTTCTCCCTCTGTCTTCTGCCTCTGCTGGGTCTTCTCCGGTGTGTTCTCCTTCTGTTCTAATTCCGATGTTGACTCAATGCTAACTCCCGCTCTAATGCTGGGTGCGCAGTGTGCCACTACTTAAATTGGCATGGGATGGGGTCACCGGAGGCCCGGCCCTTATGACGTCACCGCCCATGATGGGGTGGTGATGTCCCAAGGGGTGGGGCCTCCAGCTGACATCACCCGGTGACTGTCCCATGCCAATATAAGTAGTGGCACACATCGCACCCAGCATTAGGGCAGGAGAGGGCATCGAGTCCACATCGGAAGAAGAACAATGGCAGAAGATAGCGGAGAAGACCCAGCAGAGGCAGAAAACAGCGGATAGAGGTATTCGAACCAGAGAGGGCTAGAAGACATCTGCAGAGAAGACGTCAGCGGAAGAGGCAGAAGAGCCAGAGAGGGGAGACGAGAACAGAAGAGATGCCGGAGCTGCTTAATAAACTACTTAAAAAAACTTGTAATGTGTTTTTTTTTGTTTTGTTTTTTTTGGTGAATGGTTAGGGGTACAATGTACCCCATACTCATTCACATAGGGTGAATGAGTATGGGGGCCTCCTTGTTAAAGGGGACTTCCAGATTCTGATAAGCCCTCCGCCTGCAGACCTCGACAACCAACGGCCAGGGTTGTCGGGAAGAAGCCCTTGTCCTCATCAACATGGGGACAAGGTGCTTTGGGGTGGGGGGCGCAAAGCTCGTCCCCACCCCATTTCCTGACCTGCCGAGCTGTGTGCTCGGATAAGGGTCTGGTATGGACTGTTTTTTTTTTTTTTTTTTTTCTGCATGGGGGTTCCACTGAAAATCCATACCAGACCGAAGGATCTGGTATGCTCTTGGAGGGGGAACCCATGCTGTGCCTGGTATTGTCAGGGATCAAAGTCGGATCCCTGTTCATTAAAGTCAGATGCATGTCGGACTTCAAGTCGCAGGGCAAAGTTGGATTCAAAGTGGTATGACTAGGGGGCTCCACCCCTACATGCTCATACACCGCTTTGGGAGAACCCTAGATTACCAGAACTATTGAGTATCCCGGACCATAAAATATGGATAACCAGGAGAATACTTTACCTTTCTCAGCTTTTTACTGACTGTACCCTTAAGACATTTCAAAATCTTAAGGAGGAATTTGACCTCCCCAATCACACATTTTTTTGCTACTTACAGGTTCGCCATGCAGTACAGACCCAGTTAGGAAGCTCTCCACCCCGTCTAGAATCCCTGCCAATCACAAGAGTGCTACTGGGGGATGACCCCAAAAAACTGATCTCTTACTTATACTCACTTCTCCTTACCCCCGGGGCTACTTCCCACGCCTACAAGCTGAAAGCCAAATGGGAGAGGGACGTAGGAGACATTCACGACGAACAATGGGGAGAAATATTAGAGACGCCAAAGAAAGTTTCACCTAAACTCTCGGACAGACTTACCCACCTCTATATGCTCCATAAATCGTATATCACGCCGGCTAGACAAGCCAAATATAAACCCGACACAGACCCTTCGTGCCCCAGATGTGGCGCCACGGACTGTACCTTCCACCACCTCATGTGGACCTGCCCACCCATCCAGCAATACTGGGCGCAGATCACTAAATTCCTACATGACCACATGGGTTCCCCCTTGACGCTTTGCCCCCTTCAGTGCATTCTTGGCCTTCTCCCCCTCCCCGAGGAGGAGAAATACCTCACTACATTTCTGCAAGAAACTCTATTCACAGCCAGAATGCAGATTGCCCAACTCTGGCTTAGACCTATAGCGCCCACTATCCAGCAATGGAAGAGAGCTGTAAACCTCACCCTACCTTATAAAAAAGTTCTATACTTACACCGGGGCTGCCCAGGCAAATACCAGAAAATTTGGGACAGGTGGATTGAAAGCTCGCACACCTGTACGGACTAACTATTTTAAAACCCCCTACAAGGGGTATCACTGAGAGGAATTCCCACAGAACTATGTATCCTCTGTCAGAATAGGATAATATTGTACCAGAACACTCTAACAACCAGTATTAATGTCATATAAATGCTAAGTGATAGCAACAGTAAATGTACATGTTAAGCAAGATCTGGAAACGCTTTGTTGATCATAGGTGCATGTTGCACCTGACGTTTTATATGTATTGTGCCATTCGGAATTTTATGCTCAATAAACTTTATTTTTGATTTAAAAAAAAAAAAGTGGTATGACTATTGTCGTACCAGTGTAAACCTGGCCTTAATCTCCCCCCCCCCCCCCCCCCCCCCAAGTGTCTGTCTTGCCCTGTCCATTTGTGAGAATGGACAGGGCAAGAAAGCCTTATAAGTTGTTAGAAATTTTGCAGTAAATACGGTATTCACTTGTCTGAGCTGATGACTGTTACATTTCTAAATGCCTACAATGTCTTTGATGTTATGAAATACTGATATGAAAACTACTCGTGGTGGAGTTCATATGTAAGTAATTAATCAATAGGCTTGCCTTTTATCCTGTGTCCCTGCACTGGCCATTATTTGTCTTTTACTTGCATTCACAGGGATGGATATCAGCCCCCAAATTTATCCAGCGAAAATCTGATCGGCCTTAGTAGGGCTCGCAGGCCTCACAATGCCATATTTGTCAATTTTGAAGATCCAGAAGTTCCTGCAGGGCCTCATTCAGCCGCTTTGAAAAACTGGAAGAAGCTATGTACTAACCCCATAGACAGCCACGTGGAGCAGGAAATGATAAGGGTACTTACTGTCAGTGTTCCTTACAAATAATTTGACTCTTCAGAAATCCATCTTTGAATACTGGTCACATTCACTTGTTCTATGCTGGTTATTACCTATGAGTGTATCTATCCAAAACAGGTATAGAGCCCCTCACGGGTCTTGTGGCGGTAAATCAAAATGGCGTTTCGTTGACACTGCTATAGGTACACTGGTATAGGTATATATACAGTGAATTGGTAAACTATTCAGTTTTTTCAATTTTGTTATCTTGCAGCCTGATACTACAATTGTTTTAAAACATTTCTCATATATTTCTTAATAATTTACACTCAATACCCCATAATGACAAAGTGAAAACAGAATTTTAGAAATGTTTTAAAATGTATGAAAAAGGAAACACTGAAATTGGCATAAGTATTCAGACCCTTTGCAACAGCACTTGAAATTTAGCTCAGATGCCTCCCATTTCTCTTGATTTGTTTCTACACCTTGATTGGAGTCCACCTGTTGTAAACGAAATGGACATGATTTGGAAAGGTGCACACCTCTCTATAAAAGGCCTCACAGCTGGCAATGTGTGCTGTATCAGAGCAGAAACCATATGGTCAAAGGAACTGCCTTCTCGGAGACAGGATTATTGCCAGGCTCAGATCTGAGTAAGGTTACAAAAAAAACTTCTGCTGCACTGAAGGTTCCCAAGAGCACAGTGGCTTCCATAGTTCTTAGATTGATAGAAGTTTGGCCCAACCAGGACACTTTCAAGAACTGGTTGCCTGGCCAAACTGAGCAATCGTGGCAGAAGGGCCTTGTTAAGAGAAGTGACCAAGAACCCGATGGTTACTCTGACTAAGCTCCAGAGATACTGTGTGGAGATGGGACAAAGTTCCAGAAGGACAACCATCACAGCCCTCCACTGAACTGGGCTGTATGGCAGAGTGGCTAGACGGAAGCCTCTCCTCCGCTCAAAACACTTGAAAGCAGCTTGGAGTTTGCAAAGTAAGCACCCGAAGGACTCACTGCAAGGAACAAGATTCTCTGGTCAAACCAAGACTGAACTGTTTGGCCTGAACGTTATGTGTGGAGGAAACCAGGCACTGCTCATTACCTGCCCAATATCATCCCAACAGTGAAGCATGGTGGTGGCAGCATCATGCTGTGGGGGTGTTTTTCAGCAGAAGGGACTGAGACTGATCAGGGTTGAGGGAAAGCTGAATTGAGCAAAGTGCAGAGAGATCCTCAATGGAAACCTGTTCTTTAGCGCTCAGGACCTCAGACTTGGGACCTTCCAACATAACGATCCTAAGCACACAGCCAGGACAACATAGGAGTGGTTTAGGGACAGCTCTGTGAATGTCCTAGAGTGGCCCATCCAGAGCCCTGACTTGAACCCTATTGAACATTTCTGGAGAGACCTTAAAATGGCTGTGCACTGATGGCCCCCATCCAACCTGACTGAGCATGAGAGAATTTGCAAAGAAGAATGGCAGAAAATCCCCCAATCCAGGTGTGCAAAGCTTGTCGCTTCATACCCAAAAAGAATTGGGGCTGTAATTGCTGCCAAAGTACTGAGCAAAGGGTCTGAACACTTAAGTACATGCGATACTTCAGTTTTTTCTTTTTAATAAATTCACAGACATTATATAAAATTCTGTTTTCACTTTGTCATTATGGGGTACTGATAGATTAATGAGGAAAAAAAATAATTTGAACAACTGTAGTATCAGGCTGCCACATAACAAAATTGGAAATAAGAAGGGGTCTGAATACTACTTTATGACCATATTGTGGTCATAACCTTATCGTGGTTGTTTTCAGGCCACCTCTTCTGTAGTTGTATACATTGCCATAGACTGTTATTCTCCAACTGTGTGCTGCCATTTCCTGCACAGCATAGAGATAGTTGGTCAATCTGTTAATCACAGCCTACATGTAAGACACCCCTTCCTTCTCTGGCAGGCATGTGTTACTGCTTTCTGCATATATCCGTAGACAGGGAAGTGATTCACTGGGGGGGGGGGGGGGGGGGCTGGTTTATGCTGCTGCAATTTCAGCTGACTCCACCTGAATTAGCAATAGGTGGCCCTTTCACCACTTGACACAAGTTGATTTCACAAGCGAAGAAGGTGGGATGAAAATTGTTGGCTGAAAAGTGACAGCATCATGACCTATGAGATGCAATCACTGGGTTTTCCGACAGCTGTCTGCTGTGAAGGCTCTTCTATTGAGGCTGTTTAGCGTGAATGGGGGAATTTGTTGATTTCTCTCAGTCAACTCCTAGAGCTGAATGAGAGTAGTCTAAGCGTGTGTGGCTAGCATTCGAGATGGCAAGGAGGGCTTAGCTGCTGATTTGTGGGGGGAAAAAGTAAAAACATGCATATCGGTAACCATGTTGCTTGGACTGCATGTTTTGGGGGCAGAGCATGTTTGAAATGGGTGATGAGTAGATTATGAAGGTACTGCTATGTTTACACGCTTGAAGAATTAAAATTTTATATTTTTCAGCTTTTCAGCATCCGTCCAATATGGTCCCGAAATGCAATAAAGGCCAATGTCAGCGTTCACCCCGACAAGCTGAAGTTACTTTTACCATTTATGGCATATTATATGGTGAGTACCAGGATGTATGTATTTTCTGTTCATGGCATTCATTCAGTTAGCACCTGCCTTGTCTTGAGTCTGGGGCTACAAATATCCCCTGGGACACTATCTAGAGTGAGGGGGAAAAAAGTATTTGATCCCCTGCTGATTTTGTACGTTTGCCCACTGACAAATAAATGATCAGTCTATAATTTTAATGGTAGGTTTATTTTGACAATGAGAAACAAATTAACAAAAAATATCATCTAAAGAAAACGCATTTCAAAAAAGTTATAAATTGATTTGCATTTTAGTGAGTGAAATAAGTATTTGATCCCCTATTGATCAGCAAGATTTCTTCTATACAGGTAATGAGCTGAGATTAGGAGCACTCTCTTAAAGGGAGTGCTCCTAATCTCTGCTCGTTACCTGTATAAAAGACACCTGTCCACAGAAGCAATCAATCAGATTCCAATCTCCCCACCATGGCCAAGACCAAAGAGCTGTCCAAGGATGTCAGGGACAAGATTGTAGACCTAGACAAGCCTGGAATGGGCTACAAGTCCATCGCCAAGCAGCTTGGTGAGAGGGTGACAACAGTTGTTGCGATTATTCGAAAATGGAAATAACACAAAATTACGGTCAATCTCCCCTGGTTTGGGGCTCCATGCACAATCTCACCTCGTAGAGTTTCAATGATCTTGAGAACGGTGAGGCATTTGCTCCGAACTATGCGGGAGAATCTTGTCACAATGATCTCAAGGCAGCTGGGACCATAGACACCAAGAAAACAATTGGCAACACACTACTCTGTGAATGACTGAAATCCTGCAGTGCCTGCAAGGTCCTCCTGCTCAAGAAAGCACATGTACAGGCCTGAGGAGAACTGGGTGAAAGTGTTGTGGTCAAATGAGACCAAAACCGAGCTCTTTGACATCAACTAAACTCGCCGTGTTTGGAGAAGGAGGAATGCTGCCTATGACCCCAAGAACACCATCCCCACAGTCAAACATGGCGGTGGAAACATTATGCTTTGGGGTGTTTTTCTGCTAAGGGCACATGACAACTTCACTGCATCAAAGGGACGATGAAAGGGGCCATGTATTATCAAATCTTGGGTGAGAACCTCATGACAATGACCCAAAATACATGGCCAAGGCAACAAAGGAGTGTCTCCAGACCTTAATCCCATAGAAAAAATGTGGAGGGAGCTGAAGGTTTGAGTTGCCAAACGTCAGCCTCAAAACCTTCAGGAGAGGATCTGCAAAGAGGAGTGGGACAAAATCTCTCCTGAGATGTGTGCAAACCTGGTGGCCAACTACAAGAAACGTCTGACCTCTGATTGCCAACAAGGGTTTTGTCACCAAGTACTAAGTCATGTTTTGCGAAGGGGTCAAATACTTAGTTCATTCATTAAATTGCAAATGTTTTTTCAGGATTTTTTTGTTATTATTCTGTCTCTCACTGTAAAACTAAACCTACCACTAAAATTATAGATCATTTCTTTGTCAGTGGGCAAATTCAAAAAATCAGCAGGGAGTCAAATATTTTTTTTCCCTTGCTTTATGTGGAGATTACCTGTTATCCCTGTGTTCCTGTGGGTTTCCTCTAAGTGGTTGTTTCCTTCTACATTCCATTGCCTAGGCTTTACATACTATTGAGGCACTAAATAATTCTGTATTCAGTTCATATTTAAGTAATAAAGGTGAGCAAAGAAAAAAAATCACTGTGGTATTGTTTACCTATTGTTTGTTAATTATGGTTACAATAAATACACAAAAGGGAAAAACGTTAAAGTGATGACCTATATGGCTGGCTAAAACAGTCTTCGACTTTTTTTTAGCCATGTTAAAGCCAGCCATGGATGGATTGAATGCCAGACGGTTAAGCAGGGACCAGCTGAGATTCAATCCTTCTGGGTAGGCTGGTTGTTCTTGAAGTCGATCCATCGATTGAATTCAGTGCAACCAGGCTGTCAGATTTTTTTTGCATGTAATCACTGCCAGCAGTGATCATTGTGTTCTGCCAGCATAACACAATAGCTCCATTTGAGGGATTCCCCTATCAATACTGACTGTTTGTTGATGGGGGAGCCAAGCAATTTTCTTTGCTTCCACCCCTGATGGAAGCAAAGAAAATTGTATCATCTGTGGCCTGCCTTAGGTCCCTTTTCCAGACATAACCTAATTAATCTGTCCTGAAGGAAATGTGTTGGATGCGATTTGTGACCCCCTTCTAAAAACACCAGTATCCTGGCTGGCTCTGGATTCAGTACTTGTGCCGGGTCAGAAAATATTTAAAAGAATTTCAGAGAATAAGTACGTTCATTCCGAACAAAGAAATTGTATACCAATAAAATACAAAAAAAAGATGGTTACAAGGTAAAATCAGAAAAGATAATAAATGTTAGTATGGTGTAAACAATACAGCACTCAGATCCTCAGTAAACGTGGCCATACATGCCCATGTCTTCACAGGTAAGGAACCCAATGTATCATTTTCAAGAAAAGGGTAAAAAGTGCCTCTGGCTTATTACAGAAGTGTTATGCATTTAGACACCAATCATTATTTGAGTAAATGGAAATGGGTCTTTTCATTGCACATGTTCTGCATTTTCTGCCAAAGCAAAGAGAACTTCACAGCAGGTCTTGGAGGCAATGTGATCCAAGAAGGTTTGTGGTTGCTCTGCCAGTGTGTGAAACATTAACACCTGTGCGGCTACCCATTAGTTTTGTATTTCGTCATAACCTTTGATCCCCAGTCTAACGCTTGTTTTAATGGAATATTTTACACCAGTGATTGTAACATTCACATGTCCTTCACCATTCATAATTTCCTGTAATTTAGAAAACATTAATGAGGAAGGTTCACTTGCAGTGAATGTTTGGAAACTGTCACATTCACAGTTATGTCCCTTGGGAGTTTTTCCTATGATTTTGTCATTCCTAAAACGTCTGACGTTTGCTTTCTCTGTTGGTGCATTCCTGTGTTCCATGCTCAATTGCAAGTTGCAAGTTCTGTCCTGCTGATGTATCGCAGAGATTGCCATTTACTGTAAATGGTATTGATTTATTTTGGTGCAGTTTGCTGCCTTGGTATATTGCTTCTCTGTCTGCCATCCAGCGGCACATTCTTTGTCAGAAAAGGAGGTACACCCTCAGTACAAGTAAAAATGCGGTGATATAGCATTCTAATGTTTTAGGATTTGCTGATGAAAAGCCCCACTGCTTCCAGCTAAGCCACACTTTTTTTTATTAATTTTTTCCTACTGTGCAAAGGCCAATTTAGTAAGCTGTGTGTGCAGTAAGGAGACATATTGTTTGTCTTTTGTATGGTGCTTAGTATTTGTGTTTGCAGTACTGCTGTGGCACAAGTTAATATTTTTTCAGTCCTGTCTGTTTTGCTTACTTTCTGACTTTTGATCTCAGTTGACAGGCCCTTGGAGAAGTCTGTGGGTGCGCTTTGGCTATGACCCCCGGAAAAACCCAGAAGCTAAAATCTACCAAGTACTCGATTTCCGGATCCGCTGTGGGATGAAATATGGTAATTGTACCTGATAGGTGGGCAGGCGTGGTGTTTTTCACCTCAATGGTGGTTGTTTGTACAAATGAAGTCTTCCAGCAGTGCTATGTTCACATGGAGAATAGATAATTAATATATAAATCACCTATGTGGCCTAATTACTCACCCTGGTCAATGTATCATTTCTAATATCCGTCATTAGGGAGATGCACCATTACCATGGGCATGCCCTGCCTTCTGTACATCACCACCATAACAGGAGGATCTTGTTACTATAACTTTCTTTTCCATAATGCATTAGTATTGTAAACACAGTTCCTGTAAAGTTGTTTAAGTGACATGGAATGTCCGCTTAATCATAAATTCTACTTTTCTTTCTCAGGAACGGAAAACACATTTCTGTTATAAGGGGGATATAGGGCCTTTATTAAATTCACCTCTGCATTTCTAACTACAGTTAGCTGTTAAGCTGCTATGCATTTTCACACTATTTTCATAAATTGAACATCTGGGCTCTGCTCACCTGACAAATTGGCTTCTCTTCCCGACCATCCATGAAGTAAGCAACAGGTACCTGTTTGCATCTTTTAATTCTTTCTCAAAACCTAAGGTTCCGTTTTATGCGAAACACAGCCAGAGCTTGCATGTTTGTGCTGTGTGCCATGCCCTGTCCTCTTTATCGGCCACCAAAGAATCATTTTTTAAGAACGCTATGGGACAGGAGGGAGATCATGACATATGACCAATCAAGCAGCTGTAGAATTTGTATAGTAAAGAAACCCCAGGATTCCCCGCCCCACCGCCACACTTTTTTTTAATCTGAACTCTATGCATACTTTTTATTTCTTCTTACCAGTCCAATGATGTTACTGCATTTTCCTCTACTTCTTATGGCATTCTTCCATGACTGAGTGGTGTTCATGTAATGATGTGCGAGTACCCCTGTGTCCTGGAATAGTGAGCCCAGTCCGCATGAAAATGCGCCCCCAAAGAGAGGTGTGTAAACAGGCTGAGCTCAGAGGAAATTAGCAGAATGATAGAATACTTATCCACCCTAAAGCACCTCTGGTGCTAGCCCAAGAAAGAAGTCGAGGATGGTGCTGGAGTGTGGAAAGGTTAAGTAGACACAGAATTTGTTTTGGGAAGCTAATTTTGTGCATTTTTCATAAAGCTGAATTTCAGGCTATAAACACAGTTATATTACATTAATGGGAGATGTCTTTAAAAGGATTCATATTTCTATTCATCCTCTTCTGAGATTTATATAGCCCTGCCTGATAGGGCAGCCAGGCGGATGACACCAGTTGCTCTGTTGCAGTTATAGGTTGATGCAATGGTGTCCTGTCTCCACCCTCAGCCAGCTGACTGGAGAGTGAAAGTGCAGCGCAATGAGGTCATCTCTCTGCTCTCAAGATGTTGCTTATCAGCATATGTGCATGCAACTCACCTGATTGGCTTCTAGTCCTTTCCATACTGCTCCCAGCTTCAATGCTGCTGTATAGAGGATTGCAAAAGGCTGATTCCTGGTCAAATCCAGGTACCCTTGTTAGTTGCTTTAAGAATCTGTGTTCAATTATTTATTATTTAATGATGTATTGCATTAATCTGTGCCTTATGTATCTACCAGGAGCTCAGCTTCAATTGAGCCAATAAAAATGATGAACATACAGTATGAGAAAAATGCAGAGATACAAATGTAAATTTCCTGAGGTTGAAAATAAAGAACACTGCACAGGAACCTAGAGAGAAAAGCTAAGCATGCCCACTCTAAATACAGTACAAGAGGTTACGTGACCACATGTTTTTGTGTCTTGTGTAGGGTACGCCCCGAATGAGATGCCTGTAAAAGCCAAGCGTAGCACATACAATTACAGCCTGCCTATTACTTTGAAGAAACCAGGTGAGCCGCCTTATTATATTTTCTGGTGAATTTAAATTGACCTGACTCCAATCATAACTACCCTATACTTACAGTAGATCAGGGGTTCTTAACCACTTCCTGCCCGCTATATAGAAAAATGACGGACAGCAAGTGGTTCTGTTATCCTGACTGGGCGTCTTATGACGTCCAGTAGGATAAGCCGCGATTGCACACCCGCAGGGCATGCAGCGCAGCGATCAGTGGTGTGGTGTGTCAATCTGACACACCACATCTCCTATCTAGATAAAGAGCCTATGACGGAGGCTCTTTACCACGTGATCAGCTGTGTCCAATCACAGCTTTTGCTCTACTCGTGCTGACAGACACGAGTAGAGGAGAGCTGACAGGGGGGTCTGCACTGATTATCGAGGATGCCCACTCATGACCACCAGGTAAGCCACTACAGCCCACCAGGCATGGCAATCATTGCCCATTAGGGGTGGCACCCTGTGCCCATCAGTGATGCCTGCCAGTGCCTCTCATCCCTGCTGCCAATCAGTGCCATCTATCATATTAGTGCATTTGTTTTGAGAGAGGTGGTGGTGTCATGGGCAGGAGTATTTATTCCTTTTTTTTTTTTTATTTTATCCTACAGCAGTGAACGCTTTTTGTAATGCATTAACCTCATTGTTAGTAGGTTACGTCATTGATCACAGTAGTGTACAATTGATATCTTAAATAATGATAAAGTATGTGTAGCCATTAGGGGTGCAACGGATCGTCACCGATCCGTGATCCGAACGGGTCTCCCTGTTCGGATCGGCACACCCCGCGATCTGCGGCCTCGGCCTTAGGAAAGGCTGTGTCTTCGGCCTAGCTCCGGAGCGGCGGCCATCTTGGTACACCCGGCGGCCTTAGGAAAGGCCGCGGCTTCGGCCTAGCTCCGGAGCGACGGCCATCTTGGTACACCCGGCGGCCGTTTACAATGTGATCGCTTCGTCAAATGACGGAGCGATCACTTGTAAACATACTCTGCATTACACCCTGCCAATACTCTGCATTACACTCTGCATTACACCCTGACAATACTCTGCATTACACCCTGACAATACTCTGCATTACACCCTGACAATACTCTGCATTACACCCTGACAATACTCTGCATTACACCCTGACAATACTCTGCATTACACCCTGACAATACTCTGCATTACACCCTGACAATACTCTGCATTACACCCTGACAATACTCTGCATTACACCCTGACAATACTCTGCATTACACCCTGACAATACTCTGCATTACACCCTGACAATACTCTGCATTACACCCTGACAATACTCTGCATTACACCCTGACAATACTCTGCATTACACCCTGACAATACTCTGCATTACACCCTGACAATACTCTGCATTACACCCTGACAATACTCTGCATTACACCCTGACAATACTCTGCATTACACCCTGACAATACTCTGCATTACACCCTGACAATACTCTGCATTACACCCTGACAATACTCTGCATTACACCCTGACAATACTCTGCATTACACCCTGACAATACTCTGCATTACACCCTGACAATACTCTGCATTACACCCTGACAATACTCTGCATTACACCCTGACAATACTCTGCATTACACCCTGACAATACTCTGCATTACACCCTGACAATACTCTGCATTACACCCTGACAATACTCTGCATTACACCCTGACAATACTCTGCATTACACCCTGACAATACTCTGCATTACACCCTGACAATACTCTGCATTACACCCTGACAATACTCTGCATTACACCCTGACAATACTCTGCATTACACCCTGACAATACTCTGCATTACACCCTGACAATACTCTGCATTACACCCTGACAATACTCCGCGATACCCAGGCAATATTACAGTGGGGAGATGGCGTGGATATTACAGTGGGGAGATGGCGTGGATATTACAGTGGGGACTATATAGTGGTGGAATTTTCACAGGTTTTTGCAAATTCAATTATTATTTGCTGATCCGAAAAATGATCCGATCCGTGACTCTGATCCGAGGATCGAGCCGATCCGTGAGTTTTTTAATCCGTTGCACCCCTAGTAGCCATACCCCCTTGGGGGTTGCTGAATGTTGTGGTTCACCTGTCACCCTGCCCCGCCCGACATCCATCTCTGACACTCGGAGACATAGAAAAGTCCATAAGCTTTGTTTTTGTTTTGTTTTTTATTGAGGCTATTGAACTTGGATGGGAATGGGAAATTATGGGATGCCCAGGAATATTCAGCACAACTTGCTCTGGACTTCTATATACAGTACACTCCAATCATCTCTCCAGCACAAACTCTTGCTTAAAGCAGAGTTCCACCCACAAGTGGAACTTCTGCTCATTGTATTCCTCACCCCTCTGGTACCTTTTTCGGGGGGAGGGAGGACAGGATACCTGTCTTTCACAGGTATCCTGTCCCCACTTCCAGGAGCCTCAGCCGCGGATATTTGTGTCACCGCTCTGGCTCCCTCCTCCTTCCCCGGCCGCTGACCCAGTAGGCGAGAGGAGCGGAGGGCATGCGCAGTAGGGTTCCACTCTGTGCAGGGACAGACCTGTCAGAGCGACGCTCTCCTCTATGGGGGATCGGATGAAGAAGGACCGTAGAGTCCATTTTCATCCGATCCGCAGACAGATGGAAAAATAGGGTTTTCCTCCTTCACACTTTTTCGGATCGGAGCGGGTCGGATGTCAGCGGACATGTCACCGCTGACATCCGTCGCTCCATAGAGGTCTATGGAGCGTCTGTTCAGGTCCGCCTAAAAAACTGACAGGCGGACCTGAACAGTCTGTCTGTGTGAAAAAGGCCTAATTGAACAAGCTGAAATTAGAAGCTGATTGGTTACTATGCACAGCTGCACCAGCAGAGGCGGCTCTAGGCTTTGCGAGGCCTTAGGCGAATCTAAGACCCACTCATGCCCAAAACGGGAAAAAAAAATTCAAGTGGACATTCCCTCCAACTCCCACACACGTCAGGCAAATTAGGCGGCCACGAGGCCCCTGGGAGTGCGAGGCCTAAGGCGACCGCCTAATTTGCCTAATTAGAGAGCTGCCTCTGTGCACCAGATTCTGTGTGTACCAGACAATATTCCCCAAAGTGTACAGACCTCTTGGAAAATGCAGCATGATAATTTGATGCTAGCTCTTTGGGTATAATATAAAGTGCATCTAAACCTATATTTTGTGTTGATGGTACAAATGTAACCCTGTCACTGACTAAGTACTCTTGATTTATGAAATCCAATTCAATCTGTCTCAATGACAGCTCAATCTAGTAGCCCCTGGTATGAGCTGTCACTTTTCTGGCGCGGGCTGCAAACTAAAAGGAAGAATTGGATTGGTTTCTATAGAAAACACACACAGCGAGGTTTTATTAAACTTATTTTTCTTGGCACATATAGTACCACAGCCAATCAGTGTACAGGACCTGACCCAAGGACTGGCAGCTTCCAGCATCCAAGGGAGTAAAAAGATCCCATCCAACAAGTATAAACTGAAGGTAAGTGCCAGTTTTCTAGTGTTTGGCTCATTTAAGAGGAAATGTAAAATACACCAAAACCACAGTTATGAGATTTATGCAAGTTACACACATCTAAAGAACTATTAAAATGTACCTATTTTATGATATTGGTTACAGGGATAAGCAATTTAGCATCAGTCTGGTCCAATAAGAGAGCTCCATGGCCAGAGGCATGTCATACACTGCTGACCCCTAAATCGGTAGCCATCCATCTTTTTCCCTCATCCATCTGTGTGGCGGAACAGTACTGTATCTTCTATAGTGCTCAACTGGATCACAACATAATCTGTAAATGAATACTCTCAGCATGATTCTTTTCTAGCTAGCAGACCACACTGTCACTCTGGGTCTCCACTAGCAATCGGAAACCAATCAGCATGGTTTACGACCATGTGATCATCATGCCAGTTATAACCTGAGGTTAAAAAAAAAAAAACCTTACAGGCCGCAGCTGTATGGTAATTTCTTTGATGTACTGAGAAAATATTTTTAAACTGGGTTAGTGCAATGTTTAAGGGATATATTCACCTTTTAAGAGCATAATGTTATGTTACACCCATTATTAGGGTGTAACATGCTCCATATACCCACATCCTGTCGCCAGCGCTTCCCACTCTGTAACAGTGGCAGGGATCTCTGCACCCACTGTCACTTTTTGAAAAAGCCTTACGCATTCATTCAGTTTCTTGTGAATGAATGAGCTAATATATAATAAGTAACGTTGCTGCTGCGGCAGACGGCTTGTAGTTCTCAATGAACTGCGAGGGTGCTGATGAGCACTCTCGTAGTCCATTGATTCTTCCTGCTGTTCAGTAACTGTCTGACCATACAGGAGGTACTGGCAAACAGCTGACAGAGTCTGCAAGATCTTGGCATTGCACCTGCTAGCAGCTGATCGCGGTTGCAATGATTTACAGTATAAAAAAATAATGCACATTTATTGCAAAAATATGTGCATTTATTTATTTTTGACAGGTGAACTTGCATTAAATAATAACAGTTTTACAGCGTTTTTGAAATGTTCACATTTTTGTTCAATTTACAATAATAAATCTGATAAGGGTACTTTTTAAATATTGCACCAAATATATGCCTAATATGTCCGTATATACCAGCGTAAAAAAAAGGTCATAGCCTTAGTGATTTTTTTTTTTTTGTTTTTGTATGCATCAATGACCTCTGATCTGACATCACTGCCTTTTTATATTAGATAAATCTGTGTTAATTCCCTACCTTTTTTTTTTAAGCTAATGCAGATGTATTAATATATAAATAAATATATATATATATATATAATAAATTATATATATATATCTATGTAATATATATATATATACATATATATATAAAAATTTCTCTCTGTAATTCTGTGGACAAATAAATTGCAGTTTGTGAGTTCTTATTTAATGTGTGAATCTCTTCACTTACGTTTTTGTCCTTTTCTCATCTGTCATACAGGACTCTGTTTACATATTCCAGGAGGGCAGCTTGCCTCCATATCGGCAAATGTTTTACCAGCTCTGTGATATACATGTGGAGAGGTAATCACTACTGTACCGAGGAAATGGGAGGCTGCTATTAGCAATCTCTGCTACGGAAAATGCTGCTTTCCTGGCTGCCTTCCCGATCCAGTATTTTCATTACTACTTCTAGAAGCATTGACCAGCACAAGTATACAGATCAGTAGTTCTGCTTTCACTCTTACTTTCCCATCTGCATGCTTGTGTTAGGTCAGTGACTCAAAATAATAAAGCCAGAGACAGTCAGTTGAGCAGTGTTTTCAGTAGCTGTCTCTTTATTTCCCACTGTACAGATTTCCTGTTGATTGATTTATTTATTTTTCTTGAAACCTTTTATGGTTTGTTTTAATGAGGGTAAAGACAAAGTCTGGACTAAACATTTTGTTTTGAAGTGAGAATCTGTGAAAATCAATATATGCAGCCAATTAAAATTTTTGCCCAATTGTAGTTGCAATGGAAGAACAATTAAAGTGATTGTAAAAGATAAACAACCCAATTTTTTTTTTAAAATAGAAATGAAAGGAAAAACATTTTTGTATAGATATAAAAATACATTATAAGTACCTTATTTTTTTTTTTGATGATCACATTCCCTGTGTTCTCAGCTGCCTAAAAGGTTGGGGGGAGAAGCAGCAACACACGTAGCTTCCCAGTGAATGGCTGTGCAATGGGGGTGTGTCAGGACAAGTTTGATCATTGAAGGAGAGTATGCTGAGCTCCAGGCATAGCTAGAGAACTGACCACGGTGTGCTCTTCTGCTTAGTGTAGTCAGTTTTTAATAGGAAAGTGGAGGAACTGGCAGGAACACCAGGGATTTCACACAAATTAAGCAATACAGAGAGAACAGGGGACTTTCTCATACAATCTACATGGTACAGCAGCCAAATACAGTGGGGCAAAAAAGTATTTAGTCAGCCACCAATTGTGCAAGTTCTCCCACTTAAAAAAATGAGAGAGGCCTGTAATTGTCATCATAGGTATACCTCAACTATGAGAGACAAAATGTGGAAACAAATCCAGACAATCACATTGTCTGTCTGATTTTTGAAAGAATTTATTTGCAAATTATGGTGGGAAATAAGTATTTTGTGAATATCAAAAGTTCATCTCAATACTCTGTTATATATCCTTTGTTGGCAATGACAGAGGTCAAACGTTTTCTGTAAGTCTTCACAAGGTTGTCACACACTGTTGCTGGTATGTTGGCCCATTCCTCCATGCAGATCTCCTCTAGAGCAGTGATGTTTTGGAGCTGTCCCTGGGCAACACAGACTTTCAACTCCCTCCAACGGTTTTCTATGGGGTTGAGATCTGGAGACTGGCTAGGCCACTCCAGGACCTTGAAATGCTTCTTATGAAGCCACGCGGTTTGTTTTGGATCATTGTCATGCTCAAAGACCCAGCCACGTTTCACCTTCAATGCCCTTGCTGATGGGAGGAGGTTTGCACTCAAAATCTCACGATACATGGCCCCATTCATTCTTTCATGTACACGGATCAGTTGTCCTGTTCCCTTTGCAGAGAAACAGCCCCAAAGCATGATGCCACCACCATGCTTCACAGTAGGTTTGGTGTTCTTTGGTTGCAACTCGGCATTCTCTCTCCTACAAACACGGCGAGTTGTGTTTCTACCAAACAGTTTTACTTTGGTTTCATCTGACCTTATGACGTTCTCCCAATCCTCTTCTGGATCATCCAAATGCTCTCTAGCAAACCTCAGACAGGCCCGGACATGTACTGGCTTAAGCAGGGGGACACGTCTGGCACTGTAGGATCTTAGTCCCGGCGGCGTAGTGCGTTACTGATGGTAGCCTTTGTTACGTTGGTCCCAGCTCTCTGCAGGTCATTCATTAGGTCCCCCCGTGTGGTTCTGGGATTTTTGCTCAACGTTCTTGTGATCATTTTGAGCCCACAGGGTGAGATCTTGCTTGGAGCCCCAGATTGAGGGAGATTATCAGTGGTCTTGTCTTCCATTTTCTAATTATTGCTCCCACAGTTGATTTCTCACACCAAGCTGCTTGGCTATTGCAGATTCAGTCTCCCCAGCCTTGTGCAGGTCTACAATTTTGTTTCTGGTGTCCTTCGACAGCTCTTTTTGTCTTCACCATAGTGGAGTTTGGAGTGTGACTATTTGAGGTTGTGGACAGGTGTCTTTTATACTGATAACAAGTTCAAACAGGTGCCATTAATACAGGTAATGAGTGGAGGACAGAGGAGCCTCTTAACCACTTCAGCCACGGACCAATTGGCAGCCAAAGGACCAGGCCTCTTTTTGCGATTCGGCACTGCGTCGCTTTAACTGACAATTGCGCGGTCGTGCGACGTGGCTCCAAAACAAAATTGGCGTCCTTTTTTTCCCACAAATAGAGCTTTCTTTTGGTGGTATTTGATCGCCCCTGCGGTTTTTATTTTATTATAAACAAAAATAGAGCGACAATTTTGAAAAAAATGCATTATATTATATATATATATATATATTATATTATATTATATATATTATAATGCTTTTTGCTATAATAAATATCCCCAAAAAATATATAAAAAAAAAACATTTTTTTTCCTCAGTTTCGGCTGATACGTTTTCTTCTACATATTTTTGGTAAAAACAATTGCAATTAGCGATTTATTGATTGGTTTGCGCAAAAGTTATAGTGTTTACAAATTAGGGGATAGTTTTATAGCATTTTTATTAATATTTTTTTTTTTACTAGTAATGGCGGCGATCAGCGATTTTTTTATTTATTTTTTTTTTTTTATTTTTTTTTTTTATTGTGACTGCGACATTATGGCGGACACATCGGACATTTTTGACACATTTTTGGGACCATTGTCATTTATACAGCAATCAATGCTATTTAAATGCATTGATTCCTGTATAAATGACAGTTGTAGTGAAGGGGTTAACCACTAGGGGGAGGGAAGGGGTTATGGGCTGTGACGTGTGTGTGTGTGTGTGTGTGTGTGTTTTTTTTTTTTTTACATTAGGGGGCGGGGCTGACGTCTGACGTCATTGATCGGCTTTCCCGATGACCGGGAACAGCCAATCAATGACAGGCAGAGTAGGAAGCGCGGGGAGAGGTTTGTTTACACATACCTCTCCCCGTTCTTCAGCTCCGTGACCCGATCGCGGGACACCAGTGGCGATCGGGTCCGCTGGTCCCGCGGCCGGGGTCACGGAGCTCCCGACTAGGTCACGGGCAGGCATTTAAAGGATCACGTACAGGTACGGGATTTTGCCTGCCCGTGCCATTCTGCACACGTATATGTGCATGAGGCGGTCGGGAAGCGGTTAAAGAATATATAGGTTTGTGAGAGACAGAAATCTTGCTTGTTTGTAGGTGACCAAATACTTATTTTTCACCATAATTTGCAAATAAATTCTTTCAAAAATCAGACAATGTGATTATCTGGATTTGTTTCCACATTTTGTCTCTCATAGTTGAGGTATACCTATGATGACAATTACAGGCCTCTCATCTTTTTAAGTGGGAGAACTTGCACAATTGGTGGCTGACTAAATACTTTTTTGCCCCACTGTATCAGGAATATGAAGTGTTTGGGGTAATAAACTCTTTAATATGTAGGTTATTACATGACCCATCATTAACTACATGTGCACCCCCACTGGCAAGAATTGTATACCAGTGGCACACCTCTGGGTCAGAAGCCACAACTATAGCAGGTGCTGTAGTGACCTGATGGTACCCCTAAAAAAAATTTAATAGGGCAATAGGTTGCTGAAAGGGGCTGAAGCAGGCCCAAAACTTTGGATTTAGAGGTGCACTGAAATTTTGGCCACTGAAACATATCGGCCGAAAATTGTGTTTTCGGCATGCGGCTGAAAGAAAGAGGTGCCAACAATGGCACTGAAAAGGGGGTGGTACACCCCGGGTGCCACATATTGCGGAGTGTAATCCTGGCATGCTCCTGTCAGTCCTTCACTCCCCTCCCTCCTCTCCTTGTGAGTGTCAGGCAAAGCGGCAATCTCCCACTGTGTTACAGAGCTTTAATCTGAATTATTCAGCAGCCCCTCTAACAAAGTCCTGCCTTCTAGATCGGGCTCCTGTGATAGGCGACACACTGATCCAATGCCGGGAAATTGAGTCAGTGTGACGTGTATCATAAGAGTCGGTCTAGGAGGCAGGACCTTGTTACAGTGGCCGCCCGGCCCAGGCAATTCAAATCCAAGCTCTGTAACAAAGCGGTAGTCCGTGGCTGTGTGATCCAGGCACTGGTGTGGCTGCATCTGATGGGCACTAGTAGGCTGCATTTCATCTCTTGTACTATGTCTGCAATCTTGGATCATCTCTTGTATCATGTCTGCTAGAAGTGCACCGAATGGAAATTTTGCTAATACTATTAGCAATGTGTTTAAGTTTAGGTAAGCAATTGCAGACATGCTACAAGAGATGATCAGAGACTGCAGACTGCATTTTTCTTGAGCTTTTCTTGCACTAAAGTTGCCAATAATGGCCAACAATAAATTCATATTAATTTAAATTGATGCTATTTAAAAAGTGGAATATAATACATTTATATAAAAATATTTTCTAAAACCTGTCATTTTCGGTTTCGGCACCAAAATTTCT
Source organism: Lithobates sylvaticus (assembly GCA_028564925.1). Taxonomy (NCBI): domain Eukaryota; kingdom Metazoa; phylum Chordata; class Amphibia; order Anura; family Ranidae; genus Lithobates; species Lithobates sylvaticus. The sequence goes on along the minus strand of CM053033.1, from coordinate 107,681,318 downwards.
ATTCGGTGCACCTCTAGTTGGATTGTCCTGTTTATGGATTTATAATAAATCTGATCTTAGATTAGGTAGGGGTGTGATGAAAACATTTCTCTTGTGCACAAGACAGATGCCCCTATTTACTAAAGCAAGCAACACTAAATGGAGGTCTACAGTTCAGACCTGGACCAAGCGAGCGTTCTATCTGGACCACACAGGTCCCCCCCCTCTTCTGCAGTGATGGGTTGTTAAAAACCCTGACATCATTAGGGTTAGGTCAGGTGCGTGCTCTACCCTCACCATCACAGGAGGATGGAAGTGGAACTTCCTGTATTTATACTTGCCACTTGATCCAACTGCAGCCTCCTGCCCTCTGCCTGGCTGTTGCTAAAAGCTAAGGGGGCATTGTGAGGGGGACACCTGATGTAAGGTTGCACTCTAACGGGGACAACTTAGAGGGGCACACCTGGTGTAAGGAGGCACTCTGATGGGGTCATCTGATGTAAGGAGGCACTCTGGTTTGGACACCTTATGTAAGGGGCACACTGAAAATTGACAATAAATATTATTGAAATGCTATGGAAATTGTACATTGCTTATTTTTTGATAGACCTAAAATGTCTACATATTTACAGTACTAGGTCATAGCACAAACATGAGGTTCAGACCTCTGCTGGAAAAAAATAACTGGCCAGAACCTCTCATATATTTTTAATTGAAAACCCCTGCATTACAGGATAATGTTCAGGGCTTAATGTTGTCCATGGATTGCCTTGTTAATAATACTGTTATCTGCAGTTTGCAGGAGATCATTAGGCGCAATGATGGAGCGGAGACGGAATGTACCGAGCGGGATGGCTGGTGTCTTCCAAAGACCAGCGAGCAGCTTAGAGACTCCATGTGCCTCATGATCAAGCAGATCATCCGCTCCAAGAGACCAGGTTGGGGAACATTGTATCATTGCTGTTATTTATTCTGACTACCCATATTTAAAAAATGTTTTCGTTTTTCGTCTAAAAAATTTAAATTGGAGCTATAATATTATTATTATTATTCATGATTCAAAACCCCCCTATAGTTTGCGCAGCGCTTTACAACATGAGGGCAGACATTACAGTTACATTACAATTTGGTACAAGAGGAATCGGAGGGCCCTGATCATCAGAGCTTACAATCTAAAAAATTGCCTACAAGCAGGTGAGCAGGCAGCCCAGTCTGGCCTGCCTTGACAGTGTCCATAAAGTGAGCCCTTGTATTAAATGCTACTAGTTTAGCACACTCTAATTTAAGTTTTACTTGTCTGCTCAAAACCGTGCTTGTTGGTACTCTGTGAGAGCCAGAGCTGCAGAGAGCACTGGTCCCACAATACTTGAAAAGCAATAAACCGACTGGATGGGCTGCCCACTGTTATCTCAATTTGGTCCATTAGTTTTTTTGGCTGAATCTGTACTTGGTCTTTCTTTGCCCATTGTTAGGGTATGCAATGATCAGTGTCTACTGTCCCTTTAAATTATTAGTGCATGCTGTGTTCAAATTGCTTCTGAGAGTTATATATGTGAAAGGATGTTTAGATATTACCCAGATTTAGCCCCAAAACTCTCTATCGCCCTCTAGAGCATATCCCAGCTTTATTTTTATTATTTTTTAAAGCGGATGTAAACCCACTCTCATCCTTTTCTAAACTACTGCCATCGTGGTTATCAATAAGGATATACATGCCTCCTGCATGTATCCTTACCTGTCAAATGTCTCCCCTCTGTCTGTTATGAGACCTGAAAAACTGCAGATTCTGTGGGTGGGTCTGTTGTCCGGGGCTCGGTGGGTGGAGTCGTGATGTCAGTAGACTCTCCGCCCACCTCTACACTCCCCTTGTCAACATGCATTTCTCCTGTGTATTTCTTACAATGAACTTCTGCTATGATCACTAACATCCAGTCAAAACACAGAAAAGTCACCACATGACTTCAGCATGCCCAATCATGCTGAGGTGTGGAGAAGTCAATCCTGGGAGAGCTGGAGAAGAAAGGAGGAGGGGATGAGAATTACACATAATGCCTCTCTAAGGCTTGTGTATGAGATATGTAAATCACCTGTCACTCACAGCAGGGGGAATAACTGACTGGTATTTCTCTGTCTGTCCATTTTTATCTCACTAAAAAAAAGATAAGAAGATTGCTCAGAACTGGATTAACTCTTCGTGGCAAGACTGGGCACAGATGACATGCAATCATATACTGTACAAGTTACAAGCCTTAATTATAAAAAATAAATAAAAATCAGGTTTACAGCCACTTTTTTAATTTTGTTCTTGAAGTGAGAAACCACTTTTATTACACCTTGTGACATCACCAGGTTTGCAAAATTCCTACAGCGGGAGCAGCTGGTAGGTCAGTCTACTTGATAGGCATACTTCCAGCACTACATCTTCCAAAACCCTCTTTCCTACAAGGATTCAAGGCAGCAAGAAATCATTCTATTCATATTGAGAGGGACAGGTATGGGCAGAGATAGGCCAAGTTCTGTAGTCCAGCAGGCCGGCACAGGGTATGCTGCTTTCAATTTCAGTAAAGCAGATGCACTGTAATGTCTGCCTAAAGAGCATTTTAGGAGTTCACTGGATTTCTGGCAGATCAGCAGCTATTTTCTGTACTTTTAAAGGGATAAATTATTAGAAATGTGAATGTATTGTAGAGATGTGCTTTTTTTTTTTTTGTCCAGACAACACTAACTCTAAGACTGTTTGTTTTTTTTTTGTTGTTTTTTTTTTTTGTGCTGTTGTCTTAGCCCTGTTCCCAGCTCCATCCACTTCTGCTGACAAGAAGGAGCAGCTGAGTTATGAGTCTGGAGAAGAGGAGGATGATGAGGAGGAAGAGGAGTTCCATCCTTCTGAAGGCAGCGAGAATGAAATGGAGACTGAACTCCTGGATTATGTGTTGGATAACACCCAGCAGCCTGATCCTATGGAGGAATCTAGAACTGAAACCTGATTTTGATTTGTGCTGAACTGACATCACCTGAATGGACCATAAGAGAAGAGGTTCAGGAATTGACATTTGGACTTGTCACGTGAGCATCACTTAAATAGACCATAGGAGAAGGCATTTTTACTGAAAACAAATGATTGAAGTGGCTTTTTCACTTTACCAAGGAAAAAACATGCAGACAGGTATAAAGTGCAGGTATCTAGAGGTGCAAGCACCTACCTGCAGCATTTTTTACAACCCAGGCCGATCTGGTCAGGCAGAGCTCTGATGTATCTATTTTTCCAGTGCAATGATGGGTTGGCTCACTGGCCAGTGGGAATATTTGGGAGGAAGCAGGCAAGCTTTGGGCCCCCAGAAAGTAAAAAGCTTTTGGCTGATCAGAAGACTGAAGATACATTCAGGTAGAGTGAGGGCACCGAAAATCGCTGCAAGTATTGTTGCACTTTATACCTGTCAACAGATGCAGATTTTTTATTTATTTTTTGCTAAACTGATAGGACACAAAGGAGGCCAGTTATTGTAGATTACTTATTTGCACTAGTTCTTGCACAGAGTAGTAAGGTAAAAGGAACATTTCTGTCCTCCTAGTGTTCTGGGACATTGAGCAGGGATTTCAGCACTTACTGCAGTGGCAACAGATGCTTTTATTGTCTTCTTGAAATCTGTTTAGCACGCAAAGCTTGCCGCTAAAGTTGCTAAAAATGGTGCAGCTCTGCATAGAAACCAATCAGCTTCCAGGTTTTATTGTCAAAGCTTAATTGAACAAGCTGAATTTAAAAGCTGATTGGGTACGATGGACAGCAGCCCCACATTTTGCACTCTATAGTGTTTAGTAAATCAACCCCAATTTCTTTTATGGTCTGTGTCAACAGTTTTTTGATATGCAAGTCTATGGGAATGAAAAGGCAACTAAAACAGGTAAAATGCAGGTCAACTGTGATCGAAGAAGCGTCTCAAACTGATGTTAAAAGCACGCTTTATTTGCCAATGGAAGCCTGTCAACATGGATCTTTAAACCTCGTACACACGATCGTATTGTTTGCCAACAAAGCGTCAGACTTTTATCCAAAGGGTGCCAAGAACTTGTCTTGCATACAAACAGTACACAATTGTCGGCCAACAAACACCACCGTAGTGACGTACTATGTGGAATTTCAGCTCTTGAGTGCCACCCTCTGTGAACCTTCTGCTAATGTCGTGTTTGGGGAGCATTGATTACGAGCATGCGTGTTTGTACTTTGGACTTTTGTGTGATGGACTTGTGTACTCACGATAGGAAAATCTGACAACAGACCATTGTCCTCCGAAAATGTACTAGCCTGCCATCCAACATTTGTTGGCGGAAAGTTGGACAACAATTGTCTGATGGAGCGTACTAATGGTCGGATTTTAAGCAAACAGTCTGTCATCACACAATTCCCTGCCGAAAATCCGATCGTGTGTACGAGGTTTTAGGGTCTACAACTATGAAGTACGGAAGCCTAACTGACTAGATGTAAATTGATAGCATAGGCTCTCACAGTACATTTCTGATGGTCACAAAAAGGTTCCAAAACTTCAGCACACACACATTTGTACATAATGGTGTCGCAACCCGTAATGCTCAATCTGATGCTGCCCTCCTCAAGCAGGAAAACGCCATACTAAGCTGTAAAAAGACATAGGAGGGCCTAGTGCATTATCACCGCCAGTGGCGGCTGGTGGTTTTCGGTCGATCCACCGGCACTTACCCCATCTAGGCATCGAGCATCCGAGGAGCAGGGACCCAGCAGCGGCCAGCGGCTCTTCTCCTCACTCCCACTGTGCGTTTCCTCCCCTCCTCCTAGGCGTCCAATAGGATCGCCGGTCCTTTCAGCCAATCCGGTGATGGGTATCAGACCCGCTTCCCAATTGGCCGGGAGGAGGATCGGTGTTGCAACAGCGAATACTTATTCGCTGTTGCAACACAACTGGGTGGGCTCCGAACGCACTCTCTGCATCCCAAGCCCACCCTATTTTTAAGCCTATTGGAGCCTCTGGCTCTAATCGGGTGCTTAAAAAAAAAAAAACCCTGGCTGCAGTAGTTCATGAGCCCGGTGCCCTGAAAGGGGGCCAGACGCGTGAATAGGGGGTGGCCATGGATAGATTCATGCTATGCATGAATCTATCCATTGCATATAGTGGGTGACCTGGAGAGAAGGGGCGTTGACCGGGGGCCCCTAATGAAGGGCTGCCCTAATTACCACCAACAACTTTTATTGAATACAAAAGCCAAAAACATACTGGCAAACATGAGAAGGGACCAGAACCCTGAGAAGGGCCTGTCCCCTGAAACAGGTCAGCCTTCGTACCACACTGATTATGGCATCACTTAAAAGCTAAAGTTTTTTTTTGTGTTTTTTGAAACACTTGTCCTTTTTCACGTTTGAGTATTTTTTTGGCTATTGTATTCAATAAATGGTGGTGGGGGTATTGCACTAGGCGTTTGCACCCCTTGTGTCTTTTTTTACATTTCTGTTGGTCAGTCTAAAGGAGACAGTACAATCAAATTATAATGGGTATGGACAGCTTCATTAGGCTTCACAAAATGGATTTTTCGATTTCAGGCAGACTGGCTGAGTTTGATCCTCCAGTTCCTAAAGTTCCCCAGTGGGGAGAAATTCCCACACTGCAACATCTATGAGAAGGTGAGCTTGGCTTATCTCACCGACCTTCAACAAGTGTCATTTGTTGCACTTAATTCAGTACGTTTCCACAGACACATACATCTCAATGCTTGCAACCCTTCAGATCCTAAAAGCAGTTGGAAGCCCTAATGATTCCTGACTGTGTAGATATTACTGCAGAAAAAAGCTATTGTTCTTAAGCGCTCACATTTTAAAATTTTAGTGGTCACCTGGCCACTATCCTATTCCCATACAGCAGGTTTATGCAGGCTTCAGCGTTCACTGGATCGTCACTTTCCTGCATTCTCCAGGCTGGTGTGATAGCGCTGTGCTATTAGGAAAGGGGAAACCGGCTGTCATCTGACAACAATGGGAATGACTTCTTCCACTGTGCCAGTGCTGGGCCAATATGGGAAGAGGTAGTGTCACAGTGCATACCAGTTTTTTGACCGCTGTGGTGTGCAGGGAAGGTGACAACACTGGATAGTTTCATCGCTGTATTACAGTATGGTCACCCTTCTAATTGCCCAAGGTCCATTATGTTGGCAGGGTCAACATGTATTGATGAGGAGGATATACTTTTCTGAAACATTCATATATTTACAAATGTTGTTTAACTTTTTTTTGGATCGTGGATGAAAACTGTTTATTTTTCGATTGTGCTTTTATTATGTTTTCTAATAAAATATTTAATGCTTGAAGTGGTTTTAGTAAAGCCAAAGCTACTGTAGTCAGAGAGATTTATACTGACTAAAAAGTGCCCAGGCACAATGTAGTGGCCTGGCATGGGTGGGCTTTATGTAAGAACACAACAATATCATCTATTTGGGTACACACACACACACACACACACACACACACACACACTAGGGAACCGGGAATTGAAGCCGCAAAGGCGACACTTCCTGATTCCCTCACCGAGAATGGCGCCGGCAGCAGCAGAGAGCCGATCGATTGATCGGCCTCTGCTGCTGACGTCGCTGGAACCTGTGACAGGTAAGTGTCCATTTTTTAAAAGTCAGCAGCTGCAGTATTTGTAGCGGCTGGCTTTTAAAGAAAAAATTTCAGGTACAGTCCCACTTTAATGTGCTTCTTCTTAAACCACTCCTTTTGTTACCTTGGCGGTATGTTTTGGGTCATCGTCATGCTGGAAGACCCATCCGCGACCCATCTTCAGTGTTCTGGGGGAAGAATTTCCTTATCCAAGATTTTACAATACATGTCCCCATCCATTGGCCCCCCAATGTGGCCAAGTAGGCCTGCACCTTTAGCAGAGAAACAGCCCCAAAGCATAATGTTTCCACCTCCATGTTTGATTGTAGGGATGGTGTTCTTAGGGTTTTAGTCAGCATTTTTCTTCCTCTAAACAGTTAATGCCAAAGAGCTCGATTTTGGTCTCATCTGACCACAGCACTTTCTCCCAATTCTTCTCTGAATCATTTAGATGTTCATTGGCAAACTTCAGACACTTGTACATGTGCCTTCCTCCTTGAGGGCACTGCAGGATTTCAATCTATAGGCTAGACATGTACTCCTGGAGTGTTTGCACATCCATGCTGCTTCTACATAGAGGGAAGTTGTCACTGACTTGGGAATCTGGTTCTCTTCTGTGGATCACACCCACCTGACCATCAGTCTCACACCTGACTTTCACTGCTAAAATAAGCTCTCCCCTTGTTACTATGTGCATGTGTCTGACTCGCAAGCCCCCATATGTGAAAATTCCAGTTTAGATTAGTCTCCACATTCCGCTTTTAATATGTGTAAATCATCTCTTATTGTCGTTTTATATTTCACCACATCAGGCCACATGGACGTTTTATCAAAAATAATACGTCACTTGTCTCACAGCTGAAAACACTATTATTTGCTCCATTCCAATATGCATATTTAACATCATGAAGACTGTTGGGGCCCATTTACATGTTGAGGCACATTGTATTAGGCAGCACATTTATTTTGAATGGGCTGTCCGCTCAAAAACATGAGTACAGTGTTATGGGCATATATTGGAAAAATAGAACATTTTCTATATATATTTTTTGCATATGCCGGTAAACTGTAATGGTGTTTATGATGGCACTGCCGTATACACAAATAAAGCAGTTTGTGGCCATTCATGTCTGACGGGCTGTACGCTGCACTGAGTTGGCACAGCCAGCCTGGGTGCAAGAGCCTGTGAGCATCTATCTATCCAGTAGAGGCTGGTAGTATATTTTTTATTTTATTTTTGGTGGGGGGGGGGGGGGGGGGGGGCGTCAAACAATGCACCCACAGCCATTTGCTCAAGCCCACCATTTTTTATTTTTTATTTTTAAAGCTTGAGGCTCTAATTGTGTGCTTCTAAAAAAAACAAAAAACAAAAAAAAAAAACATTGGATTCCATGGGTCTGGCGCCCTGCATGTAGATATATATATATAAAAAATATAAATTGTGGGTGGGTTTGTATGTAACACATTTAGTGGTACAGTATTTGTTAGCCGTGGTGTTTCCTAACACAGACAGCAGAGGGCGCTGGTCTTCCAACAGTATGTCAGCATAGACTAGCTCTGGGCTTTTTCTAAAAATAAATGTCTATTTTTGTTCTGTTCGATCTCTATTGTTATGGAGCATGATGTAACATGCCTGTATTTAGCTGCTCTTTTGTTAACAAACTTTGGAAAATTCCTCTGCGTATGTTCTTTTTATTGTGCTTTCCATCTCGCATATAGTTTACCCACTTCCAAAATGAAACAAACTAGACTGTGTACAGAACAGAGTGTTACTTGTACATCAGCACACACATCTGATTGTAAGCTCTTTGTGAAAAGGAAAAAGGAGCATTCAGATAAATTGTAATTAAAGAATATCTAAAGTCTTGTTTAAAAAAAAGAAAAGAAAAAAACCTAACGTCATGCTTTCCTCCACTGCGCAGTTGGTTTTGCACAGAGTGGCCCCGATCCTCCTCTTCTGGGGTCCCTCGTGGTGCTCCTGGCGTCTACTCTTCTCGAGTGCCGCGTTGGAGAGCCGCGCTTTCTCGGGAGGCACTTGTGTGGGCGCGCTTCCGTGTCCTGCTGCTGGTGTCTACTGACACAGATGGCAGCACTCGACCCCAACCCTTGGCTTACGGGTCATTGGATTTGGACGGGAGCCAATGGCTGCGCTGCTATCAATCTATCCAATCGGGACCCAAGACACCGGCTGGAGCTGGTGTGCTCACCCCCGTCGTTGGAAATATCAAGTTCAGGTAAGTAAAAGAGAGGCTCTGGGGGGCTGCTGCATCACAGAAGGTTTTTCACCTTGAAAAACCTTGAGGGTTTACCAACCCCTTTAAACTCTTACTGTTTAGATGTAAATAAGATCATGGTACAATTTGGGGATAAGAAACTCCATGTAGTAAATACAGTATCTCACAAAATGAGTACACCGCTCACATTTTTGTAAATATTTTATTATATCTTTTCATGTGACAACACTGAAGAAATAACTCTTTGCTACAATGTAAAATAGTAAGTGTACAGCTTGTATAACAGTGTCAATTTGCTGTCCCCTCAAAACAAAGCCATTAAGTGCCGGTTCACACAGGGGCGACCTGTCAGGCGACTTGGCCGCCTGACAAGTCCTTCTCCATGCTTTGCAATGAAACCGTTCTAATAGGAGCGACTCAAGTCACTCCGACTTAGAAAAAGGTTCCTGTACTTCTGTGGGGCGACTTTGGAGCGGCTTGCATTGACTTCTATACAGAAGTCATTTTGCAAGTTGCCCTGGACGTGGCTTTGAAGTTGCCCCTGTGTGAACTGGCACTTATGTATAAACTGCTGGCAACAAAAGTGAGTACACCCCTAAGTGAATGTTCAAATTAGGCCCAAAGTGTCAATATTTTGTGTGGCCACCATTATTTTGCAGCACTGCCTTAACCCTCTTGGGCATGGAGTTCACCAGAGCTTCACAGGTTGCCACTGGAGTCCTCCTCCACTCCTCCATGACGACATCACGGAGCTGGTGGATGTGAGAGATCTTGCGCTCCTTCATCTTCCATTTGAGGATGCCCCACAGATGCTCAATAGGGTTTAAGTCTGGAGACATGCTTGGCCAGTCTATCACCTTTACCCTCCGCTTCTTTAGTAAGGCAGTGGTCGTCTTGGAGGTGTGTTTGGGGTTGTTATCATGTTGGAATTCTGCCCTACGGCCCAGTTTCCGAAGGGAGAGGATCATGCTCTGCTTCAGTATGACACAGTACATGTTGGTATTCATGGTTCCCTCAATGAACTGTAGCTCGTCAGTGCCGGCAGCACTCATGCAGCCCCAGACCGTGACGCCCCCACCACCATGCTTGACTGTAAGCAAAGACACACTTGTCTTTGTACTCCTCACCTGGTTGCCACCACACACGCTTGACACCATCTGAACCAAATAAGTATATCTTGGTCTCATCAGACCACAGAACATGGTTCCAGTAATCCATGTCCTTAGTCTGCTTGTCTTCAGCAAACTGTTTGCGGGATTTCTTGTGTATCATCTTTAGAAGGGGCTTCCTTCTGGGATGACACCCATGCAAACCAATTTGATGTAGTGTGCGTCGTATAGTCTGAGCACTGACAGGCTGACCCCTCACCCCTTTAACCTCTGCAGCAATGCTGGCAGCACTCATACGTCTATTTCCCAAAGACAACCTCCTGGCTATGATGCTGAGCATGTGGACTCAACTTCTTTGGTCAACCATGTGCTGTTAAATGGCTGTATGGTCTTGGCCATCGTGCTGCAGCTCAGTTTCAGGGTCTTTGCAATCTTCTTATAGCCTAGACCATCTTTATGTAGAGCAACAATTCTTTTTTTCAGATCCTCAGAGAGGTCTTTGCCATGAGGTGTCGTGTTGAACTTCCAGTGACCAGTATGAGAGAGTGAGAGTGATAACACCAAATTTAACGCACCCGCTCCCAATTTATACCTGAGCCCTTCTTACACTAATAAGTCACATGACACCGGGGAGGGAAAATGGCTAATTGGGCCAAATTTGGACATTTTCACTTAGGGGTGTACTCACTTTTGTTGCCAGCGGTTTAGACATTAATGGCTGTGTGTTGAGTTATTTTGAGGACAGCAAATTGACACTGTTATACAAGCTGTACACTCACTACTTTACATTGTAGCAAAGTGTAATTTCTTCAGTGTTGTCACATGAAAAGATAGAATAAAATATTTACAAAAATGTGAGGGGTGTACTCACTTTTGTATGAGATACTGTATAATTACTGTATGTTAACGATAAGTAAACATCACTATTAAGCGAAGGTCGGTGTACATCGGTATGTCATTTTCCTTTTTGCTTCTTTGCAGCCAGTTTGAGCAGGGCTTTCAGAATGCCTTCCTCCTGAAGACCACACCTCTCGAGATAGAGTTCTGTCAGAAGTCTGCCGTCAGACAGGGGTGTGCATAATGCACTTTCTGAATGATCACGAACTGGAGGTATATGCGGTGCCTGCTTTTATAGTGTTAGGCTTATGTTTACAGGAATTGACAGGTTCATTTGAAAGGGGATTTTGGCTTAATGTCCAACACTGGGAAATCTATAACAAACTTACCTTTTACGGGTGGGGCTGCGCCCGCAAGGCATGGGTTAACTGCTCTGTTAGTCTAGAGAAAAGTAAAAGTATTTTACTTACCTGAACCTTCACTCACCCTGCAGGCTGCATTTCCCCTGTGCTTCAGCAGTGGATTGTCCCTCTGCACCTTCATGTCCAGTGCAGGGCTATGGACCCTGCATTGGTCTTGATGATGTCAGGACCTTAGACCTCTGGAGCACTCACAGAAATCAGGGAAGATGCTAAGGAGACCAGTCTAGCAACATGAAGAAGTAGATAAAGAAATCTACGTCTCCCTGCCCACTAGAACTAAACCAGCAGTTAACCCGTGCAGTGCGGGTGTCAGGGACACTTCTGTATTAGAACATTGAAATACACATGGTAAATATCGCCACGCATGCAGGCCTATTATTCACAGTTCACTCTAAACTCATGGCCTGTGGGGGCTTTTAAAGTGTCCCCTATGGAACGTTTTGGGTACCAAAGCTTGTCGTCGTCGTCTCAGCCTGGGTTCAGACTAGTGCGGTGCGAATTGAAGGCCCTGCGTGACTGCGCAGTGAAACGTCGGCTGTTATGCGGATTGTATGCGTTTTAGGTGCGAATCAGCTACTAGCATGAATTTGCAACTCCTTGTACTACTTCTGAGGGGGAAATCCACGCCAAATTTTTATAAAAAAAAACGGCATGGGTTCCCCCTCCAGCGGCATACCAGGCCCTTGGGTCTGGTATGGATTTTAAGCGTATCCCCTACGCCGAAAAACGGCGTGGGGGTCCCCCCAAAATCCATACCAGACCCTTATCCGAGCACGCAGCCTGGCAGGTCAGGAAAGGGGGTGGGGACGAGCGAGCACCCCCACCCTCCTGCACCGTACCAGGCCGCATGCCCTCAACATGGGGGGTGGGTGCTTTGGGGAAGGGGCGCCCTGCGGCCCCCCCACCCCAAAGCACCTTGTCCCCATGTTGATGAGGACAAGGGCCTCTTCCCGACAACCCTGGCCGTTGGTTGTCGGGGTCTGCGGGCGGGGGGCTTATCGGAATCCGGGAGCCCCCTTTAATAAGGGGGCCCCCAGATCCCGGCCCCCCACCCTATGTGAATGAGTATGGGGTACGATGTACCCCTACCCATTCACCTAAGGTGTAAAAGTGTAAATAAAAAAAAAAAACACACAATTTTGAAAAATATTTTATTGCACTGCTCCGGGGGTCTTCTTCCGTCTTGGGGGGTCTTGACGCCGGACTCCTCCGCTCTCTTACCGAGCGGAGGAGCCCGGCTTTCTTCTTCGTCGCTACCGTCGTCTGGGGGTCTCGTTCCGCCTTCGGGGGTCTTCCGGGGTCTCTTCTGTTCTTGCCGCTGTTGTCGCCTTCTGCGCCGCCACCTTCTTCTTCTTAAGATGTTGACTCGTCGCTCTCTCTGGCTGGAATGGCTGTGTTGTGACTTTTATATAGGGACAAGGGGGCAGGGTTCGAAGAAGAAGTTCTGTGTTTTTTTAATTTAGACCTTAGGTGAATGGGTAGGGGTACATCGTACCCCATACTCATTCACATAGGGTGGGGGGCCGGGATCCGGGGGCCCCCTTATTAAATGGGGCTCCCGGTTTCCGATAAGCCCCCCGCAGACCCCGACAACCAACGGCCAGGGTTGTCGGGAAGAGGCCCTTGTCCTCATAAACATGGGGACAAGGTGCTTTGGGGTGGGGGGGCCGCAGGGCGCCCCCTTCCCCAAAGCACCCACCCCCCATGTTGAGGGCATGTGGCCTGGTACGGTGCAGGAGGGGGGGGGGGGCGCTGGCTCGTCCCCACCCCCTTTCCTGACCGGCCAGGCTGCGTGCTCGGATAAGGCTCTGGTATGGATTTTGGGGGGACCCCCATGCCGTTTTTTAGGCGTAGGGGGTACCCTTAAAATCCATACCAGATCTAAGGGCCTGGTATGTCTCTGGAGGGGGAATCCATGCCGTTTTTTTTTTTTTTTTTTTTTTTTTTTTTAATTGGGCGTGGACTTCCCCCTCAGAGGTAGTACAATGACTTGCGAATTTCTGTTCAGGACGCAAGCCAGATGCGAATCAGATGCGTGCCCATAGAAGATAATGGGCCTGAATTCGCACCTGATCCGCCCCGCACCAAAGTCGGTGGCCGTTTTTCTGCAATGCGCAGTGCGCATGTACCGGACATATGTGAGCATGCCTCATTGAAAACAATGGGTTTTCAAATGTCCTGCGAATTCGCAGTGTTTTCCACCGCTGCGAATTCGCAATAGTGTGAACCCAGGCTCATGGGAGCATACAGTTTTTAAACTTGACATATTGGCTATAATATATATATATATCTCCGTACATTCCACAACCTCAGAGCCGGTTTACACTACTGCGACTTGTTAGACCGCAAGTCGCCACAAGTCGCTTGACATCAGAAATGACATGGAAGTGAATGAGAGCCGTCTTAATGAACGCTACTGAAGTCGCTCCGATTTCAGAAATGGTTCCTGTACTACTTCAATCCGACTTCTAGGCAACTTGTACCCATTGATTTCAATGGAAGTCGCCTCCAAATCGGATCTCCATCTATATTGAAGCGACAGTGTCGCCTCGAGGGGGAACTCCACGCCAAATTTTAAATAAAAAACCGGCATGGGTTCCCCCTCCAGGAGCATACCAGGCCCTTAGGTCTGGTATGGATTTTAAGGGGCACCCCCTACGCCGAAAAAACATTGTGGGGCTCCCACCATAACGCACCTCATAAATCAATCGTTCAAAGAAGGGATTGTTCCAGGCGCCCTCAAACAAGGCATCATCAAACCCCTGCTAAAGAAACCCAACCTCGACTAGAAAGCGGTAGTACAACAGATACAACGCCACCTGGACACACACACACTCCTGGACCCGCTACAATCAGGATTCCGCCCAGGCCATGGGACAGAAACCGCACTCCTGAAGATATGGGACGACGCCCTCGAAGCAGCAGATGACTGAGAATCATGTCTCCTGGTACTGTTGGACCTCAGTGCAGCGTTTGATACTGTGGACCACAATACTCTACTCATCCGCCTTACAGAAGTAGCCGGAGTCACAGACTCAGATCTACAATGGTTCGCATCCTTCTTAGGAAATCGCTCTCAGACAGTGAAACTAGGAGCTTTCACCTCTGAAACCCGGGCAATCTCCTGTGGAGTACCTCAAGGATCACCCTTGTCGCCAGTGCTCTTCAACATCTACATCCGCCCACTCCTCAAAATCATCAGAAGATCAGACCTGTGCTTCCACTCATACGCTGACGACACGCAATTATATTTTCGTATCACCGGACAAAAAGACCATCATCAGCAATTAGAAAAATGCCTCACTATCATAGACAACTGGATGACTACTAGCTCCCTCAAACTTAATGAATCGAAAACAGAACTTCTTATTCTACATGCAAATCAAAACCCCCGAACCAAGATCCCTTGGACACCACCCACCATCTTTGGACAGACCATCGCCCCTAGGACCAAGGCCAAGAGTCTCGGAGTCATTTTTGACTCAGAAATGTCAATGGATGCCCAAATAGGAGCAGTAGTCAGTGGCTCACACCATCTGCTCCGCCTGCTACGCAGACTCATCCCCTTTATTCCAAAGGAGGACAAAGCAGTGGTAGTTGGAACAGTCATCAATTCTCGACTGGACTACGCTAACTCCCTCTACATAGGATTACCCCAATATCAACTTGCGCGCTTACAACTCATCCAAAACACTGCGACAAGACTGATAACAGGGAAAAAACCCTGGGAATCCATCTCCCCTTCCCTGAGGAACCTACATTGGCTAACCGTAAGGAATCAGGTCACATTCAAGACCCTCTGCCTCACCCACAAATGCACACATGGAAACGCTCCGCAATACCTTCTCGAGAAAATAAAACACTACACACCGAATCGCAGTCTTCGATCAGCTAATCAAAATCTCCTCCTCATTCCTAAATCCCGCTACAAATCAAAGGGTGAACGGAGATTCGCTGTCCAGGGACCACGGCTATGGAACGCTCTACCAACCGACATCCGCATGGAAGAAAACCAGGCCTTCAGGAAGAAACTCAAGACTTACCTCTTCTAGAAGCTTGACAACCAAACGCCAATACAGCGCCTTGAGGCGATTCAGTTCGCATTGTAGCGCTATATAAGTTATTCATTCATTCATTCAGGAGGGGGGCGCTCGCTCGTCCCCACCCCCTTTCCTGACCGGCCAGGCTGCGTGCTTGGATAAGGGTCTGGTATGGATTTTGGGGGGACCCCCACGCCGTTTTTTCAGCGTAGGGGGTTCCCCTTAAAATCCATACCAGACCTAAGGGCCTGGTATGCTCCTGGAGGGGGAACTCATGCTGTTTTTTTATTTAAAATTTGGCGTGGAGGACAAGCTGGTCCAATATAAAATTGCACACAGAGCTCACTACACACCTCATAGGCTGCACCAGATGTCGCCGGCGTACTCTCCGGCATGCTGGAGCTGCTCGTACCAGCCGGGAGATTTCTTTCACATTTTCTGGACCTGCCCAGCAATTGTGCATTATTGGAAAGAAATAATCCGAGTGATTGCTCAGGTCACTAAGACCAGTGTCCCTTATGATCCCAAACATTGTCTGCTGGGACTGGTGGAACAAATGTCAATGCTCAGAGCCAGGAAAATACTTATATCCTTGTTATTGTATTATGCACGTAAGTCCATCACGATGACTTGGAAACAATCATCTCCCCCCTCTGTCAAATTCTGGAAGGACCTAGTGAATGCCAGCTTGCCCCTATATAAAGCCACCTACTCGGGCAGAGGTTGTCCACAGAAATTTGAAAAGATATGGACCTGTTGGTTAGAAGATAGCACCACAGCAACTGATACGGTAGCAAACTCCTAGATTCACATTCTGGTTGTAGTATGGTAGTAGACCGACCCAATTACCTTCATGTCATATCATCCTGTCATTATAACTTTGAGCACGGATTCTCCTAAACTAAACCTCTCCCCACATTGGGGTATAGATAAGTTAAGTTGTTTCAAATGTTTGTTCTGCCCTGTTGTGGCCTGTTGCTGCATCAGTGTCATGTTATTTATATGGTAGGATGCGCCCCGTTGTGGACTGTTACCGCATCAGGGGTTCTGCCCCTGCGTGGGCAATGTTTGGCCCCGGTGTGGGCAAAACTGTATGTAATTGAAAAACTCAATAAAAATTATTTAAAAAAATAAATAAAAATTTGGCATGGAGTTCCCCCTCGAGAGCTGATTATTCTCTGATTGGCCACAGCCAAAGTCGCCTGGCCTGGGGCGACTTAAAGTCGTGTTGTAAGTCGCCCCAAGTCATGTTGAAGTCGCTCCAAGTCGCGCTGTTACTCATACTCAAGTCGTGTCCAAGTTGCCTCCAAAAGTCACGCTGGAAGTCGTGTTGCCCCAGTGTGAACCGAGCCTTAACCTTTTATACTTTACCAAAAATTGGTAATGTATTGCATTTGTGTGCCCTAAAATTGACTTAAATTTTTATTTTATTTTTTACTGAAAGTTTGCACTTGGTAAACTGTTGTGACATTATTCTGTGGCATAAACAATTGTAAATATCCACTATTTTATTTTCCAGGGTCTCCGTTTTCTGAAAATATATAATACAATAAAACCTTGGTTTGAGAGTAAGGGCTCTTTCACACGGGGCGGATCAGTGCAGATCCGCCCCGTGGATATCCGCTTGCTCAGCGTGGATCGCTGGAGCGATCTCCACTGAGCAGGAAGATGACAGGTCCGTCTCTGCACTTTGTACAGGGGCGGACCTGTCACAGCGCCGCTCTCCCCTATGGTGGACCGGGTGACGACGGACCGTAGAGTCCGTTGTCATCCGATCCGCTCTGCAGATGGATGGAAAAATATGGTTTTCCTCCGTCTGCAGAAACGGACCATAGCGGGCACGGACGAGATCGCGTGTTAGCGGATGCTCATCCGCTGACACCCACTATCCCATAGGGATACATGTATGTCCGTTTTTCATCCGAAAGCGGATGGATGAAAAACGGACATACGGACCGTCCGTGTGAAAGAGCCCTAACTTGGTTTGAGAGCGTTTTTCAAGACAAGCAAAATTTAATAAATTTTTACTTTATATACAAGCGATGTCTTGATATACAAGTAGCGTCATGTCGCAACTGAGTATAAAACAGAACAGAGGCTCCTCCTAAGTGTAGCCATATGGTTACATTTTAATAAAGGTACAACATTTAGCAACTCACATGGTTGATGATTAAAACAGGAACATCAAAGTATGCAGGTATCTGGGGTAAAGCTGTCCACGTAGACCATCCTCCGCACCGTCATCTATGTCATCCCTTCCATGCTGCGCTCCACGAGCACCTCAAGCCTCACTTTCAGATCTCTCTACTGCAGGGTGGTCTTCCCGGTAATGATTGCAGACTGAAAGCGGTGAGAGCCGGTGGTGTGGAGGACGGTCTATGTGGACAGCTTTACCCCAGGTGATCGCATACTTATTTATATGTGTCTCTTTTAATCATCAGCCATGTGAGTTGCTAAATGTTGTACCTTCGTTAACCGATTCCCGACCAGCGCACGCCCATATACGTCAGGAGAATGGCGCAAAAGGGCAAAAAAAAAGGTGGGCAAAAGGGCGTACAGGTACGTCCCCCTTAAGAAGCGGCGCTGCAGGCGCAGCCCGCTGCGTTCTCCATGAACATGACCGCGGGTCCTGCGGACTCAATGTTCCGCCGGGTGCCTGCGATCGTGTCATGGAGAGGTAGAACGGGTAGATGCTTCTGTAAACAAAGCATTTCCCCGTCCTGCCTAGTGACAGGACAGAGATCACTGCGTTCTGTCATCGAGAGCAGTGATCGCTGTTGTGTGTTGTAGCCCCCCCCCACAGTTAGAATCACTCCCTAGGACACACTTAACCCCTTCATCGCCCCATAGTGGTTAACCCCTTCACTGCCAGTGTCATTTACATAGTAATCCATTTTTATAGCACTGATCAATGTATAAATGACAATGGTCCCAAAATAGTGTAAAAAATGTCTGATGTGTCCGCCA
Organism: Lithobates sylvaticus; assembly: GCA_028564925.1. NCBI lineage: Eukaryota > Metazoa > Chordata > Amphibia > Anura > Ranidae > Lithobates > Lithobates sylvaticus. The sequence continues at coordinate 107,663,111 of CM053033.1, read as the reverse complement.
TAATGTTAAAAATCGCAGATCGCCGCCGTTACTAATAAATCTATCCCCTATTTTGTAGACGCTATAACTTTTGCGCAAACCAATCAATATACGCTTATTGTGATTTTTTTTTTTTTACCAAAAATATGTAGAAGAATGCATATCGGCCTAAACTGAGGAAAATAATTTTTTTTTTTATATATATATATTTCTGGGGTATATTGCAAAATGTAAAAAAATTATTATTTTTTTTTTTTTTTTTCAAAATTGTCGCTGATCAAATACCACCACAAGAAAGCTCTATTTGTGGGTAAAAAAAGGACTTTTCAGGAACGAATTATGCTCGCAATCCAAGGTTTTACTGTATTTGGAGGACTAATCTTCAGGCCTAAAATGATTTCTGAAACCTTATAAAAAAACACAAAAGTGTCTCTGGCAACGACATGGTTAAAGGGATAAAACCCGGGGAAATGTGCATTTATTGTAGAAATATACTGCATGTTGTGTTTTTTTTTTTTTTTGCCCTGACATACACATAAGTAGACTGTAGTAGACATAGTAGTCTGTAGACTTTACAAAATGTCAGTCCTTGCCCCCCAAAGGATCTCAGTATTTATTGCCCCCACCATACACCCATTAGGTGGAAACCCACACAAAGAGCATGCAGATAATGTCCCAGGTAGGATTCAAAGTTACAACTGTAAGGTAATAGTGCAAAGTACAACATTGACTTTCAGCTAAACTCTTGATGATCCTGAGACCTCTGTATAAAATAAAAAAAAAAAAAACACTGGAAATTCCCCCCGGGTGCTTTTCTTATTTTGTTTGCATTTTATAAATAGGTCTGCACCTTCCAAAAAAAGAACAATCTGATCCTTAAAAAAGCACAACAACCCCATCACCTTTCATCCAACACATGGCAGGCACTAAGAGCCCCGGGGCCAGACAGGTGACAGCACAACAGGTCTACAGAATTGTCACATGCATGGCTATAGATAATACCATCCCATTCACGTGACTAGAAACCTGTACTGAGAGGAATATGGAGGCTGCCACTACCTCTCCTTGTACAAATGCTAGCTGCCTGGCTGTCATATTGATTCTCTGGTTTCAGTTATTAGTCACTACGCATTTATGACTTCCTTAGCTGCATAGCAGACTTTTCAGAAGGTCAGCAATGGCAGCCTACATATTTGTGACATCACAGGGTTTATGCTAAGGCTCCGTTCACATCTAGGCGTTACCATTTCTTTATCGTACATCACGGAACACAGAGCAGCATAGTAATAACTATTTGGTATATAGGCCACCTTCAGATGATGGACACTGGCACACACGTTTCCGAGGCTCTCCGTTGCCCCCCCGCCTCTGGCCGCATGTGGTATTGTATCCCAGTACTTTGGATTACGAGCATACTCCTGCAACGGAGAATGCTCGTAATCCAAGGTTCCACTGTACTTTTGTACGTTGCCTCTCAGTTCAGCTCTGTGTCACAGCTAAACAGCATGTGTGTGGTCTCGGCCAGCAGCATTTTTCAGGGGGTATTCCTCATCCAGGAAAAAAGTGCCAATACTGCATTTTTCCCCCGGGGGAACTAAGGGGCTGGGAGGTACAACAGTAGTTTGTGCTCCCCCCCCCCCATCCCCCCTCCCTCGGGGGGTTCTGCAGCTTTCCCTATGTGTTATTTTATGCTTGCCATGTGATCCGGCCTCCCCTCCCGCTTGGTGTGCCGACTGGCAGACCCGAATGCCGCCCGCTCGTGGGAACTGCTTGAAATTTTAAAACAAGAGGAGGGGCGGGTTGATGAACGGAGGGAGTGTGGCTTAAGCGTGGCGCCGTGTGCGGGATGTAGCATCCACGAGGACACACAGTGCAGGCGCTCGGGCCGCCGAGCCCAGAAAAAATACTTTCCTCAGCTGGAAGCTGGAGAGTGCATCTGTCGGATCACACAGGCATTCCCAATTAGGAGGAAATACATTTTACTCAGCACCAGGCTGAACTTTGATAGCTGCATTTTATTGCTAGACTATAGGTCAGCAAGTGGTGCATTTGTTTAAGTGTCTCTGCCTTTGTGCTTAGGACTATGCCTCCCAAAAAAGTTGGTACAAATACTGTAAAAACGGTACCTACCTAAAGCATCACCCAAAGGCGCTGAGGATTTTAGTCACGCCTCCACCATGCCATCTTCACCTGAAGTGGCTAGCCAGGGTGAGCCATTGGGTCCAATGGGTGTTGCAGCTGCTTCTAACATCTCAGCCCCTGTTTAAGTGACTGAAGATGCCTTTTCCTCTGCCCTGCTGGGGCTAGAGGAGAGATTAGTGGCTTTAATCGCATCTTCCATCCAGAGAGATAGGAAGCGTGGTAGATCCCTCCCCACCTCAGGCCCTTCATCAAGGGGACAAAGGGCGGAGGATGAGGTGTTACCCTCAGGAGAAAAGATTTTTCAATGATTACTCTTCTGAGGAATCCACGGTGGAAGAGCTCTTTTCAGCCTCGCAATCTGAGAAATTGCTGGTGCAATCCCTTACATGGTCCGTTACGCTTTCAGGCTGCCCTTAACTGAGTCAGCCGAAAGTTCAGTGTCTTCCTAGGGTTCCCTAAAGCCTCCTCAGACTTTGCATGCGTTTCCTGTCCATGCATTATTGTTACTCAGCCACTGTAATAGGCATCTGTCAGTCCCTAAAGGACCAGTTTAAACAGGCCCTTAAGGATATCCCTGTGCAACAGGCCCGGGACTTAGCCAAATTGCCAAGGGCATTATGTTTTGCCATTGATGCCATTAAAGATTCTATTCACCAAGTGTGCACATGCGTAGAATCTTGTGGTTGAAAAATTGGTCAGCCGAGGCACCATGCAAAAGGCTCCTAACTGGTTTTCCTTTCCATGGGGATTGTTTATTCGGGGATGATTTGGACAAATACATCCAAAAGATTTCTAGTGGGAAAAGTGCTCTTTTGCCAGTCAAAAGAAGGAATAAACGTCCTTCATTTTAAGTGGGCTCCTTCTCCAGGGTCAGGCGCATCAGCCTCTAGACAGTCTCGACGGCCTCTGCCAACAGGGTCTAGAGGCAAGCCTTATGCCTTGTACACACGGTCGGAATTTCCGATGAAAAAAGTCAGATCGGATTATGTTGTCGGTAACCAGGAATCTGCAGAAGGGAAAATCCTTCATACCGGGTACATGGAAGGTGGTAACGACAGATGCCAGCCTTTCAGGTTGGGGAGCAGTGCTGGAAGTGACAACTGTCCAAGGACAGTGGTCCAGAACCGAAAGAGTCTTGCCCATCAACATCCTAGAGATTTAGGCAGCGCGTTTGCTCTGAAGGCATGGACGTTCAGGTTACAGAATTGTCCTGTCAGGATTGAATCTGACAATGCCACTGCTGTGGCCTATGTCAATCACCAAGGGGGCACCAAGAGTCATGCAGCTCAGAGAGAGGTGAACCATATTCTAGAGAAAAGAATGTTCCTTGCCTATCGGCAGTCTTCATTCCAGGGATAGAGAATTGGCAGGCGGACTATTTGAGTCGCCAGCAGTTGTTCCCGGGGGAGTGGTCCATGCACCTAACATCTTTCTGGCTATATGCCAGAGATGGGGGATCCCGGACATAAATCTTTTGGCGTACAGGTTCAACAAGAAGTTGGAAAACTTTGTGTCAAGGACTAGGGATCCTCTCGCATGCGGGACAGATGCATTGGTGACTCAGTTCTCACTGATTTATGCATTCCCTCCTATTCAGCTTCTACCACGGCTTCTTCGCAGAATCAAGCAGGAAAGGAAGCTGGTGATTCTTGTAACCCCCGGCATGGCCCAGAAGATCTTGGTATGCAGAGATCGTAAAGATGGCGGTGGGGAATCCTTGGACCCTTCCACTTTGTCCAGACCGGCTCTCTCTCAGGGGCCAATATTCCATCCTACCTTACATACTCTAAGTTTGACGGCTTGGCTATTGAAACCCACATTCTGAAGAGACGTAGTCTCTCCAGGTCAGTGATTTCTACTGTGGTTAATGCTAGGAAGCCAGCTTCCAGATTCATATATATTGCAGTCTGGAGGGCTTATGTTTCCTAGTGTGAATCCAGGGGTTGGCTCCTGCGGAAGTATAACATACTGTAGGTAGAATTCTTGATTTTCTACAGTTAGGGGTAGAAATGAAGCTGGCCTTGAGTACTAGTAAAGGCCAAATCTCGGCTTTATTGGTCTTATTTCAAAGACCGATTGCTTCACATTCTTTGGTCAGGGGGTTTATGCAAGGAGTAATGCGGCTTAATCCGCCAGTTAGGTTAGGTTAGGTTACCCTTGGAACTTGAATTTAGTTCTATCGGTTTTACAAAGACAACCTTTTGAACCGATACAACATACTCCCTTGGTCCTTCTGACAAGGAAATTACTATTTCTGGTTGCTATATCTTCTGCAAGAAGAGTACCAGAATTGGCTGCTCTTTCCTGTAAAGGGCTGTATTTAATTATTCACGAGGACAGGGTCGCGTTGCGTCCTCATCCAAGTTTTCTGCCTAAAGTGATCTCAGGTTTTCACCTGAACCAAGATATTGTCCTACTGTCGTTTTTTCCAAAACCAGGTTCTAGCGAGGAAAGGTCACTACATTGTTTGGATGTAGTGAGAGCAGTCAAAGTTTATCTAAAAATAACTGCTCAGATACGCAAGACTGATGTCTTATTTGTGCTGCCAGAAGGTCCCGGGAAGGAACAGGCAGCATCTAAATCCACTATTTCTAATGGATTAGGCAAGTTATAATTCAGCTTGACAAAGGAGCGCGGTCGTCACGTGATTCACGGCCTGCAAGCTCAGGAAACGCATCGCACGCTGTGACATCATCACTGCTGCGCCTGGATCTCTGTTTAGAGCCTCAAGCCTCGTTTTGGCCACCTATCCACCTCGGACGGTCGGAGGAAGATCTGCCATCACAGAAGGACCAGGAACCATTCTACAGATCCAGCCCAGTGACTGACACCACCTGCACAGGACACCTTATATGCCTTACACTTACCTACTAAATGTGAGTGCTTTTTACTGCTGTGTACTGCACAGAATTAAAACTGTTGTACAGTCTGCACCCAGAGGCGCCTCTCTCTCTCTTGTTTTTTTTTTTAAGTTATAATTCAGGCCTATGGTTTGAGAGGTAAGATTCCACCTTTTCAAGTCAAGGAGCACTCTACCAGAGCAGTCAGTGCTTCCTGGGCAGTGCATCGCCAAGCCTCCATGGCTCAGATCTGTAAGGCCGCAACTTGGTCTTCTGTTCATACATTCACCAGGTTTTATCAAGTGGATGTAAAAAAGGCATGAGGATATCGCTTTTGGGCGCAGCGTGCTGCAGGCAGCAGTATAGGTCCTCAAGTCTGTTGGCGCCCTGCTTTTGTTTGTGTCTCCCTCCCCTCAAATAGCATTGCTTTGAGATGGCCCACATAGTTATTACTATGCTGCTCTGTGTCCTGTGATGTACGATAAAGAAAATAAGATTTTTATAACAGCTTACCTGTAAAATCCTGTTCTTGGAGTACATCACGGGACACAATGTCCCTCCCCTCTTTCTGGGGTTTAGGTATATTGCTTTGCTACAACAACTGGGGTACTCCCGGTAATGGGAGGGGTTATATAGGGAGTGAACTTCCTGTCTTGGGTGTGCCAGTGTCCATCACCTGAAGGTGGCCTATATACCACCTAGTTATTACTATGCTGCTCTGTGTCCCGTGATGTTCTCCAAGAAAATTATTTTACAGGTAAGCTGTTATAAAAATCCTATTTTTTCAGGCATTTTTGCTGCGTTTTTGTACAGTTGATTTGAAGTTCAAAAGGTCACTAATGTAAAAGAATTAAAACGCCTGTAATCTGCCAAAAAAGAAGCTCATGAACCTTTTTGAGCGACAGACATTTTACTTTCGGCGACAGAATGCTCAGATGTGAACAGGGGCCATTAAAATGATTGAGCTGAGGTTTAAAGCAGAAAAACACCCAAAAACGCCTAGGTGTGAAGGGAGCCTAAGGATCGTTCTTTTTCTATAACCCCCTCCTCTGTATTTCTAAGATCACTTTTTTTCGCCCTGCCTCATCCCACACAACCTGTGCAAGGAAAACATCCTGGCCAGGTCCTCCTCCGACTGCTCATATGCACAAGAGCCTCATGTATTCCTCTGGATGAGCTGCACTCATGGCTGCTATAGCCATTTAGTATTGTCATTTAAGACCCAAAAGCATTGCTTTAGTAACTGCTTTATAGTACCTGATAAAAGGCAAGATGTGCTTATATTACTGTAGTTACAAATTTTATAGATGATGGACCTAAACCATTTGCTAAAGAAACTGTCTGAAGTTTATGCACATCCACTGTAGACACGCTTAAGAATTTTCACTAGCAGAAGTGGGGAAAATGATACAGGCATGCAGAAGAAGAGCCAATAAAAATGAAAACTGTAGTGTTATTGTTGTGCATTTATAATTGACAACTTGGTGTTGTCGCTATATTCTTTCCATGTATTGCTATTGTTTGTCCAGAGGGGGGGGCAGTGTGCCTGTGTTGCTTGACATTAAAGGGATTCTAATGATTATTTATTTTTTATTTTTATAACAAACGTGTCATAGTTACTTGCCCTGTGCAAGGGTTTTGCACAGTGCAGCCCCAAACCACGACTTCTAAGATCCCCTGCCAGTGCCTCTGGCAGGCCCCTCCACCCTTCCGAGTGCCCCCACAGCACGTTGCTTTTTATGGGGCCACTCGTGCAGGCTTAATCCTGAGCTGGAATGTGTGAGTCTATTGACACACATAGCATGGCTTGGCTCTGCCCCACAACCGCAGTTCTGCTCTCACTGTCCAGCCGCGGGCAGCAGAGAGATTACATCATCTCTCTGCTGCCTGCCTTCACTCTGGGACACAGCAAGTGACAATCTGCACCTTGTGGCAGGCAGGTGACACGGCAAATGACAATACGCATCTTGTGTCAGGCAAGTGACACAGCAAATAATACGCACATCTTGTGGAAGGTGACGTGAAAAGTGACAATCCACATTTTGTCGCAGGCACGTAACACGGCAAGTGTCAATACACATCTTGTGGAAGTTGACGTGGCAAGTGACAATCGACAACTTGTGGCAGGTGAAGTGACAAGTGACGAGCTGCATCTGAAGGCAGGTGACAAGGCAAGTGACAATCCGCATCTGGTGGCAGATGACGTAGCGAGTGACAATTTGAGACTTGTGGCAAGTGACAAGCTGCATCTGAAGGCAGGTGACGTGGCAAGTGACAATTCGCATCTGGTGGCAAGTGACAAGCTGCATCTGGTGGCAGGTGACAAGCTGCATCTGAAGGCAGGTGGCGTGGCAAGTAAAGATCGTCATGTGGCAGGTGGCATGGCAAGTGACAAGCTGCATCTGAAGGAAGTTGACAATCGGCATCTGGTGGCAAGTAACGTGGTAAGTGACGTGGCGGATGTTCCTTCAGAGCGCATGCGCCAATTACATCATCGGCGCTGTATACAGTAAATATCTCAAACGGTACAAGTTTAGGAGATATTTACAGTACCTATAGGTAAGCCTTATTATAGGCTTACCTATAGGTACAAACATTAGAGGAGAGTTTACATCCTCTTTAATGCATTTGTGGGTATCCTAGTGAAATATGACTGCAGTGGTTTACACTGAAGTCTGAATTAAGACAAATACCATTTTTACTTGCCATTTAATTGCGTAACAGCCGTTGTACAGATAGGGTATCTTTCACAATAGCCATATAGAAATATAGCCATGGTCATCTTGCAGATAAATAATGTACCAGCCGTTCACACTCACACAGGATATCACAAAGGTTTTGGCAGTGCCCCGATTTGGCACAACTATCAAAGTCAGCAATCCGATTGGACCCAAAGTGGAAGTCCTGATACTCTGTATTATAAAGGAAGGCAAAGTGAGTAGCTGGCTTATAGATTGGGAGAGCTGCTGGAGGAGAAGCTATGGCCTTCTTGGGCTTTTACTTGGCTCTTGCTGGCTTTCTGGCTGCTGCTCAAGCTGCAACGGTAAGGCACTCTTACTTTGTGGTCCTCTATGGAAGAAATATTTTAATTCCATCAGTTGGTTTCTGACCTATGTAGGGAAAATTGGAGAGAGAGAACTGCAAGGCCACCTGCTGCATGCTGTTATTCCATCCACCAGCCCCTACTGTTTCCTCTAGTAATGCTAGAGGAACCACAGCACTTAGCAGGGGACCAGGCATCTGAACTGTATTCCAACAAACCAAAAATGACCTGTATATTATACAACATACTCCATATACAATACAATGGTTACTTTATAAAGTATATCTGTCATCTCCCCTGCAAAATCAGGATAAATTCCAGGTATATTAATTTTTACATAGTTACATTAGAACAGCTGTACCAATGTAGGCATGTATGTGCCATATCTGTGGGATCCCCCTGAAAGCTGGAAATCACTGAAGTAGGCTCTTCACTACTAGAGTTCTCTCCATTGGGTTCTGGGTGCCACGCTGAGTGACTGCCCTGCAGCTAACTGAATACAGGAGATCGATTGCTCAGCATAGGAGCCATTCAGGTAACACTTTGCATTCTCACAATGAATGCAAAGTGTTCTTTGAATGGACGCGTTTGAGAGGTGGGGCTGTGACTCCTCCAATCAGAGAACATTTTGCATTCATTGAGAAAATTGGAAACATTCTCTGAATGGCGACCTCCTGTATTCAGTAAGTAGCAGGTTAGCTGCTCGCTAAGGGATGGGGAAGCTAGTGGCAAACATTGTAGTAAGGGTGTCTTCTACACTGGTTTCCACCTTCCACTGGGATCCCACAAATATGGCACATACAGCGCATTCTTACATTGGTCCAAGCTGGACCTTTGTAGTTGTTGTTCTAAAAACTTCCATACCTGGAATTCAGTTTTGACATCTAAAACACGTGAATTGTGCTGGGCTAAGAGTGATATCCACACATAATCTCCATATTGAATCCAAGTTATATTTTCTCTATGGGGAACAGTGAGCATTCTACCACAGGTATCTGCCATCAAGTGTCTCTTATAGATTCATGCACACTGGGTAAATGTGGAAAACTTATTGGCACCTGTCAAAAAGTGTTTTCCATGTGTACAGCTTCATATGGAGATCTAGGGGATTGATTCTATCTTGTAGAACATACAGTTGTGCTCATAAATTTTAGGTCTGTCGTGGTGTCAGTCATTTTTTTTATTTATTTTTTTGTAATATATATCATTTTTTTTTATCAGCCCTGTTGGGGGGCTTTGGTGAGATGTCAGGGGTCAGAGACAGAGGCTTCTCTCCATTCATAAACTGAAGCAAAGTAACACACAGTTTACTCTGCTCGGTTATCACAGGACACAGAGAGCAATTGGTAACAAACACTCTCTATGTCCCATTCGGAAAAGGAAGGTACCTTCCTCCGCTCACCATCCTGACAGATCCCCCCCCCCCCCTTTTATTGTGGCACTTGTACAGTAAAGGCTTTTTTTGTTCAAGTATAATCGTATTGTACTCCTTTAAAACAACCACACCATCTTTTTCCAGAGCAACCTGTATTTCTTCTGAGGTGACCTGTGGGTTTTTCTTTGTATACCGAACAATTCCTGTAATCTTACTTGGTCTACCTGACCTTGGCTTGTTATAAAAAGAGCCCCTAATTTTCCACTTCTTAAGTGGTTAAACACAACTGACTGTCATATTTAAGGCTTTGGATATCTTGTTATATCCTTTTCCATCTTTGTAAAGTTTCATTACCTTGTTACGCAGGTCTTTTGACTGTTCTTTTCTACCTCCCATGGCTCAGTGTCTAGCCTGCTTAGTGCATCCATCTGAGAGCTAACAAACTCATTGACCCTAATTGTGATTTAAAAAGCCACACATGTGGGAAATTAACCTTTTTAATTGCCTTCTTAACTTGTGTGTGCCACCTTCTGTGTCTGTACCAAGGCCAAACATTCAGGGTATGTAAACTTTTTATTAGGGCCATTTGGGGGATTTCTGTTATCGTTATGATTTAAAAAGGATCCAAAAAACGATGTGATAATAAATGGCTTTATGTGATTGCTATCCTTAAATAAAAGACAGTTTTTTGGCATAATCAGTCATATTTTCAATATTAATGCCAAAATTTCAACATTTCTGCCAGGGTATGCACAACTGTATACTTATCATTCCATGTGTGGATAGTACCCTATAGTCAGGTAATCTTCGGGAGATGGGTTGTGTCAGGTACTGAAGATTCTTCAGGTAGGAGATATTGAAGACAAATGAAGATTTAAGGCCCCTTCCTCTGGATAGGTAAGTATCATGCATTTATCTTTTGCAGGTGGCTTTTTATTTAAAGGGTAACTCCACATTCGTGGGGAAAAAAAATGCAAATAAATTAATATAGCGTATACAATTGTGACACAAGTCATATTGTAATTGAATTTTATTAAAAATTACTTTACCTTTTCAATCTGCAGCTCTGTAATCTTCTGTAAAATGCAATATGGCTACCTGGAGGTGTACACAGATTGTCCCTCAGAAAAATAATTTCCTGCTTGTGTGATTTGGCTCACTGATTTTCGCAGAAGTCTGCACTAAGGTACAAGTCAGATTTCTGGCATCCCCTGCAACAAAAATTTAATTTTTGGTAAGATACTCCCAATAGGAAATCACGTCGAAAGGGATGCCGACCCTGTAATTTTCGTCATTAGAGCCATGCAACTGCAGCAGCTGGTTGATAATTATAAAACCAGTCTCCTTAGATTCACTTTCCCCATGGACACAGACAAAGAAACAATGATTTCTTCAGAATAACAAAAGGTAGGAAGTTACTCTTTTTAACTTTTTTATTGCCAACATTATTAAAAAAAATAGCAGTTATCTTCCGGTCAAATCTCTCTTTTACCTGCTTTTGCTCTGTAAATATTGTGGCAGGCAATTTTAAGTCACTTTCTCAAGTTGCTGGGTAAGTGGGAAAATCTGACTGTTATATTCATATCATTCCAGGGAATATAAACTGTGCATCCTACCATCTCTGTTGATGTATTGCCTGATGTGGTGTAAAATGTCACCAAAGGGCCTCAATCGCAGAGCAATTTTTTGGGCCTTTTATTTAGCTCCCGCCCTAGTACAAACACTTATTCAGCATGTATAGATAGCTAGATACCAATGAAGAATAGACTTTGTGATACCCTGTAACAAACTGGGAACATTGGAGAATATTCATGTTACCCTATCTCTCACTTGCCCTAGTATTGGAGTAGTGTTCTAGTATACCTAACAAGAAGGGATCCTGGTACTGGTCTGACCCTTATTTAGCATAAATGGCCTCTTGTGCAGCTTCATTCTTCACTCATATTGGCCCCATAAAGAATGAGGAAGGACATCTGCTTACAAAGGATGGGGAGACGGTGGAGATATTGAATTTATTCTTCTCTTCAGTCTTCACGAGGGAATCGGGGGGGGGGGGGGGGGGTCAGTAACCAAAACTGCAGTGTTTATCCTCATGACACATCACAGGAAGCACCTCCATGGTTAACAGAGGACAGAATTAAAATTAGACTTGGGAAACCTAACATTAATAAATCACTGGGACCAGATGGCTTGCACCCAAGGGTACTTGGGGAACTCAGTCAAGTAATTGCCAGACCATTGTTCCTAATTTTTACTGACAGTCTATTGACTGGAATGGTACCAGCTGATTGGAAAAAAGACAATGTAGCACCAATATTTAAAAACGGCTCAAAATACATTCCTGGGTAATTACAGACCAGTTAGTCTAACAAAAATAGTATGCAAGCTCTTAGATGGGATGATAAGGGACTATATACAAGATTTTAGTAATGAGAACAGTATCATTAGCAGTAATTCGCATGGATTCATGAAGAATCGTTCCTGCCAAACCAATCTATTAACCGTCTATGAGGAGGTGAGTTGCCATCTAGATAAAAGAAAGGCCCGTAGATGTGGTGTATCTGGATTTTGCAAAAGCATTTGACACAGTTCTAAATAAACATTTACTGTACAAAGTAAGGTCAGTTGGCATGGACCATAGGCTGAGTACATAGATTGAAAACTGGATACAAGGGCAAGTTCAGAGGGTGGTGATAAATGGGGAGTACTCAGAATAGTCAGGGGTGGGTAGTGGGGTCCCCCAGGGTTCTGTGCTGTGACCAATCCTATTTAATTTGTTCATAAACGACCTGGAGGATAGGGTAAACGGTTCAACTTCTGTATTTGCGGACGATGCTAAGCAGGGCAATAACTTATCCGCAGGATGTGGAAACCTTGCAAAAAGTTATGAACAAATTAATGGGGCATTAATTAGCTACATGGCAAATGAGGTTTAATGTAGAAAAAATGTAAATAATGCATTTGGGTAGCAAAAATATGAATGCAATTTATACACTGGGGGGAGAACCTCTGGGGGAATCTAGGATGGAAAAGGACCTGGGGGTCCTAGTAGATGATAGGCTCAGCAATGCTGCTGCTAACAAAACAAACAGAATATTGGTATTAAAAAGGGGATCAACTCCAGAGATAAAACGCTAATTCTCCCGCTCTACAAGACTTTGGTCTGGCCGCACCTAGAGTATGCTGTCCAGTTCTGGACACCAGGCCTCAGTAAGGATGTACTGGAAATGGAGCGAGTACAAAGAAGGGCAACAAAGCTAATAAAGGATCTGGAGAATATTGGTTATGAGGAAAAGTTGCGAGCACTGAACTTATTCTCTCTGGAGAAGAGACGCTTGTGAGGGGATATGATTTCAACTTACAAATACCATACTGGTGACCCCACAATAGGGATAAAACATTTTTGCGGAAGGGAGTTTAACAAGACGCGTGGCCACCCATTAAAATGAGAAGAAAAGAGGTTTAAGCTTAAACTACGTAGAGGGTTCTTTACTATAAGAGCGGCAAGGATGTGGAATTTCCTTCCACAGGCAGTGGTCTCAGCGGGGTGGCATCGATAGTTTCAAAAACCTATTAGATAAGCACCTGAACGACCACAATATACAGGGATATACAATGTAATACTGACCTATAATCACACACACACATAGGTTGGACTTGATGGGCTCTTTTTTTTTTAAACCTCACCTACTATGTAACTAAAAGTTTGCCCACTCCTGCACAGTCTATCAATAATGATAAAAGACATACAAAATAAATACCTGGAGAGTGCAGGGGATGCCTAAAATGGTTTCTTATGCTCTATGCAGAATCATTTGGGTATTAACATTTAGAGTATAGAAGTACCTACATTAATGTTGCTAATGAAATTGCTTTTCTTTTCTTGCCCTTACAGCTTGGGGTAGTGCATACAGAAGGAGGATTTGTAGAAGGATCAACCAAGAAAGTTGGCATTCTAAATCCAGTTTATCTGGATATTTTCAAGGGGATCCCATTTGCTGCTCCTACAAAAGTTCTAGAGAAGCCCGAGAAGCATCCAGGATGGTCAGGTAAGTCAACTCGTCTCCCATATAATGCAGTAAGGGGATTATTGCAAAAAAAAAAAAAAGTATCTGTTGCCAATAGAAAAAAATTATCCCTTCAGATTCCAACCTATACTAGAAAAAGGTATACGTAGAATCAAGTTACTTTTGGAAACAGAGCTTTTCTGATATCCCACAGTAAAATAAAAATGTGTCCAGCCAAAACATATATTTAATTTTAAATAATTTGGCAGTGCTTTGTACCAGAACCATTGTTTTTCAGGCGGTAGCACACAGGTGTTAAAAATAGGCTGTTGGGTCGCTTTTTTTTTTTTATGCTTTCTGATCGTGTTGCGACAAGGCAAAAATTACGCATACTACAGAGTTTGGCAGGCATTGATGCTTTGCAACTGCCTCTATTCGCTTCTGTTGAAATGCACCACAAGCACGCGGTAAACACCTATGGTGTTAACATGGCATTTAAAGTCCCATTTTAGCCTTGAAAAAGTGTAAAAAAAAAACACGTCTTACAGGTCGTTTGAGGAATGTTTTCTGATGCAACATGAACGCCTGTGCAACACAACCAAAACGCTCATTAATGCTATAGGTGCATTAAGGCTGTTGTAGAATTTGATGGCTGTGTGAATGAGCCCCGAGTGTCATTATAAACAAATCTGAGGTGGATAAACATAGTCCCAAAATGTCGCTCATTTGGAGCCTATTCTTTTTGGTGTGATCTATGGAACGCCAATAAAAAATTGGCTATTTTAAATACTAAATGTGTTTTTATACTACATTTAACCATCCAACCTCTAATTATTGTATTTGTTATTTTAAAAAGCCATTATAGAGGAAAAGGGAGGTGAAAAAGATTACTATTTTACCCCAATTATACAGCCTGGGCACTAGTCTAGTCTCGGGAGGGGCACTGCCAAAAAATAAGGTGTTGCTTATAGCACAAAAAATAAAAACAGCAGAGGTGATCAAATACCACCAAAAAAAGCTCTATTTGTGGGGAAAAAAGGACATGCATTTTAATTGGGTACAGTGTCGCATGACCGCGCAATTGTCAGTTAAAGTAACGCAGCGCAGTATCGCAAGAAATTGCCTGGTCATGAGGGGGGGGGGGTAAAACTTTCCGGAGCTGAAGGGTTTAAGATTGACTAAGTCAAGACTAAAAGGGCATTTTTTTCATGCATAATGTCACACATGTATTTTGCGATTTGACACATGACATTCATTCATTCTTTTACTCAGTTTTAGTAAAATATTTTGGTGCTCTGGTGGGGGGAGGGGCTCCCATGCAAGAACAATGGAGATGGATCCAGTAATTGAACTGTCCGTAGCCGTAGGCAGCATTAGATGACTGCTTCTTTCTGTGTTCACGCCGCTCAGCAGTGTGGAGAAGATGGAGGGAGGAGGTGGGTGGAGCCAACACTCAGGGGCGGAGGCCTGCAGTGTGGAGAAGTTGGAGGGAGGAGGTGCCGGTGGGTGGGGCCAACACTCTCACTCAGGGTCAGGGCAGAAGTCTGAAGTGTGGACTGTGGAGAAGATGGAGGGAGGAGGTGCCGGTGGGTTGAAACAACACACACTCAGGGGCGGAGAAGGAAGATGCTGGCACTCTGGCTCTCATCAGTAGCAGCGGCTCCGAGTCCACCGTTAATCACTGACGTCACTGGTTGCTAGACACCAGAAGGCCCAGGCGCTAGCAACCAGTGCAGGGAAGAAGCACAGAGGCCAAGATAGTGGCGCAGTGCCACCCACCTCCTCCTGGTCCAGGCATCCAGCGGCAGTGCGCGTAATTACACTAACGCAGAGTTTCTCTCTCGGCGCCGCAGATCGGCTTATGTGAGACAGAGAGAGACACTTGGGCAGAGCAGTCAGTGTGATATTTTCGGGGGTGGGGGCAACTGCCCTGTTGCCCCCCCCCCCGGATCTGCCCCTGAGCCTGGGAGCGCATGCAGCCTTTTGTCACTTATTACACAGCCCTCTGGGCCCCTTCTGATAGAAGGGGTTTCCCTTATCTAGGTTCTTACTTAAGGTAGTGAAGGAAGAATATGCTTTAGACTGGGTTCTAGTAGTTGGTGTTTGTTACCCATAAAAAAATAAAGAAAAAAATAAAGATCCTGTTCCCTTTTTAAAGCATGATATACAGCACAGTGCTTGTGCTGTGTCATTTTGGCCCTTTGTATCATCTGAAATGCCTGGTTCTGCCCTCCCCCTGTAAACCGACCATGGTTTATCATGGCTGCTAAGTCCTGACACCGTGGTCAGGTTACGTGCCTCCGTCATCCGCAGCCCAGCTCTTTCCTGTAGCCTCTCTCCTCCTCCGGGCTGACTACAGTGGGGGATTACAGCCCCTCACGCTGTAGCTGTCAGATTGAGAGAGGGGAGAGGCGGGCAGTCACGTGAGCACCGATCGGTGCTATAAAATAAGGTATACAGTGGCTTATTTTTAAAAATAAGCCATACACAGGGAAAAATCATTTAACATAATAGAGGAGATTGTAGCAAGAAGACTCTGTGGCTTAACCACTTTAAAGCTGAAACTTGAAAATTCTCTCTTGCAGTCGTGCTGCGCCTGGGGTTAACTGTTCATTAAAGTCTAGGGGGTGTAGAAAAATAAATGTACTTCCTGCATTGGATAGGATATCACCAAGGGCCACCACCAGAGTATAGGGGAGCACCATCTTTCAGGGGTGCAGAGGATCAGGTAAGTAAAAGTGATTTTACTCTCCGCTAGACTAATCAAGCAGGTAACCCTGGGTGTGTGAGCACAGCCCAATTTTATAAATTTATGAAGTTGGGCTTTAAAGTGGTTGTAAACCCACTTTGAAAAAAAAAACTAACACCTACAAGACAAAGACATAATGAGCTAGTATGCATAGCATACTAGCTCATTATGTAATACTCACCTGAGATCGAAGCTCTCACTGCGGTGCCCGTACACAGCATCGGCTGGCGACATCGCTCCCAGGGGTTACTTCCGGGTATTGCGGCTCCAACGCTGTGATTGGCTGGAGCTGCGATGGCGTCACTCCCGCGTGGGAGTCACCAGTAACGGCGCACTCACTGCAGCAAACGGCACGTACGTACCATTGCTTCAGTGCGTATGTGCCGATGACGTCGGCACATGCAAATACAGGGGATATCTCCTAAACCGTGCAGGTTTAGGAAATATCCTGTGTAGCAACAGCTAAGCCCTATTATAGGCTTACCTGTAGCAAAAAGTGGATTGTAAGGGTTTACAACCACTTTTAATGGCTTGGTTTACATCTTTCACGCTATTGTTACTTTCCGTGCTATTCATCTCTTTCTTCTTTTTATGTTTTTTTTTTTCCCCTCTGATTTTATATTCAAGAAAAAAATCAAATGTGGTACTAGCAATTTGTAAGGGGACTACCAAAAAAACTGGTCCCCAGAGCAGGAAATTTTAGATTTGCTCATAGAGGAAACTGTGAGTTTAACCTATTCAAGTGCAGGATGGTTTAAGAAGAGGTGTTTGGGATCAAGACTGAAGAGTAATGTAATTGATGTACAATGCACTATTTATATATATTTTTTTCCACTGGTGTTGGGCTTTATCCATCTTTTGTTGGGATCCCTATGACTGCAAGGCTCGTTTCACATCTATGCGGTTTCTGGCACCTGCATTTGCTTGGGCACAGCAGCCCATTTATTTGAATGGGCTGCTGTACCCTCTGAAAACACAGAGAAAGGTTCCTGCACCTTTTCGAAAAACATGGCCGAAGGGAAGCCACAAGTGCAGTGCGGTTCCCAGTACGGGAAACCATGTTGCGGTTCTCAGTGTGTGGTGGTGCCATTATGATTACCGGTACCCTCGCGTATCTCCTAAGCAGCAGCTAATTTTTTTCTTTGTGTGTGCGGGAAGGTATGTGATTACACGCCTTCTCGTACCCACTCATATGTGAGCCTAGCCTGGGAGGGTTCTTCTCCTGTGGCAGGGGTTCTTATCCTCCACTCCTATCAAAAACACGATATACTGTATACTGTAATAGCTATGCCTGTTTTATATTATAAGATAAAAAAACAATCTATGCTTAAGTTTCCAATCATGTTTTATTAACCACCTGAGATCCGCGCTATAGCCAAATGACGGCTACAGCGCGGATCTGATGTGCCGGGACGACGTCTATTGACGTCGTCCCGGCAACGAGCTGCCTGCGCGCCCCCTGAAGGCGCGCTCTGTGATCCGCGAGTCTGTGAGACTCGCTGGATCACAGATCCGAGTAAGGGGTCGATCCCGACCCCTTACCAATGACAGCTGATCATGTGATGATAACTGAGCCGGTAATCGGCTTTTTCTCCTGCTCGCGCTGACAGCGCGAGGAGAAAACAAAAAAGCAGATCACCGGCGGCAGTGAGAGGGACATTAGTCCCTCTCACTGCAATATGCCCAGGGTCCATGGTGCCCACCTTTTCTAATAAAAGTGCCCCCACTGCCATCTGTCAGTGCCCCCACTGCCATCTGTCAGTGCCCACAGTGCCATATGTCAGTGCCCACAGTGCCAGTGCTGCACATCAGTGTCCCCTACCAATGCTCATCAGTGTCCCCTACCAGTGTCCAGTGCCACCTATCAGTGCCCATCAGTGCCATCCATCAGTGCCCATCCGTGCCACCCATCCGTGTCATCTTTGCTGTGCCCATCAGTATCGACTTATCTGTCCCCACCAGTGCAGCCTATCAGTGCCCACCAGTGCAGCCTACCAGTGCAGCCTATCATTGCCCACCAGTGCCGCCTCATCAGCGCATATCAATGAAGCAGAAAAATTACCTGTTTGCAAAATTTTATAACAAACTATTAAACATGATTTTATTTTTTTTTTTAATTTTCCATCTTTTTTTATTTGTTTAGCAAAAAATAAAAACCCCAGCTGTGATTAAATATCACCAAAAGAAAGCTCTATTTGTGGGGAAAAATTGGAAAAAATTGAATTTGGGTACAGTGTTGTATGACCGCGCAATTGTCATTCCAAGTGCGTCAGCGCCAAAAGCTGAAAATTAGTCTGGTCACGAGGGGGGGTTTAAGTGCAAATTAATCAGGTGGTTAAAGAGGAACTAAATCTGCTGTGGGTCATAATGTTCATATTTTTTTTTTTTTGGTTTTTAACTTTATTCCACTTTAAGCTGGTCGGTGTTAGAGCACCTTTTGACATTTCGCAAAAGGATCTGTAAAATCGATAAAATGCTCACACTTCCCCCCCGACCTCCAGTTATCTGGCTTAGTTCTGTGTAGTGATCATTAATCCTCTGTTCAGCCACTTTTCTGTCAGTGGTTCAGAGGTAATAGACTGGAGGAGAATGAATGGCCTGCAGGATAATAAGTGTTAGTCAGGTGAAATTCTTGGAAACGCACTTTTTCAGTTGTGAAGTTTACAGGATCCTTTGTAATTTCACTGGATTATAAACAGGGAAGCCTTTTCGAAAGGAGAAATGACTACAAGCTAGTTTATATTTTTATTTGGCATGTTAATAAAGGAATAGAGAGAAACTGCACTTTGGATATTTAACTTGAAACGTTGCATCTAAGAGCATTAGCAAACATATCAGACAAGTATAGTCCTTACTTTGGTGACTAAAAAATTTGCAGCAGAGAATTGTACATCAGAAACAAGACACTTTGTTAAGGCCCCTTTCACACTTATACGACTTGTCCCACGATTTGGGACTGCAAAGTAGCGTGACATGATTTCCAATGAAAGCCATTCATATTAGTACGACTTCAAGTAGTTCCGACTTCAAAGTAGTCCTTGCACTACTTTGGTCCGATTTTGATGCCACTTACACAGGCATTCCTTGAAATCGTGGCAAAATCGCGCGACTTTGAAGTCACACAAGTGTGAAAGGGGCCTTAACAAGACAAAGAAGCAGCTCAGGAGTGACTTCTCCCTGTAGACCAGCATTTCTCAATTTTTTTATAGTCGTGGCACCCTTTTAAAATATGCAAAATCTCAAGATACCCCAGTCTAAAATGTGAGAAAAGGTAAATGTGCTTATCAATAGAAAGCCTGAACCAGGGACTATACACACAACCACCTTGATGATATTAACTTCACATAAGGGCTTCCTCCGTCACATCAGAGCTTCCCCCGTCCCATCGGAGCTTCTCCTGTCACATCAGAGCTTTCCTCCGTCACATCAGAGCTTTCCCCACGGTCACATCAGAGCTTTCCCCACGGTCACATCAGAGCTTTCCCCACGGTCACATCAGAGCTTTCCCCACGGTCACATCAGAGCTTTCCCCACGGTCACATCAGTGCTTCCTCTATCCCATCAGAGGTCCCCCATCCTGTCAGAGTCACTTCTTTACGTTAGACTTCCCCCTTCACATCAGAGTCTCCCCAGCACAGCAGAGGTCCCCCCTTTTACACCAGAGTTGCTCCTTAAAGGCAGAGGCCCCCATCATATTGGGTCATCCCTATACATCAAAGGCCCCCTATACTTGAGTCCCCCAATTGCATCAGAGTCCCCCTATTACAAAATCCCCTAAGCAAACAGTCCCCCATCGGAGTCCCCCATGCCCCCCAGTCATAGAGCTCCCCAATCACACAGTCCCCTCTTCACATCAGGGCCCTAACTTTTGGCTCCAGCAGCACAGCAAAACGCAGGAGGTGGAGGAGGTCTAGAGGAGGCAGACATCTATCTTCCCCTAAATGCTGGAGGCAGCCCAGCATGAATAGCCGAGAAAGCAGATACAAGGCCAGGTTTATACTCTTGACATTTATGAGAGTCAAGATTTGCATACGACTTGCTAACCTGATTTTTTCATTTTGAAAATTTTAGGAGAAATCATCAGTGGTAAGCAGATACAATGTTCCATGACACTGGGGGGTTTATTTACTAACGGCCAATCCACTTTGCACTACAAGTGCACTTGGAAGTGCAGTCCCTGTAGATCTGAGGGGGACATGCAAGGAAAATAAAAAACAGCATTTTAGCTTGTACACGATTGGATGATGGAAATCAGCAGAGCTTCCCCTCATTTCAGATCTTCCCCCTCAGATCTACAGCGACAGCACTTTCATGTGTACTTGTAGTGCAAAGTGGATTTGCCTTTAGTAAATCAACCCCCTATGGCCTTAGTGTTAATAATTTTGTATTGCATTAAGCAGTGCAATCGAATATATCTTAGGCCCTTATTTATAGCAAAGAGTGGGCACTGCTATCTTGTAGACCACATGTGTCAAACACAAGGTCCGTGGGCCGAACCCGGCACGCCAGGCCATTTCATGTGGCCCTTGCACCCAGGGCTTTTTTTCAGCTGGAACATGGCGGAACTCCGTTTTTCCCACCTCCAGCTTTCACCCTCCACTCCCCAGAAGCCTCTGTGTTTACAAGGACAGCATTCCTCTCAGCGGCTCTCACAGATCCCTGCCTGCCTTGCATGCATTTACTGCGGGGACAGATGCCAACCAATGATGTCCCTGCAAGTGAGAGAGGTGGAGCCACCTACAGTGCCTGGAAGTACTGGAGCAAGGCTGGGTAGGTGAAATGCGAGGAAGCTTTTTTGGGGTGGGGGGAAGATGAGGACTGTGGAGGAAGATGTGTGCAGAGGTGGGGAATGGGGGGGGACCCGTAGACAGCCTTGTAAAAGAGAGCTGAACTCTGCACACTCCTCCATCCTGCATTCTGTATGCCATGTACTCATGAACTTTGCACTCTGTACGTTGCGCACTCCTGAACTCTGTACATAGCGTACCCCTAAACTTTGAATGGCCCTTTAAGTGCAACCATATAGGTGATGTGGCCTGCAGTGAAATTGAGTTCGACACCCCTGCTCTAGACAATACATTACTTAGCACATTGCGTCTGCACTTTACTGATTCATAAAGTGCATGCCATGTTGTAGAACCTGGGGTGTTCAATGGAGTTCTCGCTGTATAAAGCTTAACTCCAGGCAGATATAAAAACACAAACAAATGCAGTTTTGTATTCGTTATTGTATTATAACCAGTCAGATAGCTGTGCTGTAGTGTTCATGTGCAAGCAAAGAATATAATGATAGGAGCAGAAAGCAGAGTGATGAGCTCTGAGAGATGAGCTCATCAGTCTGTTGCTTCTCATTTCAATGTCCAATCACAGGCTGGGGAGGGACACGATCTGTAATTGTTACCTGCAGCTAAGAAAATTCTGGTCCCCTGCCCTGCCAGACACAGCTGTGTAAAACTGAGTACTGGATGGATAGAATACAAATTCTTAGGAATGTAAAATGGCGCCCTTATACAGTATGTATATTATCTGCATATTTAGCTGTTCTCCTGGAATTCAGTTTTAACACCGTAGAGAGCGCTCCATGATTGGCGGATGGGCCAATTGCGTGACTCCCAGGTCACATGACTCTCCTTCTACACTCCCCCGCCCCCCCCCCCCCCCCCCCCCCATCGTTGAGTCTTGAAGCAAGCAGAGCTAAATGCCTACTCATGAAATACATCACTATTTAGTTTTTTTACTGGAAAGCAAGACGTGTTTAATTTGCTTCTGAGTTCAAAACGCCATACCCTAACCCTAAATGAGGCTCTGAGTTTATTTGATGCAGTGTGAATTGCCCCTTTAAGTCCCAGGCAATTTGGACAACTGGTATGCAATAGCTGTACAAAATACAAAAGTCTGTTTTTAGAACCGTTTTTTCAACCACATTTTATGATTTTCCTGCAGGTACGCTGAAAACTAAGGAATACCAAAAACGTTGTATTCAGGCAACTCTGCTCCAGACTCATACAATGGGAGATTTGGACTGTCTCTACCTGAATATCTGGGTCCCTCAGTCTCGTAAAGCAGGTCAGTAAACACAACCCAGAGGTGCTATATAATTCTGAGGGCTAAATCCACTGTTGACATTTAAAATATTGTAACGTCATGACTTGTTTTTTATAACCTACAGTAGTAAAGAGAAAATTGGTTCGCAAATGAAGTATCGGCTAATCATTTTTATTATTTTTTTACACACTTTAATATATATGAGGGTTCTTCAAGTTTCTGCACTTTTTCCAATTAAAGAGTTTTAAAAAAGTGCAGAAACTTTTTGAAGAACCCTGGTATGAATGCAGTTATAACTAATTTGCATACAATTCAGTACAGTTCATAAGTTACGTTTGGTAGATTCCTGAATTTATCATCTTATGCAGTTCTGAGATCTGTATGTAGATATTCAAGTGAATCAACCATAAGAAAATTAAGGGCTCTTGCACATAGGTGCCAAAAACATCATGTTTTTACTCATGCCACCTCCAGCGACCCTGATTTGCTATCATCGGCCGAACCACACCGCATTCCTGTTCAAATTGCATGCAAATCGTTTTGTATTGACACAAATTGCACCGCTAAGTATCGGCACTCTAGTATCGGCGAGTACTTGCTTGAAAGTATCAGTACGTTTACGCTCCGATAAAAAAAAAAAATAACGGTATCGGTGCAACCCTAATAAAAGCCCTAATATACGATGCATCAAATATAATCCAGTACACAATTATGTAATTTTAAAAATTGCACAAAAATACCACAAGCATTTAAAGTGGAAGTAAACCCCCCTATCATTTTCAGCCAAGGAAGCTGCCATCTTTGCCTCTGTTTAATCTTCAACTGCCACTGTGCTGCACATGTGATTCGTTATGACATCAGCCATTGGATGGTTTGACAATTTGGTTGAGAGCACAGCCAATGTGCAGTTAGCATTCCCGGCATGCCTTTTTTTTTTTAAACTGTTAAAATAAATGGGTTTACTTCCGCTTTAAAACTATGAAAAAATGCTGATCCTGTATGGCATACATGGGAATTCATAATTGGCATATGCAAAATTTATAAGAAAATAGATTATCACAGTGTATTACCATGTTATTGCATAACCTTACAACATGATCAATGGTAAGTACTTACAAAGTACACATATCTTCAGATCTGAATCCTTTTAGCTTTATCCAGAATTCAACAACTAAAATAACTACTACCAACCGGGTGAGCAAACGTGCTCATAAAAGCAAATGGGGGTCCTTCGGTCCAGTTGTATATCTTAAGGTTTTGTTGTGGCTCAAAATTTACAATATAGATTGTTTTTCTAATGGCTAAGTAGGGGTAAAGCATATCACGTCGACTTTAATACTTTTGTATTATGATGACATGTTGGAAATATTTGGTTAGGATTAATTATGACTTAATTGTTTTCCCGCATAACCCTTAATTTTGCTTGGTAATTAACCATATAAGAGAAACAAGGTGCGCCAAACTAAGTGCAGTATATTAAGAATAAGCTGAATTTTTTAAGATAATCAGTCAAATGGCTACTCACATGACATCTGTGAGAAACGGGCATGGGTGTCTTATGACAAGTGGATAGTCACTGGTGAATCCGGAGCGGAGTCCAAGGAGTCATCCCAGTGGGCTTGCAGCAGTGCGTCAGCAAAGGAATGTAAGGAGATGGTGCAGGTCGGCCTAATTCCTGCTGTGGCGGCGTGCAGACCAGCGTGGAATGCAATCGAGAGGCTCTGGAACTGGAAGTGACGTTGGGCGTGTTGGATGATACGTTTCAAAGCTTCCTGCTTTTGTCATCAGATCTGATTAGTTACTGGGGCTATCAATGTTATATAGGCCTGCAAGGGCTGGAGCCGATGAAACGTAACAACAACAAAAGTTTAGATTGGGATTAACAATATTATAAACTAAAAAAATCTATTCTGTAAAATATATATAAATACATAATCATTTTCTAAATTTGCACCTTTAGCTGTGTTGTATTATGGCACTGGTAATTTTATGTATCGTGACTGACTTTTATAAGGAGATTAAGGACTGTGAAACTTGGGCCCCTTTCGCACTGAGGCGCTTTGCGGGCACTAAAGTGCTAAAAATAGCGCTTGCAAAGCGCCCTCAAACAGCCGCTGCTGTCTCTCCAGTGTGAAAGCCCGAGGGCCTTCACACTGGAGCGGTGCGCTTGCAGGACGCTGAAAAAAGTCCTGCAAGCCGCATCTTTGGAGTGATGTAGGAGGGTTGTATTTACTGCTCCTAAAGCACCCCTTTCCATTGAAAACAATGGGGCAGCGCTACAAACCCACCTGCAAAGCGCCTTTTCGGCCGCTAGCGGGGGTTAAAACTGCCCCCACTAGCGGCCGAAAAGCGCCGCTAAAACGACGTTAAATCGCCGCCAGTGTGAAAGTAGCCTTACAGTGCCGATAAAGTATTCATACCGCTTGAAATTTTCCACATTTTGTCATGTTACAACCAAAAATGTAAATGTATTTTATTGGGATTTTATGTGATAGACCAACACAAAGTGGCATATAATTATATTTAGTTTATAAATAGTTTTTCATTTTTTTTTTTACAAATATGTGAAAAGTGTGGCATGCATTTGTAATCCGCCCCCCTGAGTCAATACTTTGTAGAACCACCTTTCTCTGCAATTACAGCTGCAAGTCTTTTTCGGTATGTCTCTACCAGCTTTGCACATATAGAGAGTGAAATATTTGCAATTTTTTTCTTTGCAAAATAGCTCAAGCTCTGTCAGATTGGATGGAGAGCATCTGTGAACAGCAATTTTTCAAGTCTTGCTCCAGAGTCTCAATTGGATTTAGGTCTGGACTTTGACTGGGCCACTCTAACACATGAATATGCTTTGTAGATCTGGCTGTATGTTTAGGGTCGTTGTCCTACTGGAAGGGAGCCCTCCGCCCCAGTCTCAAGTCTTTTGCAGACTCGAACAGGTTTTCTTCTAAGATTGCCCTGTATTTGGCTCCATCCATATTCGCATAAACTCTAAACAGCTTCCTTGTCCCTGCTGAAGAAAAGCATCCACACAACATGATGCTGCCACCATCATGTCTCACGATGGGGATGGTGTGTTCAGGTTGATGTGCAGTGTTAGTTTTTGACTTGGAAATTTATAGATAGGCAACTCCTATGCACATATTGATTAGTGGTTCCACCACACATAGCAGTTTGCTTTTAGGCCAAAAAGTTGAATTTTGGTCTCATCTGACCAGAGCACCTTCTTCCACATGTTTGCTGTGTCCTCCATATGGCTTCTCGCAAACTGCAAACGGGACTTCTTATGGCTGTCTTTCAATAATGGCTTTCCTCTTGCCACTCTTTCATAAAGGCCAGATTTGTGGAGTGCACAATTAATAGTTGTCCTGTAGACCTGGGGTGTCCAAACTTTTTTCAAAGAGGGGCAGATTTGATGAAGTGAACATGCATGAGGGCCGACCATTTTGCCTGACATTCTTTGAACCATTAAAATTTGGTCGAAGTGTGTTTGTTCGAGCACTAATACACTGCCCAACAAGAATTCTCTTGCCTTTGTGGCTGTGTGTGAGTAAAGAGATGAGCTTGGGTGTGTTATTTGGATATACAGTATTTATTGGCGTATAACACGCACCTTCACTTTAAGAGGGAAGTTTCAGGAAAAAAAACATACATTTTAAATAAAGAACTGTGAAGCAAAATAAGGGTCAGTGCCCATCTGCCACTTCACAAGTGCCAGGAATGCAGCGCCCACCATTGCCATCAGTGCAGCCTGATTGATGCCCATCCATCTGCAACTTTGGAGGGGACAGGGAGGGGGGCAGGACGAGCGCCAAAAGATTACATACAGGAAAAACGCCTGTTTTCTTGGCAGCCTCTTTAAGTCCCACTTCCTTTGATGGACTGAACAGTCATCCAATGGCAGCGCAGGAGACAGGACTTCCTATTACAGAGGCTGCCGTGTAAACAGGAAATACTCCTGTGTATAGGGCACTCGTCCCTTTCCCTCCCCTCCAAGGCAGCCAGCATATATATTTTTTGTGGCCCCGGCACTGGGAGATCGTTGGGGGCCACAAAAGATATATACATGTCCAAAAAAACAGGCAGGCCATTCAAAACCGGACTTTGGACATGCCTGTTGTAGACAGATTCTCCTTCCTGAGCTGTGGATCTCTGCAGCTCCTCCAGAGTTACCATGGCTTCTTGGCTGCTTCTCTGATTTAATGCTCTCCTTGCCCGGCCTGTCAGTTTAGGTGTACGGCCATGTCTTGGTAGGTTTGCAGTTGTGCCATACTCTTTCCATTTTTGGATGATGGATTGAACAGTGCTCCATGAGATGTTCAAAGCTTTGGATTTTTTTTTTTATGACCTAACCCTGCTTTAAACTTCTCCACAACTTTATCCCTGACCTGTCTGGTGTGTTCCTTGACCTTCATTATGCTGTTTGTTCAATAAGGTTCTCTAGCATACCTCTGAGGACTTCACAGAACAGCTGTATTTATACTGAGATTAAATTGCACACGGATGGACTCTATTTACTAATTAGGTGACTTCTGAAGACAATTGGTTCCACTAGATTTTAGTTAGGGGTATCGAATTCATGGAGGCTGAATACAAATGCACGCCACACTTTTCAGATATTTTATTTGTGAAAAATTACATCCATTCCATTATAAGTCGCTGATCACCGCCATTAGTAGTATATAAAAAAAAAAATTCCAGTATATCCCATAGCTTGTAGACGCTAAAACTTTGACACAAAACAATCAATACACACTTATTGGGATTTTGTTTTGTTTGTTTTTTTTTATCAAAAACGTGTAGCAGAATACATTTTGGCCAAAATTTATGAAGGACATTTTTATTTTTTATTGGATATGTTTTATAGCAGAAAGTAAAAAATATATATATATTTTTTTTTTTTTTTTCAAAATGTTCAGTCTTTTAATTTATTTTGCAAAAAATAAAAAACCCAGTGGTAATCAAATACCAGCAAAAGAAAGCTATATTTGTGTGGAAAAAAAAATGATACAAATTTGGTTTCGGTACAGCGTTGGATGACCGCGCAATTACCAGTTAGTAAGAGTAGCACAGTGCCAAATAGCAAAAAAAAAACCTGGTTGTGATGGGGGAAAGATCTTCCCGAGCTCAAGTGGTTAAACAGCAACCTGTTTTGACAGTCTTCCAGGGATCTTTAGGGCCGTTTTTACAACCTCTCCTGAACGATTTAACTTGACAGATAGAAACCCACGTTTAAAATGTAATTTTTTTCCGCGTTTACATGCCGCGTTTAGCAGCGTTTTACCGCGTTTACATGCTGCATTTAGCTGTGTTTTGCCGCGTTTGCGTTTAGAAGCATTTGAAAGAATGTATATATATATTTTTTTTTTTAAATAGCCAAAAATGAAAAACGGCTGTAAACGAAATGTGGCTAAACGCGAGGTACCGTTTGGCGCTTGAAATGCCTCTAAACACAGCGTCTGAACTCATTTTTTTGCTTTCCAAAAAAAGCCTCTAAACTCAACTGCCTAGAAACGACTGTAAACGACCCGGTGTACATGTACTGATAAGATAACGGAGGAGAGTTCAGGAGCAGTTGAAAAAAATGCCCAACTGCTCCTAAACGTCCGTTTACCAGCAGCAGTGTACATGAGACCTAACAATAAGCGTTTTAGTAGAATTGCCTAGTAGTAGAATCAAGGTGTTGTGCCCTTTCTCTTGTTGGCTGGATAAGTGAGTTGTCATCCCTATACTGGTGAGAGAGATTCTGCAACATATTCATCAGCAGAGGAACAAAACCTCACCCATTTAGCCAGTGGTTGAAAGAGAACGTCTCAATCACAAGCCAACCTAGAAGTGATGCTTTGCCCATCCAGCCAGAAAGAAAACTACACCATCAAACAGTTGAAGATTTCTCTCTGCCCTTTGTAGTGTTGCTGTTGAGTTGCCACCTCCCATGGCCCTTAGGCCCCTTTCACACCGGGGCATTTTTCATGCGGTACAGCGCTAAAAATAGCGCCTGTTCACCGCCTGAAAAAATCCGGCCCCTTTAACTCCAGTGTGAAAGCCGGCGGGCGCGGTGCGCTAGCAGGACGGCAAAAAAAGTCCTGCTAGCAGCATCTTTGGAGCGGTATAGGAGCGGTGTGTTCACCGCTCCTATACCGCTCCTTCCCATTGATTTGAATGGGAAACCGCGGTAAAACCGCGGCAATACCGCCGCTACGGCGGCGCTCTGCGGGGGTGTTTAACCCTTTTTCGGCCGCTCGCAGGGGGTAAAACCGCACCGCGAGCGGCCGAATACCGCGGTTAAAACGACGGTAAAGCAGCGCTAAATATAGAGCTGCTTTACCGTCACCGCGGCTCCCCGCCCCAGTGTGAAAGGGGCCTAAGACTAGTCCGTTAGCTGCAATAGGAGGGAAGCTGCTTTGGAGATTTGTTTTAAAGAATCCGGAAGTATAAATCAAAGCTGGAAACACACTGGGGTTAATTTAGTAAAGGCAAATACAATGTGCAGTTGCACTAATTTTCCCCTGAAATGTTGTAAAGCTTCACTTTGTAAAGTATATCCAATCACGTGCAAGGAAAAAAAAAACTGCATTTTTGTTTGTACATGATTGGATGATGGTAATCCAGTAGAGCTTCACCACATTCACTAAGCTCTAGGTAAAATTAGTGCAACTGCACTTGAAAAATGCACAGTCTATTTGCCTTCAGTAAATCAACCCCACTGAACTGCAAACATACTGCATGGTGGCCTTGTTCTTCACCTTGTTCATTTTGTGCTTCATTTTGTTTTAATGCAGAGAGGCAAAAACCTTGAAAAACACAAACATCTCAGATATTTTGGGGAAAGCCTTAAAAGTGCAACCTAATAGCCATTCCATCTCTGTTTAATGCTCTTTGTTTCTTGTTCAGTGTCTACAAATCTCCCTGTTATGGTCTGGATTTATGGAGGAGGGTTTCTGCTTGGAGGAGGACAAGGAGCTAGTTTTCTCGACAACTATCTGTATGATGGAGAAGAGCTGGCAGTCCGAGGCAATGTTATTGTGGTGACCTTTAACTATCGAGTGGGACCATTAGGATTTCTGAGCACAGGAGACGCCAACGCCCCAGGTAACAATTTTCATTAGCAAAAGGTTTTTTAGTTTTATGATGTCCTGTCATGTCCTCAAAGTAGAAAATGAGCAGATCCCCCTCCAATGAAGACACAGATAATAAAATATTTTGAAGGGTTAGAACCTTTATGGAATTTTTTGTAGCGGTGTCCTTTTGGACAAATTAGGTTACTGTTGTGTCACGTGGGCAGAAAGGGATAAGAAAATTTTACACAGATAGCAATAAAGTGGTTCTAGTCCTTCTATACTATGTTTACACCTATTTGTATTTTTGTACCATCTGAGAAAACGGATGAACTGCTTGGTCTTCTGCCAATGTATAGGATTCATGTAGATGGTGGCACTCCAAAGCAAATAAAATCAAAGCCACTTTATTGAAAATATGCAGGTTAAAATGCAGGAACCACACACTAATTCAGGACAGCCAGTGGTCTCCTGCCACTCTACAACTAAGCTATATTGCAGAGTAAAAAGCGTTAGTGGAGGAGCCTAGGTTGGCAGAGCCTTAACTTTTTGTGTCAATAATAACCCTTGATTGAGATTGGTTTTCTCATAAGGTGGATGTAGTAAGACGGCGGGACTGCATCCAGGAGAGGGTGGATAGGTATTTGGGATGGCTATTTAAATTATTGTTTAACTATACTTTAGACACAAAGCCTTATTTGCCATGGATGGGTTTGTCTCTCAGTGAGAATTTTTACCAAATAAACAAGTCATTAGAGAGAATCTCCAGTCATAATTGTGGTTTCTGGCAAGTTGAACAATGTCTTCTTTTACGTCTTGAGGACTTCAGTGGCAACAAACACCAAAATTCCCAGCTCTACCCTGTGGACACATCAAACACAAAGCCAAATGATTCAGTACTAAAAAACGAACATTGCTTTGTTCATGTATCTACTGAAGTCTAAAATGGGACAGATATGGTAATAGAACGCTATACTGAATACATTTACCTAGCACCTTAGTCCAAGCGGCAGATGTGCTTTCATGGTGTAAAGCTATTTGATTCTCTGAATGCAATGGCTGTTTTTATGAAGAGCAGTTCATTTAATGGGGTAGCCTACACACCAGGCTCCATTCTGTTATTTACCCTTCCTAAACCCTGTATTATTCCTCACTAGGAAACTACGGTCTGTGGGATCAGCATTTCGCCATTGCTTGGGTGAAGAGGAACATTGCGGCTTTTGGAGGTGACCCGAACAACCTCACCGTTTTTGGAGAGTCAGCTGGAGGTGCCAGTGTCTCTCTGCAGGTGACTGAGGGCGTGTGTAGATTAATTATGGGCTTGTGTCAATGGCATTAATGTGACATTACTTTGAGGCACTTCTGAGATGATTCAGGATTCAATGAGTGGTGCATTTGACCTGCTTCAATTGGGTTTTGCATTCCTACAGACTTGTATGGGAATGCAAAATCCACCTCATAACCCAATAAACAAAAGTCCATTGAGGAAGGCCATAACTTAATATAAATAAATAAATATATATATATATATATATATATATATATATATATATATATATATATATATATATATATATATATATATATATATATATATATATATACACACTGCAGCGCTTAAAGGATAAGTTCACCTTTTGTAACATATTCAGGATGTAACATATTACACATGCATCAAAAGCCTTTGCAGCTGTCGGCTTGTAGTTCTCAATGAAGTACCATGGCGCTGTTCAGTACTCTAGGTAGTTCATTGAGCTTCCTGTCAGAGTGTAACTGCCTACCTTTTGTCGAAGTACGGGCAGACCGCTACACAGACTGTGGCAATGCTTTACAGGCTCCTAACAAAAAATAACTAAATGTGCATTTTTTGCCTGCAAAAAAAATGTGCATTTAGATTTTTTTTTTTGTAAAGGTGAACATATCCTGTAATATCCAATATATATAATAATTACCAAAATGTGAAAAAATTTAAGTCCGAAATGAGTAAAAGATAAAAGTCCACAGTGCCAATGTGTAGTGGTTTACACCAATCTTCCTCATAAAAAGTGCAGATTAATCCACCATATGGAAGCCACACCTCTGTGCGCTCCATAAACACGCTTACTAGAATGTTTTGACTCCATTTTAAAGAAGTCAAGATACGCTTGCATATATGGAATTCCACTTAGCCCAATATTTTCATCCTCCTGTATGGACCTCTTGTTTTTCCGAATGCCAAAACTCCACCATGTACATAAAAGAAAAATCGGGGAAGCCACCTAGTGTAAATCCACAAACTTCCAATTTTATTAAAATCAACAAAATACGGCTGTAAAATAAATAGTGCATATACTATCACACAGCCGGTCTCTGAGTTTAGACATACCGCTGCCAGGTTTTGGGATGTGTGATGACGTCAAGAACGTTGGCTCTTTTCTACACGTTTCATCATATGACGTCTTCTGGGGGCCCCCCCTTCTCTGTTGCACACTAAAAGACAAAATATGATTTTGTATATGATTGGTAATTATGTTGAGGGATAAAAATACATTTTGTCATCATAATAATATTTCATATTTACAATTCCAGCTAGATGTTGGCGCGCTAAGCGCTTATGTCATTAGGCTAACCTTTAAAAGTTCTGTTTACAGATCTCAGCAGCTCAAGCTTAAGTGTACCCACAGCTAAATGAGTCAGAGGATGGACTCCTCCCCTCAGTCTACAGGGCTGTATAAAGATTTAATTAAAGAGTAACAGTCGGAAAGAAATTATTTCTGATTCGGGTAGCTTGTGTTATTGCACTTTGTACCCGGCCTTTTGTCTTTTTAAATACATTTGTTTTTACACATTTTTCCCCTGTGTTTTTACAGACTCTGACTCCATACAACGTGGGACTGATCAAACGTGCTATTACCCAGAGTGGAGTGGGAACGTGTCCATGGGCTATTCAGCCAGATCCCCTGGTGTGGGCAAAAAAGGTATCTATTTGATTCTTAAAAAGTTTGTTGTATATTTTTTATATAATTTGAGCTCAAGCTATTTTTTTTAGTTTTAGCTAGAGGTGGGGAAGTGGAGTGCCACTGCAGCGGAGATTTCGTCTCACTTCCTGTGCTGGTAACCATGTAGGAAGTGAGGGTATGTTGGTTGACATCACAAGAAGTGAGGGAAACTCTTCCAAAAGACTTCAGAAACCGCAATAAAAACCTAATGGATCCTTTACCACGCTGTCTAAAATAAGGGTTTTAACTAAAGCTGTGCTTTATATTAAAGCTGTAACTTATACAGGGAAGCCAAAGTAAAACTGGACTAACTTCAAAGTGCCTGCCACCCAAAAAGGCTGAATTGTCCAAGAAAAGGTTAGAAAATGTTGACTTTCTAAAAGCCCTTTGTACAGGCAAAGGCACACTTCCCCACTTTGTCCTCAGCCTTCTCTTTTATTCTTGCACAGTTGTCCATGCTCCTCTCCTGTACTATAATTGCTTTTACTGCACACAGTCATCTTCTCACAGTGTGCATTAGAAGCTGCAGCAAGTCAGATAGAGCCCACCTCATTTCTTGCTTGGAGGATGTCCAGCATAATCCAGCCCTTTCCTTTCCAGCCATACTGTCCATAGCCCTCCCTTTTTATTTATTTGGTTTCAGCTCTCTTAATCATGGAGGCCCATCATCAGATGTGGGCATTACCTAGGAGGGTCTGCATCCAAATACAGCCTGCCTAGGAACATCCACCCATCAAGGCATTTTGGCATCTCTATAACGTCAGCCAATAGCCAGCTCACTGCTTGCATCGGGGCTGAGAGCTCTTGAGTAGACACTGCACATCGCTAATCACAGGCAGTGAGACATTTTCTGGTCTGTGCATTTGTGGACCCGGAAATGTCTCACTGCCTGTGATTAGCGATGTGCAGTGTCGGCTTCCTGGCGGGAATCGGGCAGGTGGGTTGGGACTAGGATCCTGAACACGCCTGAGCACATCTACTCAAGAGCTCTCAGCCCCGATGCAAGCAGTGAGCTGGCTATTGGCTGAAGTTATAGAGATGCCAAAATGCCTTGATGGGTGGAAGTTCCAAACATGCCTGAGCAAATCTCTACTCTTGTGAGGAGTATTGAGGCAGGGTACTGTGATATTTTCAAGAAGCTATGTGCAGCACGCCATTGTCACCTCCCATCAGCCATGATCTACCTGAATTGCATAGAGAAGCACAGAAACCCAGTGCTGGGCTGGGACAAGGGGTGGGCAGCTGCCTTGGGAACAGCAGAGGGGAAGAGAATGGACACAGGGCAGAAAACTCATTCTACGACATGCATTAACAGTGGGGATGTAGTTCTGCATCCTTACTGACCCAGTGATGACATTATTGGGTCCAAAGGTATGTAATGACATCTTTTTTTAAAATGTAATTGGCATCTTATTGAAAGGAGTGGGGGGGGGGGGGTGGTACATGGATAGGCTCCACAGAGTCAATGTTTTTGTAGTTTTTCTGCCAATGCCCCTAAAAATTTGTGTCAGTACAAGCACTTTAACTTACCTGACCCTCCTTACCTCTGGCAGATGGTCCTCCCCCATGCTCCGGCAGTGAGCCGTCTCTAAGCATCATTACTTCCAATGCAGGGCTATGATTCCTGAACTAATGTTTATATTGTTCAGGACCTTGGACTGCAAGGGATAATTTTTAGGTTTTCTTGGAATTGGGTTTTAATCACTACTGCATTCTGCTTGTGTGGTTTACACAATAGAAAAATGCTGTGTTTCTAAAATTGCTAAAGGAATTTAGCTTTCATTTTTATCATAAGCAGTGGGGGCCCATCCATACGGGGCGCATGGGTGCCTCCTCCCATATCCATGCGTCCAGCCCCCTAATCTACATGTGGGGAACTGGACGCATGGATTCCAATCAGGGTTTTTTATTTTTTCTCTTCTTTGAAGCACATGATTAGAGCCAGAGGTTCTAATAGGCTTAAAAAAAGGGTGGGCTCGGAGCGCAGTGCACTGCGCCCTGAGCCCACCCAGTTGTGTGACAATAGCAAATTAATATTTGCTATTGTCCCACTGATTTTCCTCCCAGCCAATCAGGAAATGGGCTCTGATAACCGTTTCCCGATTGGCCAAAAAGGAGATGCGTTCCAATTGGAGGAGGCAGGAGGAGACGCCGTAATGCTGAGGAGGAGAAGCAAGGGGAAGCTGTTGCCCGCACCATTGATGGGGTGGTTGCGAGTGACCCGACTGGGGTGGCTTTGGGGGCTATGGGCTGTGGGCCCACTGTCCCCCCCCCCCCCAAGAAATAGACCAACAGCCACCACTGACCACAAGGCATGTCAAACTTTAAAGACACACCATGGACATCATGGGGATCAGTGAGGGCGTATTCCAATCAGGTTATGATTGGGTAATGCTGTGTTTTACATTACCATCGATAACCTACCTTACTTCCTGTTTTAATAAACATAAAAAAATAGTATCTACGCTTGACCATTTCTCCTCTTTAACATGATATATAATAGCTGAGAAAGCCGGAATTTAAAAAAAAAAAAAAAAAACTGTGCTCATATGTAGTAAGTGCTATACATCTTGTTCTTTGTGTCTGTTATAAAGATGAAGTGGAAGTGGCTACAACTGTCTCCCAATGGTCCTCAAATGAGCATATTGAGCATATTCAGAATATTCTGATATGTTTCATTTACATATTAGAGGCCTACAACATTTAAAGACCTAAACAAATTTGCTATTAGCAGCTACTAAAAAGTCATACCGATGCACATTGCAGGTTGCAGAAGGTGTTGGTTGTCCTGTTAATGAAACAAAAGCCCTTGCTGACTGCTTGCGTAAGACGGACCCCAAAGCCATCACTCTGGCCTATCATCTGGACTTCGGCAACCTAAAGTGTGAGTACTCAAAGAAATGAAGGTAAAATGGTAATAATATGGTAAAAGAATTGAAGTTGAACTCCAGGCAAACCGCTAAATACACAGATTAAGGGATAAGTGCTCCTTATTTACAATGTAACGTTTTACTACACAGCAGCACCCCCTCCCCGTAACAGAGATGGGGGATCTTTACCCCCAGTTAACCCCCCCCCCCTCCCCCTGCATCTGCTGTCACATTTTAAAATCAGCACGGTAGTGCGAGACTACACACAGTTGCTGCATTTATTCACAGTTCTGTGAATGAAGAGACTACAAGTCCTGACACCATGGCACACGGCTTGTAGTTTTCAATGGACTGCTAGGGCGCTGATGAACGCCCTTGCAGTCCGTTCGCTTTTCCTGCAGCTCTGAAACTGACAGCCCATACAGAGGTATGGGCACAGAGCTGTAGGAAGAGAATACAACAGCCTGATATTGCACCTGTGATCCACTGATGGTGGGTGGGATTCTTCTTCTTTTTTTTTTTCAAAAGGTGAACTTCGCCTTTAAATACATATGAGAGCTGTTTTACCTGCCAAAGTATTTATATTTATATCCATCCTGATCTGAGAATTGCACAGTCCTGCTAGATATTTCTCTGCTGCAGTTTCACTTAACAGGTCTCCTCACCACCCTATGACTGGACAGTGAAAAGAGAAGCAGCAATGCAGCACACTGATTGGCTCCCTGTGCTGCTTTTCCCTACCTCTTCTGAGCTCTGATGTACAGGGACAGCAAATGGCTAATAGCAGGTCAAATTCAGTGCTTGTGTTTATAAAAAAAAAAAAAAAAACATTTAAGCACAGCGTATATATTAATAAATACAGAACTGCATTATTCTGTGTCTTTTTATATTTGGAGGTCTTCTTTAATTTTCTTTCATTTATGCAAATGTATTGCTGACCTTTCCTTCTGAAAATACTAGTTGTCTCTATGTTCTCTTTATTTGGCTGGCTCTCCGGCATTGCTGCCACCAAACAAGCATAGAATTAAGCAATTTTTTTTTTTTTTTTTTAACATTCATTTGTTGCATTCATTTTCTTTGACTCAAAAACATTGAAGCCAAGACACAGCCAGGCAACTAGCAACTTTAGAGGGAGACCAACAATGCACCCTGCATATTTTTCTAATGTCAGTGCTGAAAGCAACTCTTTTGGCCATTTTAAGTCTTTAAAAATTAAAAGTTTAACACAAGGCTCACTTGCCCACTATCCATCAAGAGCTCTCTTATTATTATGCTCTCTCTACCAGGGCCGGGACAAGGGGTGGGCAGGAGGGGCAGCTGCCCTGGGCACTGTGTGATGGGGGGGTGCCACAAGGAGATTTTGGGGGTGGGAGACTTTGGGGGGCAGCAGGGGGTAAGAATTGTTCTGGGATAGGAAATTTAGGGTGGGGAGGGCGGTCCTAGGAAAGGTGATTTGGGGGATTTGTGTTGGGAGGGGGAGGGGGGGGAGAGGATTTATGCTAGGAAGTGGATTTGGGGTGTTTGTGCTAGGAGGAGAATTTTTCTTTTTTGGGGGTTGGGATTTGTACTGGGAGAAGGGATTTGGAGTTGGAGGAGGGAATGTTTATTTGGGGGGGGGGGGGGTTTAAGGATTTGTGCTAGGAGTAGTTTTTTTTTTTGGGGGGGGGGGGTGCTGGGGGATCTGAGAGAGAGAGGATTTGAACTGGGAGGGGGGATTGGGGGAGCATAAAATGTTGCTGGGAGGGGGGTTTAAGCCGGGGGCAGATTTGTCTTGGGAGGAGGGGGATTTATGCTTAGGGGGTAAGCATGCAGATTAGCATTCCATTATTTTTTTGCTGACGCATAATGCTCATATATCTTGGGGGGAGGCACAGTTTGGCATGTTCGCCCCCGGCTCTAGCTGGCCTTGTCCCAGCACTGCTCTCTGCATAGTGGGCCAGTTGGTCTGTGCTGGCTTTGCTCATACAAAGTCATTGTTGCTCCACCAGACTTTTAATGTTTGATCATATGGCTTGACCACTGTGCTTTTTACACAAGGGCCTATTTTTTATCTGGCTGACAGGTAGATTCAGCCCTGCTCTCTTCATTTTCTGCAGATCCCCTGGTACATTATCTGGCTTTCTCTCCAGTCGTTGACGGTGATTTCCTCCCAGATGAGCCCAGGAATCTGTTCGGCAATGCTGCTAATGTGGACTATATGGCCGGAGTAAATAATATGGATGGGCACCTATTTGCTGGGATTGATATGCCAGCTATAAACAGGCCTTTACAGAAGATTTATAGGTGGGTGCTAATATCACTGTAAACTGTTGTACTTCATATGACTTGAGTTTATGGCAATTCCTTTCCCGGAGCTTCAAATGCAGAAAAGAGGAGCATTTAATTAGCCAAACAATACTTTCACTTTATATATAATGCAGACCCCAAACCCATTACATCATGGGTCAAAGAAGGTAGAGCACTGTTCCCATTGCATTATGGGATTTGACCTTCTTTCTTTGTATGGCTGTTGGGGAGACACACTGTGGGGAATAATCCAATTTGTGCATATGTGTCTGGCAGTTGGAAGTATAGTATATACAGGGTTGTGCCATCCATGAGG
Source organism: Lithobates sylvaticus (assembly GCA_028564925.1). Classification (NCBI taxonomy): domain Eukaryota; kingdom Metazoa; phylum Chordata; class Amphibia; order Anura; family Ranidae; genus Lithobates; species Lithobates sylvaticus. The sequence continues at coordinate 107,625,426 of CM053033.1, read as the reverse complement.
CAAATTGAGGCAGCTGCCTCAGATGGCAATCATAGAAACACGATGGGCTGTAGCACTTAGTACAAACAAGTGGTCACTGCCCCCACCTATAACGGGTCGCTGCAGCAAGGAGCATTGGAAGGGCAACGCATGTAAAACAAAACCAAGGAAATTTCCAAACTCAACTTACCGACCAGCCTGCGAACAACCAAATTGGTCTGTCCAACAGTATGCATTAAAAACGGGTTAGTTGCACACATTTGCAAATACATGCGTAAGCCACAGAGCCCCGGCAAGGCACCCCATTTTCTGTGGAACTAACTCAAATTTTTGTGAGTCTCCAACAATGGAAGCACATGCATTTTAATGGACAGGTGGAGGGCAGGTAATCCTGGAGGGAGCCCACCCCTCCTTTAAAAGCACAGGGGCACACTGAACACCCGGCACAGAGCACTATGGCAGCAGTGTGTTGCCTGGCCAATATAATTGCAAATGGCTGTAGCACTTTGGCTGGAGTCTCCGTACTGGACACTGTCCTCATTGCATTTATAGCCCTGTGTATGTTAAGCCCATAGGCCACACAGAGTCATTGGCTTTTATGCCATTGGTTGTTATGGAGTAGGCGACTCCCTGCACCAGAGCTGCACAATTAATCGTTAAAAAAAAATCACCATTTCCGCAATTCTATATAAACAGTGCAGAGTCGAGCTTATCAACATTCCTCAGCGCCTGAGAGATAGAGAAAAGAAAAGAAATAAAGTATCGTAGTCCTTTTTAGATCAAAGGGAAGAACTTCGGTCTGTAAATGAGGGCAGTATTTTTTGCTACTTAAATTACTGTATTGATTTTATCCCATTCTGGTATAGACATACCAAACTGGGCTGCCAGAGCATGTCTCAGCTGTAGATATCTATAAAATGTATGTTGCGGTAGATCATATTCCCTTTTTAAATCCGAAAATGTTTTTAAAACACTTCCATCATACAATTGGATTAGTTTGGTTATACCCTGCCTTTCCCAAGTTTTAATCTTCCCTATTAACAATACTTCCTGCAAGTTTTTATTGTCCCAAAGAGGTGTATATTCTGACATCTCTGTATAGCCCATTATAATTTTTACAGTTTTCCATACCTTACCCACCATACTTATAATGGAGTTTTTACACTGAAAGGAATCAGCCTCTAGTACATCCATCATTGTTTCATGCGGGGCTCCTATCCACATTATCCTACCATTTAAATTTCCCTCACCCCTCGGGTCAGAACTCACCAGATGCTGCAGCTGCGCTGCCAAGTAGTAGCTCCTAGGGTGGGGTACTGCCAGACCCCCTTTCTCCTTCCGTAACTGTAATGTCTGGAGCCGGATCCTTGCCTGGTCCCCTCTCCATATTAACTCCCGGAAGAGGGTCTCAAATTTCTTAAACCACTTTTTGCATAGCCACACCGGGGCATTATTCAGAACGTATAACAACTGTGGCATCCATATCATCTTAATCATGCTACACCGGCCTGCCACCGATAAGGGGAGCCGGCTCCAGACATCACACTTTTGTTTAAATTTCTTCAGTAGGGGCGCTACATTTTTATTGATATACTGGTTGGGATCTGTTGTTAAATATATACCAAGATATTTCATGGTGTCTACCATTTCCATTTGAGGGGCCACTGCCCCAGCTACAGCATCTGTGGGGTCAACCCGAAGCAGCTCTGATTTCCCCCAGTTTATGACTAGCCCTGTGAAACTACCAAAGTCTTCTACCAGTGTAATTGCCTTCCTAAGGGATTGGCCAGTATGTCCTAAAAACAGGAGAACATCGTCTGCATAAAGTGCAATTTTATCCTCTTCTCCTGCCTTCCTTTCAAACCCCTTTATCGCTGGACTTAACCTGACTGCTGTTGCCAGTGGTTCCATAGCAAGTGCAAAGAGCAGGGGGGACAAGGGGCACCCTTGCCTCGTCCCTCTGCTCATTTCTATCTTTTCGGAGTGTCCGCCGTTAACCCTTACCCTTGCACTGGGGGCTTGATACATAATTTTAATCTATCCAATAAAAGAAGGTCCAAACCCGAATTTCTCCAGAACACACCATAGGTATTCCAATTCTAGGCTATCAAAAGCCTTAGTTACATCCAGAGACAAAATAGCTCTTGACCCCTCCCCTTCTGATGGCATTTGGATATTCAGGAATGCCCTTCTGATATTCATGCTGGTAGATCTTCCTACAATAAGTCCCGTTTGATCTGGGTGTACAAGTCTTATGACAATTTTATTCAACCTGTTTGATAGCACCTTTGCAAGGATTTTGACATCCAAGCAAAGTAGGGATATCGGCCTATATGAAGCTACATCTAATGGGTCTTTTCCTTCCTTAGGTATTACAATGATAGTTGCTTCTGTCATCGAAGCAGGCAGTTCACCCTTTTCCACTGCACCCCTTAGTGTTTTATATAAATCTGGTAGCAGAATCCCTCCATATTTGTTTATATGTTTCCACCGGGAGGCCATCTGGTCCTGGTGATTTTTGGTTAGCCATCCCAAGAACCGCCTGCTGCAGCTCTCCTAAGGTTATCAGGGCCTCCAGATCTTCCCTCTCTTCTTGGGTAAGTGTCACCATTTCCACTCCCTCCAGGAAGCTACTCATTTTCCCTTCTTCCCCTTGCCCTTGTGACCGGTAAAGTTCCCTATAGAAAACTTCAAAGGTCTCCACTATCTCCTCCCCACATGTAGAAATTGCCCCATTCACAGTTCTAATCATAGGGATGGCCGATGGAGGGGAGTTAGTTTTCACCAACTGAGCCAGCATTTTACTTCCCCCTTCCCCCTCCCCAAAGTAGCGCCGTCTCTGGGATAGCTGCTTATTCTCTTCCTTTTTTATAATTGCAATCTTATATCCCTGCTGTTTATTCAGCCATATGTTTTGTTTCTCTGGGGTTGGGTCTTATATATAGCCATTTTCTGCTTCTATCAATTCCTTCCTAATACTTTCCTCCCAGATTCTGGATTTTTGTTTAATTCTTGCCACTTGCTGAATCAGAATCCCTCTAAGGAAAGCTTTAAGAGCATCCCATGTTACACTAACTGGAGCTGTACCAGTGTTAAACTCTAAACTCTTGTAGCTTTAATGGGACCTCCTCCACATCCTTCATCAATACAAACCAGAATGGACTCATTTTCCATCCGCCTTGTATTCTTCACCCACCCAAACTTACTGTCACCATCAAGAGTGAATGATCCAAGACCCCTCTAGGCATATATGCGATACTTTTTACATTTTGTAGCATTTTTACATTTCCCAGAGCCATGTCTATTCTGGAGAGAGTGGAAAAAGATCCCGAGAAACAAGAGTATTGCTTAATGTTCAGATTCCTCTCTCTCCACAGACCCATTAGCCCTATTTCCTTCAAGAAATGGCTCAACCGAGTTGCCCCCAGGTTTCCCAATCGATTCCTGGGGGGAAATCTGTCAATCCCTTCATCAAGGACTTCATTAAAATCTCCTATTATTATAACCGGTACATCTTCCTTATCTTCGATAAATTTCATAAATCTATACACAACCTCCATCTTAAACGGGGGTGGTATGTATACATTTGCCAGGACATAGCATCTGCCCTCCAGGACACAGTACAAAAAAATATAGCGGCCCAATTCATCAATACTGACCTGCCTGCAGGAGAAACTTACCCCAGATCTTATTACACTGACCCCCTAGAATAGGAGGTGTGGGTTGAATGATACTGGGTTTGATACTTCCTATTTTTTAATTGGGATATACAGTGCCTTGCAAAAGTATTCGGCCCCCTTGAACTTTTCAACCTTTTGCCACATTTCAGGCTTCAAACATAAAGATATAAAATTAAAATTTTTTGTGAGGAATCACCAACAAGTGGGACACAATTGTGAAGTGGAAAGAATCTATTGGATTGTTGAAACTTTTTTAACTAATAAAAAAAAGAAAAGTGGTGCGTGCTAAATTATTTGGCCCCCTTGCGTTAATACTTTGTAGAGCCACCTTTTGCTGCGATTACAGCTGCAAGTCGCTTGGGGTATGTCTCTATCAGTTTTGCACATCGAGAGACTGAAATTCTTGCCCATTCTTCCTTGCAAAACAGCTCGAGCTCAGTGAGGTTGGATGGAGAGCGTTTGTGAACAGCAGTTTTCAGCTCTTGCCACAGATTCTCGATTGGATTCAGGTCTGGACTTTGACTTGGCCATTCTAACACCTGGATACGTTTATTTGTGAACCATTCCTTTGTAGATTTTGCTGTATGTTTGGGATCATTGTCTTATTGGAAGATAAATCTCCGTCCCACTTTCAGGTCTTTTGCAGACTCCAACAGGTTTTCATCCAGAATGGTCCTGTATTTGGCTGCATCCATCTTCCCCTCAATTTTAACCATCTTCCCTGTCCCTGCTGAGAAAAAGCAGGCCCAAACCATGATGCTGCCACCACCATGTTTCACAGTGGGGATGGTGTGTTGAGGGTGATGAGCTGTGTTGCTTTTACGCCAAACATATCGTTTTGCATTGTGGCCAAAAAGTTCGATTTTGGTTTCATCGGAGCAGAGCACCTTCTTCCACATGTTTGGTGTGTCTCCCAGGTGGCTTGTGGCAAACTTTAGACGAGACTTTTTATGGATATCTTTGAGAAATGGCTTTCTTCTTGCCACTCTTCCATAAAGGCCAGATTTGTGCAGTGTACTATGGACAGACTCTCCCACCTCAGCTGTAGTTCTCTGCAGTTCATCCAGAGTGATCATGAGCCTCTTGGCTGCATCTCTGATCAGTCTTATCCTTGTCTGAGCTGAAAGTTTAGAGGGACAGCCAGGTCTTGGTAGATTTGCAGTGGTCTGATACTCCTTCCATTTCAAAATGATCGCTTGCACAGTGCTCCTTGGGATGTTTAAAGCTTGGGAAATCTTTTTGTATCCAAATCCGGCTTTAAACTTCTCCACAACAGTATTACGGACCTGCCTGGTGTGTTCCTTGGTCTTCATGATGCTCTCTGCGCTTTCAACAGAACCCTGAGACTATCGCAGAGCAGGTGCATTTATATAGAGACTTGATTACACACAGGTGGATTCTATTTATCACCATCAGTCATTTAGGACAACATTGGATCATTCAGAGATCCTCGCTGAACTTCTGGAGTGAGTTTGCTGCACTGAAAGTAAAGGGGCCGAATAATTTTGCACGCACCACTTTTCAGTTTTTTATTTGCTAAAAAAGTTTCAAATATCCAATAGATTTCGTTCCACTTCACAATTGTGTCCCACTTGTTGGTGATTCTTCACAACAAATTACAATTTTATATCTTTATGTTTGAAGCCTGAAATGTGGCAAAAGGTTGAAAAGTTCAAGGGGGCCGAATACTTTCGCAAGGCACTGTAGATGTTTTTGTTAAATGTGTCTCCTGCAGGCAGGCCAGTCCAACGCCAAACCTCTTCAGCATAGAGAAGACTGCTGCCTTTTTAATCGGGCTACCCAGACCTCTTACATTCCATGAGCCTATGTTGATTGTTTTAACTTGCATCACCTGAGAAACAAGGGAGCAAACTGACCAAAATAAAACTTGTATCTATAAAAAATAACAACCCTATAACATTGTCATGCATAAAACATATCCAAGTGTAGTTTGTTTCCCTTTGATACCTTCATGTACGTTTCCCTATTAAAGTGCTTACTACTATTTGAGCTGTTATCTGTTCATCAATCGTGCAGTATTCCTCCTTGATCATTTTGTGAAGTGTTTCGTATCGTGTTTTTTTTTTTTTTTTTTCCCCGTCCCCCCCCCCCGTCCCCCCCTTCCAATACCTTCCAATACCTTCCAATATTAGGGACTACTTCTTGTTCACATTGAGCTGTCCCTTGATTTCTATTGTTTACATTCTTCTGTGCGGGTGCCGCCACCGCAGTTATAGGAAGTTGGCCTTGACTTTTTCTATCCATGGTTGCCCCCTGTAATGCTTTTACTTGTGCTTGTGTCTGTGTTTGTTGTACCAACTGCCCTCCCTTTGTTGGGGTCTGTCCGGGGGTATGAACATAACGTTCTAATTTTGCTGCAGCAGCTGATGCCATCTGGATGCTCTTTTCTTTTGAGGAACGAAGTTGTGTCCCCACACTTTCCTGCTGTGCCTGTTCCTCTCCTCTACACCTTGACATAGCTAATAAAGGATCTTATCCCTCCTCCTCTCTGTTCCCCTTTACAGCCTATAGGACGGCAAGCTCATTCAAATCATTCAAGTCGGGCAAAAAAAAAGAATAAATAAATAAAAAAAAGGGAGGCAAGGAGTGTTTGTTCCTTTCTCTTCTTTCTCCTTTTTAGTGTTACCTCAATATTTCCTGGACCTTCTGGGGAGGAGAAGGGGGAGAGGGAAGAGAAAAAATGAAAAGAGAGCACACAGAGTATTTCCCACTATGTTGCGTACTGAGATTCCAAGAAAAAAAAAAATGCAAAAAACTTCTATATGCCAAATTTTTTTTTAATTAATAGTTCAGTGCTGGTGTTTTCCAAAGAGAACATTTTTTTATTTTTTTTTATTAGACAGGGGTACTGAGTGCTAATTGCCAGTAAGCATGTGCAGCCATTTTCAAATCCATCTGTATTTGATTGTGTAACAAGTGAAGTGATATTCGTATTCATGTATCACCTGTAGGACCAAAGAAAACGCTGTTTATCGCCCGTGATCCCCAATCGTCGCAAGGTCCCAGCCGTATTATTCCAGCTTAAGCTTAGATTCAAAGTCTCTACAACATAGAGTCCAATATAGAATACATTGCAATATGGAGCATACTGAGCCTTAGTATTCTTGGTATCCTTGGTACCAAGCTGCAACAAACGACAATGATAGGAAAAAGGAAAGAGCTGACCTGTATTTCTTTCGTCCAAGATAGAGAGTCTTTGATACCCAGCCGGCGCTACTGTGCTCCCGGTCCGGACCGGCTCCTTACTGCTTGGTACACACAGGTCCTGCTGCTGCTTTTCTACCTGGCCATCCGTGGATTCCAAGGGGGGTACCCCTCCGGTCTGAGGTTTGTACCTCCGGTATTGCAGCGCAAGACGCTTAGCTTGTTCAGCGCGCACAGCGTGTTACTCCGCTCGCGGCGTCCCGCTGCTGACTTCCGGCTCTCACTCCGCTTTCGGCAACGCTCGGCGATACTCGGCGGTCCCCAGCAATCTCCGGAGGGCTTTCGGCCGCTCGCAGTAAACTTCGTTCAGCCTGTGCTTCCTTAGCATCCCCAGCACACCCTGTTTCCTTCTTCACCACGCACCAGCAGGTTCATCATAGGGAGAGAGCATTTAGACAGCCGGCTCACATCCACTCACATCCGGTCACACCCCCCCCCCCCCCCCCCCCCCAAAGGTGCACTTACTTGGTCAACAGTAAATCTTGAAGGAAATTACCATATGCTTGAATATGCATATCTATATAGAATTGTAAAGTTTACTTTTAGTAGAACTGAATGCATGCAGGGCCCCCCAAGGCTTTTATCATAATGTGCAAGTATGCCCAGCATATGTGCACATTATGGCACACCTCCAGTGACGTGATCAGTGACGTGATCTCAGTGCTCTCCCTTGACATTCTATAACTTCCACTGACATTCTCCTGGTCATCTTCTGGTTTCAGAGTCAGTGGCAGACATACAGGGGTTGGACAAAAATATGGAAACACTACATGATTTGCAGGTGTGAAAGTGGCAACATTACTAATAGCGGCTTCCCCTGACTTTAATGGGCTCAGGAATCTGTGGCCTGATAATAGCCAAGTTACTTTCAGTGCAGTTCCCTAGGTGGGTTCCAGGTCTGTGGGCAGTGCCTAAGAGTACATTTATAGTTCTGCTACAAGGACTACAAGAATCAGCATGTCCAGAGGAGCTTCTGTTTCAGGAAAAGTAACCAGTGACCACCAATGAATGGGGACACCGATAAATCGGGCCCTTCACCCAATGAAACCAATGTAATAGAGGTAATCTCCCACTGAACACAAATCTTTCACTGAACTGACCACCAATGTAAGGGGGGAATCTACACTAACCACCAGTGTAAGAGATGAATTTACATCTAACACCATTTTAAAGGGGGAATGTAAAATGACCACAAACGCAATAGCAGTGTTTACACTAACCATCATTATATTGTAGGCACTGGTTGACAGTGTAAATACCCATTTTCATTGGTGATCTGTGTAAATACTGAGATGATGAACAAATATGTTTTTTTGGTGAATTGACTTTAATGTAGTATTTCACATTAATTTTTGTTGCAATATTTACCACAGGTAACTACTATATTGTCGGTATGTACTGCAAATGTGGTGTTTAACTGTAGCAAATTGACATTTCAAATATTGCATGCAATGTTTCATATAAAACACAAATGTCACATGTGATAAACTTTAATGAACTGGCCCCTCTAATGCTTATCCTGGCAGCTACAAATTGCTGGTGTGCCATGGTAACATCCCATTGACTTGAATTGGACCTGAAATGGCTCCAACAATAAACAATGTCTTTTTTAACGAACACTGTTTTCGTTTTATTTTTTTGGTCCTTTGTTGTATCTCAGTGCTGCTGATCTTCTCCAGCCTCTTTCAAGCACTTGGTCTACATGCTTACTCTAGTGCGGGCGGAACACATTTACTTCCTGATGGTGACAATGGCAGACCATGCCTGTACAATGTGTGTTGGCAAGGCCACTTTAAGTCTTCACTAGGGTCAAAGATGATGGTGCAGGAGCACAACTGGGAGATAGTAGTTACCCCATAGCAAGTGGCTACGCAAGGACCTTCATGGCAGGACCACCAAGTATTCTAATGAAAGCTGCAGATTAAAAAAAGCCTAAAAGTGACACTAACTCCATTTCAATGTCTAAAATACCTCTGTATTTTCTTATTCTTCTGCATTCTCGCTCAATATAACTGATATGGCATACCATACTTCTTTGATTAATGGGAGGGCTGGGGTGCAATGCCCTTGAAGCCCATCCACCATCGACCAGCCTCAGTTACAAAATTTGATTGTGGAGACACAGAATAAATCACACAATAAACTTTAATGAGCCACGCATTTTCCGCTGGTAAAGATAATATTGGAGAATATAGCCACTTTGAAATTTAACACATGCAGAGTCATCTATATTTTGTACTTGGATAACTTAAAAAAAAAAAAAAAAATCATTGAAATAGAAAATGACATTAACATTTTACAGCTTGTATGAGATTTTAGTGATTGGGTTTAGATTCACTTTAAATGTAGTCCCCTCTGATATTATGCATGGTGTAACAACTGTTTCAGGGAAGAGGTGCTTAAGCTGGTCCAGGGGCTGACCGTTCCTAAAGGATCTTCCGCGCAGGATATCGCTTTTGAACTCTACACGGACCAGTGGGGAGCAAATCCAGATCAGGAGGTCATGAAGAAGACCGTGGTTGACATGGAGACGGATTACATCTTTCTGGTCCCAACACAGGAGGCTCTGGCTCTTCATTATACGCATGCACAGTAAGTACTGACAGCTAAATGTATTGTAAGTAATAAAGTTAGAAGTGGTCTGCGTATACTGTAATATAAAGAAGCCCATACTGTACATGCTCAAAGGTTGGAAGCATTCTCGGTTTATTCTCTGATCATCAAAAGCTATTGTACAGCTAAGAGATAATGGTTAGATCACAAATCAGTTTCCTGGAACAATACACTTCTATATATTAGGCGCTCAAGGTTACTGTTGGCTATATGCCCAGAAGACTAAGAAACAGTCTTTGTACTCCTGCGAGAAAGCACCTGGGCAAAGAATACTTTAGAAGGGGACTCTAAGTATATAACTAATACAAGATGGAGTCTCCTTAAGCCCCATACACACGGTCGGACTTTTTCATGGATTCTGTCCGATCGGACAATGTTGTTGAAAAATAAGACCGTGTGTATGCACCATCGGACAGTGTACGTCGGATTGTCCGACGGACAAAGTCTTATCTCCTGCTGGAAAGATTTGCCGACAACACGGTCCGATCACACCAAATCCGATCGTGTGTACGGTTGTCCGACCGGACAAAGTGCTACGCATGCTCACATCACATTACAAGACCAAAGCTATTGGCTACTAGCCTCTAAGTAGGCAACAAACGTCACCACGTTCAGAATGATCGGATTTTCCGACAACTTTGTCCGACCGTGTGTATGCAAAACCAACATCAGACAAAGTATGACGGACAGGATCCGACCGACCTGGTCCGCGGATTGTCCGACCGTGTGTATGGGGCTTAAGAATAACTGAGCGAAGACCATCTGACTTGTTCAGTAAGGTTTGGGTAGGCCAGCATGTTTGGGAAGCTTCATCATTTGCAAATTGTGCTTTTTTTTCCTCCTATGTCTGGCTGCATCTGGAAATTTGTGGGTAAACCCAGCAGGATTTATTGAGGAGTCACAGGGGTCTCTTGAACTTAAAGACCTTTTACAGTCCTCCATAAGGAAACAGAAACCATAGTGCTTCAACAAAAAACATTTTTTGTGCTATTAGTAAAGGCAATTCCCGTATAACAGAGTGGCGTCTATGCAAAAAGTTGCCATTATTATTATTGAGTGCCTAGTATTGCCCTGTTAAGTTATAGTCCAGTATACTGTTAGATGTAAGGGAGACATTGGTGGTTACACATATCTATTAAGTTAGTATTCAAATGCACACTTTTTATGCACACATGCTGTATTTAGGCCTCGTGCACACAGGGCGTACTATGCCGTACGCCTGAGCAGGGCTGTGTTACCCACACAGAACACCTATGCAGGCCATCCCATTGATGTCAATTGGGGCACAGAGGCTGTACGAACACAGCCACTGTGTCCCAATATGACATTCTTGTGTCTCCCCAAACTCAGTCTCTAATTTTGGGACACGCACCAGCCCCCACAGCCATTTTATTATTTTTTTTTTTTAAGTCTGTGTTGGTGCAAAAACCTACAATGAAAAAACGTGCATGTGAACACACACAAAAGAAGTGCACTTGAGGGTGCGCTTTAGTCCACCCCCCCCCCCCCGAAGCAGTAGGACTTCTACCCTGACCCCTGGGGCGCAAGGCTCCTGACGGGGACATAGGTATACATTGGTTTACATGGTCTTCCTAGCCAAAAGGCCTGGCAGACCCCATTCTTCTGGGACAGCCAAAGTCATCCCCCAAATACTAAGTGAGTTTGTATCGGTACATCTGTAATAAATCTGTCTTCCAATCAACATGACCGGAGTTGACTGATTAGTCAGAGAATGGCATTTTATTGACAGGGGAGCTCTCCCAAAGAGAGACCCCCCCAGAGGCAGGGGAGGAAGGAGCCCAAAGGCCATACATTCTCCCCCTAGACGTCAGGGTGAGCCTGAGCAAACATATTACAGCGCACACATTCAAGAATGACATTTCCTGCAGGGCTAGTTAAAAACACCTGAACATATTCAAAAAAAATACAGGGGGTTTGGTCACACTATATGGTTATATAGTGCTAAGCCCACTTACTGCGACAAAGTACCCCGAATTAGTGGGTCCTACCCTAGTAATAGAATGAAAGATCTTGCGTCTCAACCATGGGAGCCAAACTCCTCTATGTGGGAGAACTATTTAGTGGTCACCAGTGCATAGGAGGAATCCCTTCAGTTCTCCCACATGTGCTCAATTCACACAGTGGGGTCCCACTCCCAAGTGTTACTAAAAGCATCCCTAGGGCAACCACTTCCAGGGGGCACAGGCACTGCGGACCCTCTGCCTTCCCAGCCCATGACCAGACAAGGTAGACCGCTAAAACCAGAAGGTAATGGGCTCTTCCAGCTTTTTTTCGGGGGAATTACACCCATGCCCCAACTGCCTGTGGGTGCCCTGGTTTCTATTCCAGCCGGTACTAACCTTCCAAGCCAATATCACTCCAGCAGATTTGCATAGCCGCCACCCCAACCTTGGTCGGGTCAGGGTATAGTAGCACAGTGCCTCCACTGGATCACTTTTAAGAACAGATACTACACTTGATCTTAGCCAAAAGGCTGGAAAGCGATCACACAGATTTTTTTTATTTAATTTTTATTTATTTTTTTAAAACCCCCGTGGCTTGTGAAACACACCCAAAAACTCCACCCGGTGCCAAAAAAAGTGCGCACGCATAAAGCGTAAACGCAAAACGTGCAACGGGTATACTATGGTCCTCCAAAAGAAGGACCTTACCCTGATCCCCCGGGGCATTATTCTCCAGACAGGGACTGAGGTACTCACAATGGCCCGTCTGGTCAAAACCAGATAGACCCCGTTCTCTGGAGGGTCTGCCGAAACAGACCCACCCAAGTACTAGGTGGGGCTCCCCTTAAGGGAGACCCCATGAGAGAGGGCGAACCAAGCCAGAAGGTCATGTCCAGTGTTGGTCATCTTACTTTAAAAAAGTAATTAGTTAAGTTACAAATTAATTCTCCCAAAAAGTAATTGCGTTAGTAACTCAGTTACTACATTGGAAAAGTAATTAGTTACTCAGCAAAGTAACTAACTTTTTTTTTAAATATTCTATACGTGTAACTAAGGGGCGGGTCTAGTATTACTGTAAGCAAGGGGCGCATTTATTATTATTGTTATATATCGTGTAACCAAGGGGTGCTCTATTATTACTCTAACCAAGGGGCAGATCTGTTATAGCGTGTAAGCAAGGGGCGGGTCTATTATTATTATATCCTGTAAGGGGCGGGTCTATTATTATTATATCGTGTAAGGGGCGGATGGCTACAGAAGAGGGCGAATGTTAAATTAATGGGCAGAGCTCGATATATAACAATAATAATAAATGCGCCCCTTGGTTACAGTAATGCTAGACCCGCCCCTTACACGATAGACGCCCCTTGCAGAGTAGCACGAGCATCGGGAGCGCGCGGCATCGCCTCGTACAATTACATGTTCAGTGCACCTGCGCGGTGTAGAGCTGTTTAGGTTCGGCAATTTTCGGAAGCTCCGTAGTCCTTCGTACTGCGCAAGCCCTCCGCCTGCGCAGTACAGGGGGTCCTTATCCGGCGGGGGAACTTTTTCGGCAGGACACCGGAATTACACTACTGCCATCTAGTGGCGGTAGATGTAATTGGGGTAACTAAGCCAAAGGAATGGGAACTGAGTTACCATGAGGGGAAAAGTAATCAGTTAGATTACTCGTTACCCACTAAAGTAACTGCGTTAGGTAACTCTGTTTATTTTAACTCAGTTACTTACATCACTGGTCATGTCCACCCCCTCCCAAGACTTTCAGGGCAGGCTCGAGGACCCACACCCTACCAGTCACACAGTGACAAATGTGTACACATCAAACAAAAAAAATACAAAAAAAGAAAGAACATGGGATCAATAAATAAAAGAAGTAGCTGGAAGAAGGAAGTGAAGGTAAGTGAAGGTGACCATTGTGCTGGACAATGGCCGGCCCTTCGTCCAGGAATAAAAAATTCCTCTGGTCCTAGCCAAAAGGCCCAGCCAGGGAGGCAGGTGTGAAAAAGTGTGTATGGTGCAGTGACCAAGGTGCCACTAAAACTCAAAGTCCCCCTCACACTGTGAGAATTATGGCCCCCTGGACTGCCACTCCAGGGGCACATGCACCCACAGGCTTTCTCCAACCCCTAACCATAAGCCTCCACCACCACTCCTGCCTAATTACATCCAGGAAATACTAACCCCCCCCCCCGGTGGCAAAGGGGGGCAAGTGTTCTTTTCCGAAAAACTGACAGGAACAGGAACTACACAAATCTAGGCCAGAAGGCCAGGGACCCGACCCTTTGGCCAGACCCAGTGCTTCTCTTCCGGCTTTCTCTAAAGGAGACCTATTAACAGCTCTCGGTAATCCTTCGAGCAGTCCACTTTCGGCTTTCCCTGATACTAACCGTCCAGGTTATCATTACACCAAGTGGATTTGCATAGCCACCGCCACCCTTAACCCACTGCCGTGGATCAGGGACAGTTAGCACAGCGCCACCACTTGGCAACTGATAAGAACAGATACTACACTTTATCTTAGCCAAAAGGCCGAGAAGCTCTTAGACAAGCCCCTAACCTGGGGAAGTGCTTTGGGGCGGGGGGGAGCTCTGCTCACCATGTTGATGGGGACAAGGGCCTCATCCCCACCGCCCTGGTCTGCGGGTGGGAGGGTTGTGGGGGTCTGCGGGTGGGGGGCCTTAATGGAATTTGGGGCCCCCAGGTCCCATCCCTTCCCCCCATGTGAATAAGTATGGGGTACATGGTACCTCTACCCATTTACCTAAAAAGTGAATAAAGACAGTACACAAGTTTTACACAATTCCTTTATTAACCACTTGCCGACCGCCCCATGTAGATATACGTCAGCAGAATGGCACGTACAGGCAGAATCACGTACCTGTACGTGACATTCTTCCGGCGGGTGGGGTGTCCGATCGGAACCCCCTCCGCCGGCGGGGACGGTCGGCATCACTTCAGGAGCGATCCGGGACGAGGGGACGGCCAGTGGTTTCTGGCCACCCCCTCGCGATCGCTCCTGGCGAATGAAAAGCTTCCCCTTCCTGTCTATTGTATAGACAGGAAGGCGGAAGTGATGTCACGCTCGGTGCGCCGGTCTATGTGACCGGAACGCCGAGGAGTGAAGATGTACAGGTTAGTGCACAAACAGTACACTGACACCAGTACACATAGGCACACAATCCACCCCCCTGTCACCCCCTGATCACCCCCCAGATCACCCCCTGCCCCCCCCCAGTCACAGTGTCACTAATTGCAGTGATCATTTATTTACTGATCACTGCATTTAGTGTCAGTGTGACTGTAATAACTGTCAGGGCAGTTAGTTTTAGGTCCAAGGTAGCCCCCTACCCCCCTAATAAAGGTTTAACCCCCTGATTGCCCCTAGTTAACCCCTTCACCCCCTTTTGCCAGTGTCACTAAGCGATCGTTTTTCTGATCGCTGCATTAGTGTCGCTAGGTAACCAGTTTTTTTTTTTTAGGTTAACCGCCATGTTTATATAGGTTCATAAATAGGTTTATAGGTCAGGTACCCCCATATTACAACCTAAAGATTTTAACCCCCTGATTGCCCCTAGAGTTAACCCTTTCACCAGTGATCACCGTATAACTGTCACTGGTGACGCTGGTTAGCCAGTTAGTTATTTCGTTATTTAGGTTCCCCGTCAGGTTTTTATATAGCGTCAGGTACCCCCATATATTGCCTAATAAAGGTTTAACCCCCTGATTGCCCCTAGTTAACCCTTTCACCCCCTTTTGCCAGTGTCACTAAGCGATTGTTTTTCTGATCGCTGCATTAGTGTCACTGGTGCCGCTAGGTAGCCAGTTTTTTTTTGTATTACTGTTACGGGTGACGCTGGTTAGTTAACTTGTTTTTTATACTGTCAGGGCACCCGCCATTTATTACCCAATAACGGTTTAACCCCCTGATCGCCCGGCGGGTGATATCAATTAGGTTTTAGGGTCAAATAAGGTCTGCGTCGCCCCAGGTTAGTGCCAGTACCGCAAACACCCACGCGCAAAGCATACACCTCCCTTAGTGGCACAGTATCTGAACAGATCAATATCTGATCTGATCAGATCTATACTAGCGTCCCAGCAGTTTAGGGTTCCAAAAAAAAACGCATTGTTAGCGGGATCAGCCCAGATACCTGCTAGCACCTGCGTTTTCCCCCTCCGCCCAGCCCAGCCCAGCCCACCCAAGTGCAGTATCGATCGATCACTGTCACTTACAAAACACTAAGCACACATAACTGCAGCGTTCGCAGAGTCAGGCCTGATCCCTGCGATCGCTAACATTTTTTTTGTGGTAGCGTTTTGATTCAGTCGCTTCAGTCAGGAGCTTTTTTACCTGCGAATCTCAAAAAAATAAAAAAAAAAAAAATAGTTGTCGTTTTATTGTTCTCTCTCTCTCTCTATTCTCTCTCTATTGTTGCTCTTTTTTTACTCCATTCTATTCTGCAATGTTTTATTATGTTTTATCATGCTTGCTTTTCAGGTATGTAATTTTGTTTACTGTGTTTCAGTGTTAAGCATTTTTTTGTTTTCAGGTGCGCCATTCAGTTGCAGCGCGGATTTATTTATCTTGACAGCAACAGCGTTTGCTCCCACGATACATAAAGCCGCGACTCCAACGCTGTAGGAGGTGATTTCACCACCACAGTTAAAAAAAAGAGCATATATGCCGAAGCATGGGGGCAGCAGGGGGGGGGGGGACTAGCGATTGGCTCCTAATGCCACGTACATATGGTCGAAATTCCGACCGTGTGTACACGGCATAACTTTTGCGGGAGGATGCCCCCATGCATCGGCATATATAAATGGTGCATGTATGCCCATCATTAGAAGTGGGTGGATGAAGGGAGGTATTCTAATGGTGGGCATACCCACCAATCAATCTCTTTTTTTCGTTCAGCCAAGAGGCTGCATGAAAAAAAAAAGATTACAATATATGTCCAGTATGTTGCTGGACTTTGAATGGTTATACCAGAATGATGCCTGCAGGTTTAGGTATCATCTTGGTATCATTCTTTTCAGCCAGTGATCGGCTTTCATGTAAAAGCAATTCTAGCGGGTAATTAGCCTCTAGACTGCTTTTACAAGCAGTGGGAGGGAATGTCCCCCCTCCCGGATATAAACCGCGCCATTGGGAAATTGGGAAAGCATTTTATCACACCAATCTTGGTGTGGTCAGATGCTTTGAGGGCAGAGGAAAGATCTAGGGTCTAATAGACCCCAATTTTTTCAAAAAAAGAGTACCTGTCACTGCCTATTGCTATCATAGGGGATATTTACATTCCCTGAGATAACAATAAAAATCATAACAAAGAAAAAAAATGGAAGGAACAGTTTAAAAATAAAATAAAAAAGCTAAATAAATTAAAAAAAAACAAAAACAAAAAAAAAAGCACCCCTGCCCCCACTTCTCTTGCGCAAAGGCGTACACAAGCGTTGGTCTGGCGTCATATGTAAACAGCAATTGCACCATGCATGTGAGGTATCACCGCGAAGGTCAGATCGAGGGCAGTAATTTTAGCAGTAGACCTCCTCCGTGAATCTAATGTGGTAACCTGTAAAGGCTTTTAAAGGCTTTTAAAAATGTATGTAGTTTGTCGCCACTGCGTGTTTGTGCGCAATTTTAAAGCATGCCGTGTTTGGTATCCATGTACTCGGCCTAAGATCATATTTTTTATTTCATCAAAAATTTGAGCAATATAGTGTGTTTTAGTGCATTAAAATAAAAAAAAAGTGTATTTTTTCCACAAAAAATGCGTTTGAAAAATCGCTGCGCAAATACTGTGTGGAAAAAAAAAATGCAACACCCACCATTTTAATCTGTAGGGCCTTTGCTTTAACAATATATATAGTGTTTGGGGGTTCAACGTAATTTTCTTGCAAAAAAAAAAATATGTTTTCATGTAAACAAAAAGTGTCAGAAAGGGCTTTGTCTTCAAGTGGTTAGAAGAGTGGGTGACGTGTGACATAGGCTTCTAAATGTTGTGCATAAAATGCCAGGACAGTTCAAACCCCCCCCCCCCAAATGACCCCATTTTGGAAAGTAGACACCCCAAGCTATTTGATGAGAGCAATGTTGAGCCCATTAAATATTTTTTTTTTTTGTCCCAAGAGTTTGAATAATGAAAAAAATATATATATATATATTTTTTTTTTTACAAAAAGTTGTCACTAAATGATATATTGCTCAAACATGTCATGGGCATATGTGGAAATACACCCCAAAATACATTCTGTTGCTTCTCCTGAGTACGGGGATACCACATGTGTGGGACTTTTTGGGAGCCTAGCTGCGTACGGAACCCCAAAAACCAATCACCGCCTTCAGGCTTTCTAAGGGTGTAATTTTTTTATTTCACTTCTCACTGCCAATCACAGTTTCGGAGGCCATGGAATGCCCAGATGGCATAAAACCCCCCAAAATGACCCCATTTTGGAAAGTAGACACCCCAAGCTATTTGCTGAGAGGTATGGTGAGTATTTTGCAGATCTCGCTTTTTGTCACAAAGTTTTGAAAATTGAAAAAAAGAAAAAAAAATTTTTTTTCTTTACTTTCTTCATTTTCAAAAACAAATGAGAGCTGTAAAATACTCACCATGCCTCTCAACAAATAGCTTGGGGTGTCTACTTTCCAAAATGGGGTCATTTGGGGGGGTTTTGTGCTATTTTGGCATTTTATGGCCTTCGAAACGGTGATAGGTAGTGAGGAGTGAAATCAAAAATTTGCACCCTTAGAAATCCTGAAGGCGGTGCTTGGGTTTCGGGGCCCCGTACGCGGCTAGGCTCCCAAAAAGTCCCACACATGTGGTATCCCCATACTCAGCAGAAGCAGCAAAATGTATTTTGGGGTGCAATTCCACATATAACTATGGCATGTGTGAGCAATATATCATTTAGTGACAACTTTTTGAAAAAAAAAAAAAATCTTTTTTATTTTTGTCTTTATTCAATCACTTGGGACTAAAAAAAAAAATATTCAATGGGCTCAACATGCCTCTCAGCAAATAGCTTGGGGTGTCTACTTTCCAAAATGGGGTCATTTGGGGGGGTTTTGTACTTCTCTGCCATTTTAGCACCTCAAGAAATGAAATAGGCAGTCATAAATTAAAAGCGGTGTAAATTCCAGAAAATGTACTCTAGTTTGTAGACGCTATAACTTTTGCGCAAACCAATAAATATACGCTTATTGGCATTTTTTTTACTAAAGACATGTGGCTGAATACATTTTGGCCCAAATGTTTGACTAAAATTGAGTTTATTAGATTTTTTTTATAACAAAAAGTAGAAAATCTCTTTTTTTTTCAAAATTTTCGCTCTTTTTCCGTTTATATCGCAAAAAATAAAAATCACAGAGGCAATCAAATACCATCAAAAGAAAGCTCTATTTGTGGGAAGAAAAGGACGCAAATTTCGTTTGGTTACAAAATTGCATGACCGCGCAAATTACCAGTTAAAGTAGTGCAGTGCGAAATTGAAAAAAGACCTCTGGTCCTTTGGCTGCCAAATGGTCCGGGGCTGAAGTGGTTAAAAACTCAAAAACAATGTCCCCCCCGATGTAGACCCATCATCAATCACACTGCCTGCCGCACTGTCGGAACCAAAAAAAAAACTTAAAAACCCCATGCCTCATTTAAGGCTCTCCGCTGACTCCTCTGACGTTTCTTAAATGGGTAAGGGGCAGGGTCACTCGACTCCATTTAAAAAAATATATATATATATATTTCGGGGGAGGCATTATTGATGATGGATCTACAACGGGGGACATTGTTTTTTATTTTTGCTTTCTTAATAAATAAATTGTCAAAAACTCGCCTTTTATTCATTTTTTTTACTTTTTTGGTGAATGTACCCCATATTCTTTCACATGGGGGATGTTTGGGAGCTCACAGAGAATGTTACAAGGAGGCAGAGAAACACAAACAATCTCAGGAGAAATAGATTATAGGATCATTAAGTAGTTGATGTGTACAGATTCATTTCTTAAATAGGGATATCATTTTTTTGTCACTTTGACTTCAGAACTAAGGATAACTTCTTAACCTTGTTTTCTGCTTGCCTTACCTTTTCATGATATAAGCTTCCCTTTCTATTCTTCCTTCTCATACCATCTTTTGTAGCAAAACCTTCTCTGCATTTGTAGAAAGGCCTATATTACTAAGGTTGCAGTACCCAACTGATCTACAATAAGCACACAGATCAGGAGCTCTGACTTGCCTCTGACTTCACTAATGTGTAAAGAAAAATAATGTTCTGCTATAGGCTTCACCTTACTCCTCAGCCACCTCAGCCTCTCCAAATCCAACGCCTCAGTTTTTAGAAGAAAAGGCTGCTCACTGTAAAAATCTAGCATTTTCATTCAGATCAGTATTGGCAGCCTCTGTATGCCTTTAAAAATATGGTTTAAATAAAGCACAGGATTTAGCTCACAAGTACGGTATTTGTTTTATTTCAGGAATGTCAATACCTACAGCTACCTATTTTCTCACCCATCTCGCATGCCCGTGTACCCAAGCTGGATGGGCGCTGATCATGCTGAAGACCTGCAGTATATGTTTGGCAAACCATTCAAGAACACCCTTGCTTATAGGCCACAAGACCGTGATGTCTCCGAAGCCATGATGGCTTACTGGACTAACTTTGCTGCGACTGGGTAAGCTAGCTTTCTTCTTCTACAACAAGGTTGACATTCAGAAACATGATTGGTTTTATCTCAGAAGGATGGGACTCTCTTATGAAGCAAATCACCTCTATGATTAGGCTAAAGAACTAGCGTGTAGAACTGGTGTCAGTAAAAATCTGCTTCCATCAGTGCCTTGTGTTTTGCTTCAAAAGTCCCTTTAAAAGTCGGGATGATTTAATCATTGGGCAGTTGATTAACACAAGCTGGATAGCTATACTTTTAAACAGCTTAAGCCAACTCCTCAAACTAGGTATAAACATTTGTACATACCTTAGATCAGAGAGTGACCCAGTTTAGCAGCTGAAGACTACACCAGGCCAGGCAGTTCTCTCATCCTCTTCCAAGCTGTAGAGGCTTTGCAACTTTTTCTCTATAGGCCCTAATGGAATAGCCATCTTTTTGTAAGCCTGCAAGAAGATGGCTTATCCAGTAGAGCCTATAGATAATTGGGCGTCCATGCCCAGTACTGTATGGCCTGGCATAGGCCATGGCTCCTGTACGGTCTGCTGATCTGTGGTATGTATAAGGGAGTATAGTAGTATGAGTAGGGCAGGGGAGGGCTTCTAGACTTGGGTTGTTCAAAAGTATTGCTAGTCAGGAAAAGTGAAGTGTTGGCCTATTAAACAATTAGTGGCTTTCATTTGGCATTATTTTCACTTGAAATCTGAATTATGGACACCATCCCTACCCCTCACAAAAAGAACCTGGCTGTCTTTATTGGTTATCTGTGGCAAAAAAGCCACACACACTGTGCATTTGTAAATAAGTTTACACACAAGACAATAACGCTCACTCTTCTTGTACTTGACTCTTACCAAAATATTTTGCCATTTTGACAGAGATCCCACCAAAGGAAATTCTAAAGTCCCCACACCTTGGTTGAATTATAACACCCAGTATGGAATGTACCTGGAGATCAACAAAAAAATCACTAGTAAGTCCATGAAACAAGACCTGAGATCTCCTTACGTCAAGTTTTGGTGCACCACCTACCGCAATTTGCCCAATGCATAATTATGAAACTCAAATCTGAAATAAAGTGCACATTGCAAAAATACATTGGGTCTTTGTGTTTCTCTGTCTTTATTATTGTGTTGGAATTTTGACTGTGACATTGGCTGGAGAAGGGCGTGGCATCTTTGCCTAACAGTAATCTTAGTGGTGTAATTTAATGCCAAGCAGGAGCTGCAAAGGCAAACAGATTATGGGGTGTTTAAAATTGATATAAAAACAACCAATGCTTCTCCTTTTTAAAATCCCTGGTAAGATTTTATCTAAAACAACAGAGTGCATTTTTTTGTAACCACAATAAAAGAACGACAAAGGGAATTTGGAGAGGGTTTGGATCAGTGGTCTCCAAACTGCAGCTGGGGTCCGCATGCGGCCCTTTGCTTGCATTTATCCAGCCCTTGGGGCACAATTCCTCCGAATGACACCAAGAATGTGGCCCAATTACATCCACTGATAACAATGTGCTGTGTTCCTGCTGAGCTACAAAAAAAGCTCCAGAACTTTTTTGAGCTTCAGGCATTTGGCTTCAGGTGACTTGGAGTGGAGATGTGAACCATTTCCATAGAGAATAACTGTTTTTTTTTTTTTCTCCTCCAGCGTTCTGGAGCTTCAAGCTCCAAAATGCTGAGGTTTCTCACTGCCCTCTACTTTGTCTTCCCAAACCTGATAAAACTCAGTTGCTTATCACTTCTAAGTTTTCCTAGAATTGCTACACCCCCACAATGTGTCAGATGCCCCTTTTTGTACAGCCATTCCCTATTCCCTTTTCTTTTGTTAAGCATGTGGCACAGAACAATCGACGTTCCTAGGCTTCTGCCTTCCCAATGGCAGGAAATGAATAGGTAAGCTTTATTTATAGCATTAAATAAAAAAAAAAAATAATTAATTTCCCTTAAAAAATTCACGTGACCTGTGATGCAACGCATCGGGGGAGCCAGTGACGTCACCTTTGGTGTTTGAATACACTGAACGTGTGGTGAAGAGGGAAGCTGTGTGCAATTCTGATTGTTTTTAAGCGTGTTGAACCTGACCAAAATTGAGTGAACAGCCTACACTTATTGGGGGTTTATTAACTACTATGCATTCTTGTGCTATGATGTGTTTTTATTTTTGAGAGTAACGTTTTAGAAACTATCAGCTGGGAAGAAAACGGACCACTTGAACCACAGGGACTCATAAGCTCATCGGAGTGGGGATCCATGCACTGGAGAGTACTATTGTTAATTCAGGTTTTGGATTTAATTATTAAAGGTGATTAGGAACCTTTTCCTCCAGGTGGTGGTTTATCCTTGTTGGGATTTTTCTTTACACTATTTTTGCATTGTTTGCATATTTGGATTTAATTTTTTACAGAAGAGGGAGCACTTTTACCTGTTCTTTGGGGTGGCATTGTACAGCTGTGCGATTATATATTATTATTTTTAGTTAGATTTAAGCGCATATTCTAGATTTTGACATATATTCATAGCATGCCTATGCACACCTAGACAGTTGAAGCAAAATTATTTTTCAAATTTAAAATAAAGGAACTAAAGTTGAAGGTCAGTACCATATGTTGTATATCCCATGACCATGTAGATAGAAATAGAGCAGATGCAGAAATCACAGTACAGAGCTATACACAGTTATACGTCATCTTGATTAGCTGTTTAATGTTTGTTGTTGGAATTAGTTATTTACATGCTCTTGGTGGAAATAAAGTGCTGTCTATCCAAAAATATGTGGAAACGATTAGGGACCACATAAACGTGATATCTTAGCTATGCATGAACGTTGGCCCGAATCGCAGCCCAGCATCTTATGTCTTATGGACTGGACTTATGGACAAGATCGCCCCACTCCAAGGCATTTCTGGGGCCTTCCCTGCTTCCTCCAATGGGGTGTAACTTCTCCTGTAACGTTCTCTCTAATGTACCACAAATTAAAAATTAATCATGGAAGGGTGAGAAACTCTTTGCATGAATTTCATTTAGGTTTCCTCTGCATGCCTTGGTTTTACTGCCACCACTTAAAACATAATGGTAGGTTCTTCAGTTATTCCTGTATGCTGTAGTAGGAAGATTCGATTGTAAGCTCCTTTCAGGCAGGGAAGTTTTTTTTACATAAGTGGAATCTCTGACCTGAACTTTTGTATACTTTTGAATAGAGCGAGTAAGGGTTGGAACGTCTGTAAGATTTTTGTTAATGTCTGTGTCCCTACTGGGGAGATTTTCACACACTTCCTGTCCCAGAAACACAACAGGAGATGGGGAAAATCAAGTTTTTATAGTTTAGACACACCGGTAACCCATATCTCTGCTTATATGCTGTAACAAGTAATGGCAGAGAAATCTGAGAGCCACACTCACTACAAGAACTCTTAAGACAGGTTCAAATGCCTTTTTCTTTTCTTTTTTACACTACTGAATCTGTTTTTTTTTTTTTTTTTAAAACGATTTAAAAAGTTGAAGCAGAGTTTTTGAAGGAAGTTCAGAAGAACTCCCCTTCTGCCAGCCACATGCCTGCTGAGCTCTGCAGCCTCACAGTGATTCTACGGAGGTCTATATGGATCTATGACAAGCCTTGATCTACTTTTATCTAGTGAGTGCATTTTAATAGTTTATGTCTTTTTAAATAAATCGCTACACCTAGATGGAGGCACCCTCTTGTGTTTTTTTTTTTATAAGCTGCATCCACTTTACCTGGTGTTCCGTACCACTTTCCTGGTCCTTTTGGGTTCCAGTCAGTACAATAGCTTATTCTTTGTTCTTTAGCATTCTATCAGGTGCCTATTTTATTTTTTATTTGAATTCCTTATGATTATTGAAAGAGCACATACAGGTGAAAGATTCTTGACACATCTGTAAAACATAAAGTGGGTATAGAAAATAATCACCTCCCATTTTTTAAGCCAATTGAAGCCCCATTCAAATCCATGCATGTAGATTAGGGGCCGGGTGCATGGAGTAGGGGGGCGGTGCCTCTGCGCCCCTAATGGCCTACTGCAGTGATTTCTAGCTTCCTCCATTGGGATTTTCTAGATACGGCACATGCATACTTACATTGGTCAAAGCTGAACCTTAATGTAACTATGCAAAAATAATACTGTACATAGATAAGCTTCCTTTTTTTTTTTTTTTTTATTAGCTCTACAGATAGATAGTTTCAGGGGAAATTAACAATAGGTTTGTTTTGGAAATGTTTGATATCGTGCTTATTTTAATATTGTTAAACATTTTTGCAGATTTGTTTCCTCAAATTTTGACATATCAAACAGATATTGGGTTTATTTAAAAAGATTTGGTGTAATACGTGTGGGGATCTGTAACAATTTGTTAGTAGCAAGTCTATTTTTTATTCACACAGGGCTTTTTTCCCCTGCCACGTGAGTGGGGCTCCACAGCCCTATAGGCAGACTGCCCCCAAACTTTCCCAATCGCATTGGACTCTTTTTGGGATGTAAACACAAATCCAGATTGCAGATCCAGTCTCTTTTCCAGATTAGAGTGCTTATTCCAACACCCAGCTCCAGGTCTACAGTAGAGGGAGGGAGTAAGTAGCAGCATGAGACAGTTTTAGGTAAAACCAATGTTTACCCCCACATACTCCCTCCCCAGCTAATACCAATGTTTCCCCCCCACACCTCATTTACACCAGTGCTTTTGTTTTTCAGTTTTTCTCTACTAGCTCCTGCTCACTATTGATGTCAGAGTATTCCACAGGTGCCAGGGAATTCTTCCTCCCACTGGCCACAGCTGCCAGGGCATTCTTCCTCCCACTGGCCACAGCTGCCAGGACATTCTTCCTCCCACTGGCCACAGGTGCCAGGGCATTCTTCCTCCCACTGGCCACAGGTGCCAGGGCATTCTTCCTCCCACTGGCCACAGGTGCCAGGGCATTCTTCCTCCCACTGGCCACAGGTGCCAGGGCATTCTTCCTCCCACTGGCCACAGGTGCCAGGGCATTCTTCCTCCCACTGGCCACAGGTGCCAGGGCATTCTTCCTCCCACTGGCCACAGGTGCCAGGGCATTCTTCCTCCCACTGGCCACAGGTGCCAGGGCATTCTTTTTCCCACTGATCACAGGTGCCAGGGCATTCTTTTTCCCACTGATCACAGGTGCCAGGGCATTCTTTTTCCCACTGATCACTGGTGCCAGGGCATTCTTTTTCCCACTGATCACTGGTGCCAGGGCATTCTTCCTCCCACCGATCACAGGTGCCAGGGCATCCTTCTTTCCACTGATCGATCACAGACACCAGGGCATTTTTGCTCCCACTAACCACAGATATTAGGAAAGTCTTCGTACCACTGACCAGACATCAGGGAGTTCTTCATCCCACTGAACCCCAACATCAGAGTATTCCTCCTCTCACTAACCACAGATGTCAGGAAATTCCTCCTGCTGACCAGTGACTTTAAGGCTATCTTCTCTCCACTGACCACCGACATCAGGACATTCTTCCTCTTTTGGATACTGATGCCACTCTTTGTTTTCCTAACATTCACAACAGACGCCAGGAATTTCTTTTCCCACGGACTACGTGTGTTGGGTATTTTGTCTTCCCACTGAGCACGGCTGCTATGGCGTTCCTCCTTCCACTGATGTTGGGCCATTTTTTTACTCCCACTGACCAGGATTGTAAGTGACTCTCTGATAAATACTGGATACTGCACGCTGTGCAATACATTGTATAGTGATGATGGCTACACTCTTATTTGCTGTGTAGTACATTGCATAGACTTGACCTCTACACTCTGAACACTATGCTATGTGTAAAACCAGTCCTGTCCAACTATGCTGATGCAATTCTTCTTTGGGTAAGATCAGTCAAAGAGTTAGCTCTCTGTCTATATTCTGTTTTAGATTTGTCTGTCTGTGAGAGGGAGCTAGCAATGATCACTGTAGACGTGGTACCTACTATAAGTGTCGGCTGATGCTCAATGTTTGGGAGGGGGCAGACAGCATCCCCCCCCCCCCGGCTTCAGTACTCCCCCCGCAGGAGACGGATGGCGATGATCGGTGGCCTTACCTTTGGAGGCTGATGCTTTCCGAGGGAAGAGCTGTGGCCATTGCTTCTCCTCCCGGCCAAACAGGAAGTGGGTCCTGAGACACGATTTGGCCAGGAGTCCTAAGACTCCCTAAGGCCATGGAGTCCTAACTGTTATATATATATATATATATATATATATATATATATATATATATATATATATATATATATATATATATATAAATTCTGTTTTAGTTTTGTGTCTGTGAGACACTTGCTCATAGCATAGTAATTAGGGTGGATTTTTTGGATACAAAGACTGTGTCCCATGTCCTATAGGTACGCTCAGACTGTAACCATGGCCATTTTTTACTGCAGGTGCCACATCTTTTCAACACCAAAGTCTCCCTCTTTCTCAAATTACAAAGTTGGAAGGTATGTACTAGTTGTAGTAGCCATGCTAAATGTGTGCATAACTGTATCTAAAAGGAAAGGATTCTGCATAAATGTTAATATTAACTTTGCACGCAAAGGGTTACATCTTAGTAGTGTTTATATACAGCTTTGGCCCTGAGTCCGATAAGCTGTGTGTGTGCAGCTGTGGAGGCTCACACAGCCTCCCTTGAGGCATTTAAAACAAGGACTGAAGCCTCTGTCAGGTGATCCCTTGTGGCTTCATATCACCTGCTAATTGGTATATAAAGGTAGCAGCAAACCCAATCTTTGGGACTGTATCCAAAAATGGCTCGCTGGCTAGCGCTCACATTGGCATTCTCCAGCCTCCTGGCTGCTGTCTATGCAGCAAAGGTAAGGCATTGGTAATTTATTTTATTATTTTTCTTTACAGATTCATGAAGAGCAAACATAGCTGGGAGACACATGTACATTTTCCTCAATTTGTATCAGGATTTCCATTTGTCATTTTTCAAGGATACCAAAAAGATTTGGCTTCCGAAAGCCCAGTAAGACTAACGATACACATGGGATGGTGGTTGGAAAACATGGCTACCATATGTTAATTCTGTAGAATGACCATGAGAAATGTGTATATGTATGTATGTATATGTTGTAGGAGTTTGGCTCAATCAAACAACGTGTGTGCAAAAGTTATTATAGAGGGTAAATACTGGAGAAAAGGTAGATGGGGCAAGCTGGATCATACTATCATAGCAGTATTGGGATAACATGTGGAGAGGTCTACTGACAGCGCTGGATTGTACATTAATGTGTTCAGAGAGATTATGGGAAGACATTGTAAGAGATTAATGATAATATTTTAGCAGTTTGTCTGTATGACAATAAAACCGCCAGACTCGCTTTCCAGGATCTGGACATTATGCAAGGGGAAAAGTCAAAACGTTAACAAAAGATCATTTGTGCCCTTGTGTTGGTACCTTAATGGTACATGCAGACCGATCAGTCGCGGTGCATTGTGGCAGCATGTATATTACTGCAATCCACCATACATGTGTTCCAATGAACATATTTGCAGCATGCCACAATGCCCTACTGCACATTGTAGTGTGCTGTGTTTAAAATAAAGGTGCATGTGTTTTTTGTTTTTTTTATTCATTTTGGTACATTGGCAAAGTGTTAGCTGCCTTATCACCATAAATGATAACACACATGCCTTATATGCACTGCAACTAACCAAATAGATCTCAGTGGGCCCTATGAAATCCTGTTTAGCTAGTTCACATCTATGTGTTCAGTTTAGTGGCTAGTTCACATTTATGTACGATGACCAGTGATGTAAGTAACTGAGTTAAAATTTAAAATAAACGGAGTTACTTAACGCAGTTACTTTAGTTTAGAGGGTAACGAGTAATCTAACTGATTACTTTTCCCCTCATGGTAACGCAGTTCCCATTACTTGGGCTGAGTTACCTCAATTACATCTACTGCCACTAGATGGCAGTAGTGTAATTCCGGTGTCCTGACAAAAAAGTTCCCCCGCCGGATAAGGACCCCCCTGTACTGCGCAGGCGCATCGCTTGCGCAGTACGAAGGACTACGGAGCTTATGAAAATTGCCGAACCTAAACAGCTCTGAGTGAACTCTACACCGCGCAGGCGCAGTAAACATGTAATTGTACGAGGCGATGCCGCACGCTCCCGATGCTGGTGCTACTCTGCAAGGGGCGTCTATCGTGTAACTAAGGGGAGGGTCTAGTATTACTGTAACCAAGGGGCGCATTTATTATTATTGTTATATATCGAGCTCTGCCCATTAATTTAACATTCGCCCTCTTCTGTAGCCATCCGCCCCTTACACGATATAATAATAATAGACCCGCCCCTTGCTTACACGCTATAACAGATCTGCCCCTTGGTTAGAGTAATAGAGCAGCCCCTTGGTTACACGATATATAACAATAATAATAAATGCGCCCCTTGCTTACAGTTATACTAGACCCGCCCCTTAGTTACACGTGAGGAATATTAAAAAAAGTCACAGTTACTTTGCTGCGTAACTAATTACTTGTCCAATGTAGTAACTGAGTTACTAACCCAATTACTCTTTGGGAGAAGTAATTTGTAACTTAACTAATTACTTTTTTAAAGTAAGATGACCAACACTGACGATGACACTATGGGGTTTATTTACTAAAGCTGGAGAGTGCAAAATCAGGCTCATTTCTGCAAATAAACTAATCAGCTTCTAGGTTTTATTGTCATAGCGTAAGTGTAAAATCGGTAAGGTGACCTCACACTGGACCCCTTCC
Source organism: Lithobates sylvaticus (assembly GCA_028564925.1). Classification (NCBI taxonomy): domain Eukaryota; kingdom Metazoa; phylum Chordata; class Amphibia; order Anura; family Ranidae; genus Lithobates; species Lithobates sylvaticus. Next base: position 107,596,565 of record CM053033.1, on the reverse strand, counting down.
CCTTCCCCATCCCCAGGTCCCTCTGTAGCCGAGTCCTGTAATCCCTCACTAACATCAGGATGCCGCTTCAACGGTCCGGAGTTTTGAAATCTCTGCAGCTTTCTCTCCTTGCACCACTGACAGGACAGGCTAGGCGGATTCTGATTGGTCAGTGCCATCCATGTGACAGTGCTGACCAATTAGAATGCCTCTTGTCGGTACACGCTGAGAGGTACAGATAAGAGATTAAGCCGTGGGGATTTCAAATCCCCAGACTAGTGAAGCAGGGGATATCGGGACCGAGGGGAATGGGGAGGGGGTCCAGTGTAAGGTCACCTTACAGTTTTCTGCCTGTTTTTGCGCTCTCCAGCTTTAGTAAATAAACCCTGTGATGCCAAGTTACATAATTTGTGCATTTAAAAGGAATCCAAGAGCAGTCATAACCATGGGGTACAAAATAAAGAAGGGATAAGCAGAGCTCAAACCAGCAAGGGATTAGGACTGGATGATCTATTCTCTAAAAAAAAAAAATATATCATATTATTTAAAATAAAACCACCTTCCCTCCTCCTCACAACACATCCAGCTAGTCAATTTATTAGACTCCTTTATTAGGTTATTAATAGGTATGTATCTCCTAACAAAAAACAACTCTTATTATTGGCTCCCTTCGGTCTGTTGAATATACAATTACATTAACAATTACAATAATACTATGGTCATGGATGTGTTTTTAGTCCAATTTTCTATACCAGCTCTCTCCTCCTGTCCATCACTGGTAACATTCTACACTTGGGCCACCAAATGAAAGCCATCTTGGCAGTGGCAGCTGGTGGTATATTTTTTTTGGGGGGGGGGTGGCAAACCATGCACCCACAGCCTCCCCTCCCCGGTCGGTTGGTTAACCCACATCCCCCCCCCCCGGTCGGTCACCAGCCACGCACTTACCCCATCTAGGTCAGGTGCAGTGATTCCCCTGGGCGGTGGGTGGCGGTTTCCCATGCGTCATCTCCTCCTCGGCATCCCGGCGGCTTCCGCTGTAAATCTCCTCCCTCCTCCTCCTAGGCAGCCAATATGATCGCTTTTACCCAATGGGTACTGGGTTTCAGGACCCACTTCCTGATTGGCTGGGAGGAAAATCAGGAAGACAATAGCAAGTATTAATAAGCTATTGTCACACAAGTGGGTGGGCTTGGGGCGCAGTGCTCTGTGCCCTGAGCCCACCCCTTTTTTTTAAGCCAATTAGAGCCTCTGGCTCTAATCATGTGCAAAAAAAAAAACATTGGAATCCATGCGACCGGGCTCATGGATTAGGGGGGCAGCGCCCCTGTGCCCTGTATGAATGGGCCGCCAGTGCATCTTGGTAGCTCCTTAGTAGATGGAAGAGCAAAGAAAGCTTACACTTTACATAATTATGAGAATATATACATATACAAAGTTTTCCAAAAGTCTGGAATTGAAAAGTTTTATGTAAATGCTTGACAGCCTTGGACTTTGCAACTCTTGTGTATACACTGATTATATGAATGTTGAGCATTCCTTAAAGTGGATGTGAGTGACAGGTGATTTACATAATGCACTAGCCTGAGACAGGCACATCCTGTGTAAAAAGTTCACAATTCACATCCCCCTCCCCTCCAGCTCTCCCAGCTTTACTGTGTTTTGACTGGATGTTTCTTGATGCAGTGACTGGATGCAGTGAACAGTCAGCAGACTATAGACAGACAAGCGATTTAGGGCTCTTTCACACGGACGGTCCGTATGTCCGTTTTTCATCCATCCGTTTTCGGATGAAAAACGGACATACATGTATCCCTATGGGATAGCGGGTGTCAGCGGATGAGCATCCGCTGACACCCGATCTCTTCCGTGCCCGCTATGGTCCGTTTCTGCAGACGGAGGAAAACCCTATTTTTTCATCCGTCTGCAGAGCGGATCGGATGACGATGGACTCTACGGTCCATCGTCACCCGATCTCCCATAGGGGAGAGCGGCGCTGTGACAGGTCCGTCCCTGCACGGAGTGCAGAGACGGACCTGTCATCTTCCTGCTCAGCGGAGATTGCTCCGGCGATCCCCGTTGAGCAAGCGGATATCCACGGGGCGGATCTGCACTGATCCGCCCCGTGTGAAAGAGCCCTAAGGGGTAGAACATCCAGTGATCTGATGATATCCTGTCTCAGGCTAGTGCATGATATGTAAATCACCTGTCACTCACAGCAAGGGGGCGTTTTTGACAACGTTTTCAAGATTTCTCTAACTGAACAATAAAAGAGGATTTCTCAGGCCTCGAGTCAATCTGTGTGGCAAGACTGGGCTCAAATGAAAGGAAATATTATTCTCTACATTATGATGGGTTTACATCCACTTTAATGTACAAAACTGATAAGTGTAACGATTATTTCCTCCTTTAGTGTAACAAGTGTTCTGGGTCACAGACCTTGAAGGCCTTTCAGCTGGGCCTCAACTGTTTGGAAGAGTTTGATTTTGATTTCAAAAATTTCTCATAGCAACAGCAAAGAGTGGCTGGGCACTGTCTTGCTGAAACCATATTTTATGTTGTTCTGACAAAGAAATGTTATCATAGACACCAGAAAAGATTGTAACCCAAGGAAGGTAAGTTTCCTCTGTCAGCATTACTACCAAATAATATGGCCCAATGAATCTGTCACCAAACACCCTGCCCACCCCATATTTCATGGATCAGTTTGAGCCTGGCCTTCAGCCATCCAGTTTGGACTGTGTCGGCTGACACTACCATAAGGCTTCATCACTGTAAAATACCATTTAATTCCCATTTCCCACTGTTGTAGGAACATCTCACAATATTCCATACTCCCGTCTGTGTCATCACTATACAGTTCCTGGACCAGCTGCAGGGATGGAAAATGATAAATTATAATAATGTCTTTGTATATAGATCCAGACTTTTGGGACGCCATGTATATCTATCTTTTTTTTTTTTGTTTTGTTTTTTAGCTTGGAGTCGTCTACACAGAAGGAGGATTTGTGGAAGGAAAGAATAAGCAAATTGGAATTCTGAATCCAAAATACATTGACAGTTTCAAGGGAATTCCCTTTGCTGCTCCTCCAGGAATCCTTCAAAAAGCTGGGAAACATCCAGGATGGTCCGGTAAGTCTTTTGGTATTTGTACAAACCCCTTGCACTTGTATATTACTTTTCAGCACATCAGAGGAAAGTCTTTGAGCATTTCAACTCCAGGGTAATTTGTTGAAAGTGGCAAATGTGTCAGTGAACAAATCTTTCCATCTCAGGCTACGCACAACCAGGTATAGGATACACTCGGAAGGCTTATTCTTTATAAAAGTTTTAGCCAAGCTCAACCGCCATATTTTATATCTAAGAGTCCAGTGCTCTGGTTAGGGCATTCAACTCCCAAGGTGGTAGATATCAATAAGATTAAATCCGGCGAATCAGAGTGCTCTTCGTTATTGGCTACATGTATAAAAGCATGATACAAAAGATGCTTACACATTTCGGCTTTTGCAGCCTTCCTCATAGCATCAGTGACTATAATAAGGATAGCATCCACATATGAGGAAGGCTGCAAAAGCCAAATCGCATTAGCATCTGTTGTATCATTCTTTTATACATGTAGCCAATAAAGAATTTTCTTTGCAAGAGCACTTTGAGTCGCCGGCTTTAATCTTATTGCTTATTCTTTACAGCAGTTGTTAAGAAATGGTGCAGACTGCACAGTCTGACATGCAAATAACCACCAGAGAAAAACGTACATTTTATTTTAAATGCTATAATGAAAATATGGCACAGTATGCTAGTAAAATCGTATATTTTAGTATAGCTAGCAATACACTTAGATTTATTTTTTTCAGCCCATGGGCTGAGCAAGCGAAAAATCAATGGATACCCACATCCATGCTAAACAGTGTGGCTGGAGGCATCTTCCCCTTCTGGCTATTGTATTCAAGCAGCCACAGCACCTACAGCTGCCTTCATATCCGAACAGTGACTGCAGCTGATAGGATGCAATTACTGTTTAGCTGACAATTTTCCCTCTGGCTCAACTGATATTTAAACCCACTTTTGTTTAGCCGGGTGGTGCCGAGGAGGCCACTCATGGTTCAAACATTGGCTGATTCAGCAGAAATCATCCAAAATTTATGTGTATGGCTAGCCTAAAGTGGTTTGTAAAGCTTTTTTTTCTCAAATGTATATAGTATACTTACCTGCTCTGTGCAATGGTGCAGGCTCAAACCTGAGCTGGGCTGTGTGCATCTATAGACACATACGGAGGAGCTCAGCCCCGCCTCCCGCTCCCTCTTCAAGGAATATGACTGACCGTAGTAGGAGCCAATGACTCCTACTGCTGCCGTGTCTCTTGTAAAAAGAGAGAAAGGCGAAGAGCTGCTGCAGCCTCAGTACTTAATTGAGATCGGGCTCAGGTAAGTGTTTGGGAGGAGCAACTTTTGAAGGGATTTTACCTTCATAAGGAGAATGCATTAACCACTTCAGCCCCGGAAGGATTTGCCCCCTTAACCACTTGCTTCCCTGCCCATAGTCAAATGACTTCAGCAGGAGGAATCTCCCATCCTGGGCGGGCGTCGTACGACGTCCTCGGCTTCCTGGCCATCTAGGGGGCGCGTCACTCGGGAGCCGATGCACATGGCCGGTGGCAGCGATGGCCGCCGGGCACCCACAAAATTCGGGAACACAGCAGGGACGTGGATTTGTGTATAAACGCACAGATCCACATTCTGTCAGGGGAGAGGAGACCGATCGTGTGTTCCCAGGTCTCCTCCCCTTGTGAGTCCCCTCCCCCTACAGTTAGAATCACTCCATAGGTAACACAATCCCTTGATCGCCCCCTAGTGTTAACCCCTTCTCTGCCAGTGACATTTATACAGTAATCGGTGCATTTTTATAGCACTGATCGCTGTATAAATGTGAATGGTCCCAAAATAGTGTCAAAAGTGTCCGATATGTCCGCTGCAATGTCACAGTCATGATAAAAATCCCCTATTTTGTAGACGCTATAACTTTTTTTTTTTTTACCTAAAATATGTAGAAGAATACATATCGGCCTAAACTGAGGAAAAATAATATATATATTTTTTTTAAATTGGGATATTCATTATAGCAAAAAGTAAAAAATATTGTGTTTTTTTTTTTTTTAAAACTTATCACTCTTGTTTTGTTTATAGCGCAAGTAATAAAAACCGCAGAGGTGATCAAATACCACCAAAAGAACGCTCTATTTGTGGGGAAAAAAAATTATTTTGGTACAGTGTTGCATAACCGCGCAATTGTCATTCAAAGTGCGACAGCGCTGAAAACTGAAAATTGGCCTGGGCAGGAAGGGGGGTGAAAATGCCCTGTATTGAAGTGGTTAATGACCAGGCTTTAACTGACAATTGCACAGTCGTGTGATGGTGTACCCAAACAAAATTGATGTCCTTTTTTTCCCCACAAATAGAGCTTTCTTTTAGTGGTACTTGATCACCTCTGGGTTTTTTTATTTTTTGTGCTATAAACAAACAAAAAGCGTCAATTTTGAAAAAAATAAAAAAACTTTTGCTATAATACATACCCAAAATATATAAAAAACACATTTATTCATCAGTTTAGGCCAATATACTCTATATTCTTTTACATATTTTTGGTAAAAAAAAATTGCAATAGGCATACATTGATTGGTTTGCGCAGAAGTTATCGCATCTACAAACTATGGGATAGATTTAGGAACTCTTATTTTTACTAGTAATGGTGGCGATCTGCGATTTTTAGCGGGACTGCGACATTGTGACGGACAAATCTGACCCCAAATGACACTTTTTGGGGACCAGTGACATTATTACATTGATCAGTGCTATAAAAATCCACTGATCACTGTAAAAATGACACTGGCAGGGAAAGGGTTAACACTAGGGTGGTGATCAAGCGGTTAAGTGTGTTCCCTAGGTGTGTTCTAACTGTAGAGGGGATGGGGTCACTGGGACATGACAGAGATCACTGGGAACAGAAGATCTCCGACATGTCCCCTGTCAGAACGGGGATCCGCTTGTTTACACTGGCAGATCCCCGTTCTGCCTCTGCACTAGGTGATCACAGGTCACCGGCTGACATGCTCCCGCAGCATGGAGAGAGAGGGTGCCGCCGCCAGCGGCCCGTGCCCACCTGCAACTGCGCGAGCCGCTGTACAGGTACAGCGTTTCATGCAGCGCTGCCAACCTGCCGCAGTAAATGTACGTGAGCTGGTTGGCAAGTGGTTAAGGTAAAAAAAACTTTTGCCTTTATAACTACTTTAAGGGTTTGAATGCTTAGTTTCCCATCACTCCCTGTTCTAATTGTGGTGGTTATTTGTAAGTTAGCAAGATCTCTCTAAGGGAGATGCAGACAGCAATTAAAAAACATTTTTGCTCTGATAGTTTGGGTAAGGGTTTAGCTGGCCAAATTTTGGCCAGCCCCTGATGAATTGGCCAGCCCCTGATGAATTGGCCTTGTCAGCGTCTTCCCATCAACATCTTTTGATTGAAATATACAAGAAGATCCAGTCAGTCGCAGCCACTGTTTGGGAATTTTGGCAGCTGTCAGAATTCAATAGCCCAGCATGGTGATTCATCCATCTATGCTGTCTAGCACGGATGAAGGAATCTGTTAATTTTTTTTTTTTTTGTTCAACCTGCAAGCAAAATTTAAAAAGAAATCGATCAGTGTATGGCGGACAGCTTTAGAAACTCTATAAGGTAAGTTATTCATTGTGAATGGGAACAAATATAAAGAAGGTGTTATCACAATTTGTCTGAAAAAGTGGAAATAGACTTTAGGCCGGGTTTACATATGTGCGAATTGGATGCAGATTTCTTCGCTTGACATGCGAGTGTGACTGGCTCTTAATGGAGCCGGTTCACACAGCTTTGGGGCGGCTGCGGTCCGCATTCCAAAAGGGTCCTGTGCGTGTTTGGGTCTGGTTCAGGTTCGAATTCAGTAAAAAATTTGGACCTGATTCGCACCTGAACCAGTAAACAGACACGCACCGGACCCCATGCTGGAAACCGTGGCCGCACATACGTGAACCCGGCCTTTTGCTGGATTTGAAATGCAGTAAAGATGTAGTAGACTTTAAATAAAAAAAATGAAGGACTTTTGTTAGCAGCTTTTATGTATGAAGCTTAGATTTTGAGTTTGACTGCTCTCTATTTTTACAATAGGAACTCTGAAAGCCACAGACTACAAGCCACGCTGTCTCCAAGCCAAATTGAGCCAAACTGCTACCCATGGAGACCTTGACTGCCTGTACCTTAATATCTGGGTCCCTCAAGCTGGCAAATCAGGTAAGCAGGTAGGATGGGTTATATGTATCTAAAAGGGCTGAAACTAGACAGGAGTAGAGAACTATTGAGGTTTTTAAGTGTCCCTTACTCGCAGGCCTTTTTGCTTTACATAAAACTGTGTTGTCTTCACCAAACTCGTCTTCACCAATCTGAATTCCCTATGGAACCAAATACATTAGCATGGGAATTTCACAGTCAGGCTGTTGATATTCCAGGTAAACTTCTTTTTTTTTTTTTTTTTTTCCCCTACGTGGGTGTCAAACTCCATTTCATTGTGGGCCGCATCAGCATTCTGGTTGCCCTCAAAGGGCAGTTGTATCTGTAAGACTATATAAATATATCTACTGTTTATCATATTAAATAATTGCCTCTGCATTAATTTATTACTGGTTTTAGTAATAACCTAAGACTTAAGCTGTGAAGGGCAGGTGCAGACCGGCATGGAGCCTACTCGCACTCCTGTAGTAGCTGATGCAAGTCTGAAAAGGAGGGCTGCACACCGCTGGGATCATCCACAAGAAACATTTATTGGAGACTGCTCAGACAGAACATGGTTCTGAAATCAGTGGCGGCTGGTGCTCCATTTTTTTGGGCAAACAATTCACCCCCTCCCTCAAGCCTGTTTGCCCACTCGCAAGTCCCGCACTTACCCCATCCAGGTCACGGGGGCTTCCCAGGCTTCTCCTTCCGGCCAATCCGATTGCTTCTCCTTCTGGCCAATCGAGTTTTAGGTCCCGCTTCTTGTCCTGATTAGCCAGGAGGAGAAGCAGGAAGACAATAGCGATTGTTGATTTGCTAATTTCACAAGTGGGTGGGCTCGGAGGGAAAGTGCTCTGCGCCCCAAGCCCAACCATTTTGAAGCCAATTAGAGCCTCCAGCTCTGATCATGTGCTTTACAAAAAAAAATTAAAAAATCTCGTAGAACTCGTCCGGCGCCCCGCATGGAGATTAGGGGGGTGGCGCCCCTTATGGATGAGCCGCCGCTGTCTGCAATGGTGTTCTGTCTGAGCAGTCTCCAGTAAAGTTCCTCTCTGCTGACGACTGCTGAAACGAGGGGCAGAGACGAGCCTCTCCATGGTTGCGTAGAGAAGCACAAAATCTGGTGGAGGAGTTCTGTTCTCCTCTCTCCTCTCTCCTGACTGCTGAGACAAGGTGAGGGTGGAAAAAAGGAGAGGTGTGAGGGCCACATGAAATGGCTTGGAGGGCCGGATTCAACCCACGGGCCTGGTGTTTGACAGATATGTTCTAAAGGATAAGTATTCTTTATAACACCTTAGCTTATTTAATATATACAGTTAAAGTAGACATATGGCCTATTAAAAAACTAAACAAAAGTGCTGCAGCACTAAGGCCGTATTCACACCTGCAAATGGCGCTGTTGGCGATTACATGCAGGAGACCCAGCAGGGGGTTCCTGGCAATTTGCTGTGGGTGGCAGCCCCATTGAAAGCAATAGGAGGCTGACGGCTCCTGTAGCTAATCCTGACTGCTTGTATGTAATCCCTCATGGAGAAATTACCTGGGTGCAAACAGTCAGGAGCTGGTAGCCTCCCATTGCTTTTAATGGAGCTGCCACCAGCAACTAACTGCCGGCAACCCCCCCACTGGGTCTCCAGCATGTAAATTCTCAAGTGGGAAAGAGGCCTTAACGTGCACTCTTCCTCTCTCCTGTAAAAAATAAATAAAACCATGCCAAGCTTTACTTACTTTCTCGACACTTCAGAGCTGTCCCTGATATCCTGTTCCATCCAGCATTGGACATCATCTTCAGGACAGAACAACACTGCCCGCTCCCTGTGAACCCAGCCTGTCATTTACACCCCCAGGTCCTTCCCCATTCCATGTCATCACATAGGCTGCATTCATAGTACTCCAGGACTAAATGGTGCTCGTATGCCATTATACCACTCACTCCTAAAAGAAGAGGAGGAACTGTCTATGATATCACCAGACTGGCTTAATGTCTGAATTTTTTTTTGTAATTTTTTTTTTTTAACTAAACTAACAATAAAGATGGAGGGGCTCTGGGGGGGTGCTTACAGTAACGTCCAACTATTGCAGCTCCCTGTGATGGGGTGGGTAGGATGCTGCACTGCTCTTGAATTCAGAGAAGAGTTGCCACTCTCACGAAGGCTCTGCCTGCTTCCACTACAGGGGATTTAAAGATGTTGCACGGGGTGTGGAGACTTTGTTGCTGAAACCCTCCCACAATGAGCCGCAGTGTCTGGGATGGGAAGTGTTTGAGACACAAATAAAGAAGGGGGGGGTTGTTTACTTTATGAGGCTTGTGCATCACTTAGTAACTAGATGTAATACTTGTTTAGATTGACACAAAGGAGACTTGCGGTTGGGTAAGGGGGTTTAGCAAAATTGTGCAGTTCAGCCGTGTTTTTGCTGCCTGACAAAGGGAGAGCCGCAAACACCTTCAACTGCATGCATGGGGTTACGACACGATTGTCGGAAAAAATGGGGTTGAAGCAGGTGGTGAGGAGGTGTTGTATCACTCCCTCACCGCCTATCATTAGCCTCTGGAGCACAATCTGGAAGTGGATCTGTCTTCAGAGGTAAGGGAGATTTAGACCCATGTCTGAATCTACTCATAGATGAGCAAGTGAAAAAATTGTATCTTTCTTCTGCTGTTGATTTGTGATTCAGTAAAGTCTTTGCTGATTCAAATTTCTTACTATAGTCTGATTACATTCTCTGCAGAGGTAAAGTTTACTGCATACAAAGATATATAAAAGAAAGCATGTAGGGCAGCTCCTTATTAAATAAAGTATACTGGGAATACCTTCTTTCATTCAAGACCGTAAAATGTTTTCTGTCTCTTATCTCCTCATTGAGCGCAGGTTCACATTGATGCGATTTGACACGTCAAATAGCATGCCAAATGGGCGGCTATTGCTGGCAATAGCACCGTCCAAATCCGCTTTGCGGCGCCACACTGCTTCCCAAAAGTAATTTCTGTACTACTATTGGCCACTTTAGGTGTGATTTCAATTAACATCTATGCAGGAACCCTCACAGATGTCTCTAAAATCGCCCCCGCAGTCGGACTGACATGCGGGTATGAACGATTTCAATCCCGCAGCAGTGAGAACCTAGGCTTAAGCACATTTGCTTTTGCATAAACGTCCACACACTTCATGGACAGGGTGTACTGAATAAAAATCATATATTATTTAAGCAAGGGGTCTCCAAACTTTTCAAACAAAGGGTCACTTTATTGTCCTTCAGATTTTAGGAGGGCCGGATTGTGGTCGGCAGGGGCAGAAAATTTCACAGGCCCAGCATCAGCGAGAATAAATATGGCCTCAGGGTTGGTGGTCAATAGGAGGAGGAGTATTCCCCCTATTAGTAGAAGGAATAGTAAGTATTCCATCATTGGTATTGGTGGAAGATATAGTGCCCCATTGTTGGTATCGGTGGGAGGAATAGTGCCTCGTATCAGTGGGAGTAATTGTGCCCCAAGGGCCAGATAAGGCTAGCAAAGGGCAACAGTTTGTAGACCCATGATTTAAGCTAACAGAAGGCTTCAAGTGCCAGATAAGATCTACAGTACATGTTGGAAGAAATCTTTTGTAGTCTAATGTGAGCTAAAGCATGAATTCTTAGGTTGCTTTCTTGTATCTAAGGAGAAGCTTGAATGGAAAATTCCATATTTTCTAACTATTCTCATCTTGTTTTCAGTGTCCACCAACTTGCCAGTTATGGTATGGATCTATGGTGGAGCCTATCTCTTTGGTGCGGCTGAAGGAGCCAATTTTGCAAACAACTACCTGTATGATGGCGAGGAACTTGCTCTCCGTGGCAATGTCATTGTTGTGACCTTCAATTACCGTCTGGGACCACTGGGATTCTTGAGTACTGGAGACGCTAATGCCCCTGGTAAGGTCTATGAGTTAACAATACTCTGAATGCAATGGAGCCATGCCTCTGTATACAAAAAAAAACACTGCTGTTAAGTAAAATACCAACTTCACCTAACAAGGAAATTCATCTTCAAACTGTCATTTTATAGAGTAGAGAATGGCTAAAACCTCTGTCAATTTTTTTTATGCTGTCTGTGTTCCATTGAGGAAATTCAACTTCCCTTCCTGCCTCAGGCACAACAGGAAGTGGAGGAAATCTCTTCTTAGACAGTTGTCCCTGTTGGAAGATTGCACCTCACCTCCTGTTCCTGTGGCAAATGCAAATGTTTCTTACCTAATGGCAAAGGTCACCCGGACAAATAGAAAGGGCAAATCACCCCAATGAGGATACAGACAGCTTAAAAACCTGACAAGGTTTTAGGATGTCCTTAGTAAACCTGTGCAATTTGGGCTGAATTCGTTTTTTTGGCAAAATTCGGCATATTCATCATTCGGGTGCAAGAGATATTTTTTTCTAAAGGAACGAAAATTCGAAAGAACGAAAATTCGAAAGAACAAAAATCAGAAAGAACGGAAAACATTCATATCATTTTGTTTTTCGTATTTTCTATTTTAATTAAGTTATTAACCATTATTATAGTTTTTTTTTAAATTATTATTTATTAATAATAAATAATAATAATAATAAATACTATTATAATCGTTATAAACTATTTAAATTATAGGTATTGGAAATACCTTTCAAATTTGGCTAACTGTTAGTGAAGAAATTGCGTATTATCCAAAATAACGAATGGTGCATCTAATTGAAAGGATTTAACGAATACAAATGCATCCGAAGATACAAATTATCGAAATAACAAATACCGCATCTATACGAATGGAACATAACATATTGAAATGCATCCTAAGTTACGAATTATTGAAATAACGAATGATCCAATAAAAAAAAAAAAAAAAAAAAGATAAAATGAAAACAAAAGGAATTTTTCGGCAGTGCACATGTCTAGTCCTTAGTCTACCCAAAACTAAAAAAGGAAGGGTTTCCCTCTTTACATACTTTAATTTTTGAACTACAATGAGCACTTCTAAGGCTTGATGTACATGGGACGTTTTAAAACCTCTCCTGAATGATTTAACTTGACAGATAGTAACCAACGTTTAAAAACATCAGTTTGGCTGCATTTACATGCCACATTTAGCCGCGTTTGCGTTTAGAAGTGTGTTCTGAAAAATGCCTGTAAAGCTGTTACAGGCGTTTGCAGAGGCGTATCTAGTGAAAATGGCGCCTATGGCAAGCACTGAAACTGCGCCCCTGTCAAAACATTTGCGGCCTTAGCAGCACCCATAAATGCAGCCTCACCAGCACCCATAAATGCAGTAACTTCAGCACCCATAAATACAGTAACATCAGCACCCATAAATGCCACCTTACCAGCACCTAAAAATGCAGTAACAGCACCCAAAAATGCGGCCTCACCAGCACCTATAAATAGAGTAACATCAGCACCCATAATTGTGGCCCTACCAGCACCCATAAATGCAGTAACATCAGCACCCATAAATACGGTAACATCAGCACCCATAAATGCGGCCTTACCAGCACTCATAAATACAGTAACATCAGCACCCATAATTGCGGCTCTACCAGCACCCATAAATGCAATAACATCAGCACCCATAAATACGGTAACATCAGCACCCATAATTGCGGCTCTACCAGCACCCATAAATGCGGTAACATCAGCACCCATAAATATGGTAACATCAGCACCCATAATTGCGGCTCTACCAGCACCCATAAATGCAATAACATTAGCACCCATAAATACGGTAACATCAGCACCCATAATTGCGGCTCTACCAGCACCCATAAATGCGGTAACATCAGCACCCATAAATGCGGTAACATCAGCACCCATAAATATGGTAACATCAGCACCCATAAATGCGGTAACATCAGCACCCATAAATGCGGTAACATCAGCACCCATAAATGCGGTAACATCAGCACCCATAAATGCGGTAACATCAGCACCCATAAATGCGGTAACATCAGCACCCATAAATGCGGTAACATCAGCACCCATAAATGCGGTAACATCAGCACCCATAAATGCGGTAACATCAGCACCCATAAATGCGGTAACATCAGCACCCATAAATGCGGTAACATTAGCACCCATAAATGCGGTAACATTAGCACCCATAAATGCGGTAACATTAGCACCCATAAATGCGGTAACATCAGCACCCATAAATGCGGTAACATCAGCACCCATAAATGCGGTAACATCAGCACCCATAAATGCGGTAACATCAGCACCCATAAATGCTGCGCCAGCGTCTCTGATACTGTACAGAGGTAGAGAGGGAGTAGGATCACCAGTGGCTGGGTGCCATAGGTTGCCTAGTGGTAGCGTCGGCCCTATCTGCTTGGCACACACGCAGAATTGCACATGATGACTTTAAGACCCCTTTCACACTGGAGGCGTTTTTCAGGCGCTAAAAATAGTGCCAGCATAGCGCCTGAAAAAAGCCTCAGCTGCAAACCCAATGTGAAAGCCCAAGTGCTTTCACACTGGGGCGCTGCGCTGGCAGGGCGTCACAAAAAGTTCTGCCAGCAGCTACTTTGCAGCGGTGGAGGAGTGGTGAATACACCGCTCCTGCCCATTAAAAACAATGGGGCAGCACCGCCATACCACCGGCAAAGCGCTGCTGCAGCGGCATTTTGTGGGTGGATTTAACCCCTTTTTGGCCAAATAGCGCTGCTAAAATGACGGTAAAGTGGCGCTAAAATGACGGTAAAGTGCCGCTAAAAATAGCGCCGCTTTACCGCTGATGCCCGGGGCGGCTCAGTGTTAAAGAGGTCTAAGTCATCATCATGTGCGATTGTGTGTGTGTGCCAGGCCCAAGCAGAAGCAAGTAGCCAATCAAATATCATGCTCAATTTGGATTAAATAAATATGCATAGCAATAGATATTATAAATAAAGTGTAATAAAAGTGATTTGTGCAACAGCAGGTACTACTCAAATCACTTTTATTACACTTTATTATATCTATAGCTAAGCATATTTATTTAATCCAAATTGAGCATATATTTGATTACTTGCTTGGCGCTGGTTACTGGTACACTGTACACATAATGTGCACATGATGATGATCAAGACTGTGCTGCTGTACTAGTACCTGCTGCTGCTGCTTGGGGGAGTTCCAATTGTTTTTCTTCTCTAGTTCTTCTAGTGTCTCTCTCTTCTCCTGGTCTCCAGCCTCCATTTTCTTCTTCAGAGTCCTCTCACCGACCACGTCACACAGACCCGGGAGACCCCCAGAAGAGAAACGGAAGCCGCTGCGCAGAGGAGGGTAGGCGGAGCCTCCCCTAGTTACTGTATGCCTACGTAGATGACCCGGGCGCTCACTCTGGCCAGAACCAACTCATCGGCCGTCATGGGGGGCGCCCGGGCACCTGTTGCTTCCCTCCTCACTGCCTAATGTAGTGTGCTGTGCCGGCGCTGCGCTCCAGCAGGCCAGTCGTAGCGCCAGGGACTAGATTAGGGTGTGAGGTGGCCGCAAGAGGACAATTGAAAAACGGACTTTATTTTTTGTGCAGGCCAGCATTTTTCGCCGCCCCCCCCCCCCCCCCATGGCGCCCATGGCACTTGCCATGGCTGCCATACCCTAGGTACGCCACTGGGCGTTTGGCGTTTCAAATGCCTCTGAACATCCGTTCTGAATGCATTTTTTTGCTTTCCAAAAAAATGCTTCTAAGCTCAACTGCCTAGAAACGACTATAAACAACCCTGTGTACATGTACTGATAAGATAACATAGAGGAGATAAAAAAGTGAAGGGAAATCCAAAATGTCACCAGAACAAGAGGTGAGGGGAAATCTTCCAATGGGGATGTCTGTTCTGCTGACAGCTGTTTAACCCCTAGAGAACCAGCCGCCGCAGTTAATATTAGTTATATAACTGCTGCAGGTTGGCTCCCTGGGCAAATCGCCGTAACTGTACCTCGGCCGTTTTAAGATCACTAGGGGGCGAGCGCCACGACGACGGAGACGATGCGTGTGCCCGAAGGCCGCGATGTCCCCCGGAGAGACACAACGGAGATTTGTCAATGTAAACAGACAGGTTTTCATTCTCTCAGGGGTGAGGAGACAGATCTGTTGTTCATACTAAGTATGAACAGCGATCAGTCTCCTCCTCCAGGCTGTCCCATACCCCCACAGTTAGAATCACTCCCTAGGACATACATTTAACCCCTTGATCGCCCCCTACTGTTAACCCCTTCCCTGCCAATGACATTTATACAGTAATCAGTGGCTATTTTTTAGCTTTGATCGCTGTATAAATGTCAATGGTTTCAAAAAAGTGTCAAATGGGTCCGATCTGTCCACCGCCATGTCGTAATTCACCGCCATTACTAGTAAAAAAAAAATTTAATAATAAAAAAATGACATAAATATATCCCCTATAACTTTTGCGTAAACCAATCAATATACGCTTATTGCGATTTTTTTTTTTTCTTACCAAAAATATGTAGAAGAATATATATCAGCCTAAACTGAGGAAGAAATGAGTTTTTTTTTTATATTTTTTGGGGGGATATTTATTAAAGCAAAAATTTAAAAATGTTGCTTTTTTTTCCGCAGAGGTGATCAAGTACTACCAAAAGAAAGCTTGATTTGTGGGGAAAAAAAGGACGTCAATTTTGTTTGGGTACAGTGTTGCACGACCGCGCAATTGTCAGTTAAAGCAACGCAGTGCTGTATCACAAAAAATTGCCTCGTCATTAAGGGGGAAAATCCTTCCAGGGCTGAAGTGGTTAAGTGGGGAATTTATAGAAATATCTTTATAGAAATTTCCTCTCACTTCCTGTTGCATCTCTGGGATATTAAATGAAGGGAATTTCCCCAACTGAACACAAACAGCAGAAAATAGTTTAAACCCATACCTACCATGAGTAAAACTAAAACGTTTTGACTCTAACTTTAACTGCATGTGTATCACATGGAACCTGTAATACAGTGGTTAGCGCTTCTGCTTAGCAGCACCAGGGTCCTCGGTTCGAATCCCAACCATGGCACTACCTGCATGGAATTTGCATCTTCTCCCTGTGCCTGTTTGGATTTTTACCGGGTACTCCGGTTTCCTCCTACACTCCAAAGACATGCTGGTAGATTAATTGGATACTGTTTAAATTGGCCCGTGTATGAATGTGAGTTAGGGACCTTAGATTGTAAGCTCCTCAAGGGCAGGCACTAATGTGAATGTATACTGTATATGTAAAGCGCTGCGTAAATTGACAGCGCTATATAAATACTATGGTTTGTATATCCCAAGAACCCTGCAGTCAGTCAAATCTCTCCTTATCTGTCGGTATGTCCAGGATTCATTGTCACCCTCTACTTTAGAGTTATAAAGTACTTTTCTCCTAGTGTTCTATGAATGGCAATAGATGTCAAGGAATGATCATGTACATGTCATTTAGGAAACTATGGTATGTGGGATCAACATATGGCCATTGCCTGGGTGAAGAGGAACATTGCTGCCTTTGGAGGAAACCCAGATAACATCACCATCTTTGGAGAGTCTGCAGGAGCTGCCAGCGTCTCTCTGCAGGTAAGACGAGCCAAACCATGGCACTACATATCATGTGACTGTAAAAGTAAAGGTGTAATGGTCTTAAGGTCTCGCTGTTGTTTTCATATATACTGATCAGCCATAACTTTATGACCACCCAGCTAATATTGAGTAGGTCCCCCTTTTGGTGCCAAAACAGCTATCAAGGCATGGATGCCACTAGACCTCTAATGGTATGCTGTAGTATCTGGCACCAAGCTGCCAGTAGCTATGACCAGAATGTGATGTATATATCACATAAATGTTTTTTCTCTGGCACAACAATTTACACACCAGTAGACTGAGTTCATACCTATTGGATGTGGGTTTCACTGCATCCAATTCGCATAGCAGGAGAATGTGACCTGCTGTCTATGGAGCCAGTTCACATATCTCCGGGGCAGCTGCGTAGCACACTGCACAGAAACGCTGTGCATCTTTGGCTCCGTTTCAGGGCCGAATTCAAGCAAAGATTTGGCCCTAATTCGTCCCTGAAACAGAGAACAGGGACGCACATCATTCCTGTGCAATCCGCGGTCAGTTTAGGTGTGAACCGAGCCTTATGGTTACCGAAGCTGTTTAACTGAGCAGTTAAACATTAACATGCACACAATAGCTGCCTACACATGTTTTAGTTAAAACAACTTTAAAGAAATAATATGTCTGTATCACTCGCTGCCACTTCCAGGCAGGAATGTAACTGAGTTTTTTAATTTCTAATTAAAGCATTCAGAGATTCTAATACTTCTTAAATATAATTATGATGAAAAGAAAAACAGTACAGGAAACATTTACAGATAAGTTATTACAAAACAGACAATAGCATCAGTAAAACAAAAGAAAAAATACTTCAAGTGGATCTTTACCATCAAGTTTAAGTTGCCTTCTCTCCACCCCTCCACCCTCCTCTTCACACAGCGCACAAATGTTTTTCTTGTTTACTTTTTGACATGCATTATGCTCACTGTGCCTCCTTGGATATGTACATCACATATCCCAGAAGGCATATTCCTTCAATGAGAAAAAAGGAGGGGACCCGGCATTGTTGTGCATCATCGCAGGACCGAGCGGGGGCGTAATTCTGAGAGGATTCTGCAGGACACAGCTAGATCCGCTGGGCAGGTGAGTATCTGAAATAGTTACAACCCGCAAGAAAGATTGCATTCAGCTGAAAAAAAAAGAGTAGCAGGTGGAGATCCACTTTAAGTAAAAAACTGGCTGGTCTTTGTTCCATGCCAGGACCATTTCTGCTTGCCATCTATGTACAAGAGCCAGTACCTCTCAGAAAAGTATCTTGGGTAGATTGAATGTCAAATGGGAGCTGCAGCTGCCAGGTATACCAGTTTTTTGTTGTCGCACAACTGTAGTGTAACGGTCTCAGCCAAATGATCAGACAGAGGTGATATGCAACACTATTTTACTTAACAATGAACTTCAACATAAATTGTACTGGAGTTCTGTGAACACGGTATACAGTACAGAACATTAATATAAACTGTGAAGAAAAAGCATATCACAATTATACTGCCATTCAACTAATGTCCACTAGGTGGCAGCAGCATGAAGTGAGTTCAATATTCAAATAGGATAGAGGATGAAAGTTTCTTACATGTCCAAGATAGTAATTGTTCTTTCAACAGGCTGTGAGCTGAGTGGACCTCCTTCTGGCACAAACTTCTTGCTGGCACTGCTTTCTACTTGCTTTGGTCAGGAGGTTCTGGTGGCTGCAGATAAGGCCAACCCACTTCATGGACAGCTTCTGAAAATGGACTGTAACAGAGTCCTCTCCAGTGACTGGGGCTTGGAAAGATGCTGCGTGCTCTTGTGCTCACTGCTGGTGGCCCGCACACCAGACTTAACAGGGGAGGACCCAGCACCTGGGAACAGCTCACTTGCCCAGTCACTGCTGTCCCATCAGGCAGGATCTCTCTGAGCACAGGAAGCTGGGTGGAGCTGACATTTATATCCCCCGGGCGGATCCAGGAGCTCAGAGGATTGTGGGGAGTTGAGTTAAAGGGACCTGCACCAGAATCTGGACAAAGGGGCATCCCACTACACAACTAACTTTACCCAATCACAGGACCTGAGGGGTGTGGTAGAGGGGACAATACTATATTATATTCAGCAGACACACTCTTAATGCTACTATAACAAATACATCCATATTTGCATTTGACAAGGCTTCACAATCTGACAACCAACATATTATTTACCAGAATAAAATTATGATTTATTCAAGACCAAATATAATATGGATCCTATGCATTTTTTACTTAGTAGATCAAAGGTGTTACATTAATGTCTTGGACCTTGTGGCATAGGCGTGTTTGGTGTCTAGAACTTTTGGTTACTAAAACAGAAAATTAAAGGAAGCGTCCTTCAAAGGAGCAGAGATAATAATAGAAATGTGACATGCATTCTATCCCTCCCCCCAGCCTCTTCAAAACTAAATCAAAAACATTTGTCTGGCGATCTTTTGGCTGTACATGTGACATGCATTCTATCCCTCCCCCCCAAAGTTGCCATTGGTCTGGTTTAGTGATGTCATAGTTTCTCTTTACACTCTTACTCCTAGAGTGGGCAAATCCTAAATGCTGCAAAGAACCGTGCAGAATAATGACATAGAGTTGCTCCCTGCAGCATTCTTCTCGTGGCAGTGAGAGAGAATCGTGGGCCTATTGAGCGCCGGGGGGGTGGGGTGGGCGATTTGTGTAGTGGATCGCTGCTTTGTTCTATCGAGAGCCGTTGGAGGGGTGTGAGTAAGGGGGCCCAGGTCTGCTTGCTGCCCCCCCCCCCCCCCCAAGTTTTGACCACCAGCCGCCACTGGACAACAGTATATACAGAGGTCCCTTGGCGTGGGCACTGTGGTTTACGCATGTATTGTGCGAACTAAACCCTCTATTTTTAATGTGAACTGTTAGACAGGACAATTTGGTTGTTTTGCAGACTGGCTGGTAAGTGTGCTGGGAAATCTTTTGTTTGTCGGTGATGTGCATTACCCTTCCATGTGCACCTTGTTGCTAAGGCCAGTTATAGGTTGGGGCAGTTGCCACTTTTTTGTACAGGGCAGGGAGCTTAGCCTTGACACCTTGGGCCCACAGGAAGTGGGCCCAGTGTGTCAAGAAAAAGACCATAGTGGAGAGGAGTATAGCAGTTGGATCTAATTTTTTATTTTTAACAGCCATTGGGAGATCCAATTGTTTAGTTAAAAAGACAGTTGACCAGGCAGGGGCTGCACAATGACAGTAATGTGATTCACCATTAGTAAAAAGGAGAGCCAAAGAGGGCAGTCCAAGACCCCTCAGCAACCCAAACAGGGTAATCAAGCTTCCCATGATAGGATGCCCTCCTACAAGGGTAGCAAAAAATGTGGGCCCTTAACTGTAAGTAGAGATTAGGAATGGAGGAAAGGAATCCAGGAAGGAGGCAGGAGAGGGTGGAAAGGGAAGCGAGTAGTAGAGAAGGGAAAGGCATGGAGGGGCAGGGGGGCAGTACCCTCCTCAGGGCTCAGAACTAGATATGAAAATGAGGTGTTCATAAATAGAAGTTAACAGATCCAGGCTTGGAAGTATATACCAAAGCCAAGGTTCCCAAATGTTAGGAAATCTCAGCTGGGAGTCAGAGCTTGAAAGCTTTTTATTAGCAAGCAAGGTCAGATATGTGCAAAAACATGCATGCTAGTATCCCCTGAACATGTAAGTTTTTACACTGTACTGAAATATGCTCCAGCACCAACCTATGCCAGGGGAAACCATAGCAACAGACTGGGAGCATCCAACCTGAATGATGGATTCTTTCACCCAGAATGTTTGGTTGACTGTGTTAAAACCTATTTTGTAAGATGATCATCTTATGTTTGTGGTTAATGTGTGAGTAATATTAATTTGTTTTTACTGCTCTGTCCCTTGCTGCTTGTTGTAGACCCTGACCCCCTACAATGCCGGACTTATCAAGCGTGCCATCAGCCAGAGTGGCACAGGTCTGAGCCCATGGGCTATTCAGCGGGACCCTCTTTTCTGGGCTCAACAGGTAAGAAGTGTTTGATGAAGTTCAGATGTAGGATATATCCAACTGGACATATACAGTAAAGTGTAACAATGAATTTCATTCCTTAGCGGGGCTTGGTACACTACATGAGAACATAGGGGAGTGAGTATATATTGGAACTGTTTGTGAACACATAAGTTGAATGATCGCAGGTGTATAACGAGTCAATTTTCTATCTGTGTAATGCATTAAAACCTGGGTGGATGTACAAATGGCCATTCATTCTTTAAAAAAGCTGTTCCAAATCTGTAAATTTCTGACTTGACGGTTGAGATTAAAGTAAATCTGTAAAAAGAGGGACACGGAGGCTACCATTGCTACATCTGAAAATGCTAGTTGCCTGGTTTTCAGCATGACCCTGTGGTTTTATTTTTAAGACCCCCCCCCCTATAAATTATTGTTCTCCAGGAGGACTACGTGAGGCCTTGAAGCTTTGATCTGTAACTACTCTGAGTGATGGGCATGATTACTCCTGTGGCTTCCATCGATCTAGTGGTATTACAGTGGTGGGGGCACCAGCTCAATGATTTTCCTACCATATATTTTGCACTGCCTTTCAAAGTAGATATATGGTAGCCTCCAGTGCTGGAACCTTAGATTTTCCATATGTCCGTTTTCCTGACAGGTTCTCTTTAAAACATGTAGCACCCTGATGTTTAGGCAGGGTTGCTATCAAATTTAGTTGCCAGGCGATAGTTGCCTTGGCTAATTGTGAGAAGATTAAATGATTCCTCTCTAAATCTGGACTTGTTGCACCCTTTCTCTTCTGTCACTAAGTGGCAGTATGCTGGTGACATTAGATAAGTCAAGGGCTTTGCAAGCTCAGACATGAATGGATGGGGTGTCTCAGCCAATGGGCAGGGATCTTCTTTGGTCCCTTTGTCTGCTGGGAGAGCCTATTTATTTGGGTGGAGTCAGGTGATCAGGGTTCTGTGCCACCTGGACAGCTGTCTGGGTGGACGTGCATTATGCTGCCCTGGGCTGCTAGGCCGAAAGCCTGCGGCCTATCCCGGGGACATTTGGCTGCTAGGCTGCCCGAGGGCCTTGCCAGGAGTGGGAGAGCAGCGTAGGGTTGGGACTGCAGGATTGGAGTCCAACCAAAAGTAACTGTTCTGCCGGCCGGGGAACCCATTGTGGTCAGAAGTGGAAGGGGAAGCTGTCGCCACTAAGGGACCATCCACCTTGTTACTGGAGACCACTGTGAGTAAGCTAGAGTCAGTACCTGAGCAGTCTTTTCACCAGCTGGGGATGGTGAATAAGTGGGAAAACTTCAGTGAGTGTCAAGCCAGGGACCCAGCGGGACAGCATAAGTGATGCTTGCAGAGCATCAGTGGGTGCCAAGCCAGTGACCCAGCGGGACAGCAGAAGTGATGCTTGAAGAGTATTTGTGAGTGCCAAGCCAGGGACCCAGCAGGGAAGCCGGGGTGATGCTTGAGGAAGATACTAAGTGCTAAAAGTGTAAGAGCTCAGGGGATCCAGTTGCTATTGGGTCCGAAGTCTAGTGAAAGACTGCGAGTTCGTGGAGTTAAGACCCACAGTGAGTGACTGTGGAATAAGAAAAGAACTGTTTGTGTTGCCAATAGTTAAATACCAGTACCGTTAGTAACTGTTAGAAGATTGTTGCCATAAGAGACAGGGGTCCTACGTACACAGAAGTGTTATTTGGCTGGAGGCTTGCACCTGTATAGCTGTCTGCCTATAGAAGTCTCGGAGTCTGCCAATTAGCATTGCATCTACTTAAGGGTATCCTTTTTTTTTTTAAAGTAGAATTTTATTTATTTTCACACACAACAAACAATACAGAAAACAAACTGTATATGGAGCGAACATCGCTCAAACCATTGCATAATCTAGTAAACTGGTATACATTTAGTGGAAATGTGACAACCTAAAGGTCAAATGTCTATTCTGCTTAATTAGACCCAATCAACGATCAAGGGGCTTCATTTAGTCTTTCAAGGAGCCGGTGGTATGGTACTTTCGGAGCTGACCCAAGAGCCCCAAATCTTAAGGAATTTTTTTGGGCATCCTCTGGCCTCATACGTCAACTTATATAATGGTATTGCCTGATTAATGATAGTGATCCAAGAGGCTATAGTGGGTGAGGATTGAGACTTCCAGTGGATAGTAATCGATTTCTTAGCATAGAAGAATACTATGCACAGAAAGGTTTGTACATTTTTAGATATACCTTCATCATCAATGTATCCCAGTAGACACCGTTGAGGGTTGCAGATATTGGGTATCTGAGTTAAGGAGCTGATGAAGGCCGTGACCTCCAACCAGAACTTCCTAATCGGGATGCACTCCCACATCAGATGAAAGAATGTGCCATCTGCCATACCGCATCGAGAGCATAGTGCAGAGGGTAATCTGTTTAATTTGTATAGTAAACATGGTGTAAAATAGGATCTGTATAGCAATTTTGTCTGTATCACCTTGTCGCGAGAAGAAATGACTGAGGGGACCTGGAGGGGAAGAACTTCCTGCCAGATGTCCTCCGTAAATTCAGGGATGTCAGCACTCCATTTATCGGCCGTACTGCTGAGCCTATGAGTTGTAGAATGTAGGAGAGATCTGTAATATGTTGAAACCAATTTAGTGTGAGAGGAATCAGTCAGTAATCGTTCTAGCGGAGAGATTTGAACAACTATATTGCGAAGGCCAAACTGCGCTGCAGCAGTGTGACGTATCTGCAGATATAGGAAGTAGGCTGTATTGGGTAGGTTATATTCCCGATGAAATTCTTCAAAGGGGCGGAACATATTATTTGAGAATAGGTGCATGATTGTTTTCACCCCCCGTGCAGACCAGAATCCCCCATCAGTTCTGCGGTAGAATTCCTGCAAATTTGGATTTCCCCATAATGGGGTATTTGGTGAGTATGTATTGCGTTCGTTGGATGGCAGCATTTTAGTGAGCCTAAAAATCCGTAGGGTCATTGCTAGTATAGATGTACCCTCCCTCCCTCTAAGGGACATACGATGAATCAAGTTTTGAAGGGACTCATAGGAGGTAAGTATAGCTGCTTCCAGGGCAGTGGCCGCATTGTTGGTTTCAGGATAAAACCACCAGTGCGTGTGAGCCAACTGCGAGGCGATATAATAGGTTTGAAGGCAAGGTAAAGCCAATCCACCCTCCATTACTGGCAACTGCAGGGTGTTCTTCGCAATCCTAACTGTTCCCCCCCTCCAAATGAAAGTGGTAAGAATTGAGTCTATTTCCCTAAATTTGACCTTAGTGACATATACTGGCGAATTACTCAGGATGTACAGAAATCGTGGTAAAAAGATCATTTTAAAAATGTTTATCCTACCTAGTAGTGTTAGGGGAAGATTGGTCCAAGTCTTTAATGTGGTTCTTAGTCTTCCGATAAGAGGATCTAGGTTAATTTTGATGTATGAGGAGATTGGTTGTTGTATCATAACCCCCAGATATCGGAAGGAGCTGACTATTTGTAAGGGGCAGGAGGGAGGTAGCGCGATCGACGTTGCTTGGTCTATCATAAACAGAAGGGATTTGTCCCAGTTGACCTGGAACCCAGAAAAGTGACCAAACCTCTGAATAATTTCCAGCAGGGCTGGGAGAGACGATTGGGGGTCCGACAAGTAAATCAACATATCATCAGCGTATAGAGACACCTTTTCTTCCAGACCCCCAATCGTCAGTCCCACTACCTCCCCACTGGATCTTATTAGCGCTGCCAGAGGTTCTATCGCCAATGCAAATAGCAGCGGCGACAGGGGACATCCCTGTCTAGTGCCTCTCTTTATCAGAAAGGGATCAGACACGGCTGCATTTACTCTTAGTCTGGCGGTGGGCTTCGAGTAAAGTAGTTGCACCCACCTGATAAAGGTATTGCCGAATCCGAATTTTGCTAAAACTTCCAGCAGGTATGGCCATTCGACCGAGTCAAATGCCTTATGTGCGTCCAAGGCCAATACGGCCCGAGATCCCACATTATCATGAGTGACTTGCAGATTAGTAAAAAGCATACGCAGATTGATGGAGGTCGATCGCCCAGGGATGAACCCAGTTTGATCCGCTCCAATGATAGCAGTGATGACTGTGTTCAGTCGCCGGGCGAGCACCTTGGCCAGAATCTTGATATCTGAATTAATGAGCGAAATCGGTCTATACGATTCACAGAGCAGGTGATCTTTATGGGGTTTGGGAATTAAGGACAATCAGCGCCTCAGACATAGAGGGCGGTAACTGTCCTGTTTTCATAGCAAAATTGTACACCTTCAGTAGGTGAGGTATTAGTAGTTCTCTGAAGTGCATATACCATTCGATGGGGAATCCATCCAACCCTGGCGTTTTTTTTTCTGGCAAAGGATTGTATGGCTTCCCCAATTTCTTCAGACGTTAGAGGAGAATCAAGAAATAGAGCCTGATGATCCTGAAGTCTTGGTAGCGAGACATCAGATAGGTAATCATCCAGTTCCACAATCGTGTAATGAGCTATGGTAGTGTACAATGAGGAGTAAAATGTGACAAATGCATCCATTATCTCTTTGTTTTGTTCTACTACTACTCCCTCCGAGTTTCTAATTCTCGGGATGCTACATGGCTGATAGTCGGGTCTGGAGAGATAAGCCAATAGGCGACTGTTTTTGTCACTGAACTCAAAGAGTCGCTGATTCTGGTACAGCAACTTCTTCTGGGTGCGCTCCAAAAGTACCAAGTTTAGTTCCCTGGCCCTGTGCTTCCAGGTCGCGTGTGTCTCAGGGGTGGGGGCTGCAGAATATGCAGCTTCCGCCTCCCTGAGACCCCTTTCGGCATCCACCAGTTTGAACTGAGATGCCCTGCGGGCCTGCCCAATCGCTACAGCAAAAGAGCCGCGTGTGGTGGCCTTAAAAGCATCCCAGACCACCGAGTCGGAGGCGCTCTGCTTGTTAGTTATCCAATATTATTTCATTTCGGCCATACTTTGGTCCACAACAGCCTGGTCAGCTAGCCACAAAGGACTTAGTCTCCACACCCGATAGGAGGAGGGGGAGTCCAGGGCAAGGTCTACCATTAAAGGAGAGTGATCAGATATCGCCCTAGGGAGATACCTGACCTCACTCATCATATTGAGCAAATCTGATGAGACCAGGCAGAGATCAATACGGGATAAGGTACCATGTGATTCTGACTGACACGAATACTCTCTCTTATCCGCATGCTTCCATCTCCAGGCCTCCACTAAATCAAATTGAGTCAGAAAAGAACCCAAGGGTGTGGGGGGCAGTGTAGAGCAACGGAACCTATCAATAGAGTTATCCAGTACTGTATTAAAATCACCCGCTATTAATAAAGGGCCCTCCGCTATTGCCAGTATGGAGCTCATCACCCGGTCAAAAAAATGTTTAGTGAAAGGTGGCGGAGCATATTTACTAGTCACTGTGTAAGGTTTACCCAGGAGTTCAAGCACGACAATTACAAAGCAGCCATTAGGATCGAGTTTAATATGTCTAATACTGATGGGTGCTGATTTCGCTATAAGGATGGATGTACCCCTAGCGTACGTGGAGTGTATGGCGTATGAAATTTTCGCTCTCTTAAGGGCCATGACCCTAGATCCATGGAGGTGGGTTTCCTGGAGAAGGATTACATGCGGATTATGTCTTGCCAGATATTCAAATATAAGGGATCGTTTCACTTTAGAGTTAAGCCCCCGAACATTCCAGGAAACTATATGTAGTCTAGACATGAGGCGAAATAAAGTATGACTAGTGAAACCCAGTTCTCAAAGCCTGCTGGGGGCAACCATAGCCTAAGGTCCAGCATGCCATGAGAAGTGCGTAGAAGTGTGGGCGAGTCAAACATGTGAAACCACAGCATACATTGTATAGTTATCAGTTGTATACCATATAGATTGGTTAGATTGTTAGTTGAAAACACATAGAATGGTAAATACCAGCAATACAGCAGAAAAATGTTCCTTGAATGTATCAGTTGTCGGCTTAAAAAAACAGCCAAACTCGGAACCAGATACTTATGCATTAGCGAATAAGATCTGCATAAAAACGAAGGAAAAACAAAAAACAATCCCTGAACATTCGAAACCCCCCTAACCCTCCCGGCTCCCAAACCCAAACATTTGAGAGCTTTATTCCCAAATCTAAAACTGCAAAGCAATGGGGACATGTCACAGTCCCACAACACACAAACCCTGAGGTGTGAAAAGAGGTCCGTAGCCGTGGTCTTCCATCCACGTCCGCATAAGACAAGAATATGTGTTCACCCGAATTCTAGAAAAACAGTTCCTGAGTTAGTAAGAGTAAACGTTGATGGAGAGACCTAAGGTTAATACCAATCGTCAACCTGTGTGGCCGACCCGCATGGGCCGTGATGTAGAAATGAGGTTGATCCCCAGCTTCAGCGGATGGCAAAATGAATGTTGGGGTCATACGTTTGTAGAAACCCATCCTGCCCCTCCCCCAGTCCCTCTCAAACAAATGGGGGGGGCGCAGGGCATGGGTATGCAATTGTGTTCTGCTTCAATTCACCTCAATGATGAGGTGGTCTCCGGTTTTGATCCCTGTGATCCGGGCGTCCTAGGGTGTCCACCCAATGCGACGCCTCCTTAGGATCTGTGAAAAAGTGGGCCTTGCCTTGATAGGTGATTCTTAATTTTGCAGGATAAAGCATACCATAGGGTAGATGAAGCTCCCTTAGCCTCCTTTTGATGGCCAGAAAGGTAGCCCTTTGTTTCTGAGTGGCTGCCGAGAAATCAGGAAAGATAGTGATTCCATTACCGTTGAAGGATATTTTGCCTTTTTCTCGGGCAGCTCTGAGAACAGTTTCCCTGTCTCTGAAGTGTAATAATTTTATGAGGATGGCACGTGGTGGGGCCCCAGGGGGTAGAGGGCGTAGGGGAACTCTGTGTGCCCGTTCTATGGCGAACAATCGTGAGAAGGTAGAGGCGCCGAAGGTGGTGATCAACCAGCGCTCCATGAAGGCTTCCGGGTCTCTGCCCTCCGAACCCTCCGGGAACCCCAGGAAGCGCAAGTTGTTGCGTCTCAATCGGTCCTCCATATCCGTGAGCTTGTCTGCAGTATAGGTTTGGGTCTGACGCAGCTCCCCAACAGAGCCCTGCAAGGGACGCGTTTCATCCTCTAGGTCCCCTATGCGTTGTTCTGCATTTGTCACTCTATGGCGGAGGTTATGCACATCATGTTTAAGGAATGAGAGATCCGTTTTTAACGGAGTCTATCTGTGTTGTGAGAGAGGTATGGGTGTGCTGTATAGCCTCCATGATCTGTGTCAGAGTAGGTTCTGTGTGCTCGGCCTCATGGGGTGGAGTTGCAGGGGAGTCTGTAGCATCAGGAGAGAATAGGAGGGGGTCCGCAGGGCTGGAAGCCTGGGATTGCCGTGACTCACCCTTCCATGGAGGCTGCCGTGTTAAGGAGGAGGAGGATGAAGATGAAGACTGCCCTTGCTTCCAGCTGTTTTGTTGTTTGGCTCCCTCTTGCTGTTGGGGAGGCTGCGGCGGCAAGAATCCTGACGCTTGCTCCATCGCAGGTCCGTACTTTACCATTCCTTGATGGGTTGCGGAGTCTGGACAGTCTATTGAGGCAGATGGAGTTCGATCGGGTGTGCGGTATTTCCTGAGGAATGTGCGGCGTGGATGGGACCTAGGCTCCCCTCATTTCCCGGTCATGGGCTATCCCACTGGGTTCCCCCCCACGGCCATATTGAAAGGAGGATTGTCAGGTGGGCCGTGGTGCTGCGATGGTAAAATGGGGGCCCAAAATAAGCACTTAAGGGTATCCTGGCCCTAACCCTCTCTCCCACAGTTCTGTTTAAGAGACAATAAATCTCTGCATTCAAAAAGTGTCTGGCGCCCACCATTTCATCTTGCATTACACCCACCATGCCTTGTAACCCACTCTACACAGAAGGGTGTCAGCTGTCCCTAACTCTGGAGGTCACCATTAGGCTTCAAGTGGCTTGGGAAAGGACATACAGTATGATCCATGCACGCCCGCTGTGCTTTATGAGCTGCAAAAAAAAAAAAAAAGTCAGTTCCGCAGCCCTGCTTCTCAAAAGTATATGTAGCAAGTTTTAATAAAACCTTTTTCAGTTTTTAATGCTTTTAATTTTTTTTCCCCAGGTAGCCAAAAACGTTGGCTGTCCCGTAGATGACACTGCTGCCCTGGCCAACTGCTTGAGGGTAACAGACCCCAAAGCCCTTACCCTGGCTTACAAACTGGATCTAGGAAACCTTGCCTGTGAGTTTTTACATGTGTGTGTGTGTGTGTGTGTGTGTGTGTGTGTGTGTGTATTAAAAAAAAAAAAAACTAGGATGTAGCACGCACCTATGATACACAATAGATTTTCATTATAAATTTGTAAGAACTGTCAAAGCAAAGTGTACATTCTTAAAGCTTAACTCCTGGTCAGGTTATTGTCAGTGTATGTTCCCTGTCCTATGACAACTGCTACTCTCATTTCTTTTCCTTTTGTTACATGGACAGGAGGGGAGTTTAAATCTTCCCAACAGGTTCAAAGACGGCACTAAAATGTATTTTTCCCAAGTCGATTCAAAACTTACAAAAAAAAAAAATCTAAAAACAAAAAGGGGGTATGGAGAGCTGAAGTTACACTCTGCAGAGCTCAGTGAGGAGGTCTCTGAGAGCTGATTGGAGGAAAGGGACACACCCTACACAGCACACAGGAACAGAGCTGAGGCTGTCAATCAGCGGGAGATCCCTCCCCTGTCACAGTTTTTATCTTGGTGTCAGGAAGCTTTACTTTAAATGATTAGGTTACCCCAAAAATTGAGTCACCTTCTGCCGTCTTGAATTGATACCCACCCCCAGGATTTTGAATGCTTTCACTAACCCGGTTGCATTCTATAGAAAATTAAGTCTTAAAGAGAAGACAGGCTCGTAGAAGGCTCTGGCAGGAGGTGTGTAGAAACCTCTTCATCTGAAGATCATAATGGATGAAGATACACTTGGAGGTTACACCAAAGAACATTGTATGTAATAACTGAACATACACTATTCTTTTTGAAGTGATGCATCTTCAGTGAGCATTGCAGTGCGATCTTCATTACTGCTGGTTACAGTCGTAGTGACAAATGTTTAAAAGGGGATTTCCCCTCAATTTTCAGTCATTTTTGCTTTCATTTTTTGTGTCGCTGGACAGGAAGCAAATGGAAGTCTCCACTAGGGGGATACGGACAGAAAAAAATAAACTGATAAGGGTTTAAAGTGGTTCTAAACACAAGACTTGGTTTACCTTAAAGCGGACCTTCAGTCATTTTGTCAACTTTCCATCTATTAAATCTTCTGACCTTGTTGTTTTAACTTTGGATAGTAAAACATTTTTTATTACCATTAAATACCTTATACAGCCCACTTCCTGTTTCTTGTCTGGTCATTAGCCTAGGCTTATGATATCATGCACAGCTCTCTCACTCTTGCGAGAGTTTGCCAGGGAGGGAGGATGAGTCATAAGAGGGCCAATGAGAGCTGCAGGTGTGCCTCTGTGTAAATCCAGGAAGTTAACAGGCAGCAGCTTCAGCTGCCCACAGTTAAAATGTTTGCAGCCAGACTTAGTGGAGGGAGATTTCTGCAGCATATTTGACAAATACAGAATCACAGTATATATAAAATAATATGCATATAATAAGTGATTGGAGGGAAGCTTCAGAATGGCAAAGATGTTTTTATTACAAATCATGTGAGCAGACTGCAGTTTCTCTTTAAAGTGATTGTAAAGGAAAAAAAAATAATCTCAGACAAGCTTTATAAATTTAGCATTTTAACGGATGTAGAGAAGACTTCAGACTTCCTCCTACAACTTATGTAGGAGGATTTATTTCATCTGAGGATAGTCACGTCTCTGGGTATATGTGAGGGTGTACAACCACTTTAATGCATTCCCTGCATTAGAGTAAAAATGTCTCAGTAAGTGAAATTTGCCCCCTCACCCCCCTATAGACTTACCTTACCTTATTGTGCTCAGCGGCAGCCAGCACTGCTCTCTCTCTTCACACAGGCTCAGAAGCAGCAGTGGGAACCATTAGCTCCTGCTGCTGTTGATCAAATCTTGCGAGGAGGGAGGGGGGGGAGCTGCACTGTATGTGTCTATAGATTTACACAGCCTGGCTTGGGAGAAAGCCCTCATGTGCGCCCCCCTAGGAAGCGACTTCCTATGGGGTGTATGATTAAGAGGAGGAGCACCAGCAGGCGACCCAAGAAGGAGGAGGCTCCGGGCCGCTCTGTACAATACCATTACACAGAGCAAGTTTGACATTTTTGTTTGTTTTTCTAAAAAAGGAAGCATTTACAACTACTTAGTATGCACTAATGTACAAAACTAAAAAATGTTTTTATGTATACACACATACTTTTGTTTGCCTTGAGCTCTATTTAAAATGTCTTCCCTTTCCCCCTACATGATAGACCCCGTTGTCCACTACTTGGCCTACTCACCAGTAATCGATGGAGATTTCATCCCCGATGAGCCAGCTAACCTGTTCTCCAATGCTGCTGATGTGGATTATTTGGCCGGAACCAACAACATGGATGGACACATGTTTGCTGGCATGGATCTATCCGTCATAAATGAACCACTGCATAAGATTTCCCAGTACGTATCTGACCTCCCTCTGTAAACCTCCAGATATTCTACCGATTAAAATTTAGTGAAATTCTATATTGGTCGTCATAAAAAATCTCCTTCAGGTGAACTATGTACGTTTCAAGACTTGTAACTGTGAAGATCTATGGTGGCCATAAATGTATCAATATTCCATTTGATTATTTTAGCTGCATTAAATGATCATAATAGTTGTAAACCACAGACCTCCCATTCGATCAAACTTTCAATTGATTTCAATACTGGAAAGTTGATTGGCCATGGTGGAATTTTATCTGCTGTTTCTGATTGGTTAAATGAATATTTGTCAGACAATGCAGATTGATTATATGATCATTTTTAATAGATTGAAAATACGAATTATCAAAAACAATTGATAAAGTATGTATGAATTTTTTTGACATTTTATTTATTTATATATGTATATTAGAGATATGTTTTTTATAACATGCAAGAACAAGTACATTGCTCCATCGTATAGAAAACAGTGCTTTTAGAGATCCTTTTTTTTTTTTTAATGTAACATTATTTTAATATCTTATTTGCTCATTTAATTTTCAGATAATTTTATTAAACAAATTATCACATTTAAAATGTAATTATTAAAATTTACAGTTGTAAATTTTTTAAAATATTTTTGTTTTGATTTTAAATCGCTGATAAATCACTTCTTTATGGTTGCTTGTACATAGATCAATCATAAATTGCTATGTGTGTGGTCACATCAAAGGGTAACTACTTTCGCGGGGAAACAAAATAACAAACAAATAATATAGCGCATACATTTGCGACACAAGTCATATTGTAATTGAATGTTATTAAGAATGACGTTTCCTTTTCAATCTGCAGCTTTGTCATTTTCTGAAAATGCAATACGGCTACCTGGAGGTGTTCTGTGTACATAACGCCCCCCAGAAACATCATTTCCTGCTTGTGTGATTGGCTGGCTGATTTTTCCCAGAAGTCTGCACTAAGATACAAGTCAGATTCTGCAACGTTTGTTAAAATCCTTGTAGTGTACATAGATCACCCAGAGGAGAATGTTTTTTTTTTATTCAACAAAAGTGGAGATACGCTTTAACTACTTGCTGGCCGACTACCGCGGCTGCGTGAATTGACACCTGTATGTCGTTTCGTGCACTAGCCCGTGTGGGAGCACGCACTGATTGGCCAAAGGGGAGCCAATCAGCGGGTCTGGGTATCGTTCCCCACAGAGGCAGAACGGGGATCTGCCGATGTAAACAAGGCAGATTGCCGTTCTGACAGGGGACGACAGAGATCTTGTCTTCCTGCTAAGAAGGAACACGGATCTCTGTGTTGTCCCAGTCAGTCCACCCCCATACAGTTGGAAAACATTCCCAGGGAACACACTTTACCCCTTCCCTGCCAGTGTCATTAGTACAGTAACAGTGCATATTTTTAGCACTGATCACTGTAATAATGTCACAGGTTCCCAAAAAAGTGTCACTTAGTGTCCAATTTGTCTGCCGCAATCCCGCAAAAAAAAAAAAAAATCGCTGCTATTACTAGTAAAAAAAAAAAAAAAAAAAAATACGAAATTCCATAAAAATATACCATAGTTTGTAGATGCTATAACTTTTACACAAACTGTACACTTAGGCCGGTTTAAGACTGGGGCGGTGCGGGCAGCGACGGTAAAGTAGCGCTATATTTAGCGCTGCTTTACCGTCATTTTAGCCACGGTATGCGGCCGATAGCGGGGTGGCTTTAACCCCCGCTAACGCGGCCGAAAGAGGGTTACGGCACTGTCCCCGCGGTGTCCCATTGATTTCAATGGGTAGGAGCGGTGAAAACACCGCTCCTTCACCGCTCCAAATATGCTGCTAGCAGGACTTTTTTTTTACCGTCCTGCTAGCGCACCGGCTTTCACACTGGAATGAAAGGGGCTGCTTTTTTCAGGAGCTATACAGGCGCTATTTTTAGCCCTGTAGCTCCTGAAAAACGCCCCAGTGTGAAAGGGGCCTTATTGGGATTTTTTTTTTACCAAAAATATGTAGCAGAATACAAATTGGCCTAAAATCGATGAAGAAATTAAATATGTTTTAAAGCAGAAAGTAAAAAAATACGTTTTTTTTTTTTCAAAATTGTGGCTTTGTTTGTTTATAGCACAAAAAATAAAAAACCCAGATGTAATCAAATACCACCAAAAGAAAGCTCTATTTGTGGGGAAAATAAATGACATCAATTTTGTTTGTGTACAACGTCGCACAACCGAGCAATTGTCAGTTAAAGTAACGCAGTGCCGTATCGCAAAAAATGGGCTGGCCCGGAAGGGGGTAAAAGCTTCCGGTCCTGAAGTGGTTAAGAAAGAATCTTTACCAAAAAAATCGAAATGCTGCAGGGGATGCCTCTAATTTGACTTGAAGCTTCATTACATTTCTGGGGCCATTCAGAATGCACAGTACTCCCAGTTTGTAATACAGCAAGGAAAATGTATTTTTATTTTTTTTCTCATTAGAAAATAATATGAGTTGCAGGTTATGTGTTATAGTTTGTCCCACCCCGGTCACTGCTACTTTTGCTGGACAGCTTGGCCTTTGATATAAATGTGCATAACAATAATGTATAATAATATACAAAATAAAAATGGAATTTAGATACTATCTTCACTTGTATTAAATGTAATCAGAATACAGTAATTGCCAACATA
The DNA here is from genome assembly GCA_028564925.1 of Lithobates sylvaticus. Classification (NCBI taxonomy): domain Eukaryota; kingdom Metazoa; phylum Chordata; class Amphibia; order Anura; family Ranidae; genus Lithobates; species Lithobates sylvaticus. The sequence continues at coordinate 107,562,455 of CM053033.1, read as the reverse complement.
TCCATTAGACCAGGGATATGCAATTAGCAGACTTCCAGCTGTTGCAAAACTACAAGTCCCATCATGCCTCTGGGTGTCATGCTTGTGGCTATCAGAGTCTTGCTATGCTTCATGAGACTTGTAGTTCTGCAACAGCTGGAGGTCCACTAATTGCATATCCCTGCCTTAGACCATTCTTCTGTTACTAATTGTTCTCATTTGGGCTTTGTCCTTTCTTACAGGGCTGAGGTACAGAAGCTGATCTCAGATCTTACACTTCCCAAGGGATCAAATGGAGCAGTTGAGGCTTATAACCTTTACACCGCAAATTGGGGACCTGACCCTGCACAGGAACTTATGAAGAAAACCGTTATTGATGCAGAGACCGATTACATCTTCCTTGTACCCACTCAGGAGTCTTTAGCCTATCATGCCATGACCTCCAGGTAAGTGGCACAAAAGCATAAGTCAGTTTCTCCATAAAATTAAAAGGGACACTCCTGTTTGAAACAATTTGCAAATTGAATTGGCACCAGGAAGACAACCCATCCCCAAAGTAATTGTAATCCTCATGCTCCGATTGATCCTGTGCACCCAGCCTCCCCGCTCTGTAGATCTCCATAACTGGAGGTGGTGCAGTCTTCTAGAATTCATTTTTAAAGTGAGGAAAAAAAAACAACAATTAAAGCGGGAGGGCCACCCTAAAAAACAAAATGACATCAAAATGTTCCAAAAATCTGAAAAAAAAAACAAATAAAAAAAAAATAAAAAAATGAATGACTGTTGCTAGACAGATCGTTCTAATCTGCCACTTCCTACACCGTGGTGATCTTCAGTCTTCTCCTCACGTTGTCTTCTGGGGAATGGGGCACGCTGTGTTCTGGGAACTGTGTGTGTCCCAGAACACAGCGCGCCCCATTCACAAAGCGCTGCGCGACTCACGCATGCGCAGAAGGAAACGGGCAGTGAAGCCGCAAGGCTCCACTGCCTGTTTCCCTTAGAATGGACGGGTCGGCCGACATCGCGTGGGCGCCCTGGACAGGTAAGTGTGCTTATTAAAAGCCAGCAGCTACAGTGGTTGTAGCTGCTGACTTTTAAAAAAAAAATTATTTTTAGCTGGTCCACCACTTTGCATCCCATTTGCACGGTTGCTTGAATACAATGGCGCTGCAAAACATTACTCTGTTAGGGTGCAGTGACTGTTCAGGAAACAACTTTCCACCTGGCTCAGTCGATTTTAAATAGACTTTCTATGTCTATGGCCAGCCTTAGTACGATGTTAGGGACTGTTGACCTCACCCTGAAACCCTGGGGTGTAAGGTTCCTGACAGGGACAAGGTTTAAACATAGTCCATCTGGCCAAAAGGCCTCACGGACCCCTCTCCTCATGGTCAACCAAAGCCGACCAATGAGTACTAAGTGAGGGGCTCTCCGGAAGAGAGACCCCCTCGGTTCAGAGGAAGAAGGAACCTGATGGTCACACATCCTCTCGCTAGACTTCAGGGGAGGCCCAAGGACCCACACCCTCCAAAACAAGACACACGGGCAAAAGTGAGGAGAATGTGAGGAGAGGTAAAAAAAATAAATGAAAGTGCCTGTGCTGATGTATAGGCAAGGCCTGGTGCAGAAAAAGCTTTAGTCCCGTGACCATATACTTGTTCACACATTGTAGGGTTTCCACGTTCTACTAAGAGCACCCCTGGGGCAACCAACTCCCAGGGGGCACAGCACTGTGGATTCTTTGCCTTCCCAGCTCATGTCCAGACAAGGTACACCCATTCAAATCAGGATGCACTGGGACACACCAGTCTTCCAGGGGGTGCCTCAGTTTCTGTTCCAGCCAGTACTAGCCTTCAGAGCCCCCATCATACCAGCAGAGATACTGTACAGCCAACCATTCCTACCAAAAGGCTGGATAAATTATAGTAAGCATTATACAATACATATAAATACTGGAACATGTTTTATATTCACTTCTGATGTTAATATGCTTCTTACAGGACTGGAAAGACCTACAGCTACCTGTTTTCTCATCCCTCACGTATGCCTATTTACCCCAGCTGGGTGGGAGCTGATCACGCTGATGATCTGCAGTATATTTTTGGAAAGCCCTTCGCCACCCCAGTGGCTTACAGACCCCAAGACAGAGATGTGGCAGGGGCCATGATTGCTTACTGGACCAATTTTGCTGCAACTGGGTAAGCAGGAAATGTTACTGTTGTCATCCAGCTGTTGTGATAGATACCTCCTAAGATGTGGACTGTCAGAGAGATTTCTTGCCATCATGGGGTAGATATTGCATGGGCAGAACAGTGGCTTAGTGGTTAGCACTTCTGCCTTGCAGCACTAGGATCATCAAAGAATCCCAACCAGGACTCTACTTGTGTGGAGTTTTCATGTTCTCCCTGTGCTTGTGTGGGTGTTCTCCTACGCTCCAAAGACAGGGTGGTAGGTTTGCATTATTGGTATAGTGAAATAATATAGGAGACAGATAGAGATATATATCTCAATTTTTTTTTTTTTTTTTTTTTAGTGCTGTGCTAGTAAAAGCAGTGAAAAAAAAAAATATGGGGGGGGGGGGGGGGGGTTTTTATGAAAAAAAAAAAAAAAAATATGTATAGATGTTTGTGTCTTCATAAACTTGCCCCTATGTTGGTTGGTGGTTTGATGTTTAATGCCCATGTTACATTTATTAATTGCCTGTTTTGTCACACAGCGACCCCAATCAAGGTCCATCCAAGGTCCCCACTGCTTGGCTTCCTTACGACACCCAGTACGGTCAATATCTAGAAATTAACAAAGACATCAGCTACAATTCGATGAAAAAAGGACTACGGTCACCTTACGTCCGCTTCTGGGTCCAGACCTATCGCAGCCTACCTAGTGTTTAGAAACTTGTTCACTGATCAATAAAATCAGATAACCAGACAATGGCTATGACTTTTTATTTAATGTCTGACTATAGAGATGGAACAGATGTTAATGCCTACATTAGATCTAAAACCTAACTTGAAGATCTTTTGTTTCATAAATGACTGCAACAAACAATATTTTTTTATGATATTAAAAATAATTCCTTTTTTAATTTTCTTTGCATGTCAATGGAGCTAATCTCCTCCAGCCTATTAGGGTTGGGTTACAATGCAGCAGCTGGTGTGAGGTTGGAAAACAGCAGCGCCAAACTGCTTAGAACTGCCGAACATACATTTTTTGAAAGCAGAAACCCTAAAGAATAAAATGTTGTTTATTGAAAAAAAAATTCCTGCACAAGATTTGCGCAGCCATTTTTAAGGAATTTTAGTGAACACAAACATAATAACCAATATTTTGGTAAAATATAAAAGATGATGCCGTAAATAGATATCCAACATTTATTATAAGGAGGGAGATGGACATTTACGGTCTTATGCATTCATATTGAGCTGTATAGGTTAAATTGATTTGCTTAACATTTATCATACATGGATAATGTATTTCATGTTTTTGTTTCATGCGTTGTATTTTTGGCATATTTGGATGGGACGCAATGTCCTGGCTCTTAAATGCATCTGCATCACTGCAGTGGAAGCCTCAAAGAGTATAAAACGTATTTAGGAGACAAAAAGACGTACTTTGTTTATCAATATCTCTTCTAGACTTGATTGTAACACTTTGTATCAGTTTCGAGAGTCTCTCAGGAGTAGGCAACCCCCGGCACGCAAAGTCTCTTTTGCCGGCACCAGACTCCCTCCCCATCAGCAGAGCAGGGAAGTGTCAGTGAGACACTAATGCATTCCAATTTCAGAATTCCCCACACCGCACCTGCACTGAGGGGGAGGCACTGTGCCCCCCACATTGTAAAAGATGGGAAACATTGTTTAGTTCTCTAACTTTGCTGTAGCTGCGATCGTCAGCATTTGTGATGGGGAAGAGATTATGTGCAGTTCTGCTAGGGGGGGCGGTCCCTGTTTCCAGGAGGAGGAGGACTGTCATTGGCCACTGCTAAAGCCAATCACAGTCCTGCTAGACCTGTCCACCATCTGACGGAAGCTTGGTTGTCACTACCAATCTCAGAAAGAAGGGATTTCAGCGTGATGGAGAAAACCAGGTGACAGTTTGTGGAATTACTGTTGAGCTTCTGGGAACTTTGTTGAAATTATTCCTGAACCTTTGCATCACTTACCCTGACCTCATCATTGCGCATCCATTCCATATGCTTGTATGTGACATCACATACAAGCACGTGGGCTGGATGCGAGAGGTGGATCAGCAGGATGAGTGTGCCAGGACAGGTAGATGTTTCTCATCTCCGCTTCCTGTCACCAATCTGCATATCATAGATGAGAAGAGGGTACAGCAGATGAGCAGAAGGGTACAGCGGTGGGGAAAATTAGCAGAAGGGGTTCAGAGGTGCGACAGAAGAGCAGGAGGTACAGTGGTGAGGCAGATGTGCAGGGGGTACAGAGGTGAGGCAGATGTGTCAGGTAATACAGTGGTGGGACATATGTGGTGAGGGGACATTGATCTGAAGCGTGGAATCGGGGCTGATCTGAGGTGTGAGTGTAGGATGTTTTCCCACTACTAAAGTAGTTTACAGCGTTTACTTCATAAAAAATAATTTTTCGTGATTGAGTGTGTGAAGTTTATATTTTTTTTGTTATAAAATCGGCAATTTCTTTGAGAACATTTTTCCGGCACACTGTGCTCAAAAGGTTGCCTACCTTGGTCTATCTTTTCAAGAGTGTCAATCTTTTTAATTAAATCAGCTGGGTTCACTATGCAGGAAATCTTAGTCTTTAAATTTTTTGGTTATCAGCCTTTATATACCCTTCACTGTAGTGTTATGCCTGGTACACACAGGCCGAATATTAACCGGCCCCTCCTGCTCTCTGTAGAAGTCACTGAGTGACTTTTCATTAAGTTCTATTGGTTGCAGTGCGGGGCAGAGGATTACCCTGCACTGTTCTCTGGTGAAAAAAAGCACTGCATGCTGTCCTTTTTTTTGACGCACATCACCACAATGTGGCGGTGTGAACTGGCCAGGAAGGAGACGAGGCATTTTGCCTTGTTTTGCAGTGGGACTGTGCTGGAATAGCCAATGCAGTCCTAGTGCAGCGTAAAAAGTGAGAAAAGTGCAGCGCATCAAACAAAAATTAAATAAATATGAAACTCAATATAAACAATAAATCGATTGGTAAAAGTTCGTATCTTGTCAGTGCAAGACAATCTGATTTAAGTGAATAACTGATTGAAGAGTAACACCCAGGTGACCATAGATCAAAATAATCAAATAATTTCTTAAAGTGATATCCTCCACCGAAAATGGATTAAAATACTCGTACCAGATGTGCAACGCACATACGCATGAAATCAATGGGGATAGAGGTGTGTGGTTCCAAACTCGGCCGACTCCAATCTGGGAAATAACCAACCAGCAGGAACAATCTTGTAGCAGATTTTCACTCCATGCATCAGGCAAATCAATGGTAGACGGCGTAGATCCAAGCGAAAAAAAATTTCTCCAACATAAAATATTAAAGAGGGGGACACTCTAAGTGTAGACTGTATGGTGTTTTTATTTAAAAAACTGATGATTAAAAAGTACAACCTCAATAAAAATCGAATGGTTGTATCTACAACAGGGCTAATAAGTAATAAAATTAAAACATAAAGGAAGTCCAATGAATGTTACAGCCATGTGCAAGCTTAGTATATGGATCTGGTGTGCACAGCTGATAATGGAAAAAGCGGAACATATGATTATTTAAAAATCCCGCTCTGCAGGCATATGAAGATCGCGGTCAGAGCCGCTGAGAATGATGAATGAAGCGAGTGACTGATAGGCTCCTAGTGCAGCACCTAATGTGAAAAGACCCTCAGTCACTTCCTATCTACATGGTCAAAAAATGCCACTCTTGACCTGTTTGAATGCGTATCATCCCCATGGTTTACACTACTAGAAACGGAGAAGGATAAAATGTTTAGGGGGTCAGCTCAGGACCTCCATGCACAATACATGCAAGTGCTTTCCTTTAGGTCCTTCCTGTGTCAGCTGTACATCATTGATCTGGACCTGCTTCCTGATGGTAACAGTGCCAGGCTTTGCCCGCACTATGTGTGTCAGAGTGGCCTATCAGGTGCCTTAATGACAGGGTGACAACACAGAATCACAGCTTCCACCCCTACAATAAGGAAGTGCCTGAACAAGGCCCTATATGGCAGGATCATTAACATGTTAGAACCTGTATAGGATTTAATGATTGGGGTTTGATCTATTTTAACAAGCTTGCAAACAATGTCAAAAAAAAAAAAAATCCTTTTGGTTAGTTTTATACCTTGGTAAAGCAACTATAAATAAGGAATGTGTCCCTCTTCTTGAACTTGGTGACTGAGACTCTGAAGAAGCTATAATTTAAGGTTTTCATTTTTTTTGCTGTCAACTTTTGTAATACAAAATCACAAAATCATTAGCTGCTGTATGCTGCTCTGAGAAGATGGCCTAAGCGAAAAACTGGCTTACCTTACAAAGTATTTTGCATCAAAGTGTTTGTGCCCAGGGCTAAAATTACGTTCCCAGAGCCACCAATCACAATCTGCCTTGCAAAAAAAAATAAAAAAAAATCACAGCTGAAATCTGGATGTTGGTTGTGGAGGAAATAAAAGAAAGACCATTCTTCATACTGACGCTCTCTGATAGGAGATATAAAATGGCTGTTTTTCCCTAAAGTGGAACTCCAGGAGAAATTCATTTTCAAATTTAGAGTGGGCCAGCTTAGCTACCTGTAAGAATCAGTATGTAGTATTCAGAGAGGGGCTGGGGAAGCCAAACTTTTATTTTTTTTAACTTTAAAAAGCCTAAATCGCTTATTAAATCAGGTATGTGAAGCAGATGCCTTTGCTTGTAGTTACAATCTGGCTCGGGCCTGTGGTGACAGCTCTCATAGCACAGGTAAAGAGAAGGAAGAGGCAAGAAGTTATATTTGCAGAATCGCTTACATGACCAGAAATGAAAACCATTGACAATGTATATTATATATAGAAAAATAAAATAAAATCCACCAAGTCATTTCTGGAGTGTTGGCATTTATTGCAAAGACTAGTTTACATTGCTTGTGTACACTGAGCACTTAGAACAGTCTCCTTCATTAATCCAAGTTACAAAATACATGAAGTACAGTCAGAGACAGGGTAACAATTGTAAACATTTGCACCTTGCCGGTACAATTCCACAGACACACACAAAGTCGCATACATACAGACACACACAGGCCAAAAGAAGATTGCACTTCAAGAAGAAAAAAAAAAAAAAAAACAAGGAGAGTCAAAGATGAATTTCATTAGTGTTTGGAGATCCATATTTGATCATGTGACTGGCTGTCAGAATCCACCATTGTGAGTGTACAATCATATTGTTGTGGTGCATTACTTAACTCTACCACTAGGTGGGGTGAAAAAAAAGCCAACATGGCGTCCTAGTAGATTTAGTTTGCAATAAATCAGTCATTTCTGACAATGTTCTGTCACGGTTCTACAACAGAACACGTGGAGAAGAAATACATTACACCAATTTAGTCATTTAAAGCACCTAGGTGTGAAAATTACATTAATAAAGAATTGGTATTCTATAAGTTGCATGGTTACTTTCCCTTTTCAGGTAGTCAGAAATTGACTATTACTGATAAACTAAAAATTGGCTAGCTCATTAAAAAAAATCCCAGAATGCAATGGTAAGGGCAGGTCCTAAGGTTAAATGACTATATTCTAACCCATCACTGCCAGACCGATTGGCACTTGTGAGAAAGGAGCTGGCCTCCAGTTATGGCAGGTTAACGGTTGGTAATTGACTCTGTGTAAACAATGTAGCTCACCTTCCTTCACATTAACATGCAGACCAAATATCAGATCATTAGGCATTAAGGCGCAGAGTCCGAAGCAGAGAGGTTTGCATTCTAGGATTGATATCTCGTTCCATAACAGCCCAACTTAAAATAAAAAACAGTAAAATCGTTTGGAAGAGACAGCCAAGCCATTTTAGTGAGATAAATGCAAATTTCTATACAGAAATCAAATATATAGTGTTTACAGTTTAAAAAAAATAAAAGGCTAAGTCAAGTTCGGGAGGAGGTTGGCGCCTCCATGACAAAATTGAAATACAACGTTTACTTATAATAGCGGTTAAGCAACTCCAAATTAGCGGTGGGCTATTATGTCACAATTCCTGGCTGAATGACCATCACTTATCCCAGGAATTTGTGTTTAATAAGCCTCAGTCGTAACAGAAATGTCTAGGTGCCTACTGTGGTGAATATTGGATGGGCCCACAAAACGGTTCCACAATGGCCAAATCTGAGGCCCCTGCCACGTTTTTTCACGGGAGTAGAGCATATTTAATTTACTTTTTAAGGAATTTCCACCCAAAACCAAAAAACTTCCACAGTCTGAAAAAACAGTTTAACATGGTCATCCATTATGGTAACAATCCCCCAGCAGGCCTTACAGCCGTTGTTTTTTGACAATTAGCATCTCTAAATGGTGTATAATTAATCATACTAATGGTCAAACAAGGTTATTTAGGCCTTATTATTTCAAGAATGTTAGGTCATTTAAAGTAACAGTAGAAGACAGAAGTTTGGCTTCCCTAGTAAGAATGGCCAATGCACACAATAAACAGGTTTATGAAACCCAAAGGCTTTGCAAGCAATGGGGTCAATGTTGAAGACTGCAAAATGCAAAAAAATTGAGAAAAACATTTTTCTTTTGTGGTCAACAGTCACCTCAAGTTTCAGAGTCACGGCCAGTTCAAGAGCCTCCAAACTCTATCATTACCATGCATACGGAAACCATAAAACTCCACCGATGGCTTCTAAAGTTTGTTAAGGTAATGGAGTCTTATAGCATTAGATATGAGCTTTTTCTCCTTCACATTTTGGTAACTATGTTTTTTTTTTTTTAATTAGAGAAAGAAAAAACAACTCAAGCTGGTTGTAGAGTCATCCTTTACAGAGCCCTCTAGTATTAGGTCATATTAAACTACAGGCGCCATTTTGAACTGGCATATATACGTGTATATATAGAGAGAGAGAGAGACATCTTCCTCAGATTTCAGGCTCTCTCCTCCTGAAAGGTCCTGCATACTAAGTTGTAATCTGACCCAAATGCATAAAATAGATCAGAAAAAAAAACACTCAAATCACAGGGAATGTATGCACAAGGAACCAGTCCAACAGGAAAACATAGGACTAGAGGGCTCATCTCTTAACAAATACAAAGCACCGGCATTGTACAGCAATAGAAACAGCTTATGCCTGTCAATGAAAGGTATGAGCCTCGTCTGTAAACAATTTTTTTGTTTTTCTGGCGGCCATTTTGAAACACAGGCCCAACGACACCCCTGCTGAACTTCGTATCAACCACAACCTCTTTGAGAGCCCATCAAACCTCTCCACAAAAAAAAAAAAACAACAAAAATAATTCATCAATGCCCAAACTGCTTGAAATGTCTTATGTCATATTCCACTGGCACCGAACAGGTTAAAGTGTCATTTAAAAGGGAGGGGAAGGAAGGGAGGGGGGTCTCTTTACATTATATATACACAGTAATCAGAAGGCAACAAAGCATCAAAACAAATACATAGGCTGATGACAGTGTAATAAAATGTAATATAAGTCTAGCATCTATTTACAACCAATAAATATTTATAAAGAAAACATGTAAAAAAAAATCAAAAAGTTGTACACTACAAAAAAAAAAAAAAAATGCCTTTCCACGGGTCTGACCAACTTCACAACCACTGCCAGAAAATAAAGGCTTAAAAATATCATTTGGCCCCAAATTACATTTTTTGTCTTGACAGAAAAATAAAAATGTTAGTGAATATATATCAGTGAAATGGCTGTACAGATTTAATGTAAATTATTTAACCCTCTAACTTTGGCAAAAACAATTAAAATGTGGCTACCAGGCTGAAAGGTAAAGGGTTAAACACACTGGGTTTGGTGGTATTAAAAAAAAAAAAAAAAAAAATCGAGCTGCAAATGGTATTCCTGTGAACATTTTCTGGTGTCGGATCTTTGGTGTGACTTGAAATGCTGGACTGCTCGAAGGCTAGGAGAGAAGATGGGGATCAGAACTGATTTAACAAGTCCTCAGCTCAGCCGTCAGCCATTTTTTTTTCTTCCTGGCAGCGTTAGCCTGGCTTGAAGAAACCCTGCAGTGGTGAAGGGGTCCCATTCACAGGCACCTCCGACTGTTACTGGGTTAAAAACATTTTTTTTACAGTCTATTTTACAAAGTGCTTTTTATAGAAAACTTGCTAAATAATGGTATCCACAGGGAGATGTTAGTATTTACATGACAGTCCCTTTAAGGGAAAAGACAGCTAGTGGTGGGGCCAATCAGCCTCTCACAGCTTTACAAATCTGTAGTGAATTACATTACAGATTATGCAGTCAACTCTAAACCCAATTGGGCTACTCCATATTGTCCAAGTTAATACTGGATTCCTGGGCATGGCACAGGCTTCTTAATGTCCTACTTCACAGTCTCCTTCGCAGAAAGGCCTTTAACCTCAACCCCTCCTTCTCTTGAAGGCACCTAAGGCATGGAGGCGGATCTTGGGTCCTTGAAGAATTTTAGGGATTATTGGAGGGGGAGCGGCACCTGAAGTTGGTTCGTGTTGGCCAACTGTTTGAATGGCTCCAGTTCATCTTTGAAGACCAACAAATTCCACTCTTGACCTGTTTGAGATGGGCCATCCTCACAGTTTTAGGAAACCAGAAATAGAGAAGGCCAGTATGTTTGGAAGAGAGAAGGGGGTCAGCTCAGGCCCTCCACCCACGTTACACGTAAGTGCTTTCCTTTAAGTCACTACAGCTTTCTAGCTGGGTTACAGTTGGGTAGGTCAAGATGTCAGAAAATGCCTTTGGCAATCTTAAGTCCTTTCTGCTTCATACGGGGCAGCGTGGAGCTAGCGCCGTGTTTAATTTTCACGCCTTTGGAGAAACCGCGTTTTTTCAGAATAAAGTCATAATTGGCTCCTGAGTTCATGGCGTAAAAGACGTTGGCGTTATCTGGTATCTTTAATTCTGGGGAAAAATAAATAAAAAATGTTTAATTATTAATCAGTAGCCACTGTTTAGAACAGTATAATTGCATACCATTTCATATTTGCTTTTGCTTGATTTGCGTGTTTTTACTGCATGTATTTTGGTGCATTCACATGTGTTTTTTCTTTTTAGGTTGTGGAACAATAACTTTCAAGACGTAAAGTTTACAAGGCATTGCTGTGGCCTCACGAGTCACAGAAGTTACAGTGCGATGTGCTGTTCTCAGCTCATCAGCACCGCTCCTGAAGCAGCGCACACCAGCGGCTACAGGTTGAAGCACAAAACACAAACTCCTGAGACACCCCATTCGGCTGCTGGAGGATAGATAACCCTGGGGTTTATTTACTAAAGGCAAATCCACTTTGCACTTGGAAGTGCAGTCGCTGTAGATCTGAGGGGGGACATGCAAGAAAAATAAAAAAACAGCATTTTTGCTTGTACATGATTGGATGATATAATCAGCAGAGCTTCCCCTCATTTCAGATCTTCCCCTCAGATCTAAAGCGACTGCACTTCTAGTGCAAAGTGGATTTGCCTTTAGTAAATCAACCCTCTTGTGTAAGCGATAAGTCATGTACAGTGGGGAAAACAGTTCTTTGATTCCCTGCAGATTTTTTCTAAGTTTGCCCACTTATAATAAAAATTTTGGACCCTTCATTTCTTTATAGGTGTATTTTAAATGATAGAGACAGGATGTCCACCAAAAATCCAGAAAAAAAATTCCAAGATACAAATGTTATAAATTGAGTTGCAGTTCAATGAGTAAAATAAGTATTTGATCCCCAAGCAAAAACATGACTTGGTACTTGGTGGAGGAACCCTCGTTGGCAAGCACAGAAGTGAGACATTTCTTGTAGTTAGTGACCAGGTTTGCACACATCTCAAGAGAGATTTTGGTCCATTCTTCTTTACAGATCTTCTTTAAATCCTTAAGGTTTCTTGGCTTTCGCTTGGCAACTCAAAGTTTCAGCTCTCTATATACATTTTCTATAGGATTAAAGTCTGGAGACTGGCTAGGCCACTCCATGACCCTAATGTGCTTCTTCTTGAGCCACTACTTTGTTGCCTTGGCAGTATGTTTTGGGTCATTGTCATTCTGGAAGACCCATCTTCAGGGAAGAAGGTTCTCATCCAAGACTTTACAATACATGGCCCCGTCTATTGGCCCCTCAATGCTTCAATGTCGGTCTGTACCTTTAGCAGAGAAACAGCCCCAAAGCATAGCGTTTCCACCTCCGTGCTTGTCTGTAGGGATGGTGTTCTTAGGGTCATAGTCAGCAATTTTCTTCCTCCAAACACGGCGAGTCAAGTTAATGTCAAAGAGCTCAATTTTGGTCACATCTGACCACAGAAGTTTCTCCCAATCCTTCTCTGGATCATTTAGAGGTTCATTGGCAAACTTCAGACGGGCCTGTACATGTGCTTTCTTGAGGAGGGGGACCTTGCAGGCTTTCAATTCATGGTGGCATATCGTGTTACCAATGGTTTGTTTGGTGACTGTGGTCCCAACTGCCTTGAGATCATTCACAAGCTCCTCCTGTGTAGTTCTGGGCTGATCTTTCACTTTTCTCATGATTTTCCTTACCCATGAAATTAAGTCTTGCATGGAGTGCCACACCGAGGGCGATTGATGGTTATTTTGTATTTCTCCCATTTGCAAATTATCGCTCCAACAGTTGTCTCCTTCTTACCAAGATTCTTGCCGATTGTCTTGTAGCCCATTCCAGCCTTGTGCAGGTCTACAATCTTGTCCCCGACTTCCTTTGACTGCTCTTTGGTCTTGCCCATGATGGTGGGTTTGAATGGAAGAAAGATTCTGTGGACAGGTGTCTTTTATACACATAACGAGTTGTCGTTAGGAGCTCCTTAAATTGACAGGACTAATCTGTGTACCAGATTAGCACATACTGTAGCCAGAATTATTGTTGGTTGGTAGGGGATCAAATACTTATTTTACTCACCGAACTGCAACTCAATTAATTGTGTATTTATATTATTTTGTATTATTTTTTTTTATCTGCATTTTTGGCTTTACCAAGTCATGTTTTGCTTGAGGATCATAATTTTACTCATTGAACTGCAACTCAATTTATAACATTTGTATCCTGTATTTTATTTCTGGATTTTTGGTTTATATTCTGTCTCTATCATTTTAAAAAATACACCTATGATAACAATTATAGAATCTTAATTTCTTTGTAAGTGGGCAAACTTACAAAATCTGCAAGGGATCAAATATTTTCCCCACTGTATATGTACTTTTCCTATGTTGCAGCGTTAGTGCTTAGTGATGGGCCTAAAGCTGTCAATGTGGAAAGAGTCCCATGCCCCCCCATACCCAGAATTATCAGATATTTTATTCACTTCTGGCAGTTAAAGGAACCGGCTGAACAGAATGGTCAATTATTTGACAGGTAAAACAGATATGTGTATTTCAGCTGTGAATTCTGCTGCTTCGCTGGAGTTCAGCTTTAACAGAGTGAAACCACTGATGTCACAGTATCTATAAAAGCAGACAGACCGGTCTTTGTCTCTACAGAAAGAGTTTCCTCTGAACTGTCCCCTTTTGATTTATTATATCACACAAAAAACACAGTTCTGTTTTCAAACATGTGCTATGGAAATTCCTTTACCTCTCTCCTCCGATATGATCTGAACCAGCTCATAGTCTTCTGCCCGCTCCCCATCCAAGTTATGTTTGGCCATCGCTTTACGGATCACCACTGGCGTTTTATCCTGACTCGTCACCTACAAGGTAAAGAAAGACATAGTTGAGCAAAAAAAAAAAAAAAAAAGACTTCTTACACTGACATCCAAGCAGCAAAATCTTAACGACTTCAATGCTGGGCACTTTCACCCCCTTCCTGCCCAGGCCAATTTTCAGCTTTTAGCGCAGTCACACTTTGAATGACAATTGCAAAACAAATGTCAGTGTGAATAGAGGAATGCTGATAACTGGCACTTGCTATTTACACTGTGATTAGCTGCGATTGGACACATCAGGTGCACCCTCAGAGAGGCACTTTCCCTGGGGGCACCCATGCGGGCACGCCCCCATGTCCTGCTGCTGTGTCCATTGACACAGACAACAGGACTCTGCCCTGCCCCCTGTGTCACTGGTTTTGACTGACAGCAGCAGGAGCCAATGGCTCCTGCTGCTATCAATCTACCAATGAGAACCCGAGACAGTGTCTGGAGCTGCTGGGCTTATACTCAACGCTGGAACAATCGCGCTTGCGTAAAAAATAAAAAGGGGGGGGTCTGGGGGCTGCTGCGGCACAGATGGTTTTTCACCTTAATGCATTAAGGTGAAAACCCGAGACTTTACAACTCCTTTAAAGTAAAAAAAAAAACAACTTATATTTTCAACTCCTACCTAAATGCTTACCTGAGCCTGATCTCCATCCAGCGCTGTGCCCAAGATCAGTGGCACTGCTCTCTCTCTCGACTCTGACAGCAGCAGGAGCCAATAGCTCTCTCTATCAAATCAAGTGAGGAGGGAGCAGGGGGTGGGGCTGAACCACACTGTCAATGGACACACAGAGCACGGGCTCAGGATCGATAGGAAGCGGCTTACTATGGAGACACGCGGAGAAGAGGAGGAAACCAGAGCACCGATGGGGGACCCCAGAAGAGGGGGATTGGGGCCGCTTTGTGCAAAACCATTACACAGAGTGGGTTTATATATAATAAGAAAAAAACAACTACTTTACAAATCACTTTAAGTAGAGCTAGGGCCTACCTAAACAACCCATTAAACTTATATTTAATAGGCTAGGCTCACACACTACGGAATGTATTGTGCGTGCCTCGCTCTAATCATGTGTCAAGACTGCTTGTATAAATACAATATAGCATGTAATCCCTTACACCTGGCTGCTATGGCAAACGCACGCTTTCTTTCTGAAGATTTAGTATAGGTTAAATGATAGCTCACCAGAATGCTCTTGTACAGGTTGCCGTTATCCACGTCCAGGCTGACCCGGATGATGCAGCAGTCATCTATTTGCTGGTTGTAGAGCGGAAGAGACAGCGAGGAGTAGCTGGAAATGCCAGAGACCGACCGCTTGTGGGTCCGCGAGGCAGAAACAGGAGTGGAGGAGACTGAGGAGGAAGAAGCACTGCTGGAACCTGAACCAATGCCAGACGTGTCCAGAGAGGAGAGTGATGTGGATTCCCAGAACTGGGGGGGTAAAGAAAAAAAAAATGCCATGTAAGGTACAGTTCTCAGTTGTTTTTGAATTGCAAGCTGTTTGCTTCCATCTCTCAGGTCTCCTGTGATAAGATATCGCTACTAGAATTACAATTATTCCCCACCGCCAGTATAAAGCCAAATATCTAGGGAAGTCATGACACCTTCACTTTGACCTTGTGGCGGAAGGGGGACCTCTTACTTCAGTCTCTTGGAGATATACGAATCGAACAGGTGATGTTACCCACCAATGACACTACACTTTAAAGCAAAACTCCAGCCCAAATTTTGCTTTGGATGGAGCGTGCAAGGTATAAATTTCTCTTTGAATCCTGCATGGTCACCATAACAGGAAATCCCCCCCCTCTCAGGGACACAGACCATAATAAATATCTGATAGACAATCTAACCATTCCACCCTCTTTCCAAAATTAAAAAGAGAAAAGTTTTAGCTGGAGTCCACTTTGGTGTACAAGCTAATCTTACCGCGACTCCACTAGTGACATATTACAGAACACAATGGCTACCACACTACTCTAAAAGCTCAGTAAAGCCAATCTACTTTTTTACAGATTAAGGTATTACATTTCTTGGCTAAAGGGAAAGGAGTGTCCAGAGAACTGTAACTTCTAAAGTATGGTTCATAGACGGTCATTAAAAAGTAGCAACACGTACATCAAGCCAACACGTTTCGGGGGAATAGACTCCCCTTTCTTCAGGGCTGTTGCTGCGTACTATTTAATAGGAACGATACCCATGAATGGTTATGTCGGATCAAGGTTTCAAAAACCAGGATGCCAGCTTTAAGAACTAAATTTCTGTAACATTGTAAAAGTTTTATATCTTTTTGTATGTGCTTTTGTGTAATTTAGCTTTACTGGTCCTTTTTTTTTTTTTTAACAGACAACACAAAACATCACAAACATGTGGGTTTAAAAGGAAACTAATCCCTGGAAACAAAATATAACAGCAATATACCGACTGGCATTTTTTAATCTTAGCTTGCAAATGCTAGTCTAAACAGCATCACATTCAGAAAGCATTAGAAACCTTTAGCAGGAATTTTCTAACCATTCAGTAAAAGATTCGGCACAGCTCAGCCCAGGATTCCCCCAGCGCTTGCAAAATGTTTGCTGATGCCCACTGAATGCCATCTGAAGTCTGCTAAAGCTTGCTAAATATCCTGTTAATGCTACAATCAGCATCATCTTCATTCATTGTTCTCAGGCTGGAGCAAGAAGAATTTAGAGTGCTTCCACAAAGCCACCGGACACATTTTAGGTGATTTATAAGCCAAGATTCAAAATACCAGTTGGTTCTTTGCCAGTCATCTGCATGTTTAGGTTTGACATGCAGAAATCAAATGTATTTGATTAAACGCAACAGAATTTTAATTTCTAAATCCCATTGAGAATATTGTAGGACTAAAAGTGTTAACGCCCATTAATGTCACGTTTTCTGGATAGAATTGACACATAATAATTCATCAAAGAATGAGTGTCATGGCTTGTTACGTTGGACTCGTTTGCCTGCAAAGCTGCCACATTTAGTAAGGGTGTAGTTTCCACAAACCACCAAACAATACTAGACAAGATGTTCTACAACGCCTTCCACACAGCAAAGCGCAGGGACTGACCCCCTCAGAAGCGCAGCGTTCTGTGGCCTGTGCTGGCGGAGCCTGGGGTGGTTCCTCTCGTACCTTCTTCTCCTGACAGTCCGGGGACTCGGGCACAAAGCTGATGTTAATCTCTTCCACGTCAGAGCTGCTGGATCCAGCTGAGGTTACACTGACGGAGTCGGTCAGGTCACCTCCGCAGAGGTGGGGACTGCACTTGAGCTGATCGAAAGACTTGGAATGAGAGCTGACGCTGGCGCATGGCTCGGAGCTTGGCGGCTGGCGGCTAAGAGAGGTAAAAAGCCTCAGGTTAGTCTAAAAGCTTTCACAGTGTTCAAAAAAAGTGTAATGTAGTAGACCAAAATGAACGTTTTATGATTAATATTTATTACCGACAATCCTACTAATTTGTGATTGCTTTGTGAAACTACTGATTTTTTTAAAACTCAATCCTAAATGCCTAGAAGATATAAAAATTAAGTGCCAGTCTAATTATGGGTTCATTAACAAAACTGTCAAATTAAAAAAAAATTTCTACAGCTAGTGAAAACTGGAGAGTGACAAATCTGGTGCAGCTCTGCACAGAAAACCAATCAGCTTCCAGGCTTTTTAATCAAACAAACTGACTTTAGAAGCCGATTGGCTACCATGCACAGCTGCACCAGATTTAGCAGTCTCCATTGTTAGTAAATCAAACCCATAGTGTCCTGTAATTCCTTGCAGAGTAGCATTCAGGAAAAAAGGAGTGTAACCATCTGACCCATTCAGGGCTTTATTGCTCTGCACAGTGCTGACAGTCTAAGGGCTTGTGCCAACAAATTTTTATTTGCATTAGACAGGTTTTGCTTTTCCATACAAGTCTATGGAAATGCAAAAACCCAGGTCGGGTCAAACACAGATCAGAAGGAGGTCATCTGCAAGTTGAGTTCACCTGTCAATGAATTCTGAAGCAGCTTGGAATGTTGCCATCAACACAAGCCTGATCAACACAGGGCCTAAGGGCCCTTTCCCATGGGCGATCCAATCAGGTCCACCTGTCAGTTCACACGGGCGATCCAATCAGGTCCACCTGTCAGTTTTCCAGGCAGACCTGATCGGAAGGTTCACGCATTCCAAACAGACTGATGTCCATTTACACCAACCTACCTCCGGGTCCGATCAGGCCTGCTAAAAAAAAAAAAAAAATGGAGGACTGCGTCCTCTTCTGTTTGGATGGACTGGATCTGAGGTGACCAGGTGTTAATGGACAATGAAGTTGGTTTACTCCCGGCCACCCAGAGAGCAGGGTCTGTCAGTGTCCGCTCTGCATAAACTAAGCGGACACTGACCTGTCATCCGCCCCGCTCTGCAGACAGATCCCCTGCTGATTGGAACAGAAGGCACCCATGTGAAAAGGCCCTTATAGTATGGACACTCTTACAAGACGGCTGAGCAGACAGATGACCTAGCCAGTGTGCTGCTTCTCTTTCCTGGTCGGAGGCAGGTCCTCAACCAGGTGTATTGCTTAAATCACACAGTATGTCTACAGGGCAGTTTAGGGACCCAGTGTATTTCATTACCTAAAGATTTTATACTAACATTCTGATTTTTAACCAGAGCAAAGGGTTTCTGTGTTCTTTTAACTCATGTTATTTCAGCCAAACACATTTTTTTATAGGTTATAATTTTAATATGGTATATTTTTTGTTGCTCTAATTGGTTTACAATTTAAAAACAAGCCGCAAGGAGGTGTTAAATCATAGTGGTACTTACTCGCTCCATCGTTTTATGATCCCTGTGTTTTTCTTGGCCTTCAACGTGTTACTTGCCGATTCAGACAAGGGTTCGATTTCACAGGATAAGCTATAGCTGCAGGAACAAAACAACAATACATACATAAGAACAGGAGCCAGTTAGTGCACTGACATATTAAAACTACAATATGACTATAGCAATGCTATGAAAAGATGGCAAACATATCAATATTCACCTTTCGGCCTCCGTCAGTCGCTCCACACTGTGGAACCATTCAACAAAAGACTCTTCAGGTATGAAGCTGTAGTTGTTGCAGGCCGACTGCAGTAGTTTTATTTGTGCTATAACTTCAAACTCCTGAAAAGACAGAAACAGCACAACAGACATAAGAACAGTTGTCTAAATGTCAATATAGATCCTTAATAACCCTACCAGTAATAATCAAATATAATGCTCAGTGAATGGGGTAAGCTTAACAAATAGTCCTAATCTAACCTCAGTAATAAAGAAAAAAACAAGACTCACCTTCCGTCTCTTTTCAAAGTTTATAAGGCTACCCTGCAATAAAAACACAAAGAGTTCATCAATGAGGGTTTGTAATACATAAGCCCACTTAGAGCTATGTGTACCTAGAATGGCTGCATAACATAGTACCACTGCCATGATAGAACTAACCCTTTCTGTAAGGAATACTTCTTATAATGTTCCTTTGCCAGTGCCAGGTAGATGTGCAGAAAACCCCAAATATCCACTTCTCTGGCTCAGAGCTTGGCAGGTCTGAGCCAAAAAAAAAAAAAAAGTTTACCTCCCACAATTCAAATGTGAGCGCTCTCCTCTTTGTGCGATTAGCATTATGTAAATAGGGAAGACTGAAGCATAATAGGTGATGCGCAAGGGGAGGTGAAAATTTGCACGCTCAGCGCTCTCTCACTATAAATTTAGTCATTTCTACAAATATTTTTAAACAATATCCCACTTGTTAACTAGGGCCAGCTAAAGTACACTTTTGTTTAAAGCTAAACACTTTAAAAGCAGATATAAAATACCCAAACCATTGCAGTTGCATTAAATGTATTTTTACAATATAAGCAGAGTAATAATCTGTATTCAACCAGGTACCCATTTTTGCGATTACCTACTCAGCAGGAGTACAAGCTGGCAGAGGAAGAAGCAGCACCAGTAAACTGCTGCATTTTACTGGGCAGAAGGTGTTGGTTCTGGATGGCCGTGGCTTGCAGTTTTAGAGTGAAGAGCAATATTTAAAAAAAAAAAAAAGTTTTACTTTATTGAAATGTCAAAGTGTGACATTTCATTCATTTCTATGCACTGCAGCTCCACTGGAGTGTGTAGAAACAGAGCTGAGGATGAACACACTGCAGATTTCTGTACTGCAGTGCAGCTCACCCGCAGGCTGCATTCAAGTATGAATAGGGAACACAGAGAACAATTGTTTTCTGTATGCCTTTGCGGAAAAAGTACACACGACCGGACTTTTCGGCGGACTTTCCGAATGAACGGACTTGGCCACACACAATCATGCCAAAGTCGGACGTATTCGAATGTGATGACGTACGACCGGACTAGAAGTTCATAGCCAGTAGACTAGCACACAGACGAACGGAAACTGGGTCCGGCGGAGTTCCGGTTGAAAAATTTAAACATGTTCTATTTCTAAAGTCCGGCAGATTTTTGGACAGCAAAGGTCCGATTTAGCTCACACACGATCGAATTGTCCGACGGATTCGTTCCGTCTGATTCTTTGCTGTTGAAAAGTCTGGTCGTGTGTACACGGCATAAGGTTTTCTAGTGCTGAATTAGTCTAAGTGTAAACAAGCATGTTCCTGAAAGCCCCAGGAGACCCCAACAAAACAGGGCTCACTTTCAATTTCTAAAGTCAACAATTCCCGCCTTTAATGCATTCTAAACCAAGAGAGGTTTGCACTGGAGAGTGGCTGAACCCCATCTTTGGGGAAGACTGTTACCATCTGCACATTGAGTGCTCCAGGGTTCACTCAGGAAAACAATGAAAAAGTAGATAACATTAAAAACTATCAATACACACTGAACTTAGAACAAACAAAAAGCACACTACCTCTAAATAATCCTTCATTGCAGTATCCAGCATCACCAGGTCAGTAAGGAAAGTGCCCAGATAAGGTATGGTGCCCTGCATAACTCCCTGAAAATTGAAGAAGAGGATGTATTAACATTAGTGGACACTAGAGGGAGCAAGCAGAAAAGCCATTATGATTTGCAGAGGAATTACCTACCAATTCTCGCTGCTGCTGTTGCCTCTTCTGTGCTCTTTTAGGGTTAAGATCCAGGGTTGCAAATTTAGAAGTGCCCTCCTGCAAAGTTAACAGAAAGAATGGAAAATGAATGGCAGAGTTCTATATGTACATATGTGAAACAGGAACAAAAGCATTAAATCACGTAATAAAAAAAAAAAGAAAAGAAAGGGAAACCATTCTTAATGGGGAATTCTCGGCTGGTAACATGCCAAAAATCATGGATTGCCTGGGGCTGGAGAATAATAAACAAGCCACACCCTCCCGCCCCAATAGACCTCTGACTACATGCCAGACCCCTCAGAGCAATGTAAACTATGCATGAGCAATTGTTTCACGGTGATTTGGCGATAATATGTGGAATTCACTTAAAAGGCCGATCCTAAGTTTGTAACCAGGCCAAGAATAGAATAACATTTATGTCTCTGCCCTAGCTGCGTAACAGAGATTAAAATGTGTTTTACAAGTGGCGGGCAGCTGCCTCGGAGGTAGTCAGAAGTGGGAGCAAAGTATTTTGGGAATGTGAAGCGAAGAGCCTGGCTGGTGAATAGCTAGGTGCCCACTCAGGATTCTGGAATCTTGTGTACCACAATTTCATCTTCATTCTACAAAAACAGCAGCTGCTTCTAAAGAAGGTTTTTTAAGGAGACACTTTCAATTTGCCCTAAAGGAGAAAACGTGACAGTCTTCAAAGTCCACTTGAAGACCCATGTTGGCGTACCTTTGTCGCATTCCCTTGCTGCTCCATTCATTCATTTGAGTGGAGAGTCAAACCCTGTGGAAGTGTTACGTTACAAAGGATTGAGGTCTTCCTCATCAGGTTAACAGTAGTCATACTGCAGTATGGGAAGCGTTCCCATGCTCCTCCATACCGAGAGGCATCATAATTTTAGCAAAGCAAGGGAACCCAGCAAAGGCGAGAATTGATGAGTCAGAGTGGGCTTTAAGAGACTCTCAATGGACCCCCCCCCCCCCCCCCCAAAACCTGTATCAGTTGGATCGGCATGTGAATAGACTGGTGCAAGACAGACAGGACCAGCTTTGTCAGGCTTTAGTAGACTTCAACAAAATGGCGGCCGTTTACACACAGGCACTGGCTCCCTGTTGCATGAATGTGAATAAAATGAGTAAAAGATGGCTTTAAATCCTGTTCTCCACCAATGCAGAACACTTACGTGTTTTACACTTTTGGGGGCTTAAGTGTAGAGGCCTCTATGATTAAGCCCTGAAAAGGGAAAAGCATTGTCTGAGGAGTTCCCTACAGGTGGAGAACAGGAGCTGAAGGAGCTCACATTCATGCGACAAGGAATTGGTGTCTGTGTGCATTTGGACGCCATTTTGTTGAAGTCTGAATGGACTCATTCTTTTTCAAGTTCACATTCATCCCAGAAAATGGGTAGGTTCACCCAAATGTGATATTTCTGTTTTTCCAAGATGCTGGAAGCTCATGGGTTTGTATCTTGGGTCTAAGCTGCTCAATACAAATCCTTTAGAAACTATAAAGCAAACCAAATCAACTCAAGTGCAAGGCAAAGGGCCCAAAGATATAGTGCACAGATCTCACTGCTGGAGATCCCCAGCAGGTCTATTAGCTCTCCAGACTCCACTTAAAATGGGCATAGCCATTTTGAGTGAACTGATCTTTTAGAGAACAAAAAATGTATTACATGAAGCTACGCTCCCAGACCATATCCCTAAGCATCTCAACATTTGGCAGCCTTGGGGTGATCACTTTTTGCCTCTGAATTTTGACCAATCACTATTGGAGCCTTGACTAACGATCCTAAGTGTGCCCTGGCATGTTTTGTTCCAAGGTAGGTGTCCCTTGCTACGTCCGGTTGATCCCCCGACCTCCTCCCTTCCTTTCCTTCTCTACTTTATTTTACTTTGCAGATTACCTATACAGTATTGTAAAAGAATCATAGGCTGCTCTCCTTTTGTACCAAGGAGCTCTTATGTGGGGCACTTTCCTTGTACTGCGTGTTGTACCACGTTTTGCATTAATTAACATGGTTTTAGAGGCTCTTACCATGCATGAAAACTTTTTTGCGTGATTCTATACAGTTTCACATGTGTATGTTATTCAACTGATTTATACAATGGCTGCACTTGGTTCTACTAATCTAGAGTCATAAGAATCTTTGAATGGGAAAAAAAATGGCGTTTCCAAATATCCTACATGCGCTTTTCTCTTCTTTGACCCTCATTCACATTTAGGAATAGGGCCATCAGCAGATTCTTGTATCGAGAATCTGCTGATTCCGGCACCTGGGATCACAGGTGGTTGTGAACATCTGCAGCCAGAAAGCCAATACAAAGCTAAGACAGGCTAACAGGAGCTGTGGCTGTCCATCACTGGTCACATGTAATCACACTTTAAGTAGTTACCTGCCGTTAGGGACAGATGATGGGCCTTGGACCCAATCTGTCTACATCCAGGGCTGATCACCTGCCCTAACCATCAGACTGTCATTGTTTTGTACAGGTTTCCTGGCAGCAGCTGTGTGCAATCCACAGGAATCTGCTAATAGCTCTATTTACAAGTGCCGTTGAGGGCTCCCTTGCTCATAACCGAGCATTTCAAATTACAGTTCATCATGATTCTGGCATCCTTTTTGTTCTGTGCACTTTGAAGCTATAGAGTATATGATCTCCCATAGCAATCAAAGGAGTCAAAGCTAAGAATTGTGAAAGAAATTTTATGGCATACAACTGAGAAAAAAGCAGAATGTACAGTGAGAATATCACACGGAGGTGCCCTTTAATGGCACTGTCAGGCTGCCTGTTGCTTTTGATAATGAAGCATGAAGAGCGTGGGCTGAACAGAGAATGAAGCTGGCCAATAATTTGCTCTTGGCTATGGCTGAAGAGCAGGGCCGTCTTTTCCATTGGGCACGCTGGGCAGTTGCCCGGGGGCCCCACTTGCCTGGGGGGCCCCACCTGCCCAGTGACCCCAGCCAAGCATCAAACATACCTCCCAACAGTCCCGGATTGACCTGCAGCAGTATACACATCCAGTACAGCCAGGGATTGGCTAGCAAGTCAGCTGGATGTGCACTGTGCAGCCCCAATGAGAGACTTGACCTGTCAAAATGAGAGTGTGATGTCGGGTAGGGGTGGGACTGCTACCCGGACCTGCCCCTCTGTCAAACCAGTGCATAGCGCAAGAGCCGGTGACAGACACCGGCATTCATACATGCAGTTGCAGAGGGTCAGGATCAGCTGTCTATTCCTCTCCCCCCAGGGTTTTTTCAGCCTCCATTAGCCCCGCACTCACAGGCAGATCCCCACTTTCACTTAAACACAGAAGCCTGGATTCTGTAGTTGAAAGTGAAAGTAACAGCTCGACTCCTTCAACAACCTCTCTGCTCTGCACTAGAGTCGGGACAAGTGAAGGGCTGACTGAAACGTGTTCGAGGAGTGGGGTGAGCTGCCCCCTAATCCTTATCTCCTTCCTGCTCCAGGAGTCCAGGAGCTGAAAATACCCAGTGCACTGAAAGGAGAAGGGAGCTGTGGCTGCACTGGATAGAAGACATCTACAGAAAGGTGCTAGTTTTACAAAAGTGTGTGGTGTTTTGTGTTATGTATGTGTGTGTGTGTGTGTGTGTGGTATGTGTTTGGTGTGTGGTATGTGTGTGTGGTATGTGTTTGGTGTGTGGTATGTGTGTGTTATGTATGTGTGTGTGGTATGTGTGTGTGGTGTGTGTGTGTGTGTGTGTGTGTGTGTGTGGTATGTGTGTGTGGTATGTATGTGTGTGTGTGTGGTATGTGTGTATTATGTGTGTGTGTGGTATGTGTGTGTGTATGTGTGTGTGTGTGGTATGTGTTTGTGTTATGTATGTGTGTGTGGTATGTGTGTGTTATGTTTGGTGTGTGGTATGTATGTGTGTGTGTGTGTGTGTGGTATGTGTTATGTGTGTGGTATGTGTGTGTGTGGTATGTGTTTGGTGTGTGGTATGTGTGTGTGGTATGTGTTTGGTGTGTGGTATGTGTGTGTTATGTATGTGTGTGTGGTATGTGTGTGTGGTATGTATGTGTGTGTGGTATGTGTGTGTGGTATGTATGTGTGTGTGGTATGTGTTTGGTGTGTGGTATGTGTGTGTGTTATGTATGTGTGTGGTATGTGTGTGTGGTATGTATGTGTGTGTGTGATATGTGTGTATTATGTATGTGTGTGTGTGTGTGTGTGTGTGTGTGTGTGGTATGTATGTGTGTGTGTGGTATGTGTTTGGTGTGTGGTATGTGTGTGTGTTATGTATGTGTGTGTGGTATGTGTGTGTTATGTTTGGTGTGTGGTATGTATGCGTGTGTGTGTGCTATGTATGTGTGTGTGTGTGTGGTATGTGTTTGGTGTGTGGTATGTGTGTGTTATGTATGTGTGTGTGGTATGTGTGTGTGTGGTATGTGTTTGGTGTGTGGTATGTGTGTGTTATGTATGTGTGTGTGTGTGATGTGGTGTGTGTTATATGTGTGTGTGTGTAGGGAGGGGGGGTTCAGAGGTTATAGTTGAGGAGAAGGGCAATAGTGAGATGTGGATGGATGACTGCACTCTGTACCTAGCGCTCTTGAAACCACTCTGTCCGTAACGCACTCCAGGACCATGCACTGTGCCTAACACTCTCCTGCACTCTGTACATAACACACGCCAAAACCCTGCACTCTATATGTAACTCCAGAACCCTGCACCCTGTGCATAACACACTCCAGAACTCTGCACTCTGTAAATAGCACTCTCCTGAGCCGTGCACTCTGTACATAACGCACTCCTGAATCCTTCCACACTTTGTGTCACGCACACTTCCATAGTTTATGCAAAATCATTTGTAATGGAAGCTTTTTAGTCTTATTTTTTTAAATGACCGTGCTGGGGTTTTTGTATGCATCAGTGAGAATCTCTTTTTTTCCGCAGTGCACGTAGCGCGCCGTCGGTCGCTTCTTCCCATAAGTTTCCCGCATTCTGAAGTTCAAAAGTTGGGATGTATGGTTCATCATTCAGTTGTCACAAAGTTTGCTGCCGCATTGTGCTAGTGCTGTGCGGCTCCCTCACAGAGACAGAGTACTGCGCGATCAGTCCCCATATCAGTCAGCGACTCAGCGACAGGCAGTGTGCAGTGTGAGTCAGCTGCCACTGTGAAGAACGGAGCCGATGCTTTCTGTGTAGTTCCGGCTCTTCACAGGCAGAGTGATATGAAATGCACTCCGCCTGTGACAGATACAGGAAGCATCAGCTCTGCTCTCTACTGCAGCCGCATGCTTCCTGTCCCACATCCGTGTCTCACAGGAGCCAGGCAGTAGTACACACGCCAGCATTAACACCCGCCAGGCAGCACCATCAGCATCAGAGTGTGAGTGTGAACATTTATATATATTTATTTAGGTTTTTTAGTTGTATGATTTAGTGGTGAAAGTTATTAGTGCCTGGAACCCCCAAGTTTTGACTGTAATATCTTATGTGTCCCCCTTATATATCAATCTTAGAGTTGCCACTAGTTCAAGGAAGTAATTAGTGCTTTTGCACTGTCCCATTTCAATCTGTAATTTCTTGTTTTTCAATTTCTTGCTTTTCAAGCTGGTGTTATATTGTCCAAACGTTGTGTTAATGTTTAAACACTGATTTTGTTGGAAGTACCAATAAATATATCCTTATTGATAATTTGCATCTTTATTCTCGTGCGTGATCGTGTAGACAGGGCCCCAGTGCACTGTATTGCCCGGGGGCCTATAATGCTCTTAAGATGGCCCTGCTGAAGAGGAGAGATAAGGAGAGGGATTCCCTTATACTCCTACAGACATCATCACGCCCAAGCCTGACACACTGAACCTGCACTTGGCCTGGTGTAAGTAAGAGGGTGTGTACCAGGGGTTCCCCTTTCTGATAAGCAGATGACATAAGACAAGCAGCTTTTATGTATGGCACGTACACACCAGCCCTATAGGAGGTACCCTGCTCATGCCAAGAATACACAAGAAAAATGGAGGGGGAGGGCTGGCCGAAAAACATAAACATAACAAGAAGATGAGCTAAAGGAGATAAGACACAAAAAAAAAAAAAGAAGAAGTAGAAGTCTCAAAATGTGGCCATTTAACACCCCAGCTGATAATGACACGTGGTCAACAGCTATGCGCAATATGGTGGTTTATGTAAAGGAGAGTTCAAAGAAATCAAATGTGCAAATATGATATAGTTACGACCTTGCAACTGTCAAAAATAAGGCCATTGCCCCACAGTAACGATTACTTATTTCAGAGGCTTTATAATAAATATATATATATTTTTTTATAAATAAAAAAAAAAAAAAAAAACACAACAACATTCTCTCCAAATCATGCATATCTCCCCATACTTACAGCAGAAATGCATGTACAAAATAATGCCTGTTGATCCTGCCAGAAATGCAGTAGCCGCCTAACTTCCTGATGCACTAAAATTTCAAGTACTGTTGTCAGCCATGCCCAGTTCTCCTCTGTGGACTACTAAACACATTTCCGCAATGTTGTTGAGATTAAGGGGGGGCACTTCCTGTCCTACGATGACAACACTGCTCCTACACAGTACAGTGAGTGAGCGTTGTCACCCTAGGACAGGAAATGTGTTACTGGCAGGATCACCAGGTAAAAATAAAGAGAAAACAGCCTAAAAATATAAAGACTAATGCAGCCACTACATGTAAGCACTGCTAAAATGCAATATACTCAATTTTTGTTCTAGGGTTTAGATAGGGGTTCCTCAACTAGGGTTCCTCAAGGTTGCGAGGGGTTCCTTGAGCAATGAGCAGTTTCTGCATCTCAGATAAGTTCACACTGACTCTATTGGTATTTTTAGCTATCTGTAAGGGGGTAATTCTTCCCAATGACCACAAAAGCTAACCAGAATTCCTCCCACTGACCATCATGCTAATGTATCATGAGTTGTAGCTATATAAATTATTAGTAGGGGTTCCCTAAGACCAGAAATTTACTTTAAGCGTCCCTCTAGGTTGAAAAGTTTAAAAAAGGCTGTTTTAAATATACTTTAAAGTGAAATGGCTGTCTATGTAGGGCAAAGCATCATGTTTTCTTTAATCCTCCTTCACAAGCAGCACATACCTTTCCTTTACTACCTTCTTTTTATATATTGTCTTTAAAACCACTTTACAAATGTCATTCAAGCTGATTAGAATGCAATGTTGTTAGGCCGGAGTGTAGCTGCACACAATGCACGCTCCATTCCCCTGCACATTTC
Source organism: Lithobates sylvaticus (assembly GCA_028564925.1). Taxonomy (NCBI): domain Eukaryota; kingdom Metazoa; phylum Chordata; class Amphibia; order Anura; family Ranidae; genus Lithobates; species Lithobates sylvaticus. Next base: position 107,534,340 of record CM053033.1, on the reverse strand, counting down.
AAATTGTTCCTTATAAACACCCACCTTAATTAACAGCTCACGGCTTAATGAGTGGTTGTTCTCATCCGAAAAGATCTCGGAAAGTTCCATAAATATCCGAAAGCTCTCTCTGAAAACAAGAACAAAAAACGACTGTTGGTGGTACATTAAGAAAGGCTGTTTAAATTGACAGCTTTGCAGGAAATTGTTGATTTAAAACCATCTAATTTAAGAAATGGCTTCAAACTTATTCAGTTAAGCTAAAAGCAAGGCAGAACTTGCAGTAACCCGTAGGGTTACTACTCCTTATACACATTGGGGTTGTATTACTCAAACTGGAGAGTGCAGATTCTAATGCAGCTGTGCATAGTAGCCAATCAGCTTCTAACTTCAGCTTGTTCAATTAAAGAAGTCCAGCCTAAGCTCCTTTTGCACTCCTGTGACCTGTTTTCAGTAGAGAGCGGACTGAAGTCTGCGCTCTGCTGATGTCACAGGAATCAGTCCAGGCACTGTGTCATCAGGACATGGGAAGTCTGGATCCGCCAGGTGCCTGGAATGACACCCGTCTCAGCCTCTCAGTGAGCTGCTGAGAGCCTGGACCCGGCCCTTCCAGTGAGCGTGGAGGAGCAGAGTGGAGAGCCGTTGATTAACAGTCAGCAGTTCTCTGCTCTGGGAGCCATAGGCAGTGTTCGATCGCTCGGTTCTCAGTGTAGAGGCTCCGGGGGACAGATGCAGCATCGGACCCATGCTGCATCCACCTAGGTAAGTATAATCCTGGAAAAAAAAAAAAAATGATTCCCATACTTCTCTTTTAAGCTTTCACAAATAAACCTAGAAACTGATTGGTTTCTATGCAGAGATTTCACTCTCCAATTTTAGTAAATCAACCCCACTGTTCTGTATTATCAGATTCAAGATCTGATGTAACCACAGACATGGTGGTTCATCCTCACCTAGAAACTTCATCCCAAGTCTTCTTCAGCCTGTGAATGGCGTTACACTGCAGAGCTGACAGGATGGCACGCAGAGAGGAGAAATTTTTCAGAATACGACACTCCTAGAAACAAAGATTTGTGTTTAGAACACTATTTAAAGGTCGATATTGATAATTCATGGTTATGTTTGAGAGTACAGCTAAGCAGGTATGTGTCACACGTACCCTGGCTACGTCTATCCATCGTTCTACAATTTTGGCTCTCTGCTGGGGCTTCAGCAACCTGTCGCTCAGGCACGTGGATATGACACAGTTGGTGACGCTATTAAACTGGGAGACGGTGGCACGGATTGTTGGTGCCAGGTGTTCTTTGCCTTTCTTATCTCTTTGGGACCAAATGCAACCCAGGCAGTGGTAAGGCACCACCTTCTTGAAGAGATCCTAAAATAAAGCAAGATTGTAAGAAGAGAACGAATCCACAGCAAATGTAGAAGGGAATAAGAATTTAGAGAATTTATAGGTGGAGGTTTAGTCACAAGGACATCAATTTACATAAAATATAACTAGTACAGATGTATTTATATACTACATATGAAACATTGTGGTTGTAAACTCAAGATTGTGCCTTTTTTTTTTTTTTGATCTTCTATATTGGTTATTTATGGATCCAGCCACATTCAATGTAACTAGACCAATGTCCCAACATTAATGTAACTAAACCAAGTATGGCTGCAGTTCCTCCAAATCAATGACCAAGGATGGAACTTTTCCCAATCACTACTAGGTACATTTAAAAAGGTGTAATGAAAATAGCTATAAAATTGATGTTATACTTCACTACCCTGCCTACTATATTAATTGCATTGGAAAACATTAAGAGGAGACAAATGAAGGCACCTTGTGCAGTACTTACAGCATCCATGACGGTGAACTGTTCAGCCACCATATCCTGCCGGAAAGACAGGAAGTCCGGCTTCGGCTCCAAGAGGGAGCTCTCGTCCACAAGACGGAAAGTGCAACTTGAATGATCCAAAACTGTAGGATGGGATGGGAAGGTTATGGAACGTGTTCAAGCTTATGTAATACAATAATGAAAATATGCCATAGCAAGCAACTGTAAAAGAATTTGAAAGTTTGTCAAGCATTCCCCCACACCACTCACCATCCTGATCCGCTTCGCTGAGCTCTTGTCGCTGGAACTGGGTCAAAAGATTGCGTGCTCTGCGCTCCAGGTCCGAGCCAGGGATATTGTGCCGCACATAAGCGATAAGCTGCTTTAAACAGACGTAATCGGGTGCCTGGCGAAAATCCTCTGAATACTGGTCCAGCCATGCTCCCAAGATGGAGGAGATTGTGCTGGAGGGGAAATGGAAAACATGGATTTGGTTTTGAGCAACAGAGGTCTGGGGAGCATGAGAATAACATGGTCTGTATTCATAGTGATAACACTGCTTACAACGTAGAGAAAAAGACTGAGGCATGAGGATGAAATAGGATTTTCTTTCTTTGTGTAGAAAATACTTAATGCAGACCTTGCAATACAATACATATTTGAGATAATTAGTATGTCCTATGTACAGTATTGCACAAGGCTTGAAGATGAATTTCAGGCATTGTATATTTTTACATAGTTACATTGGTCCATGTTTGACCATACCCGGCTGATACCCCTGGAAACTCGAAATCACTGAAGTACGCGTCGCTACTCCGATGACCTCCACTTCTTCCAAGTCCTGTGCTGAGTGGCTGGCCTGATGCATTCTGAATACTGGAGGCTGGCTGCTCTGCAAAGGTGCCATTCAGAGATTGGCTTGCACTCTCTGAATGAATGCAAAGCATTCTCTGATTGGACGAGGTGCAGAGCGTGACTTCACTGCCCCGCACCACCCTGGGACTCAGAAGCAAGTAGAGATCATTGGAGTAGCGGCCAAGTGGAGATCAGATGGACTAATGCAACTGTGTAAAAATATACCATGCCTGGATTTCTTTGGGTCCCTGGCGCTGGCATGTTAATTGTGGGCAGCCGGCTGTGAATCATGTGGCTTCACAACCAGCTGCCCACTGTACTTTGTAAATGGTCCTGCAGCCTTCTGGGACTTGTGAAGTGTCCCAGAAGTTTGTAAGCAGAAAGGGGGCCTAGGCGATCCAAGCAGAAAAAGGAACGAGTACCTGTCAAATCTAGGTACCTGCTCTTCACCCCCTTTTGGGTGAAGTTCTGCTTTAAGTAGCCTATCCTAGGCCAAGATGGTCTCTGGCTTATGGGTAAGTCATGTCATTAGAAAGAGTAGGGGGTCTGTCTCTCTCAGTCAGACACTGTCTGGTAGACTTTCAGTGAAATACAAGAATCATCCAGACCTAAGCAATGTGCACCACTACCAAAAAGGAAGCATATGTGGCTGCCTCCAGGTACATATATAATTACACTTTCTACTGTTCACGTCTCTGTACTGTACAATTTGAGGATCAGAAAAGCCTCAAAGTGCACTTATCTTTTCGATAAAAGCCACATGTGCAACATAGGGCGTAATATTTGCTGCACTGAGAAAGATTAAACTGAAAAGGTACATCACTGGAGGGCATCAGCAGCGTCAATGAAAGATTGTGTAGAAATGTCTTTCTACTAATCTGCAGTTTCCAGCCTTAGGAAGGCAGACTATAAGCCGTTTAAGATGGGGCTTTCCATTGCAATGTCTGGCTCATGCTCCCATCAACCCTCTGCCTTTTGATCTCTGAAAAAGAGGATGCTGAAGAGCATCTTACAGGAGTAAAACTGCTGATGTAGCAAAGGTTTTGGAAAGTTTGAAATATTTCTGTTAAATCTACTTCATCTATTTGTAGTTCAATGTTTAAACCAAATCATACAGGACAAAATGTTTTATATGTACCAGAAGAAAAAAAAAAAAAAAAAAAAAAACAATGGCCATACATGTTTTTTAAGAAAAAGGAAGTGCAGTAAATCAACAGCAACCTATTACATTTTACCACAATCAGAGTGATCGGTGTCAGCTGCTACACTCTACAATACTGCTTATGGCAGTATTACATTAAGGCCGCACATCTTGGCCTGTATAAGTTCTCATCTTTATAGGATTTTAAGCCGAATGCATTAACTGGTGATAGTGATTTACAGAACAGTTTATGGAAGAGGGGTAATAAAGTGCTATCAACCGTGTCTATTCGTAAATCTAAATAACCATATGTATTGAAAGCATCAAATTAACTGCGAGACATAAAGGACTGAGCTTCTGGGCAAGTATGGTGGTAACTTATAAAACAAATGTTGCAAAGGTCCATTTTAAGTCTTTTTATTTAACTAAAAGAGAAAGGGGTTAAAGCTGGCCATATACCCTGCAAATTTCAGTCAGTTCTTCATAAACCGGCCCAAACCCTCTTAATGGGTGGCCCTTTAGTCCTCCTCCGGCCAGACAGAAAATTGTTGGAACAAACTGCAGCCGTACCCAATCTGATGTAACTGCTGTTTTGGCATTCTGATAGCTGCTGGCAGCAGCTGTCAGTATACAATCGCCCAGCAAGAGGGATTCGTCTCCATCTAAGCTGTTAGCTTCAAAAGTGGAATCTGTTACATATTTTTCATTCACCCTATAGAATGCATGAAAAATATCCAACAGCCAGCTTAAAGTGATTCTAAAAGGTTGTCTGCATCCTTTTCTTTTTGGGTCCTTCGCCGGCGGTCCTGGCTCCTCAGCCCTGCTAAGTGCCCCCAACAGCAAGCCTCTAGCTATGAGGGCACTCGAGCAGGCTCACTCCCGAGCTGCACTCCTGTGAATGGACATTGTCCATTGACACACACACACCGCAACTCTGCTCCTCCCCCTTCTCCTCACTGGCTGTGGTTGACAGCCAATGGCTCCTGCTGCTGTGTGAGCCAATGAGAAGAGAGACCCGGAACAGCCACTGCTCTCATGCACATCGCTGGATCAGGTGGGGCTCAGATACGTATAAGGGGGGAGCTGCACCAAAAAGTTTTTTTTTTTTTACCTTAATGCAGGGACTGCATTAAGGTAAAGAACTACCTTAACAGTGAAGAATACCTTTTGATGTAGGTTTTGAAGAGGCACTCAAAGTAAAGAAATGGGAGCTATGCCCCCACTGAAACACAAGCCTCAAAAAACGGTGTCTCAGCTTCACCTGTCTGTAACTACTAACAGACTATGGGGGTTATTTACGAAAGGCAAATCCACTTTGCACTACAAGTGCACTGGAAGTGCAGTCACTTTAAATCTGAGGGGTAGACCTGAAATGAGGGGAAGCTCTGCTGATTTTATCATCCAATCATGTACAAGCAAAAATGCTGTTTTTTATTTTCCTTGCATGTCCCCCTCAGATCTACAGCAAGTGCACTTTCAAGTGCAAAGTGGATTGCCTTTAGTAAATAACCCCCTATGACTTCTAACAAAAATCAGCTAATAGTACCAGCTGCTCCAAGGCCAGCTCCTCATTGATGGCCTATATTCTATTTAAAGAATTGAATACATTGAATAATTAACTATTCCCCGTGTATCCAGGACAAAATTTCCAAAGGTGTGTTAAGCTCATGCCTTTTCATGCGTTTTTGAGTACAGAAAGACCAACCAAGATTGCTGTAACCTACTTTTTTAGCTCAAGCCGGTCATCCACGGTGTTATGGGAATGTTCGCCATTGAGCTGAGGGTGGAGGCGCCAAAACCTAGAAACAAAAAAAAAAAAAACTTAGTTCTGCATTTTAAACTTCTACCTAATGACTCAAAATCTCAAACATCCACTATTCGTTTTAGAAGCACTTTATGAGCAGAACCTGTTGTACTACATTTGTCTGAAATGAACTTCACACCCTCATTGAACTTTGAATTATTTAAACACATGGCAGGAATGTAACAAAGTATTACTGGATTGCTCATCATGAATAAAATTATAGATCTGTGATCAGTTGATTAACAGTTATGCAATCATTATCTAATACCATTGGCTCCTTTGTTGCTTAGTTTGTGGTTTCAGCAGAAACTTGGCTAGGTGCAATAAGAGGTCATTTTAAATGTAAACTGAGGGATTATTTTTGTTTTATAATTTTTTGTATATATCAGGTTCCTTCGCCTCACCTTGGCACCCCAGTCTTTATCCCAGGTTGCAATGTTCTGTAGCTACACAAATTGTTGCAAAATTCCTTTGTGATAATGATATAATGCAGTCAGTGTGCAGATTTTTCACTCACTTTTTTTCCAATCCATATAGCAAGGACTAGAACATGCTCATGAACATTACAAGGGGACCACCCAAGCTGACTTAAACTTTTATGTCCACATCTATCAGTATTAAGGTTCGGTGTCCACCATGTGGCTACCTTGTCCAATATCCTAGTAGAAAAGTATTGGCCATGGGTGTCATCTTCCATCTAAATACAGCTTAAGTTATGACCTTATTTACAACTGGGCCCTTCATACTGGTCAACTCAATCCAAATCAATCCAATTCCATTGCACCTGACCTTAAAGCCTGGGGTACCACAACCTAAAAATTGAATCCACCAATCTGACTCACTTGTTTAGTAACAAGTCCAGCACTTGCTTGGTGGTAGCGAACGCCCGGTACGTGCACAGGAAAATGGTGACGTAAGTGGAGTCATTGCCCTTGAACGCAGAGACCAGGTATTCCACCAGCTTCTCCAGAGTCCCGGCTTTGATGGTCCGAACTTTGCATGTCTCGTACAGGCTCAGCCCCGACTCATTCTCAAACTGCATTGGAAAAACAGAAGAGGTAGAAAAAATAAACACAATGTTAATCAGTTCCGTAACTTAGTATTTGGGATGGCTTGCCTTAAGAAATAAGCAAGGATCTGTTAGTGCCATCAGCTGGTAAAAGAGCAAGGTGTTAGACAGCAAGCATCAGACATTTACAAACAAGCAGCCCAAGTTATATTAGCATGAGAAGGGGGTTTTGTGCAATGCGTCAGTCAGTGGCAGTGTAAAGGGTATTATATTCATAACAAACTTTCAAACTGGAAACTTCAAAAAAGGAGAAAAAAAAAAAAAAGAAGAAGCAAAACGCTGAGGTTGATTACCATAGTATACTGAAGTGTTTACTAAACACTTTTTCGGAAAAGGTATCAATACCCCAACATTTGCCTTGCCAAAGCCACCAGTAAACAAGTTGGTTCTTAATTTCATATGGATCTACATGTGGCTATAGGGTTTGGCTATTGATGTCAGCCTCTAAATCTCTGGAGGTCTTTCTTTCTGATCTTTATGCCATATACATGCACATTCTCTGATCCAAAAGCGAAGGAAAGCACGATTCTCAACATTCCTACCAGAGCCTATTGCAGTGAACCATTTAAGTCTCTAGTTTAAAGGAAGCCTTTATGGAGGGGAGTATGAAGGCTGCCATTGATGGCCTGCTTTTGAAAATGCTACCTGTCTTCCTGACCCTGATTTTAATACTTTCTGAAACAATAATAAGGAACAAGCATGCAGATCAAGAATGTCAGAGTGAAGTCTGAACTGCCAAGTCTGTGATTTTGTACATTCCGAAGCCATGGGTCATAACAGCCAGGTAGTCTTTAGACAGATTACCTTTAAACCACACAAGAAGATAATGTACTAAGGTGGCACCCAATGTACAAGTGTGCCACCTTTGGGGAACTTATGGAAAATAGGTGGGAAATCTTAGGGGAAATAATTGAAGATAATATTTGCACTCACAAATACTCCATAAAGAACATACCCATTAGTTTCCAAAGATAACAAATGTTCAAAAGATGGTCTTCAATCTGCTAAGAAACCTGAAAGGCTTTACATAATGGGATCCGTAGCATCTGTTCATCTGTTGAACATCCAATAGCTTTTTCCCTTGCAACTATGATGAGCATGCGCTGTCAGTGCAATTATTCCCTTCAATTATTTTCGCAGCACATGATTATTGCCAGTGGGAAAACACAATAGCTCCTCGGAGGGGGGGGGGGGGGGGGGGGGGGGATGTATTCTCTCATCAACACTGACCGTGTTGATGGGGGAATCATGAGATTTCATTCCTGCCACCCATGGAGGAAGGAAAGAAAATTAGTTCATCTATGGCCTGCTTATTGCATTTATCGTGCTCATTTGGAAGCAAAAAATTTTAAGCCCTGTTCACACTGAGGGCGTGTTTGAAATTGTGCGAGTTCAGTAGAACAATTTCAATCCGACATTTCAGTCCAACTTCGGGGCGATTTGACAGACATCTGTGTGGGTTCATGAACAGATGCCTATTGAAAACGCCCCCGAAGTCGCCAAAAGTAATGCAGAAACTTTTTGGAATCGGTGCGGCACCACAAAGTTGGCATCGCACCATTTTGGACGGTGCAATTGCCGGCAATAGGCTCCAATTTGGCATGCGATTTGACATGTCAAATCGGTCCAATGTGAACTTGGACTAAATGATGGATACGCAGCTGAACACTTTTTTCCTTTAAACCACCATGCTCTAAAGCAGGGATATGCAATTAGCGGACCTCCAGCTGTTGCAAAACTACAAGTCCCATCATGCCTCACCCTTTGGGTGTCATGCTTGTGGCTGTCAGTCTTGCTATGCCTCATGGGACTTGTAGTTCTGCCACAGCTGGAGGTCTGCTAATTGCATATCCCTGGTCTAGAGGCTGGCAGCTATTAAGGCAATCAAGTTCTCAAAAACAGAGTTCAGCTCCCTAGCTCACCTGGTTTCATTATACATTAAACATCGATGTATATTTTTAATTGGGCGGCCAAATTAAAACTAAAATTAAATTTAAATTAAATTAAATTTCAAAAAATTACACAGTGACAAGAAATTTTTTTTTTACAAATATCAATAATCAAACCGATATAAAAAAAAATTGTTTTTAACTCTCCCCTACTCTATCCTAAAAAAGAAAAAAGGCTTTAGATATTCTATAAAACCAAATGCTGTTTACAAAGTTAAAATACAATTTCACATATGTGACAGATCGAAACTGCAATAAAACCAGCAGGTTCTTTCAGGAAAAAAAACAAAAATGGAACGTCGAGTGCATTCCTGTAAAGATTTTAGTACCTATAAGATCTATGGAATGCTGTTGGTAGCATGCATTTACTGTGGTCATTGTTAGTCAATGCCATTACCTGCTGACACAGTACACAAAACCTCCACATGAGTTTCAGGAAACAGATCACATTTGTCATGTTCAAAACATACAGATATGCAGGATGCAGATGTTTATATAGAGGTACAGCATTATAGCTTTGTCTTCAGTTCAGCATATCAGTTTTGAGATCCCTTTGTCGGAGTCCCATGCCAGCTTTTTGAAGCTATATGTTGCAGGAAATCACCTCTCTAAGATTCCAAGCCCATTTCCCATTGTGTCCGTGACCTAACATATTCGGGGTTTAGACTAAAGCTGGCCTGATTTACCGATTGAAATTCAGACAGTTCCTGATGAACCGGACTCAATTTTCTTTGTGGATGGCCCTGTCGGCACCCTCTTGCCCAACATCCCCCAACTGAAAAATCGAAGGAGCTGGGCCAAAACACTTGGCCGAACAGTACCTGCATCCAATCAGATGCAATCACACATTAGGTATTCTGACAGCCACCGGTGCTGACTGTCCATACAATAAACGTTGTGGGAGATTTGTCCATCCGCACTGTATAAGATCTCACCTTGGCTTAGGGAGTGGATACTTTGACAGATCTGGCCAATCAACTCTAATCCTCCCCTTTAGTAGAGATTATGTTCTGACATTCGATCACGTCACCTATGCTCTGGCATTTGCTCACGTGACCAATTCTAGAGGGAGCTTGAAGACTAGTTTTCCACAGGAAAGGTATTTTAATGCTTATTTTATTTATTTAAAGGCAGCAGGAAAGGAGGCGGTTGTTATTTCAGTATAGCTTTGCGTTAATGATACTAATCTATGGCTCTTCTTGCGTGCCGCAAGAATTCTGGGAGAATAAAAAAACTCAAATTAGCAGGACAGCAACAAGTCCCCCACCATGTAGACTATTTTAATTTATGACAGGATATGATAAGCCAAGAGCAGCCTTCCTTCCTGGTGTGAATGTCATAGCTGTAACGCTCTGAATGTGTACATTGCCTTGAGTTCTATCACTCTATTCCGCTGGGATACCATGGAATGTGTATACTATAGATTTCATTTCCCCTACATACCTTTTTCTCAAGTATGTTTTATTTTACCCTTCCGTCCCTGAGTTCTATAAACTAAACTGCTTCCCCGGAGACTTGCACGGGTCAGGATCCTCAATGGGACTGAGTTACTGTAAGATCTTGGCTGACCTCCACTTGGCCGGCACATGGGCCCGCTCCCGCCCTGTCCCTGACATGGACTCTGTCTGGCTGAGGTAAGACTAATGATACAAGCAGTTTATTTCAACATGGGAGTCCATTTTTCATGTTACAGCTGGAGATTATACAGTCTGTAGAACAAAAGAGTCCTCCCCCTCCTTTAACCCATAACAGCAACTTGAAAATGATGCCCCCCTTTACAAGGCTGATACGTGCCCTATGTATTCCACTGTACAGGTCTGCTTCTCCCAAGGATTGCATAGATACCTACATCTATGTACCTATATATAAAACTTTATAGCAGCTAACCCAATGTGATCTTGAATAGTAAAACATTACCTTTTTAACTCCGATTTATATAGGATGATGCCACCATGGCTATACCTTGGGCCACAGTGACGCTACTAATCCCTAGGTAAAAAAAAAAAAAAGGGGGGGGGGGGGGTCCAATGCTAGCCTTCTGAATATGCTAGCATTCTGGCTTCAGAACTTTTCAAACCACTAAACTGCATTTAGAAAATAAAGTGAGAAAAGTCAGAATATCTAATCTGTATTTGTTTGATTTGTTTTGTCAGTGGCTGCCATTGCTATTAGTAAGCTTATACCTGTGGCCTTCTGGCACGTACTGTGCTCGGCCCCTGCAGACGGTGGTTTGTTTTGGTGCTTACTCAAGCCAGCGGTTAAAAAAAAAAATATTCCTAAAAGTGTCACTAAACCCATATCATAAAAAATAAATGCTGTATTACATGCTGTTCATAATCGTTCAGTCACTATGAGAATAGTTTTCTGTATTCTGCAAAAAACCTGGTTGATCCTGCTGCAATCTCCCCCTTCTGTCCATGTCCCCAATTCAGCTAGGGATTTTGCAGAGCAGTGTTGGCAACTCTGCACATGCTCAGTTTCCAGTGAGAGTTTCTATGTTGAGCATTTCCTCCCTATCACACCTGAGCAGCCCATGTGACTATAGAGTCACACATGTGGTAAATAACAGCCCACTTCCTCCCTCTCTCCCTCCTCCATGCCCACTAAGCAGTTAAACATAATGGGGGCAGGATATTACATATAGATTAATGAAGGCTTTGTCTCCTCCTTATTCTAAGGCACAGGCTAGAGGGGCCGGACACAGCCAGTGACTGCCACAGATCTGCCCACACCATGTTATTTCCACAAAATAAAGATTTGATTTCAAATATATATTTATATCACAAATTTAAAACAGTTTATTGATATTAGTTATTTATTTTTTCACTCTGTATCCACACTGCATTGGAACATGTGACCAGCAGTAGAGGACAAGCTCCTTCTGCTTAGGTTTCCCTGCCAACAGGCTGGGTCATGTGACAGCTGTATATCGATTAGGAAAAAGGTATTTTTAATCAAAATAATTCCAGTGCCATCATCCACATACAGAAATAGAAGTGGCAACGTCAATTAAACAGTGTGTGTTTCGTATCACTTTAAGAGTGGCTTCTAGAAGTATGATCTTTATGACATACATTGGTCCAAGTTGGACCAATGTAATGCCACGTACACACAATCGCACATTCCGACAACAAAATCCATGTTTTTTTCCCCAACGGATGTTGGCTCAAACTTGTCTTGCATACACACGGTCACACAAATCTTGTCAAAAATTCCGATCGACAAGAACGCGGTGACGTACAACACGTACGACGAACATGAGTGTCCAAGGTGATAGCCGTTACTTGACATAGCAGCAGATAACATACAAGCATTGAAAATTCATGTACAGATTAAAAACATATAAGGAGGTTAAGTTTAGCAGACATTGCTCATCAAGTGCAGAAAAAAGCCAGGGTAGAGCCATGATGGGTATAAGGTATGTGCATGAAATTGTATGGAGAACAGCTGCCATGAGTGATGTGGATTACCAGAGATAGCAGAATATGTTCTTGGACTGCAGGAGAACTGAAAAGCATTTGTTTCTGTATCAAAACCTATCAGTGTCTGGATATTTCATTACGCAGCCAGACAGATTAGGTCTTGGAGTTTGTTTTTTTTGCTATGTGGGTTCCTTATCAGCTGCAGTTGTCTGATTTACTATTGTTTTATCTCCTTATAGGAAGAGAAAAATGGCTGTCAAGTTTAAATTTAGATTTGGATAACCCAACAAGCAACCATCATTATGAGCTTTATTCACTAAACATAGAAATGGAGGTTTTTTTTTTTTTTTTTTTTTTTATCCAGGTCTGCATACTGAAATGCCACAAAACACAACAAAAAACCCGACATTTCAATAAGCAGCGCTAGGAGGATATCAAAGTGCAGCACTGCATAAAAAAAAAACAAATTCAAATCTGAGATCTGCACATTGTCTCTATGCTGTGTTGAACCAAATTCTCCTGTGTATGTCCAATTTGTGTGTGAAAGGCATGAGGATCTTTTTTAGTTTGCAGACAGACAAGGGCAGGCACACACAGGTGTTAGTGAAAACAAAGCGGGCAGATCATATACATGATGGCTTGGTGCTGCTTTCCTGTCTGTCCTGACCAAATAACAAATGGGAATCATTTTATGGAATCCAAAGAGACCCCTCCGCCTCCCCCCATCCCAGTTTAGCACTAGCCCTGTCTTCCTCACCGTGGTATCCCGGGGTCCGGCAAGCCCGCCTTCCGCATTGCCCATGGGAGACGGTACCCTGCTTACCCCCAGCCATCGCTGCCCCTTGTTGGCGGTGTGGTGGAGCTGCACTTTGCGGAGCGAGATGCTGTAGATAACACCGTCATCCAGCTCTTCTCCAATCTCCTGCGCGGAGCTCTGTTGAAAAGCAGAAGAAAAAAAAAGAAGCAGGTTAATTATTTTCATCAACCTTCTACACATTACGTGTTTACATGAGAAAATTAGATAGGACTCACACTAGGAAACTGTTCTGTGCCCAAGCATAATTGTCCCCCTCCCCACTCCCCTGTGCCCACTTATGTCATCACCTCTGCCAGCCAGACCTGCTTCCATACTTAGTGATCCGTGAAAGTTCCATACTCAGGCACGGATAGCGATCACACAGATACGGAACACAAAACTGTGCCCAAGCCTTCAAGTGGGCCAGGGCCCCGTAAATCTGAACCGAGGCAAGCATGGTACAGAGCAATCACATTAGTCAACTGAATTGGATTTCGTTTCAAATCTGCTTGGGCACGATACGATTTGCCTAGTGTGAGGAGAATCATACAGTCTACAGAGGTGGTGGCCTTTTTATTTTGCCATGGCTGATGTAGTATTGAAATAAAGAAAATCTACAACTCTGGTTTCATTACTCAAATGCCTAAAATAAAAGTACATTAGACAAAATGCTTACAGGAGCAATGGCCCTAGTCCCCAAAGCAACCAATCAGAAACCATCCTTCATGAATTCTGATTACAAGGAATAAAACCAGACATTTAATAGGCTGCCATGGTTGACAGTCCCTCGTTGTTCATGTAACAGTTACGTAGCTTCTCAGCCTCTGAATCCTGTTCAAAATCCGCTCTCCAGTGGAGCTTCTTTCTCAGCGGAAACTTCAGTAATCCTCTCTCACAATGTAATCGAATCCGCGGCCTCCCTGATAATGACACCCACTAGAACGTGTCCACAGCAGCTGCCAGTCACCAGATGGCCAAGAAAGGCGCATCAAATAATAAACAAAATGCGATTACCACATAAACCTGTTAAGGGATTAAATGGCTTTTGTTTTTATTTATTTTTTTTCACTGCCAATAATACTAGAGATTTAAAAAATACAGGTTATTTTAAAACGCAAGATTACAAGCTCCTAAGCCAAGACTTTCACGTACAGCTACGCTAAAAGAAAAAAACTCTCCACAAATGGCACCCGTTGCTACCTAGTTATAAAACTTAGTAGGACAATCAGATTACCACTAAATAGACATTCCACCCTTCACAAAGTAAACATACCATTCATTCATTTTCTGAATTGCCTCTTGTCACTTCCTGAGTGCCCCTTTCAAAGCTCAACACAGTGCCAGGTGCTCCGACACGCTCTTACAAAAAACAACGTGAGTGGCAAATAGACCCGAGAAGACGAGGAAAACGGAGCTCCTGTTCCAGGAAAAGGCTTTCATTATTGAAGTGGGCAAGAGACAGCCTTGGTTTCCTCTTATACAAGGTATGGGATGGAATGTATAGGTTATGGAACGCCCCATCACCGTACCTGACAGACCTGAAGTAAGAGGCAGAGATTTCCTCCTTCTCTGCCATTACTGTACTTAACCCTATGCATACCTTCCAACGTTCTGGGATGGGAAAGGACAAAACGTAGCACAAACTTTTCCTTCAGAAAAAAGGAGGAGGCTGAATGAAATGTTTAGTGCGGTCTTAAACACTTTTTATAAATACATTTATAGTTTTTCCTTTTTTTTTTTTTTTTTTTTTTAATACAGATCTTTTTTTTTTTCTTGGGATAGTGCTTGTGATCAGCACAGGGCCAATCAGCACTGTTCAGACAGAGTCAGGGGTCCTGCATCCTCATAGGACAAATCATGGGAGAATGAATATTCCTCCTACTAGCTTTAATCAGACATTAATAGAAGTCACAAGCCTGCTCTAACTGCTGATGAGAAAGGGTATTTAGCAGTTTATATTTACTAAAACGATTGCATTTCCATGTTCTGTGTACTGTGGGAGACCAGATATAGTGAATGCAGGGTCCTGGGTTTAGTAAAAATTTAACTAAATGCAAAGTTCAGCACAGACTGTTAGGCCGGCCATACACAGATTCTTTTACCCATGATAAACCATATCGATGGAGGAGTCTCCGCTGCCAGCTATTGTATTCCAGCAGTAGCAACACTGGTGGCTGCTTGAATACTCAAACAGTTACTTCAACTAATTGGATGCAGTTACTGTTCAGGTGCCTCAGATTCCTTGAAAACTTGAAGTTCGTGAAGCAGGGTGGCGCTGATATGGCCACCAACGGCTCAAATTTGCACTGAATCAGCCAAAATTTGAGCCATGGGTGGCCAGCTTTAATCTCTTATGCAATGGACATGGTAAGCTTGGTGGACCTGGAAACTCGGGTTTAGCGTTTGTAAACTTCCAAGCTGTCAAATTTTTATCTGGCAGAGCACTAAAATTTAAAAAATGGGCCAATCTACTATACCTAAAATTACCAAGTATATCCCACATGTACACCCACCAACTACACAACGGACAGATAGCAATCTTCACCACCTTTGACTGTCCCCCTGTAAAAACAAGGCTTTTGCATTGTGGGCAAAAAAAAAAAGAAAACGGACAAGGTTGGATGTTGTACAATGTCTTAGAATCTAAACTATGTGTTTAGGAGGCATCTTCAAAGCTTTTCCCGGACCCCATCACGCTTTGCCAAGGGTTCAAATAACTTGAAGCAAACTCATTTTAATTTGTAATGTGCGTGCTAGACCAATTTTACAAAGCGGTTGGAAAATTTCTTTACGTCCATATGATGAAGCATAAAAATGGTTTTGAGATTCTGCAATATTTTTATTTAATTTTTTTATTTTAAATGAAACAGAGGCGAGCATTCACATTTTATAACTGGGGAAGGTGGGCATAAGGTGGAATTCCATTTTTTTCTGCCCAACTGACTACCCACAGCTTTTTATTTTATTTTTTTTGACACTTAGTTTCAAAGCATATCAATGTAAAAAAAAAAAAAAAAGGAACAATCATCTCCACAGAAGACAGAAGGGGAAGGACCTGTAGTAGCTGAAGTGAAAGGGTTAAAGTCAAGTTGGTTTTGCTTCCCCATTCTCAACTCGTCACATGTACTTTCTGCACATTCAAGAAATTCCCCAGAACTTCCTCAATCCCTTGTCCTCAGAACTAAGGCAGCCTAATAAAGTTGTTCTGGGTTTCGCTCCAACCGCAGATTTTCTGACAGGGCTGGTATGGCGCAGGTCTGGCATGCATCGCCTATAAAGCACCGCTCTGTAAAGAGAATTTATTAGAAGGTCTTTGAAAGAAAACCTACAATCTCCGCTTACAAGAACGCGTGTAGTTTAAAGAGTAAAGCTTGGTTAAATGAAAACCCAATGCCTTGATGTAAGGAAACCAAGCTAACCACTGTGCTGCCATTTTGTTTCAACAAAACCTGACTATTGTTCAGACAAATATGGCTTTTTGGATAAAAAAGAAGATCCTATCAGGTAACACAACTTGCAGACTCTAATACAAAAAATGTCCTTTGGTCAGAAGTGCTGTTACGCAAAATATATGCAAATATCCAGACGTGCAGACATTTCTATGCAAAGAACAGAGACGACACAAACTGACTTTGCTTTCCTGTAGCTCAAAAAGAAAAAAAACAGGAGATGTGTCTACTATGGTTTTGAAAAGCTAATTTTTGGTTTTACCCCTTTCCCTTTGTGCTTCTGCAAAGGCTCAGCGTACATTTAATCAGCACATGCTTTCTTACTGTATGTGTGAGAATGAAAGGGAAAATGTGTCTAGTAGAGAAAAAAGAAAGCATAATTGATTAAAATTTTTTTTGTGTGACTGGTGGCCATGGTTGCACAACACTAAGCCCCCGTACACACGGTCGGAAATTCCAACCACAAAATCCGTCGGATTTTTTCTGACGGATTTTGTCCGAAACTGGTGTTGCATACACACAGTCGGACAAAGTTGTCGGAAGATCCGATCGTTCGGAGCGTGATGACGTCTATTCGTTACGACGGGACTACGTTCAGGCTAGTAGCCAATAGCTTTGGTCTCGTAATTTGATCTGAGCATGCGTGGCACTTTGTTCGATTGGAATTCTCTACAAATGATCGGAAAAAGTAATTTTTTTTGTCGAAAAATTTTAGATCCTGCTTTCAAATTTTTTCCGTCGGAATTTCCCACACACGATCGGATTTTCCGACAGTATAATCCGATCGGACTTCTTTCCGACCGTGTGTACGGGGCATAAGACACTTCCACTTATAAGGGCACAAAAGCCCACAACTAACCATGGTTGCTATGGGCAACACTAAAAGACACTTCCGCTTATAAAACCCCTATAAGCCAGCCAATCAATTGGTTACCAGTCAGTACCCAATGCATTTTTTCTAGGCTTCGAATACACACTGGATGTCAAATTGTTGAATACTTACTGTCCACAATCTAATTGAATACTTACTGTCCACAATCGAATTGCTATTGGCACAGACAATTCTTATTTCTGACAAACAAGGGCTTGGTTCTCACTGAAACATTAGGCTGGCAGTTCGTGCGTATTAGTTTACAGAATGGTTGCCACCAACACGCCCAACCCTTAAACCCCAAAAAATTATTCCTTTAGAATTTCTAAGCTTGCATATTTAGATTCCGGACACCATTTCTGTATGTAATGGATGTGGTTTAAAATCAGTATTTTTGTAACATATGGTTCCTCATTTTATTGCTGATATTTTGTTCCTATATTAAGAAAAATATCTGATTATCCTGCAAATTTTTTTACCATAGTAACCAGAAGGGAGTAAAGAGGAAATAATTTGGGCTTTGGAGGGGGGCCTCTGTGGGCCAAAATGGGACACAAAAAGCACCGGCAAGCCAAAGATGATATTGGGTTAATAGGAGGTGAAAAAAAGATACGTAAAAAAATAAAAACAAAAAAAGAAAAACAAACCGAAAAGGCCAGATCACATGCTTTGAAACAGGTTGAGGTTTTGTGCATTGAACAGCTCAAAATCTGCAGACTACTGCCTACATCAGCTTTTCTCAAAACCAGGGTTCCTCTAGAAGTTGGTAGGGGTTCTTTGAGCAGTTAGCACTTTCTCCTCTCAGATAAGCAAGCACTGGCACCACTGATCTTTTCAGCTACTGTATCTGTAAGGAGGACATTCTTCACACTATCCGCCAATGTAAGGAGCATTCTTCCCACCAACTACCAATGTTAAAACCCAACAAAAAAACTAAAACAATTATGCCTTGCAATGTGACTGCATCCACACTGCAAGGGTAAAATTGCTCATTTAGGTGTAGGGGAAAAATAAAAGGACATCATCAAGACCAAAGTAGGGTCTACAGCCCTGCACTGGATGTGTTGATTCCGACGGGCAGCTCACCACCAGCGCAAGGAGGAGCAATGCAGTAACTGAGATTTAGGTAAGTAAAAAACAGTTTTTCCTGTCGCCTAGACCAGGGGTCTCCAAGCTTTTAAGCAAAGGGACAGTTATGGGCCAGTTAACTGTCCTTTAGGCTTTGTGGGGGTTCCCCATTGTTGTGATAAATGGGAAGAATAGTGCCTAATCATTGCTCTCAGTTGGTGGAATTGTTTCCCAAGGGCCAGATAAAGGCAAGCAAAAAGCCACATTCGGCCCCTGGACCACAGTTTGGAGACCACTGCCTTAGACAAAACAAGCAATTAACCCTTGTAGTGTAGACGCAGGCCAACTGAAACAGATCATTTTGTCAGAATTGGGCTTTAAGGAGTCTCTTCTCTCACTGACCACCAGTGTAAGGGGGCCCTTTTCCTAATGACCACAAATCTAAGGGGGCCCTTCTCCACAAGCCACCAATGTAGAAAGGTGTTTTTCGGACCACAAACACTACAATTTTTACTGTCCACGTTTCATTTCTGCTCATTATTAATTTAATTTGGCTATTCCTGAATATATATTGTTATACAGAGCATACCTGGGTGTAAAATATGCCAAGTACATCACATTCTTTATCCATCCCTACATTTCAGTAGAATTACTTACTGACATGGTTTCCCCAAGACCTGAAAGTTATTTTAAGGTTTCCTCAGGTGTTAAAAAGGTTGAGCCTATGCAAACCCTGTGATCAGGCATTAGGTTGTTTGTGGCTTTGACAAAACTAAGGTCCAGGCACCAGCAACAGGCTGCAAGTAAAACGTAGCTATAGATGCAAAGCCCCAACACATCTCAATGAACCTGCAAGAACCAACACACAGGCCACAATGTCACACTAATGTGGTTGAGGTGCGATTTATACAAGTGCAAATCAGCATTTCAGCTTCAGAAAGTGAAATGGAAACCTAATTTACATTATTACAGTAAATGAGTAGAAAATGTCAAAAGCAAAAAGTTTTTTTTCTTCATCTCCCCAACATCAACAAAGTCTAGTATACCACTAGACATTGTTGATGTTGGGGAGAAGAAAAAAAAAAAATCATACCGATGGGCGGTTTTCTTCATCCCTGGTCAAGCACACAAGATGGCCACCTTGATTTAAATACAGGAGACAATATTTTATGTAAAGTAATGATTTGTGAGAAAGTACAAGCTGAAATTTCCATCATAACAGAATTTTCAACATTTACACTTGCTTTTCCAGAAGCATGCAGTGAAAGCTGTGTGCATTATACGTCTGATCCAAGGCTGCACGACACTTGAATAGTAATCAGACAGACAGACAGCTTGGAAACCAATGTGGGGATGATCATGAGGTGACAGACAACTGCCAGCTGGGAAGTCATGCAGCAGAGCAGAAATGTTGTGCTGGAGGAAAATACATGAAGGGCCGACTAGCAAATGCAATCACAACCATTTGTCTGGTCTCAGTAGGAATGCAAAAGCTGAGACCTCAAGAGGTGGCAGACAACGTACGCCATTACCGGCATTACCAGCAGTGGCCAACAGAGGCAGCCTGGCAATTACACTTACTATATAAGCCTGCTTGTTATCTTATTAGAGGAACCTGTCAAGACTGGCATTGAGGAACACCATCCTCAAACTTGCTTTGCTACTTGGCAAGTCCCTAATCTGCATATCCAGTGTTGCATAACTAAAACCCAAACTGAAAATATTATATATTGCAAGGAAGAGTGAAAGAACCAACAAAAAAATATGATTAGGATTTACGCTGCAGAAGTCAGACCGGTGCTCTTTGTTCTTATTCTTCAAAAAAGCCCCCTTGGTGGTGTTCAATTTCTCTATATTCTTATAAATTAATTAATTTCCGGGCATAAATCAAAACCATCTCCAAGAGGCAAAACAAAAAACAGAGGCAAAAAATTTAAGGAAAAAAGAAAAAGAAAAAAGTGACTCATAGCCCAATCCCTCCCATCTACAAGCTATTGTGGTTATGTGGCCACAAGTGTTAGTCATTCCGGTACAATACAAGGACACATAGTGACAGCATGAAACAAAACAAAGGCTCCAGGCCGCCTTTTGTTGCTGCCCCTTGCTGTCATCTAGTCATTATTTTGTGAGGACCTGACCTTCGAAAAGTAACCAGCCGTGCAATATATTATACAGTGACGAAAAGAGTATGCAATTAAAAAGAGATACATTCCAGAGATGGGAAGGAAGGATATGGCGCAGAGGCAATATATAACACGCATATAAATATATATAAAAAAAAACATAGGCACATAAACACACATATTTTAAATTACATACATACTCACAGTACTGAGCACTGCAAGTCTTGAAACAGGTGGGTAAAATATCAAAAATGCCTTAAAGCGGTTGTATACCGTTAATTTCAAGTTGCACCTACAGGTAAGCCTAGATTAAGGCTTACCTGTAGGTACAAGAAATATCTCCTAAACCTGCACGGTTTAGGAGATATTTGCAAAGAACGATTTACAACGTTGTCTACGGTGCATGCGCGCCGTAGACAATGGTGCATTTAACGGGTTAATCCCCATTCCCAACTGCGGCTCACCGCAGTTGAAGTGTCCCGCGCGCATGCGCGGAGCGACGTCTTCGCTGCTCTGGCCAATCACAGCGCCGCATCGGCGCTGTGATTGGCCGGAGCGGCGATACCCGGAAGAGAGATGGCTGCGGCTGGAGGGGGAGAAGAGGACGGCGTGGGGGGCCCCGATCTAAGGTAAGTGATGCATAATGAGCTAGTATGCTAGTCATACTAGCTGATTATGACTTTGTCTTGCAGGTAGTTTACAAAAAAAAAAAAAAAAAACAACGGGTATACAACCGCTTTAAGAATTTACGAAAAAATTGATTTTTAGCAAACTTGGGAACCCTGGCTCACAGACATTTTGGGAAAACCTAATGCTCCTTTATTCACCAGTGAAGATAGGATGGTTGGCTGTTTTTCTTGTATTCCTTTCTTTTTTTTTCCGCTTAACTTTAAAAAGGAGGAGAACCGAGTTATCGGCGATGTTCAATCGCTCGGTTCTCAGTGCAGAGGCACCAGGGGACAGATGCAGCATCAAACTGATGCTGCATCCACCTAGGTAAGTATGAACTTGGAAAAATAAAACATACTTCTCTTTTAAATCTTTTCTATCCTTCTCTTTGAGAGAGCAACTATTAGCCCCCCCCCCCACCCCCACCACAGAACAAAGTGTTAGGCCGGCCATACCTGCCGGCCAAATTTCTTTCCTGCAACCCGGCATGATGGTTGTACCCAAGTTGATCAAACAACTTGGTACATTCAACCTGCCCATGCACAGTTCCTATTGAACCGGCTTAGAATTGAACCGTGTATGGGCCGAATTAGGCCTCCTGGGAGAGGCACCGAAATAAGACACCTTTCTCTGGATGGGAGGTGGTTTGACTGGACCGGTTCAGACTCTACATTATACCATGATCGACAAAAGATATCTTCAGAGTCAGTTCCCATATGAAGGTATACCTGGATCGAATAGCCTCCTCTGGCCCAGTGTGATTTATTCAGGAGAGCGTGTGGGCAATAGGAGACCAAGTTCTAGTCTTTATGGTTACTTGGGTTCAATATATTATTTTGTATAGTTTCGAATATTCTTTTCACAAGTTTAATCGGCTTCCACAATTAAAATTACACAAGCTGAAATATCTGATTGCTATCCCCTCCCATGTATTGTTCAACAGTATTTGCCTGGGCTCTGTTTTGTACTTTATTACCAATAAATTTGATTTTTAAGTTAATCTTCTATTGGTTGAACTAGATGGACGTTTACCTTTTTTTTCAACCAGAATATCTATGTAAAAAACTTTGGACAGAAAATTCTTTAAGAATGGTTACAGAATTTTTCATATTTATCCACCAGTTTAAAGCCCTCTGGAGTGGTCACTACTGTGTCAGATGTAGATTATACTAGAACATAGCTATCAATTACATTAATAAAATAGTGATATTTACTTGTGTACCTATAACTTCTTTATGACCAAAAAACATGACCACAGATCTCAGATGGTAGTCAGCCATCCACATGTGTTCTGAAACAGGTTTTACGAACATGGATTTTCACATTAGGGAAACTTGCAAGGTTGGCATCATAAAGTGGAAGAGAGATTTTAGGAAAATCCAAGACAGTCGACCACTTCATCCCACCTAGAACACAGGACTGGACAGTCCTGATTATAACTAGCAAATCAGGCAAAGCTTTTTATGTCTCATGTTTGTAAAGCAACATAATCCATCTTGTCCAGTGGGAAATGTTCTATAGTTACGGAGACGGTCAGAGGCGACTGCCTCGGATACAGAGATAAATGAGGCCCAACACATAGAAGAGGGGAGTCTGCCAGGGCACCAATGATTCTCAAGTGCCTGAGTGGGAGGTAAACTGGAAGAAGCGGTCATTTGCTGCTGTGGGAGTCTTGTGACAGGGCCATGCATGGAGCCAACAGCTCAGCAGCGGATTAAACCCATAAACCTCTTAGTTCAGCAGGAGACAGACTGTTCTGATTTGGACAACGAAAGAAAGAAACTTCATTGTTTCTTAGAAATACTCTTGCAAAAAAAAGAAAGAAAGAAAAAAGGCTCAACGATACCAATTTTAAAAACAACAACACAAGATCATCTCTGTGTTTGGCAAGCAGCCATTCAGCATAGATGCGCAATGTATACAAGTGATTAGAGTCAAAGAAAGCTGAACTTTTTTTTGCCTCTTCTGGCTAGGCTTCAAAACAATTTAACGCTTAAAGGAGAGTCTAGTTAAAGTAAACTTGTAGTATGGTAAATATGAAAGCCGTCTTTGTTAACCTGTTTCTGGATGTGTTTGGCTGTCTCTGGCTTGAATGTCCTCCCGGTTTTGGGTCTAGAACAATCGCTTGGCCAGTTGGGGTAGGTTAGATCTCCATACATATTCCAGGTCAGTCAGTCAAAAAGTATTGAGATCAATAAATCAGCATGGCTGCCAGGGAACTAGCATTTTCAAAAGGATTCCCAGTACAGGCTTTTTTAATAAGCAGTAAACAAAGTCATTTTAATTCTTACTTTTGGCATAACCAAGGTGGAAACATGGAGGCAAAAATGTAATATTTAAAATGGCAACAGCTCACAGGTAGCTGCCATCAGTGATGGTGTTTTAGTGGGCCTCCATTCTCATGAATGGTGGCCCTCCATATTATGTGCAATGTTAAGGCAGAGGTTTTAAACACCTAACATACAGAATAAAACCGCAATACAGCACTTTGTTCTGGTTAAACTACCTTCTTCTCATGAAAGGTTGCCCTTCTCCAAAAGCCAACGTCAAGGAGGCAATGTTAAATCAATACAGTGGAAAAAGTCATGCTTGAAAGCTTGGGCCTCATTCTCATTATATTGGAGGCGATCACAAAATAGATGTCACTACCCACAGAATGGTCACCACTACTGTGTACACAAAATATCAAAAGCAATAAGGCAGGCAGGTTAATCCCTTACGACAAGCTCTCCCAACTTCATTAAATGACCATCAACCTACTCCTGTATTGACACAATAAAACGGTCTGTCTATGGACTACAGCAAACTGATCACTGTTGCTTATCGCAACCTAGCAGTACACAGTGTACGCATTTTTTGGGCACTACACACCCATGTACAAACATCTTTGTTCTGCAACTATTGAAGCAATTCCAAAACTACAAATTTTGAAATTCTCTTCTAAAACAACATAGGAACCATTCCTTATAGTGCCACAGCAGAGACTCAACGAGATTCCAATAAGGTGAACGGGAGGAAGACAGAAGGTACGATTATGGTGACTCATGCCTTGGAAATGTCATTAGCAAAGCAAAAGGGTAGGCCATATAGATATCCTATAGATGGCAAGATGAAAAAAATGGCTGCTATAATAAACATATTTCAGTATCTCCGCGACAACAGAAAACTGCTTGTATGAAACTGAAATTCAAGAAACATTCTCTGGTGTTGGTTCACAATGCACAGCTGGTGGAATTATTAAACGTAACCCCTTACCAACTTTACCTACTTTGCAATAGAATAACTGTTCATGTATGTTATCCCCGGTATCAGACAACCTCACAAATCATCTGCTTGTCCATACTTCAGGATAAACTACTGCTAGGCAAGCAAAGCTCTATATGCCTCAAGGGTCCCCATTCAATTTTCCTGGTTCGTCTGCTTATTTCCACAGATGAATGTAGTTTCTCTAAGGGTGTACTCACACTAGGCACAGTTGCTTTGTCTACCTCCACCCACTCGCCCGTTGGGCTGTGCTTACACTATGCCGTGCCAGAGGGTGCTTGCATCATCTCCTCTGCCAAAAGTGACCACAGAGATCCCCAATTTCATGGTCCACAAGTGCTTAGTTATCTCTGGAAGTTCCGTGCTTGGACATTGCTAGCGATCACAAATGCATACTATGTCCAAGTCCAGCTGAACTGTGCCTGAGCCCACCTTTTCAAGCAGGTATGCTGAATTGTATGCAAACTCACCTCTTAGAAGTTGGCCAGGGCACGGTATGCTGAACTGTGCCTGAGTATGGTACGGAGCGACCGCTTTAGTCAACCAAACTGGATATTGGTGTATAAATATGCCCAGGCATGGTACAGATCGCCTAGGGTGAGCAAGCCATAAAACCCATCACGACATGTCGTATGGAAGTATTTTTCATAGTTTTTTGAGCTTGGGACTAATAAATAACAGCCAACATTCAGGCCGTCACTGAGGTCTTGTAGAGGAGAGATGCACAACCCACAGATCTGTGTCCAACACCCTCATTTCCAATTATGTTTCGCCAATGCGACGACCGTGAAATCATTTTCAGTGTACCCATCACATTTAATAGCAGAGCCATTTTCAGCCGTTCAATGAGGACTTCTACACAGCAATTACCATCTATGATATGCGGCACTTGATACAAACCAAAGGCGACACAGAAAGAACAAAACCGGCGGAGGTCAAACATACCGCACAGAGACAGAAGACAAGCAGAATAGATCACCTCAGATACCCGGCTGAGAGCAAAAACTGAGGCTAGGATGCTAAATTATATTACTATTGATTGTCTTCTCTGAAAGGCAGTATCCAAGTTGGAGTTTGTGCCAATTATAATAATTAAATGAATCATCACAGTCAAATTTAAATATGAAAAAAAATTAGACAGGCTATAAAGGAAAGAAAAACATAAAAGCGCAGAACATGACATTATCTTAGAGATAAATCAAGTTGGATTAACCCCTGATTTTCCACACAATAACATGCATACTACCCCTTTACCAAATTATAACCGATGATTTTGCTTTGCTAGTAATAAATACCTCAAGCTCAGCCCTTTGGACCTTCAGGAGCATGCCGTCAATTCCACAGAATATTTCAAGAATTCTTGTACTGCACAAGGCTAGCTTCACACTTTAGTGTTAGCATCTTAATTTTTGGTGCCTTTTTTTTTTTTTTTTCACGTGTGTTTGTACACTCCTTTTTAATGCAAGGTGTAAGTGCTTTTGTTTAGGTCAGTGAAAAACAGGTTGCTAGGAGGAGGAGGAGACGATTGTAGGGTGTGAAAAAACACACAGTACATGTGTTTTTCAGGTTCTCCTATTCAAGTCTATGGAGCCAAAAAACACATGATCCTGCCCCACACAAGCTCCTGTATTTCTTTGGCACAACACGTGACAGCACATCGCTTAGATGTTAGTGGGCCCCATGGAATAAAATGGAAATCCTATTGTTGAGCGGCGTTGTGCTTCTAAAAAATACGCAACTCAGTTTATGTAATTTTATATATGGTGTTTGCAATAATGCATTTTAAAAGATCTCCAGCTAAGCAATAAACAAGACTTTTCCAAAGAATTACATACTTTTTGATCCTTTCAACTTTCAAAAATAGATAATTGGAACTCTAACCATGGTCAAATGCTTTACTAAGCTACTGAGCCATAACTATGATATCGTTCCTACAATCCTTAAGGCTGGGTTCCCACCTAACACGGATGCGGCTCACAGCAGGGGGTCCGGTGCGTCCCTGTTCTGTTTCAGGCCCAAATTTTTGCCTGAATTCGGACCTGAAACTGAGCCAAAGAAGCATAGGACCCCTGTGCAATGCGCTCCACGGCCACCCTGGAGATATGTGAGGCACACTCTGTCATGCGAATTGGATGCAGGAAAAACTTCATCCAATTTGCATAAGAGTGAACTCAGCCTCAAGTGTTACTAAACCCAGGACCCCGCATTCGCTATATCTGGTCTCCCACAGTACACAGAACATGGAAATGCAAATCATAGTTACATAGTAGGTGAGATTGAAAAAAGACACAAGTCCATGTGCGTGATTATATGTCAGTATTACATTGTATATCCCTGTATGTTGTGGTCGTTCAGGTGCTTATCTAAGAGCCGGTTCACACTGGGGCAACTTAGCCACCTGACAAGTCGCGTTCTGTTCTGTACTATGGAACCGTTCTAATAGGAACGACTCAAGTCGCTCCGACTTAGAAAAGGGTTCCTGTACTACTTTTGGGGCGACTTCAGGTGACTTGCATTGACTTCTATACAGAAGTCATTTTGCAAGCCGCTGCTGAAGTCGTGTGCAGGTCCCCTAAGGCAGTCGCGCTGCAAGTCGTGCTGCCCCTGTGTGAACCGGCTCTAATAGTGTCTTGAAATGAAATCGATGCCCCCCCCCACTGAGACCACCGCCTGTGGAAGGGAATTCCACATGCTTGCTGTTTACTAAACCGTTTTAGTAAATATAAACTGCTTAATAACTTGTCTCATCAGCAGTATATTGCAGTCTTGCCACTTCTATCAGTGTCTGGTTAAAGCTTGTAGGAGGAGTTTTTTTATTCTCCTCTGACTGTCCTTTGAGGCTGCAGGACCTGTCTGGACAGTGCCGATTGGCCCTGTGCTGATCACATGCATCCTCCTAATAAAAAAATAAATAAAAATGTAGCAATACACGCCAAACTGAGCATGTGCAGAGTGACTTCAAAGGCTCTGTCTTATCAGGAGATGGCCTGGGGACTGTGGAAGAAGGGGAGGATCCAAGAAGACAGGATCAAAACAGCCTTTTTACACAATGTGGTTCCACAGCGAGTATAACAAGCATGCTTTACTGCATATAAAGACTGATTTTACTGTTGTGGAGTTAGTAGCACTTATAAAAACAAAAATGGTTGCCATGGGTGGCAGACAAATTTTCTTTTTTAGACTATTTTATACTGTATACAAGGCCATGTGTTCACAAATGAAGACCTATGCACTTTTAAAACAGATGTAATAAATAATGGTGGATAGTAACCTCTTGCACGATCAGAAACCAAAATGATTGCGTATTTGCAGAATGTTGTATTGAGTGATGTTTGCAGATGGTCTTTCATGTTTTTAGGCTTGGACAATGTTAAACTGACCCACTAAACAGCTGAAGTGGATGTAATTTAGGGTGCTTTAGTGAGACCCTGAGAAGTTGGCTTTTTTTTTTTTTTTTTTTTAATAGCAGGGTTGAATGGAAGAAGGAGGAGGAAAGAAAAAAAATTAAAAAAAAAAACACAGCTTGACCCCTTCAATCTGTAACAATGGCTGTCTGACCAGAGCCAGTGACAGCCACTCACTTTGGTACAAAATGACGATGTGTCCTACATGAGGGGACTGGAATTATACGGATGGATTCCTGCCATGGTTGGTTGGTCACGGACCAACTCTCAGTCCGAGTCACTTCTACAGTGCTCACCATAAAATAAAGACACTCAAAAGCTAAAAATGAACAGCAATTCTTTCAAAAGAAGAGCCCACCAGAAAGATGAGATTTAGGTTTCCAATACAACTGCCAACTGATCTCAGATAGAACACAGCTAGTGTGCCTTTCTTGGCCGAAAATGGCCGATTACCCAAAACAGAGTACACTTTGGAGGAAGTATAAAATGCAATGACAAATATTGGCTGGGTACAGATATAAAAAAAAACTTGTATATAAAATTGAAACGTTCATTCCACAGGTGTGTGTTGGAGGTTTACAGGCCCTTTCTGCCTTTGTTTACCATTTCAGCATGGCTTAAGCCGCATTAGCACACAATACTTTGCATGGCACACAATCCAAGACGAATTTCTAGCTGGCATTTATATGAAAGGTTATATAAGAACGTTCTGAGTCATTACCTGATGAACTGAAAAAAATTTGCCTGCACGTGTGACAGGAGCAGAACCACTCACCTGTGCAACGCTGGGCTTGCATATTACCCACAATGCATCAAACAGAATCCTGGAACGCACAGAAGTGTAAACAGGTGATGCCGGCGACACACACACACACACACACACACACACACACAAGACTGCCATAGACTAGAGCAAGGTGCTACAGGTTAATTGTACGAATAAAATGACACATCCCAAGGGCATTAGGATTCTAGAATAATTCTCGATTGAAATGTAGAGAACCTTTACCAGACTAGGCACACGGGTCAATGGCACCCCGTCCCAACAGTAAGACCTTGGTGCTACATTGATGCCTCAAACACTATATATAAAATATTAAAAGTTTATTTTTATTTTAGTAGAAAAGAGATCAAATGCCCAAATGAAGGACACAGAGTTCTGCCAGTATTTTTACAGAGGTTTTAAAAGGGATTCATTCTACATATACCAAACTCATGATGGAATATTACAAAAGTAATATGCCCTGAGACAAATGTTTCCGGTATGTTCTGACGTGGGTACGATATATTGGATAATCTAGTTGTGAACCTCAAAATGAATATTGGACATCTTAGAGTAAGGGCTTCCTTCAGTAGGTACACCCTTCTTGAATCAATAGTTCTGTTGGCTCTGCACATAGGGCCAGCATCTTAGGTTGAGGGTTTTCTGCAGTTGGACACTCCACTCAAACCGATGGTTCGATGGTTCTGTAGGCTCTGCACATAGGGTCAGTATCTTAGGGTGAGGGCTTATCTCGGTTGGAACACCCTGCTCATACCGATAGTTCTGTTGGTTTGACACAGGGTTTTTCTCAACCAGGCTTCCTCCACTGGTTGCTAGGGGTTTCTTGAGCAATGAGCCATTTGTGCCTCTCAGATAAGTTCCCACTGACTCCAATGATCATTTTAGCTATCTATGAAAGGGGGTAAGTCTTAGCAATTATTATACACGATTTATGTAGCGCCAACAGTTTACGCAGCGCTTTACAATGTATAGGGGGGGGGGACAACACAAGTACAGCACAATACAAAAAGGTACAGGAGGGCCCTACTCGTAGAGCTTAATTATAAAGGGACAGGGTGGTGGTACAAAAGGTAATAGCTGCAGAGAATGATCTGATAGGGGTTGAGCATTCTTCCCACTGACCATCGCACTAATGTATCATGAGTTGTAGATATAGTAACTTTTAGCAGGGATTCCCTAAGGCTGAAAATGTATTTCAAGGGTTCCTTTGTGTTGAAAAGGTTGAGAAAGGCTGGTTTGGCACTTAAGCTGCCATCTTATGGTGAGGGGGGTACACCCTGCGAAAACCAACAGTTCTGTATTTATGGCCCCTCCACAGAAAGAACAAAGCAAAATCATCCCACGGCATCCATTACAATAATCCACAAATCATATCCATTTCTAGGTAGGAAAGTTTATTTCTTCTAAAATTCCACACCGAAGCTCTGTACATAGCTTTGCAAGCTGGCTTCCCACCAGCATTATGTGACATAATAACATGAACACAATACAAACAGAGCCTGGTTTCTGCAGAGGGGGCGGCTGCATGTTCTGGAATTCCATTTCCCCCCAGAGGACCTACCCTCGAACAATCCCACCCCTGTCACATCCAGGCCAGCTGACACTCAATCCAAAGCTGGTTTCCATAGCAACACTGTCAGGCCGTGCTCTGGGGGTTACAACAGGAAAAAGGTCCATCTTGTGGCCAGGGGAACCCGACAAGTAGATTAAAAATGGACATAAGCTTACTGATAAAACAGGAAAGAAAGACATCCAGGGATGAATAAAACAGGTTTGTTTATATTTTTCCCTGACAGGTTTTAGAAATCCATTTCAACTGGAATGCCATTTGTGTTGATTTATTACAGCCTTTTTAACACTGAGGAACCCTTGAAATAATTTTCCAGTCTTCTGAAACCCCTGCTAATAACTATATCGCCAGCTCAGAGTACATAAGCATGAACAGCAAGTTGAGGGATAGAAGAATAAAATTATGGAATGGTACGTACTTAAAGCATTTGATACCCAGGGAGATTCTATATAACACAATTATTTTTATTAATAATAATGAAACACAAAATAATAAACAGCCAGAGAAGAAATGCAGACAGTGAAAATTGTAGAGCTCCTTCACATTGATGGTCCATGGAAAAGTACCCCCTTACACTGTTGGTCAGTGATGTGCTTTGTAGATTGGAGGCCATTGGACAGGGGCCCATTGGATTGGTGGTTAGCGGGAGATGTGCCCCTTACAGTGGTGGTCAGTGGGACAAGAGCCCCATTACACAGATTGTTTGTGAGAAGAATGCTCCTTGCATTGGTGGTCAGCGAGAAGAGCCCCATTACGCTGGTGGTCAGCATGATGAAGAGCCCCATATCACTGGTGGTCAGTGTGAAGAAGAGCCCCATTACATTGGTGGTCAGCGTGCAGAAGAGCCCCAGTACACTGGCTGTCAGCGTGACGAAGAGCCCCATTACACTGGTGGTCAGCGTGAAGAAGAGCCCCATTACATTGGTGGTCAGCGTGCAGAAGAGCCCCAGTACATTGGTGGTCAGCGTGCAGAAGAGCCCCAGTACATTGGCTGTCAGCGTGACGAAGAGCCCCATTACACTGGCGGTCAGCATGGCGAAGAGCCCCATTACACTGGCGGTCAGCGTGAAGAAGAGCCCAATTACACTAGCGGCAAGTGTGACGAAGAGCCCCAATACACTGGCGGTCAGCATGCAGAAGAGCCCCAGTACACTGGTGATCAGTATGAAATAAAGCCCCATTACATTGGCGATCAGTGTAAAAAAGAGCCCCAGTACATTGGTGCTTAGTGGGAGAAGAGCCCCATTACATTGGTGCTTAGTGGGAGAAGAGCCCCATTACATTGGTGCTTAGTGGGAGAAGAGCCCCATTACATTGGTGCTTAGTGGGAGAAGAGCCCCATTACATTGGTGCTTAGTGGGAGAAGAGCCCCATTACATTGGTGCTTAGTGGGAGAAGAGCCCCATTACATTGGTGCTTAGTGGGAGAAGAGCCCCATTACATTGGTGCTTAGTGGGAGAAGAGCCCCATTACATTGGTGCTTAGTGGGAGAAGAGCCCCATTACATTGGTGCTTAGTGGGAGAAGAGCCCCATTACATTGGTGCTTAGTGGGAGAAGAGCCCCATTACATTGGTGCTTAGTGGGAGACGAGCCCCATTACATTGATGCTTAGTGGGAGATGAGCCCCATTACATTGGTGGTCAGAGGGAAGAATTCCCCCCAACCAAAAATCTATGTCCGCGGAACGGATCTACACAAATACCTGGTTGTTACCGCTTACTACATTTCACACATCATCTCTGTTATTCATACTGACTTGCTTAGCAACACACAAGATGCACGTGATTCCTACCTACTGTACATCCAGCACTGCTGATCGGGGTTGCAGTCAGCATTACCCATCACGACTAATTATAGTGGAGCAGGAAATAAAATTTTTGTTATAGGCAAACCGCCATCTTTTTATAAACCTGTCCCAGCAGGGTTAAAGCTTCTATCACCTAAGCAAAAATATGTAAATGTGACATCATGTAGAGTGGTTATGTGCGATTATGCAAGCGTAAAAACCCACTCCGCCATCTGTTTCCAGAATATGTGGGCGATACGAAGTGAAAAACACTTTAATTTGAACTGAAATAGTCCCCACAGATAATTAGAGAATGTTTTCTATTTTGGATGTGTGGCTCTTATTTATCTGTATTTGTATTTATAGCGTGTTCGTACTGGCCTCCATGGAAACTAATAAAAAGTACAAGGACAATGGAATCATGACACCAGGCCTCCTAATCATCATCCGGGGTGTTCCCTATGGCAACTAATCCCCCCCCCTCTCGAAATTGGACTGGTAGAGAAAGAAGCCAAGTTGGTTGCCATTAGCAATAAAGTGCCTGTAGCGTTTCTTCCTCAGATACACTAAAATAATTAGAGATATTTGTCAATGTAAGCTCTTGAGTCAGTCTCTCATTCATAGAGGCTTATTCAATGACCTTCTACTGTGTTCTAAACTTCCAGCAGGTCCACATCTATCCAGATGAGCACTGAGGCCGCCATTGAATTAGGACCTTTCATTGTGCAAAGGCTAGGTGCCTGGCTGCTAGGTGCCTGGCTGCCATGCTGACCATCACGAGTCCCTTTCCCAGAACAAATCCACTAGGCTTTGTACACAAAAACACACCGGGTGTTTAGCGCTTGAGTGTTAGTTCCATTGCCAGAATGAATTAATGTGGGTTCTAATGCATGAAGGTAAAAAAAAACTTCAGTGTGCAGCTCCCCCCTCAGCCACCCCTAGTACTTACCCAAGCCCGATCTCGATCCAGCGATGTGCATGAGAGCTGCGGCTCTCCTAGGGCTTTAGCTGCTGATTGGCTGACATGCAGCAGCCATTGGCTTTCGCTGCCATCAATCACAGCCAGTGAGAGGGCAGGGCTGAGCCATGCTCTGTGTCTTAAGGGACACAGAGCGGGGCTCAAGAGCGAGCACACACACACACACACACACACACACACACACACACACACACACACACACACACACACGAGTGCCCTTATAGCAAGCTGCTTGCTATGGGGGCACTTGGCAGGGACCAAAGCAAAAGCGGGGGACCTGAGAAGATGTGGATCAGGGCTTCAGGGCTGCTCTGTGCAGAACTATTGCACAAAGCAGGCAAGTATAACATGTTTGTTATTTAAAAAGAAGTATGGACTTTTTTTTTTTTTTTGGAGATTCATACTTACCTAGGCTCTAACATTGAGAACCAGATCCTGACTTCATTGTTGCGATCTTGCCCAAGCCTGGACCAGCTCTGTGATCTCAGCCAGCTGAAAAGGGTGCACACAGAGTTCAGGTACATGTCAGGAGGCGGGGCAGAGATCCCAAAGAGAAATGGCTGCAGTAGCTATACAGAATGAGAAAAAAATAATCTGCACAATGACCTTCACGTCTCTCTGTGGCCATTAGATCAGCTTGAAACCCCCCCCCCCCCCCCTTAATGAAGCTTCTCTTTAATGAGTCCTTATAGGAAGGAAATTGGCTGAAAATTCTTAAAATGGACTCTTCACCAAACAACGCCATAAATCCAACCTAAACGGCGAGTCAATTAGTGACATTTTTATCCCTGTATGTTCCTGGGAAAGCGGAGGGTTTTATGGCGAAAGGGAAAGAAAGAATAGATGGAACTCTCTCAATGATAACAAATTAAAATGATTAATAACAATATAAAAAAAACAAAGAGGAAAAAGAGTGCTGTCACCTGCAGCAACCAATCAGATCCTGTGTTTATTTCACACTCGGTCTGTCATCTAGAATCTGATTGGTCATCGTAGAAAAACAAAAAGACCATGCAGAAAAGTTTCTGTGCTGTCTGCAACAGTGACTTTTTACTGGAAGCGACTCTGCTGCTTGATGCAAGTGTTTATTCTGGTAGGGCAAACATGACCCCGGTGGAAATTCCTGCATACAAACCGCAAAATATACCAGATTGCAGAAGGCTCGGCGTCTTCCATATCAATTGCATAAAAAGTGTGACTTTAAGGAAGTTATGTACTTAAAATATATCAAGGTCTGTGCTTTGGGAACTACTAGAAATAGGACTTCTGCTTTCTTTCTGCTGAGGTTTAAAGTGTATGTCAGGGCAAAAAAAAAAATGCAATATTAGCTTTTTTCTGTGGGCCGAGTGGTGTCAGCCCTGCCCAGCTGTCTTTGCTAAGCTAAATTAGACCTTTCTGAATGGTCCCACCATCTTCTGAGACCTCTGTGTGTCTCCCAGAAGGCAGCGGGGGTACTGTGATCATCACCGTGCGGCAATCCTACCAGTGGGAGCGGGTACCTGTCAAAACCAGGTCCCACTGGTAAGATTGCTGCACTGTACCACTCCCCCCCTGCGTCCTCCATTTTGTTGCTTAAAGCAGAGCTCCATCCAAAAGGGGAAGCTCTGCTTGTTCTCACCCCAGGTGTCAAAACCAGGTACCCACTCCCCCTCCTCCCCAAAAAGAGCCAAATGTGGCAGGGGGGTGGAGAATGAGAACAAGCAGAGCTTCCCCTTTTGGGTGGAGCTCCTCTTTAAGCAACAAAATGGTGGACACAGGGGGAGAATGGTACCAACCCACTTGAAGCAATGCATCACTTTCTTTTTTTCTATTCTATCTGGAAAATTATTGCATTCAGAAAGATTTTATATTATTAAAGCAGAGCTAAAAGACAAAACTTGTTATTAATAGTTTTGGATAGAGTAACGGAGGGTTATAATCTCCATCTGTGCCCCATTGTGGAGATTTTACTTCCTGTCCCATAACCAAAACAGGAAGTGAAAGAAAATCTCTAGAAAATGAGGGAATCCCTGATGTCCCCCATTGTAAGATTTCCCTTCTGCTCCTCTTCAGATGACAACCCTTCTAAATCTACCCCTTTTTTTGCAGGTGCTGGCCTTTTTAGTCACGCTAACTGAGGTACCTGTGGGAAAGAGTTAAAAGGTGCGATCCTGGAAAAAGAAACGCTACATGAAAACAAGCCGCGATCCCCCAGAGTGTAAAACGCAATCTTCGTAGTATCGGCCTTGTTATTACACCTGCAGCTGAGGAAAAAATGAAATGCTTTCCAGGCCTGGAACAGCCTAAGGCCGGGCATCTGTTTTTCAGGAGCATCAAAGGCGAGGAGGAAACCGGAGAGGAACCAGGGTCTGCAAATGTGCCAGCTGGGAGGAGAATCCAGAGAACCAACTACCCGCGTGTTTAGGGATAGAAGAATTACCAGGTTAAGCGCTCATTCACACGACAGGTTCACACCTATTTGGCCATTTTAAAACATTCGCTGTACAGCATTAATGCATGTGTTTGCAGTGCATTTTTGATGTGTTATTATGCGTTTTTTATGCATTTTTTGTTTGGACAATGAGCACCAATGGACTTTGGAAGGATATATGAAATGTGAGCAATCTAAGAGCTTGTGTACACTGTATTCCCCGCATTCAATGTACTGTTCTGCGTGTGTCCGGCAATTGAACTTTATGAGATTTCCGTGTAACATCTCAATAAAGTTTGCTTAAAGAAAAACAAAAAGGGCAAACAATGCAATCCGACGAGCTCAGCGCATCATGATTGCACTGATCTAAGTCCGATCACAGTACACATGTGCAGCAGCTGGTGTGAACCAGTCATCCGAAGGAGAGCAGCAACGACAACCTTGGTATAGTCACCATAACGCTTTCCTTGAAGGCTCATTTACAATACTTGTGTTCATTGCAACAGAACGACAATGCAATCTGCCTTGTTTCCTATGGCGTCATTTCATACTACTGTGCTGCGGTTGCGAAAAAAGTAGTATGGTCGCATCCCAACACCGCTGTGTAAATTTAATGAAATATCTCCTATGACATTTTAATAATGTTCTAAGAAAAAATAAACAGTAAACAGTAAACAGTGCAATGTACTGGAATAGAATGGACGCTTCAGCGCAGTGTCCTCCCATTGCACACCAGCAGCCGTGTGATCAGCCCTGAACCTATTCAGTCGAGGTATCCACTCTAGGGTTCTAGTCCCTTTCTGAGCGGCGGCCATAAGACATGAAATCTGCTGAATTCAATGTTCTTTTCATTGCGGTTTCCACCAGTCCGTGCTTCTGTAATTACATATCTCCCACTTGTTTCACTTCTTGCTTTGGCAGGCTGTTTTGCATAAGAGCAGTGAGCTAGAAGTGGAATTCTGTGACTACTAACTCGTTCGTGGAAAAGTACCTCAGCTCTCTAGGCCTCGCACTCTCTAGTGTTTACTTTTTAATTTTCCGCCCACCCCCCCCCCCCCCCCCCCCCATAAGCGCCATTCATTTTTTGTAGGATAAATTAAAGATCTGACTGAAATGGTGGAAACAAGTTATAAGATTCACTCATGAACAGTTTTCACCAGGAGGTGGGGGGAAATCTAACAGGGACACGGATTTAGTGACCACGGTCAATGGTCAGATTTCCCCCTCAATAAAAAAGGAGAATTCTTCTCACTTCCAGTTAAGTTCTCTGGACAGAACTGAGAGGAAATCTCCCAAAGGGGACAGAAATAAAAGGCCGACAGAGGTCGTCAACCATCTAAAACTAAAGCAAAGTGTTGGTTGGAGTGACCGTTTCAAAGGTCAGAGCATCTAAAAATGTAAATTTGCAGTTTGCCAGTATAAATGCCAATGTATGTATGAATGTATGTAATAATTATTTTTTTCTTAATTTTAGATAGGGAATTTAGGGATTTTATGGCATTGTTAGAGCCCCTGTTAGTTGCATTTGTTCCCTTTTTGTCCCACTGTAGAGATTTTCCTTCACTTCCTGTTCTGGAGAGTCAACAGGAAGAGGAGAGTTAACAGGAAGTGAGGAAATCTCTCCAAAGTGAGAAAACTTCTCCTCATGTTAGATGGCTTAGTTGTAAACTAAGTAGTAGAGTATGATTGGCACCGCGTTTTATTTTTTCCTGCGTGTCTATTGGTGAGATTTTGATTTACCTTCACTTCCTGTTATGTAAAGTCCACAGAAAGGGAAAATAAAATGAAGGTGAGGTGAGCTCTCAAGTTTATAGCTTGGTTTTAGATTAGAGTAGGGAATGGCTGGAAGTCACTTTATTTTTTCCTGTCCATGTCCCATTCAGGAGACATCCATTCACTTCCTGTTCTGAAGAGACAACAGGAAGAGGAAACCTCTCCGAAGTGGAGAAAATTCTCGTGTTAGATGGCTTTGTTTTTGGATAAAGTAGGAGAAAGTAACGTTTATTATTCCGGTCTGTGTCCCATTGGGGAAATTTACCATTGCTTCCTGTTCTGGAGAGTCAACAGGAACTGAAAAGGTAAACTCTCTGACGTAAGGAGAGTTCTCCTGTTAGGAGCTTGTATTGGATAGAGTAGGAAATGGCACAATTTTTTCCTATCCATGCCTCCTTATGGAGATTTGCCTTTGCTTCCTTTTCTGGAGAGTCAACAGGAAGTGAGAGGAAATCTCTCCAAAGTAAGAAGACTTCCCCATGTTAGCCAGCTTAGTTTTAGTGTAGGAGAAAGGTTAAATTAAAGTGGCTTTCTGTGTTCCATAGGGGAGATTTACCTTTGCCTCCTGCTCCGGAAAATCAACAGGAAGTGAGAAAAAATCTCCATGAATGGAGGAGAAATCTCAAGTTGGACAGCTGTCACCAGAAATAGTTATCCTTACTTCCATTTCCCCTGACTACTGTAAAATTGTGGATTTCCCTTCCCTTTCTCCAATTGGTCAACAGAACAAATATGCGCAATTCTCCCTGGGAGGGGGCCAAGCAACAAAAACCTGACAGGGGGTCCTAACCTTCCCTACTCTCCATACATATACTTTAACTTTTACGCTATCCAATTATTTGTATTTCTTTTTCGCAGCCAAAAAGTATCTACCTACGTTTTCCGCAAGAATGACACCAAACGGCACACTCCTCGCACTGATCTACATTCACTTATGTTTAAATAACATTTTGATGTTTTTGCAGATATTTATTTTTCTTTTTTTGGTCCTAAGAAGGCCGAACCTCCCGCAGAGGCCCAGGAATCTGCAGCTGAAAAAGTCCTTCCAGCCAAAAATAATAAACTTGATTCCGAAGAGAAGGGGCGGAGACAGCAATGCGCCGTCCTGGAATTCAGTCCATCATATGGCTCTTTTAAGATCCTTCCTGCAATGCATTTAACCTCCTTAAAAAACGTACGGTTTACCAGAAGATTGAAAACAGTCGCTAGTAAAAGAGGCTTACAGTTCTATAAAATTTTAAGACGCCTCCAAAGTGTTCCTCATCCTTTGTTTCCTCAACGCAACAAGATGCTGTGGTAAGACAAATATATATTGTGGTTAAAATAACACCCACAGCATATTTCCTATTCGCTCAGATCATTTTCATTTAAGAGGAGATAAGGCGCAGTGTGCAGCCAAAGGTCGCAGAAGGTAAATATTAAACCTGACAACAGATAAGGCCGAAAATACTACAGCTGCCCTTTCTCAGGCTCCTGGAAATGTTATAATCTCTGCCAGGCAAAGAGGACCCATCCGTGTGTCACCTGCACAACATCTGCATGCCAGCGCTGGCATTTAAATTATGAACACAACCAAAGCAAAATGCATGCGGTAATGCAATGCAAAAAATGCACGACTGTGTGTGTGTGGCATTATGCTTCA
Source organism: Lithobates sylvaticus (assembly GCA_028564925.1). Taxonomy (NCBI): domain Eukaryota; kingdom Metazoa; phylum Chordata; class Amphibia; order Anura; family Ranidae; genus Lithobates; species Lithobates sylvaticus. The sequence continues at coordinate 107,495,706 of CM053033.1, read as the reverse complement.
GACCAATCTGAATGTGCCCAAAATGTATGGATAGCGTGGGGAAGAGTTGGGAGCCCCGGTTTTTACTGCCATCAGGGTCTCCTTTAAAGCTCGTTCACGCTTGCGATTAGAGGGGGGTGGTAAAAACACATTAACACACGCTGCAAAGGCAGTGGTCAGTGGTGTAAACGTGCCACGGCTGCAATACTTTGCGGCCACAGTAAAAATGTAAACGCAATGCCGCCCGTTGAATGCAAAAAGTAGGTGCATGGGACCACCCCAGTAGAGGGTTAAAACATGTGGTGAGGAGGTGATATCTCGCCTCCTCACCGCCTGTCAAACGCCCCATTTCAGAGAGTCCTCGCTGCATGCGTAAAAAAGAGATTTTCCACACTTTCTGTCCCGGTGACAACGCTTTTACCAAACAGGAAGTAAGGTAAAAATCTGCAACATGACAACAGGCAGCAATACAAAGCTGACAGGGATTATAGTCATCCCATACTCTACTGCTGCTGGAGAGTTCACCTCACTTCCTGTCTGGTGAAAGCGCCATCGCCAGGACAGGAAGGTGTGAAAAATTTCTCTACCATAGCTCAAGATAGCAAAAAAAAAAAACTGAGATGTTCTAACCCATAATAATAAAAATGGCTAAAACATACACTTTGGGCCTACCCTGCCAGTCCCATGACAGTGTATTACCACACACACACACACACACACACACACACACACACACACACACAGTGGTATTTTGCAAATTAACTTAAATTGGGTTAAGGCAAAAAACAAACAAACATTCATACATGCCTTCCAAACAGTTCCACGCATCTATAATCATTTCCTCTATCCCTCATGGTAACATATCATATTTACCTTGCCTAGAAACACCAGGGTGTATTAATTAATCGGTTGCTTTGGGTTACCCAGACAGACAATCTCTTCCTTCATACATGAGGTAAAATAACTGAAACATGATGCCAATATGGCTGTCGCTTCGGCTCCCTCTGCATTCTAGATGCCCGGGGAAGATGACTGGGATTAGCAACACGTCAAACACCATGTGAATATCCCTTTGACTATCTAATACAAATAACACCATCAGACTAGAACAAAAAGCGCATTGTCCTCCTTGTTGTTTGTGATTGTGATGTTTACACACATATCACTGTGACACCATGACATGAGAGAAAATGGTTTTTGGCCATCAGCACATTAGCAAAGACAATACTGAACAATCCAGAAAAAAAAAAACAAGATCACAGAATACGGCACACAATGGCAATTAGGCAACGTGATAATTGGGTGCTCACACTGCCAAGGTAATGGGAGTTCAGAAGACCCAAAGCATGATGTCACTGGCAGAACAATGACCTCATCAAATCAAATCACCTAGACAAGCAGGAGGAAAGAAACATTCATTTAATCAGAGGGAACAGCTGTTATTCTGAGGCTGGCAGGCATTGTAACACCTAGGTTGCCAAGGTGCTGCTAATTCATCAAGTGATATGTTGGAATCCTTTTAGCATCGAATTTATAATGAAGGCATGCTAGAATTACCACCTTCCCACTGCTAGTGAAAGGGCCATTCCAACAATGCAAACAAATCCAAACTTTGTAGTGCGCTTTGCTGATAACGTATAGTTTCGCCCAAAACTTAATTTTCTTTGCATTTTGGATAGAGTGGGGAAGGGTCCAACTATGTCATGGATTTTTTTGCTGCCTGTGTCCCAGATGGGGAGATTTTCTTCTCACTTCCTGTGGTGTCACTGGTCTAGGAATTAAGAGGAAATACTGTATCTACAGCGAGCACACAAACACTTAGGGACCTGTATATAGCAGACACTGCTATCCACTGCACACAGCACCATTTACTCTAAACTGAACCAGCATATTAAGAGTCATTCAAAAAACGCCGGCTGCGGTGTCTATGCCACACATATTACGAGTCATTCATAAAATGAATGCCACAGTGAGGAGTCATTCATAAAATTCAGACTGCGGTGTGGAGTTCGCACTATTTTACACTGCGCCAGAATATTACGAATCATTCATAAAATGCAAGTCTTGGTGTGTGGACCCCACACCTTTTACTTTAGTGTGGAGCTCACACTATTTACACTATGCCAGTGTATTACAAGTCATTCATAAAATGCAGGCTGCGGTGTGGAGCCTGCACCTTTTACTCTACACTGCGCCAGCATATTACAAGTAATTCATAAAATGATGGCCGCGGTGTGGAGTCCACACTATTTACATTATGCCAGTGTATTAGGAGCCATTCATAAAATGCAGGCTGCAGTGTGGAATCTGCACGGTTTACACTGCGCCAGTGTATTACGAGTCATTCATAAAATGAAAGCCGTGGTGTGGAGCCCGCACCTTTTACTCTACACTGCACCAGCGTATTACAAGTAATTCATAAGATGATGGCCACGGTATAGAGTCCCCACCATTTACACTGCGTCAGTGTATTAGAAGTCATTCATAAAATGCAGGCCACGATGTGGAGCCTGCACCGGTTACTCTAAACAGCGCCAACAAATTACAAGTCATTCATAAAATGATGACTATCTGTAACTGCTGACTTAATTTTTTCCAGATAGTCTGAAGATCCTCTTTAATCTAAGCATGTTTTTGGAGTGTGCATGGAAACCAATGCAAGCACAGGGAGAACATGCAAACTCCATGTAGATAAATGTCCTGGCCGGGATTTTTACCATGGACCCCAGTGCTGACAGGCAGATACTAGCTACCATTCATTCATGGGGCTTTCTATGCTTCAGGACCCCTAGACAAGGAGGATCCATATCTGTAAAGCACAAGCGCTGGGGTTATGGCTGCAGTCAAGGCCATGGGCCCCTTGTTTTCTCAGGTTCCATCAGGTCAAATGATTGTCTTTTTTTCTGGAAATATATCCTGCCCCTCTAAAAATAATTGAATGAAAATTAATGTTCGTTTTGAAAATTTTGTCCATGTGTCATAAGTTTTTCAAGTTCCTAAGTCACCCCGTCATCAAACTTTACAGAACGATAGACAAAAGAAGCAGCTCTGGTCACATGCTGATGACTAGCGTGCCTTGAACACAGAACAGATAAAAGGCCCATAATACAATTTATTACCACCTTGAAAACGTAAGAGAACCTACGGACTATTCCCTTTGGGGCTGTGCATTGGACTATTGTGTGCGAAAGAGGTTACATTGCAGGGAACCTCCAGTGACGTAAAAAATAGAATTACAGGTAGCACGCAAGCGGCAAAACATAATACAGTTTAAGAGGATCACACCCAACCTCCGACTCCTGTTACGAAAATATGTAATATATAACAAACAGACTAGACAATTAACTGCGTTAGGTATTGTATGAATGCTTTATGATGCGCCTTAAGAAAGGGTGGAGACCTGCTTGAGTAAAGTGGAACAAAAAAGGAGACAAAATGACGTTCAAAGTCCAAGCACTCTATTCCATGACGATAGGATGATATTTTGAGGTCAGTTTGAATGCTTGCTGTATGGTTTTGCAAATGTGCATTGAAAAAACGTTCCAACAACGTATGAGGTAATATAATGCTAATTCCAGTTTACTTCCCCCCCCCCCCCCCCCCTCTATGCTAGACAAACGTTAAAATGAAACTGGCCAAAACCTTTCTTTGGGGTTTTGGCTAGAGTTTGGATGGTGTAGAATCTCTGCTGTGGTCTACATCCCTATTGGGGGCCTAAAATATTGAAACTGCCAATTAGGCTATTTGTGCTGAGGAGCTACAAAGTTTTTTTATTACATTAAAGGAAAGCCCCTTTACTTCTTGCCCCAATGACAATGTTAGGGCGATTCTCCCTAAAGGTAGCGGGTAATCACATCTTTGATAGATGTCCTCCTTGTAAGAGAATTTCCTCTACCCCATCGTTGGTAAAAGATGTACATTTTGGGTTTCCTCTTTCGGCTCCAGTGACAACGATGACCAGGACAAAATAGCAAAAAAGGTAGATCTCCCCAAGGGGGGTGAAGACAATAAAAACTTTTGGACATGGCAACCCTTCCGCATTCCATCCAAATTCTGTACATGTTGTTTGGAGTTATACTCTAGTGTTAATAAGTCATTGAATACTAACCAAGACCAAAATGTGCACCCTACTCCATAACTCAAGAGGAGGTTTGACATTGCGCATTTCAATCAATCAGATCACACCGTGATACTCAAGGGGAAGGATGGGGCAAGACGGAGAAGGGAAGGGATCGCCCCAAGACCGAGAAGGGAAGGGATCGCCCCAAGACCGAGAAGGGAAGGGATCGCCCCAAGACCGAGAAGGGAAGGGATCGCCCCAAGACCGAGAAGGGAAGGGATCGCCCCAAGACCGAGAAGGGAAGGGATCGCCCCAAGACCGAGAAGGGATCGCCCCAAGACCGAGAAGGGAAGGGATCTCCCCAAGACCGAGAAGGGAAGGGATCTATATACTAAGGGCAACCAGAAAACGTAAACACTAAGGGGGCATATTCTTCATGTTTCAAGTGCAGAATGGGAAAAATAAACTGAGAGAATTTTTCCTTTGGGCACCTCTGCTTTTTATTGATCTTTTGCTCCTCGGTTTTCATCATGTATATGTGCTTGGCCAAACCAGAGTGTTAATAAAGCCATCACGCGCCCTTGGAAACACTGCAGTCAGCAGAAAGGCCTTTCCTCTCACTCCAATTCCTGTATCCCGGAGAGAGAGAGAGGAGAGAAAGGATGCAGAGGAATTTGGTGAGGCAGATGAGAACGAAAGCAGCATCTGCAAAGTATTAGCAGGCCCATGTCATTTGTAGGGGGTGGGGAAGAGGGCAGACCACAAAACTCATTCTCCACCCTTTGAACTCCATGGAGTATAAACAAAAGCCTCTGCTTTCTCTGCTTTCTCTGGCGTTTTAACCTCCTGGTGACTGCCATGCTCAGAGTGCCCTACTTACGAAAGCAGAGTTATTTTCTCCAATCAGGAATAAATCGCCCTTACATTCATTTTGGTACACCTAAAGAAGACTGTACAATCAGACGGTCAATGAAAAACGTCTAAGTGATCTTCATTGGAAACAGCCTAATCTGTACTCTATAGTTAGGTCAGCTGCACACTGGCAACCAGATTCCATCATTCATTGGTTGCCAGATTTTAGGAATTCCAGAGAACCTGGTTGGCTGTATCAACAGCAGCTCTAATCCTGCCCATTTTTTGCTCAAATGGTCTTGATATTCTGCCAGTATAGGATAAAAAAATAATAATAATTGTATTGGTTGCTACAGTCAAGATCACACCTGAGCGGTTTGTAACTTGAAGTACAAATACAAACAAAAACACATGTTTCAGGTGCTCCCATAATAAAATCTATTTATAATAAAGTCTATGGGACCAAAAACTTATGATTCTGCCCCAAAGGAGCTCCTGTACAAGCTTCAATCCCCAAAAAAAAAAAAATGCACAAAAAATGAATGGCCTCAAAATTGCCTAACATGCGCTACGCTCAAGTATGGATGTGAGCTAGAACAATTTGCTAAATAAGATCAGCCACTGACATCATGTGACTACCACCTAACAAAGCCAACTATGTTCATTATGGTCAAAGGTGGTACATCTACAGGACTCCGTGGCCTCTGAACACACATCCTAGTCAACCACATTATGAAACCATCTAAAATCCAGGACTGTCAGGACTACAGTCTGGTCTTCTAAGAAAAGGCTGGAAAAGTGGCATATACCCAGGCCGGAAACGCGTCCGCCTGTACAAAACAACTGCGCGTATTGCGTCATTCTACGGAAGGGCCGTGAGCTGGACCTTCAAGTCTGAGAAACAATATTATTAGGATTTTGCTGTCCAAAAGGACTAAGGATCAACTTTCCCTGCGAGTCTAAAGGGATTCTATTTTTGCAAGTAGCCATAGGAAACGCAGATGCATCCTCCTATACAACAAATACATCAACAATGACACACATATTGTGTGTGTGTTAGTGCAGCAGCTGTGTGACGCCTTTGGCAAGGGCTTTGTGTTATCCTTTTAATGCGATCCACGATTCCTTTAAAGCGAAAGCAATCACAGCTCTCTGCCACAGATGCATCCCATTAGCTGGGAGATGAGCACAAACAACCTTTTAAAGTATTTTTTGCTATACGGGAGCCTTATATATGTCATCGTTTAGTGCCGATGGGCCCTTAAAACGCAACCATACCATCTGGAAAAATCTGATACGGTAAATGCAAGGAAATGAAATCAGCAAGTTTGTAAACGGTGCTCACAAACTTGATATGCCCCTACAGGCTCTTGAAGTAACCAGCTTGTGCAGACTGAGGAATGCTCATACTCAGCTCATTGCCATGGGAAAACAGCGTACACAGCTGTATATAATTAAAGCTAGCATAGACACTACTTTGTATTTACGTATATTTAGGAACGGCATCAAGCTAAAATTTGTACATTTCCCACTGGGCACACTGCCAGGTTCAAGAGCCTATACGGGCATAACAGATCAAACAAAACAGAACACACAGCCAAATACCAAGTTGGTTTGCTTTTACCTAATATACAAAAATCTAATTTGCTCAGAAAACTGTTTCTCAACTTGCTCCCACAATCCTTTGTAGATAGCCATAAACTCCAATCTGTTGAAAGAAAATTCGATTTTTTTTTGCACAAACAAAATAGAAGTGAGGCATTGTCCCAAACATACCATAACGTGTACCATAATCCCACTGCCCAGATGACCCCACAAAGCCAACCATCACTGCGGCCACCAACGTCAAGGAACTCTAAAGGCTGTCATAGAAGACTCAAAATTTGGCCACTTCCTGCTGAATTAGCCAACATTCAAACTGTAGGTGGCCCCGTTGGCACCAACAAACTGACTTTAAATCTTTCAACTTCAATCAACTGTTGCTGAAGAGACCAGGTAGAAAATGTTGTACCAAACAGGGACTTCATTGAATCAAATACAATAGTCGGGAGGGTTTAGTGTGGATGGAGGAGTCTAGTAGATTTCTCTCATTCAACCCTTGGCCATCCATGCATATATGGATAGATTTATCCAATATCTTATAGGTTACCATAGGTTGGCGGACTGTCAAACTGACCATAAAGTGATCGAAATATGTCCGATTTAGCAGGAAGCTGCTGAACGAATCAGGGTCTGGTAGTTCCCACTCCACAGTCAATCGTTTGAAGGGACATGTTGGAAAAGATTCCTTGATGAGTGGCTGCCATTGTCAGAAAACCTTGTACCAGTAGGGGGATTCCTCTATACCAGTGATGGTGAACCTTGGTACCCCCAGATGTTTTGGAACTACATTTTCATTTTTTATTATGCTAAATGCACTCTGCAGTGTAGTTGAGCATCATGAGAAATGTAGTTCCATGGGCATGCTGAATGAGCGATCAACTTGTGTACAACCAGCCTGTTGGGTTTCACATGCGATTATTGCTAGCAGCTGTTATAGCTGCTAGCAATAAACAGTGTGTTCTCCCAGTGGGGATGGCTTCCCCTGCCGGGAGAATGGCTCTGCAGGGATTCCTGTTAGCACTGTTGCAGGAAAGAAATTTGCTCTGTGCTTGCTTTAGTTTGGTGACTTTTAGAGCACTCATCAGAAGGTTACTCCATGTCCCATTATCTACACATGTTCAAATCTTTGCTTTTCAGAACAAACACATGGCATCCATCCACCACCCCTCCAACCTTTTCACGTTATCTTGACATCCTCTTATCTCTTTCTCAGGCTCCAAGATTACACCGTAAACTCCAAACCTTAAAATCTGCATACATTGATTATAGCATTATAAACCCACACAGCCATTCTCTGAATGTATACACAACAATCCCACAAGTTTATTACACCTTTTACATATAGAGCTCTGCTCTCAGATATCGTGTTAAAAATTGCTAAAAAGGCCGATCAGTATCTCTAAAGTGGTTAATATGCACAAAAAAGGTATTTTATCCAAAACTTTCATCTTGAGCCTTTAGGCCTTTTAAAGTCAACCTTCGTAAAGAGCCTATTAGAGGCTTATCTGTTCTGTAATGGCTAGAGGGGGAAAGTCACACGAATGCCATAACTGTACAAGGTAGCATCGCTGACATTGCTAAAATTCTCTCTGTATGTGGACTTGGTCACAGAGCATAGCCGGCTCCGTCATCACATGAAATATTTTATTATTCACTTCCACTGTCACAGGCGCAATCCTCTCACCCTGATGGCGTCATTCTTTCGATCCCAAAAATGACCCCAATAAGAGCAGTTTGTGTAGATGGTCTCAACGGGACTCGTTTGAAGTGTCCTTTAGCCCCTTTTCACAACGGCGTGCATTTGACATGTCAAATCGCAGCCTTTGGCTGGCAACGGCACTGTCCCAATCAGGCTTTGCAGCGCCGCACCAATTTCCGAAAGTAGGTCATGCACTCTTTTGGCGACTTTGGGGGCCCCAAACGTCATGCGATTCTGCAGCGACTGTCGCATGGCAAACAACCACGTGAAGCTTGCTGCCCGAAAAGGAACAGGAGCTTCTTTTTGGGCAACAAACCCACATAGGGCAGCCCATTCAAGTGAATAGGCTGGTCCTATGCGACACACAAAATTGCAAAAAAATAAAAAATTACCAGTGGGAAAAATTGTTCTCGCTATGCAAAGGTGTGAACAGGGCCTGAAGTTCTGTTGCAAAACGTTTAAAAAAAAAAAAATGTGCTGGTTGTTGACGTTAGAAGGCTAGTGGGCTGCCAAGATCGGTTCAGGAAAACTGAAATTTCAATGCCTGTGTTATAAATGAAGATGGACTTCTCCACAGTGTCTACAGCTACAAAGGTGAATGAGGGCCTGTTTTAAAGCAGAAGTAAACTGCCAGAGCAACTGCTAAAATTTGGCTCCATGCAACCCTTTCGCCCTAATACTTTGGTATGGACACAGAAGAACACATTATGGCAGATTTCCCAAGCAAAGTAACCCTTTCCAGCACTGTAATGTCTGCATTCTCGTCCATGACAGGTGCTTGCATCTTCACCTGGTCTTATTCTGAGTCGAAGACTGTTTCTGTCTTCAATTGGCAGTGCATATGCCTGGGAGTTAGCCCGGTTCACACTATATACTCACATATGATGCGGCTGAAATGGGCTGAAATCACACCGTATGGCACCAAAAAAGTGCAGGCACCTTTTTTGGAGCTGCACCACAACTGCGCTGAATGACCGTTTTGTACCATGCAGGCAAACCGCACTGCATCTGCGATCCTATTGACACTCGCAGCAGATTGCAATGCAGGACACATACACATGCAGGACACATATGTGTGAACCAAGGCTTGCTCTGTCCTGGCAAAGAATTGCGACGGGACAGTACACATGCCCAGGTCAAGGTACACAGCTTTTCATTACTATACAACAGGGGTCTCCAAACTGTGGCCCGGGGGCCAGATGCAGCCCTTTGCTTGCTTTAATGCTGCCCTTGGGGCACTGTTTCATCCACTGATAACAATGGGATATAATCCCCCCCCCCCCCCCACCTACACCAATGAAGGGACACAATTCCTCCCAATGACACTAATGATGGGGTCCAATTCCTCCCACTGACACCAAAGATGGGGCACAATTCCTCCCAGTGAGAGAAATGATGAACCATTATTTTTTTCTCACTGATGTCAGGGCCTTTTCTACTCCCAATGGCCACAGTCTGGCCCCCCTGTAAACTGGCCCTTTGTTTAGAAAGTTTGGAGACCCCTGCTATACAACAATCAGGAGCTGGTAGAATGAGTTCCCCAATCACAGTGATCACATGACTGGAAAGCCCACGTAACGCCTCTGGCAGTAACATCTCTTAATAGACCGGCTCCTGATTTCGGACAGGGGTTAAAAACATCTCCAACCAGGACAACACAGAAAGAAAAATCACATCAAATGCACCCATGTACCTAGGTGTGCAGGTGACTGGCTACTGCAATCCTTCTCTGCATTTTCCTGAACACAAGCCCTCGGGTGGTGCTGCACAAAACGCAGCGTTCAGAGACAAACCCCATCCACAGGAGCCCTCACTAATCTGAACTGACAACCGAGACAGGACAAAACTCCTTCTAGGAATGCTGAAGACATCCTAATCATACCTGGCCTCCTCCACCTTCCCAGCAGGACTCCACAAACCAAAACCACAATGCCCCGGGGCAGGGATAATCAATGGGCCAGGGTTTGCCAGGAGGCACAACTTCAACCACAGACCAAACCAGCTAACGGTGTCCTAAGTGGTTAAAAGGATCTATTGTGTTTCTTGGATCCGGAGGAAGGAACATAAAAGCAGAGCCTCTCAGGCTTATCCCACAACTAGTGATAGATGTTGGAAGTCAGGTCTTCATCAAAGGCTATAAATGGAAAATAAAAGGGATATAGCAATGGGCACAAGTCCAAAACCACCAAAACACCAGAGGGACCATCTGACCTGATCTGAGGAGAGGAAGACAACACTATACAGTATATACACGCCTGTATATTGGTAGTAATGCAATCACTGTAACAAGGTTGGCCATCCTTTTCTCATAGGATCACTATGGAGCACAGTGCTGAACAACAGAATTCTAAATACAGATGGCCATACACGTAACAATCTGATTGAGCAATCGATAATAGGATCAGATCTATGAATTATTGACAAGACACCTACTACGCCATCGATCCATTTCAAGCAAAAATGTATGTAAAATGATTTCAGTTGGTCAGGATAGGAAATCTGTTCATAGGAAAGTAGATAATTCAATATGATTGTTTAGCCACATTGGATTTTGTCATGCGATTTGACACATCAAATCGCATGACAAATCGCACCCTATTGCTGGCAATTGCACTGTTCAAATCGGTGCGCCGCCGACTTTGCGGTGTCACACCGATTTAAAAAAAAGTTCCTGCACTACTTTTGGCGATTTCAGGTGCGACTTGCATAGACACTTGTGCATGAAGCTGCACAGAGGTCTTCCTAGTCACACTGGAAGTCGCACTGACATTCGGCTTTGAAATCGTACGATTTTAGATGAAGTCGCACGACTTCAAAAGCCGCAGTCAATGTGAACGAGGGCTAAGAGTATGGCATATCAAACTACCGTTTCGATTTTCCGATCAGACAGTAAATCAGAAATACGATCGTATATCAAATGATTCCATGTAGGGCCGCCATAGAGAAGACAGAGGAAAGGTAAAGCTGCCCACATTTCAGGCAATTCCTGCTGAATTGGGTGAAATTCGCTCCATGGGTGGTCCTGACAGTAACACCTGGATGGTTAGATCATTTTTTTAAATGGAGGTCTGTGGAAGGAGTTGGGAAGAAAATTGTTGACTGAACAGCGCCGGCATCCAATCACGTGCAGCCACTGTTTGGGTGTTCTGACAGCTGTCAGAATGCGATAGCCAGCAGTGAGAGATCTGTCATTCTGCGCAGTTTAGCGAGATGGAGGAATCTGTTTGATTTCTTTCAATCGTCTGCAGGCTGAATGAAAGAAATCCTATGGCCGGCTTTGCTTTAATTTACCAACCGGGATTAGTGCTCTTGGTTATGTAACCAACATTCCCATCCTACACATGTTCCTGCAATAGGCAAGAGGTAGGTGGGAGCTGCAGCAACTACCTGCTGGAGACTGGTGACATCACAAGTTACTGCACACCATGGATCTTCAACTTTACCATTGTGAACCCCTGGAATAAGAGGCGATTGGCCGCAGCATGGGTACAGCGTGGCGAATTCCGATGCCACTGCGACTTGCATAGACTTCTGTTAAATATAGTGACCAAGGACCCAGATTGCAAGGAATCTTGCGGAGACACATCCGGTCCCCTAAAAGCGGAGAACCCCTTTAAAACAAAGAAATCCTCCATTGAGTGGAGTGGGGGTGATATTTTGCCCTCGTTCCCCTAGGGGTGATGTGAGTGCAATGTGCAGTATTACGATGGTCTCCCTTTAATCCTGGCGTTGGCACCTTGTGCCGTCTCCCCCTCCTCGCTTTGATCACTTAATAATCCCTCTGGCAGCCGGGGTCTCTGGAAAGGCGCGGTGCCCAATAAACCCATCCATGTGCTTTTTCCATCCAGTGTAATCCATTCGTGATTAAAATTCCATCCGCCACCACCGCCGCTTCCCCCGTCCCCTCTGGAGATCAATGCCGAAACTTGCTGCCAAACTTAAAGGGCAATGCCACCTCCCCCCCCCCCACAGTGATAAAAAATGTTATACCTCCCCTTCTGTACGGGCTCTTCAACCATCAATTGAGTCCAATGACCAATCAATATCTATCTCCCAAACGTTCTCCTAGACGCATCAATAAACTCCCTCCACATTTCAGTGGTCCCTCTAGATACCTCAAGAGCCTGAGTGTAGACTGGGGATCACCCGTACAAAGGGTCGTTTATTTTTATTTTTTTATTCCAATCTCTTTATATTGCCTATAAAAGCAGAGCAACAAACTGCCCATACACTGTACAATCTCCTTTAAATCTACCACCAGCTAAGACCTGGAAGTGCCTGCCTGATTGGATAGTTCTGGTATCTAAAAGGAGATTGTATAGTGTGTGGCCAGCCTCAGACTCGCTATACAATCAACTTTAGATATATCCAGGCAGACCCTTGTACTACATAGTACAATCACCTTTAGATCTACCAACAGCAATCTGATTGTATAGTGTGTGGCCAGGATTAGGGGGTAAACCCCCAGGATCAGGGATAAACCCCCAGGATCAGGGATAACCATACATGTCCCAATCTGGCCAAATAAACAACTTTATAACAACCATAGCTATGAAATGTAAGGACCACCCTAATGTCATCAGGTCATTTGTATCCAATCCAAAGTAGATTGTACAATCAGATTGTATGGTGTGTGGTCCCCATTAGACATTCATAATAATAAGTCTCCTTGTCACAATGACCGATCACCCATGACATGTTATCTAACACATCTGCCATCCAATGATCACCAATAACTAAGCGCTATCCTGGCCAGCAGAAGAAGGTACCCCCTTGCAGTGGTGGTGCCCCCTATAGATCGGTCATAGTTCTCACCTCCAGGGGGGGCAGGTCAGGGTCCAGCTGGGTGAAGCTGCTGAGCACCACAGGGCTGCTGTCCCCGGACACCTCCAGCCTCACCCCGTCCCATAGACTCCTCATCTTCCGGGAGGCTTCGAACATCTTCTCCGGGGGGGTGCCCTTCTCATGGTGGGGCTCCAATAACATCAGCAGGATCATGGGGGAGTCCGATCAGATCAACATGTCCAACAGGGGAGCGCCTCCTGTCACCCCTCCTAATGTCCTGTATATGGAGCGCTCCGGATCGATGTATGGAGAGTGTGTATACAATGTATCTATGTCCTCCTCCGGGATCTCCGATCTTCTTCTATACTCACTTCTCTGCACACAGGAGACTTGCCATTCTCATTGGCATACAGGACACGCCCACCCAGTGACGCCTCTCTGCCTGTCGTCACCCCTCCCATACAGAATGAGAAGAGAATGGGAGGGGGGAAGAGGGCCCGAGAGAACGCTGGGAGCCGGTGTTCTGCCGATATGGTTCCCCTCGGCGGATTGGTGTAGATCCGTACTGCGCATGCGCGGCGAAATTCCGAAAACTACCGAAGCTAAAGAGATGCGAGGGAAGTATACACCGCGCACGCGCAGTCGGCGTACAAGACGATGCCGCACGCTACCGATGCTGGCGCTACTCTGCAAGAGGAGTCTCAGTGTAAGGGGCAGGTCTATTAGTGTAAGCAAGGGGCAAGGGCAAAATAAAAATAAATAGTTTAGCTGTGGATATAGAAGAGAGTAATAGAAAACGTGTTTTTAGAGCTATCTGTGGGGTTTTCCCTTTCAATTAGGAGTGTATTTTTTTAAACTTTTTTTTTTTTTTTTTTTAACAAACAAGATCAGCTGTGCGGTGTCCACTTCACTCGCATCTGTTTCGGTTCGGCAATTTCCGGAAGATGCCTAGCCATTCGTACTGCGCATGCGCAGTACAGAGAGGAACCAAGCCGCCAGGGGAACTAACTCGGCAAGACACCGGATCGATTTTACATGGCCACGCCCAGGGGCTGTACGGGGCGGGGAGAGCGGGGATCGCTGGATGATGTGAGCTGTACTAGTGTCTCCTGCTGGGGCTCCATTGTAGCTATAAAGTAATAATGTGTCCAAATACAATGTACACATAATATTAATAATAATAATAGACAACTTCAAATAAATGTACACCCCCTATTAATACACCTTCTAATATAAAAATATACTACTAACAAAATTGTACACCTAGTATAAAATGTACATATTTTAATATAAAAATATAATAATATAAAATGTGCACCTAGTATAAAAATATAAAATAAAACGTGCACCTAATGTAACAATATAATAATATGAAATGTGCACCCAGTATGAAAATATAATAAAACTTCTAATATAATAATATAAAGTGTACACCTTCTAATAAAAAATGTACACTTTCTAATATAAAAATACAATAATATAAAATGTTGACATTCTAATATAAAAATAGAATATAAAATGTACACCTTCTAATATAAAAATATAATAATAATATAAAATGTGCAATTTTTAATATAAAAAAAAATGTACACCTTCTGATATAAAAATGTAAGAATGTAAAATGTGCACCTTCTAATATAAAAATATAATATAAAATGTACACCATCTAATATAAAAATATTATAATATAAAATGTTGACATTCTAATATAAAAATATAATATAGAATGTACACCTTCTAATATAAAAATATTATCATATAAAATGTACACCTAATATAAAAATATAATAATATAAAATGTGCACCTTTTAATATAAAAAAATGCACACCTTCTGATATAAAAATGTAAGAATGTAAAATGTGCATCTTCTAATATAAAAATATTATAATATAAAATGTTGACATTCTAATATAAAAATGTAATATAAAATGTACACCTTCTAATATAAAAATATTATAATATAAAATGTACACCCAATATAAAAATATAAAATGTGCACCTTTAAATATATTAAAAAAAAAAAAAAAATGTACACCTTCTGATATAAAAATGTAAAAATATAAAATGTGCACCTTCTAATATAAATTTATACACTATAAAATGTGGAGGAGCTGTGTTTCTGGTTTCCAATTCAAGTGAGTTTCAACCAAAAGGGAAAGTTCTGCTCTTCCTCCAACTCACCCCCATCCCCTCCACCTCTGCCACATTTGGATTTTTATTTTTTTTTTTTGAGGGGGGGGGGGGGTACCTTATTTTAACAGGTACCTGCTCCCACTTCCACTTGGATCACCGTGGTGGATCTGCCCAGGAAATTCTCCTCCTCACCTTCCTGCCTGCAGCCTTCTGGGACACATCAGAAGGTCCAAGAAAGTAATGTCACCAGCACACCAGATTCTCCAAAAAATGGGTCCAAAGCTTTAATCAGCAATCACATTATTACAGCAAAAAGCAAAGTTTCGGAGCCACGTAGGACCCCTTCATCAGGCATGTGCCCACGTGTCACATGCCTGATGAAGGGGTCCAGCATGGCTCCGAAATGTAGCTTTTTGCTGTAACGATGTGATCGCTGATTAAAGCTTTGGACCCATTTTTTGGAGATCCTGGTGTGCTGGTGGCATTACTTTCTTTGACTACACACGGTTCCAGCTGGTGGTCGCTCCGGGCACCCACTGATAGATACAGCCAGCTAAACAGGAATGTGTGCGTTGGGACTATTGCATTGGAACATCACAGGTCCATTCACAAACCTCAGTGTGACTTGCACAAGCTCAGTGGGCAGCTGGTTGGGAAGCTGCAAGGAGTCACAGTCAACATGCCTGTGCCAGGGACCGTTTGGGTGAGGGCAGCTCTGGATCCCTGAATTTTTGCAGAATTGACTGACGTTCTTTTTTAAAGTAGAACTTTTGCATAGAGTAAGGGGGGGGGGGGGGGTTATAAGCACTGTCAGGTTTTTTTTTGCCATCTGATTTCACTGTACTGTAGCCACTACAGGTAGTAATCACCAGCAGGGCCGTTTTTTCCACTGGGCACGCTGGGCAGTTGCCCGGGGGCCCCACTTGTCTGGAGGGCCCCATCCAGGGCCCATCCTCAGTGCTGCAATCTGCTGCTTAAGTTGACTGACTGCACTGGTTGCTCACTTGCTAGAATCGCCGACAGCCTGCACTGCAATTGTGCCCATCAAAGCTGCCACTATGCCCATCAAACACAGCCACTGTGCCCATCAAAGCTGCCACTGTGCCCATCAAACACAGCCACTGTGCCCATAAAAGCTGCCACTGTGCCCATCAAACGCAGCCACTGTGCCAATTAAATGCAGCCACTGTGCCCATTAAACACAGCCACTGTGCCCATTAAACACAGCCACTGTGCCCATCAAACGCAGCCATTGTGCCCATCAAAAGCTGTCACTGTGCCCATCAAACACAGCCACTGTGCTCATCAAACACAGCCACTGTGCCCATCAAAGCTGCCACTGTGCCCATCAAACACAGCCACTGTGATCATCAAACACAGTCACTGTGCCCATCAAAGCTGCCACCGTGCCCATCAAACACTGCCATTTTGCCCATCAAAGCTGCCAATGTGCCTATCAAAAGCTGCATTTTTATTCTCGTGCGTGATCGTGTAGACAACGCCCCAGAACTAGTGTCCCCATTGGAGGATTTCACCTCTATTCCTGCTCTGATGACAACTCAAAATGTAAGATTTGCTTTCACTCTTTACAAAAGTAAACAGGACAAATGGGTTGAAGAAACAGCAATAAAACCTGACAGGGGCTCTGTTCCCTCTACACTCTTTTCAAAAATGTAAAAAAAAGTCTTGCCTTTAGTTGATCAGAGGCAGTGTAGCCCCTGACCATGTGCCGTCCATATGTCTGATGGATTTAGAGGTGATGCTGCAGCTGATTAGCTCTGCGGAGCTGTAAATGTAAAGAAAGCGATGGCAGAAAAGTAAACAGCACATCTATGCAGCGTGTGGTCTAATAGTCAGCTTAGTGGGCCAGTCCCCCATCCCAGTGTGGGGTGACAGCTTTGTATTGTTACAGATGTTATTACCTCCAGCAGATTTACACTTTGTCCCCTAAACCAATCAGAGCCAACCTTTAAGCGTTTACTGTTTAGACTTTTATAAAGAGTTCCCTGCACTGCGGGGATGAGTGAAATGGAGAGTCTTCATTTCTTCCACTTAGATCACCTAGGCCAAAAGTCTCCAAACTGTCTAAACAAAGGGCCAATTTACTGTGCTTCAGACTTTAGGGGGACCAGATCATGGCCAGTGGGAGTAGAAAATGTCCTGTTATTATGGGTTTTTATTAGTGCCTCATCGTTGTGAGTAGAAGGAATTGTGCCCAATTTTTGGTGTCATTGGGAAAATAGAGCCCTATCGTTGGTGTCAGTGAAAGGAATAGTACCGTTGGTGTCACTGGAAGGGATAGTGCCCAATTGTTGGTGTCAGTGGGAAGAATAGTGCCACATCATTAATGTCAGTGGGAGGAATAGTGCCCCATCGTTGGTGACATTGGGAGGCATAGTGCCTCATTGTTGGTGTCAGTGGGAGGAATAGTGACCTATCGTTAGTGGCAGTGGGAGGAATAGTGACCTATCGTTGGTGTCAGTGGGAGGAATAGAGCCCCATTATTGGTGACAGTGCAGTAAATATTGCCACATTGTTGGTGTCAGTGCTAGAATTAGTGTCACATAGCTGGTGTCAGTGGAAGGAGTAGTGCCCCTATCATTGGTGACAGTAGAAAGAATAGTGCCCCATCGTTGGTGTCACTGGGAGGAATAGTGCCCCATTGTTGGCGTCAGTGTTAGAAAGTAGTGCCCCAATGGCCAGACAAAATACAAAGGGCTGCATTCGTCCCCTGCGCTGCAGTTTGTAGACTACCGATTTAGGCCTTCTGAGCAAAAGCGGCATTGAGTACCTATCAAAACTAGGTTCCCCCCCGCCCAAAAAAAAGAAGAGTCCAAAAGTTAAAGAGGAGGGGGGAGGAGTCAGAGAAGCGCAACTTCACTTTTTGGGTGATGTTCCCCTTTAACAGTCCAGGAATCCAACTATGACTTCAGCCGAGCCGGTTCTTGGCTGGTCTTTGGGTCCTGGACACTGTTGTCTTGGCTGGTCTTTGGGTCCTGGACACCGTTGTCTTGGCTGGTCTTTGGGTCCTGGACAACGTTGTCTTGGCTGGTCTTTGGGTCCTGGACACCGTTGTTTTGGCTGGTCTTTGGGTGCTGGACACCGTTGTCTTGGCTGGTCTTCGGGTGCTGGACACCTTTGTCTTGGTTGGTCTTTGGGTGCTGGACACCGTTGTCTTGGCTGGTCTTTGGGTCCCGGACACCGTTTTCTTGGATGGTCTTTGGGTCCCGGACACTGTTGTCTTCGCTATGGGAAGCCAGTTGTTACTTCCGGCTGTTTCCAAGCCGGTTCTCCACTGTACATGCGTGAGAGGTACTGTGCTTGAAGACTGGTCCCACAGCCTTCTGGGACATGTGACATGTCCTAGGAGTTTGCTAATGGGGGCGAACTCCACTATTCTCACCGCCTAGACAAGAAGAGTGGAAGTTGGTACCTGTCCCAAGTTTCCGATGATGGCAGAGGAGGGGGAGGAGGAGGATGGCTGCAACTTCCACTTGTTCATCCACTATCCATCGAAACCCATTCATGTGTGTGGCATATCGATTGAATGGGTTGTCAACTGTAGAATAATTATTCCTAAAAGAAGTGATCGATCAGAAAAGAAATCGATCATTCATCAATGCGTGTATGGCCACCATTAGGCCCTGTTAGATATCAGCAGTCACTATACACATGGACAGATTGCCGGTATACCGATCTTCCCATCGTGTTTCTAAGTGAGACCATATGTGCTTGGAGTGTAGAACACACATCTTTAACTCACACATATGTTACCCAACATTACATTGTGTACAGAGTTCACCGCTTACAGCCCATGTTCCTGAATACGGGGCCAATAAAACTCGGCAGGTTGAAGGGTCAATAAACTCTTAATAAGCCATTCAGCAATCCAGACCGAAGTCACAAGACCAAGCCAAGCAAAATATGCTGAATGATTTCGGTTTTGAACTCTTATTTCCTCAATATTTCCAAGAAATGCTGAGCTTTCACTCTGCGGTGTTCCGCTGCGGAATGTGGGCAAAACAGGAAGTTCCTGGGAAGGGAGCCCACTCTGCAGCCAATCAGCAGTCAGAGATTTTTCGGGTCATCATCATTTTCTCCAGCGCTGCAACTTTTCAGGAACATTGTAAACAGCAATGTGTGCAGATGGATGAGCCACAAAATGTTTATTCCGAATGGAGAGGTGACAGGGGTCAACGTACCAGCCTGTACATTTACCAATAGATGATTGCGTCCTGGTCATGTGATTTATCGAGAACTGGGGACAACATTTAAACAAGTTTAATTTTTTTTACAGGTTTCCTGATAAGTTGCTAAACATATTTAAAAGCTGTGTAATAAGCTGTACCCTTAGAGCTTATTCACATGACCGTTGATAACTGTATATCGCTCAGATCAGCGTATTTCCACGCCAGATATAGAAGATGTCTCCAACTTAAAAGCCGACCTCAATGCGCTGTTTTGAGGTTCAATGTTAAAAAATGTAAAGTTATGCACTTGGGGGTAGATTTCTTTAAAAAGGCCTGGATTCTTTGCTAGATGTACACAATATAACTGGGTACTAACATTTATAGGTAAAGTTGATCCATGGAATATCCGATTGATTCTCGGGCAGTTGTGTGATCTAGGGACCCCTGCCAGACAGCACAGTCGGGCCCTGGACCTCGGCTGTATAAGCACCTGAAATTGCAAAAAATAGCGCAGGATCCTTTTTTTTTTTTTTTTTCAAATCAGGGCGACACTACAAAGTCGGAGTCACACTGATTTAAACAGTTCCATTGCTGACAATAGGGTGCAACTTGTCATGTGATTTGGAACTGTCAAGACAGCCTGAGGAAGAAGCACACATGCTCTGAACGTGTGCCATGCTGCCCCCCCCCTCCAATGTCAATACCGGGTGTCCGTCCGAGTTGTCACTGGAGTGTCAGCATTCACCCGCCTATCAAGCCGGAGAGTGCCGGGAACCCACGGCACACCCGCGGCATCCTGCTGGCAACCCTTCAGCTGACCCAAGGTTACATGTTACAGTAAGACCGACCAGTGACCCAATGGGAGACACCACCATGATATGCCATGTTCAAGATTTTATACATGTGAGTTGTTAATGTTCTGAATAAACCTGTTGTGCTTCATACTACACTTAGTGGGTGCCATTTTTCACTTCTGCACCTGTCAAATCGCACGGGGGGCTAAAAGCAAAACAAAAAAGCATGAAAAAAGGAATCCCTTTGAATATTCTGGAACTTTTGACACCAATATGCTGCGGGTGCGGTGAGTTTTTAAAAGCCCTGCATGCTGCATTTTTGGTGCATGTTTAAAAAAACGCACCAAAAACACACCTCCCTGTTGAAATGAATGGAAAACACATTTTTTTTGAGTTGCATGTCCAAGTTTCACAGGGGCATGCTGGGAGTCAGGAATCCAGAAAATGCACCAAAAACGCATTGAATATGCGCCAATATGGAGTTTTTACAAATCGCACACCATGTTTTTAATCATCCCAGTGTGAAAAGGCCCCCAGTGCTGCTGTGCAGGGGAATGCAAAATACTGCTATCAAGACATGGTCAGGCTGCATTTAATAATTCCGCCATGCCTTGGTTTCTAAGATCCTGCCTTGGGTGACACAGACGAACAGAGCAATGCAGTTTACTGTGGTTGTAAATACCAAAATTGCTGGATTAATGTGTAAACCTGCGATAATTGCAGCATTGGGCAGGCAGGTTTACAGCTACAATAACCCTCCAGGCAACAAGAAAATTATTCTATAAACTACCAATGCTGCATAGAAAAGTCTGCAACTGTGCTAAATTGCCTTTTTTTTTTAACTTCAGTTCCTTAATGCGCAGACATTTTGTCGACATAAAACTGACAAAAAACAAAGCAATGGTGGTGGGGAGCGCCATGATGAGTGATGGCGAGGAGAAGCGGTTCTGCTAATCAGTGGCTTGTATGTCAGTCAGGTCCTTCCAGAGGGTCCTATGTAAACAAGGCTGAGGTCTACATGCTGGAGAGCGCACAATAAAAACCAAACACAATAGAAGCTAATCACAGATTGAAGTAGTCCTAGCGGACTCCACCTCCAGCTTAATTGCCTCCTTATTGTCAGGATTACAGAGCAAAACAGCTGGAAGGGAACTGCTTACATAAACTCTCAGCCTGGATCTGCGGGTTTAAGAAGTTTGTTGTTTTTGTAGAAGTTTATGTCTAAAGCACGGGGCCAAATCTGTACAATTCGGGCACCGGGGACAACAGAAAACTCCTATGTTACATAGTTACCAACATTTGAAAATAATTTGGAGTGACACCTTAAAAAAGAAAAAAAAAATGTGGTGTGCGCAGCGCGCCATCTGCAGAGGGTATGTGGGCATGACCAAAATGTTGGCACAGTCAAAAATGTGGAAATCATCTCACAATGTTTGGCTTGTAGTATGGCTAAGTGAGGGTATGCTGCAGAGGAAGTTACAAATAAAGTAAGCCCCATCATGTCCACAGCTCACCATCACCCTTGAACCCCATGTCCACAGTTCACCGTCACCCTTGAACCCCTTGTCCACAGCTCGCTGTCACCCCTGAACCTCTTGTACACAGCTCACTGTCACCCTTGAACCCCTTGTCCACAGCTCACCTGCATACAGCTTGCTTGTACCACTTTTACAAAGCTCACCTACACCCAGCTTACTTGCACCCCACCTCTACAGTACACCTGCACCACTGAATCCTTTGTCCACATTCCTGAATACCCTTGTTCCCTGCAATCTCCTCAACTGCTGGCCTCATCTCCACCATCAGCTGAATAGGGCATTGACATGGTCTGTTTAAATGAATAGAAAGAAAAAAAAAGGATGGAGATAGACAAAGTTGGCAGACCCTGCCAATACTGCTTGGGGGGAATACACCTTAATTTTTTTTTTAAAAATGTGGTGTGCGCAGCGCGCCATGTGCAGAGGGTATGTGGGCATAACCAAAATGTTGGCACAGTCAAAAATGTGGAAACCATCTCACAATATTTGGCTTGTAGTATGGCTAAGTTAGGGCCTGAGGGTATGCTACAGAGGAAGTTAGAAATAAAGTAAGCCCCATCATGTCCACAGCTCACCATAACCCTTGAACTTCATGTCCACAGCTCACCGTCACCCTTGAACCACTTGTCCACAGCTCACTGTCACCCTTGAACCCCTTGTCCACAGCTCACTGTCACCCTTGAACCCCTTGTCCACAGCTCGCCGTCACCCTTGAACCCCTTGTCCACAGCTCACCCTCACCCGTGAACCCCTTGTCCACAGCTCACCGTCACCCTTGAACCCCATGTCCACAGCTCACTGTCACCCTCGAACCCCTTGTACACAGCTCACTGTCATCCTCGAACCCCTTGTACACAGCTCACCGTCACCCTTAAACCCCTTGTTCACAGCTCACTGTCACCCTTGAACCCCTTGTTCACAGCTCACCGCCACCCTTGAACCCCTTGCCCACAGCTCACCTGCATACAGCTTGCCTGTACCACTTTTACAAAGTTTACCTGCACCCCACCTCTACAGTTCACCTGCACCCCTGAAGCCTTTGTCCACATTCCTGAATACCCTTGTTCCCTGCAATCTCCTCAACTGCTGGCCTCATCTCCACCATCAGCTGAATATGGCATTGACATGGTCTGTTTAAATGAATAGAAAGGGGGAAAAAAAAAGGAAGGAGATGGACAAAGCTGTCAGGCTTGCCAATACTGTTTGGGGGTGGGGGGGATAGCAATCATGACAGGCTTCCTAATCTGTCCAAATCGATTTTTCCCTCCACATCAGCTGGGTGGAGAAGTGGCATCAGAAATAAGGTCACTCTTGTAGGCCAGATTGGATGACTGTCATCTCCTGTTTTATTGGCTCTAGCCAAATTCATGAGCTGAATGTGGCTACTGTGCCATTGGATTGTCCATGCTACTCTATTTCAGTGAGTGACTACCGAGCAAGGAAATTAAACCTGTTGCTAAGCCCTACAAATGTCTTGACTTTGACCAACAATTTGCTTATTGTTGGGGCATCAGATGTCATCACATGTGGGGGCATCAGATGTGTCAACAGGTTTAATGACTTGCCGAGACCCCCACCCCTCCATCACCATCCTACAAGTGCCTTCCCTTAGGTGGCTTGATTTTCAGCCACTGGAGCAAAGAAGCCCGTATGTGCTAAAAGTCTCTCTGAAAGCACGATCAAAATTATTGGGCTGTCTTACCGTAATGTACTTCAACATGCGCAAATGCGTTTCTTAACACATGCATAGGGGTAAATGGCCCCTAAAGGAAACCTGAAGTGAGAAAACATTAAAGGCTGCCATTTTCAAATCTCATTAAAAATTAAATGAGGGTCATAATAACCCTAATTACCGAAAGTACACCAAATAGCTGACACAAAGGCCTAACGCAGGTTACAATATCCGTTCTTAACTGTTCACAATAATGGCATCAGGTTTCCTCTTTCTAAAGATCTGGGGCAGAACTATAGAAAAAAAATGATGATTGAGATTGAATTAGTAGACTTGTGGCACTGACAATGGTGCTGTGTTTGGGAGAAATGACAAGTCAATAAATGGGTCAAGACTGACCACAAAGAAACACTCAATTGTTATCCACAAAAAGCACCATTATCCAGAACAATACACAAGGAGCTCTGTATTATCCTCCAATCAATGAAAATCTATTGGAAATCTACACTTTCCCCAATCTCGATGTAATAATAGTACAATTCATTAATTATGTCATATTACATTAATTCAATAGCTGTACTCCAGAAAAACTATGCATATTGGTTGAATGGAGATTTTGACTGGGTCCAGCTGAATCTCAGGGGCTTGAAGTGAACCTGTATTCTGAACATCAAAATGAAAATATATACTTACATTATATAAAAGGAATGATTATGTGTCTGCTCTACCTTCGATGTAACCCCCTCCTTCTGCCACCCAACCCATTTTCAAAACACAGACTTTCTAAAAGTCGGTATTTGCATAAAGTTTGGGATACCTCTACGCCTATCAGCCTTCTTTTTTTTTGTAGAAAACTTTAGCATTTTTACTTGTTTATGTTCCACAGGTTTTGATATTAATTTAATGTTGTAGATGCTCCTTCTAACAGATGTCCATCATGCAGTACAACCAGCCTGTTAATTGTCTGCTGTGATAAGGGCCATTAGACAAAGAATGAGGTTGTTGTTTTAGGTCAGTATCGACAGACTTTGCATTGAGAGAAAGGAACAGTAAAACCATCAAAACAGCAGGAGAGAAAGGAGACATCACAGGAACCCCATGAGGGTCAGGTGACCTATAGCTAATGAGACCTAGTAGATACTTCTGTGCTAGCTGCTGGAACTAAGCTGATTGATGGAAGTGGATCAAGTGTGGAATCAAGGTGCCGGAAAATCTTGCACTTTCCATCCCAAGCCAGCAAGTTTGCAATCCCTTTTTGGCCATGGACTGGACCCCATAGCAGCCACTTGGGACACAAACTAAAAATAATTGTATGTTTATTGGCTACACCCCAATTATGCATACTTCCCTTCACATCTTCTCCTGGAGGCACAACAGGAAATCAATGAAAATCTCCCCAAGGTGAGAGGGAAAAAAATGCCCAAAATGACCATATAGACTTCCTTTGTTCAACCTTAGCAGATTCCACCATCCAAGCCAATTTTGTGTTGGAGACAACGCTGGACTAACTGGATTGGTCACTGGTCCTGGGTGGGTATTCGTTTGGGCAAAAAGGAAGGAATGCCTTTCCGGTGGATAGCGCCCAGTGATGGATGGTGGCGAGGCGATGGGCCCTCTTGGGAAATGGGCTGCTACCTTTTCTGTGCAAGCTTAGCATGTAGACTTGGATAAAAAGAAATGAGCGCCGTTGTCCAGAGAAATGCAACTTCTAAAGTATGGCTCATAGACATTAAAAAGCAGCAACATGTGCGTCATGCCAAATTTGTTTCGGGGAATAGACTCCCTTTTTTTCAGTGCTGTTGCTGCGTACTATTTGGTGGGAACAATTCCCATGAATGAGTTGATCAATAAAACCATGGTGCAACCTCTCTTTTTTACAGCGCCACAGTCTAAAAGAGACCTAACAGCATAGTTGGGTCGATTCAGCACTGCTTTAAGAAAACCCAAACAGTGTCTGTGTATGAGTGGATAGAGACGCTGTTTGCCTAACAATTTTCCAACAGACTCCTTCAGCTTTTATTAAATGTAACAGCAAGAATTGGCAAAAATATGAGCAGCATATGGCTTGGCTAGTTTTAGACAATCGCCGCCATAAAAATGGTGTCCCCATTGGAAGATTACCCCATACCTCCTGTACTGGTGACAACTGTAAATTTAGAATTTTCCATAATTTCCTGACCTATGACAATGGTCATAAGGGCAAATAGGGTGAATCTTCTCATTCTCTGCAGGATTACAGACGGCAAAAACAAAAAGGTGCTAACCCTTCTCACTGTACATAAAATTAAAAATGTGTGGATCATGGGGATTATGTCTTTGAAGGAACAAGGTGCACGTGAGTTTTTAAACAGTTTACAAAGTAAATGCATTCATTGTTATCCACATCACAATAAACAATGTGTGATGATGCCTTCATGTGATTGGATGAGCCGGGTCATTAAATAAATTGTGACTAATTAAGTGAGGCGACAATGTGCAGAATTCCTGGAGTAGAATGGAGGTGATTCATGCACCTTGTGTCTGTCAGGTTCCAATTTCAGGCTTGCGGAGGAGCAGATCCAGACTCATGTCTCATGGATGAGCACGGTGTCCTGGAGACACAACCAACGGGATGAACACTCCTACAATGAACAAAGTGCCAACACAGCCGTATTGTTGTGCACACCATGAATCTTATTACTGTAAAGACAATCTGTACTTTTCTTAGACACGTGTTTATGGTCTTCTCAAGGAGAACTCATGATTGGCCTTATGTGCAAATAAAAATTCCATCTGAAAGTAATCTGAAGCAATTTCGTTTTTAACAGAGAGGAAAATTAAAGCTCCATCCTCTGTTTACTATTGAGGAGAATTACCAACATTTCCTGCCCTGAAGACCAGTGCCGAGACAAGGTCATCTAGTGCCCAGGGCGAAGATGCCAAACGGCAATCCCCTCAAAATGTATGAGCTTCATGTGTAAGCAAAAACCCCCTCCCTCCCCTCCAAAAAAGATCTTCACACTTACCCCCTAAGCATAAATTCCCATTAAAAGCCAAAATTCTCCCCAAACAAAACCCCCCTTTTCCAGTACAACCCCCCCCCCCCTCCCCCAGCTCAAATCCTCTCCCTCCCCAAATGCACCCCCCTAGCACAAATCCTCTACCCCTCAAATTTTCCCTCTGAGCCTTAATCCTCCCCCCTCCCCCTTTAAAAAAAATCAAGCACTAATCTTCACACTTAACCCCTAAGCATGAAGTCCCCATTAAAGACCCTTCCTTACTTCAGAGTCCTTTTTAGAGCACCTTTCTTACATCAGAGTCTTTTTTAGAGCACCCTTTATATCAGAGTCCCTATCAGAGACCCTCCTACATCAGAGTCTACCTTAGGATTCACCCCCTCTCATCAGGGTCCCCATCAGAAACTCCTTTACATCAGAGTCCACCATTCCATCGGGGTCCCCATCAGAAGGCCCCTACCTCAGAGTCTGCCTTATGTGTGCCCTCTTACATCAGGGTCCCCATCAGAGCCTCCCTAATATCAGAGTTCACCTTAGGAGTCCCCCCTTCCATCAGGGTCCCTATCAGAGGCCCCCTTAAATCAGAGTGCCCACCTTAGGAGTCCCCCTTTCCATCAGGATCTCCATCAGAGGCTCCCTTACATCAGAGTTCACCTTAGAAGACCCCCCATATATTAGCGTTTCCATAAGAGCCTCCCTAATATCAGAGTCCAACTTAGGAGTCCCCATTTCCACCAGGATCTTCATCAGAGGCCCCTATACACCAGAGTTTACCTTAGAAGTCCCCCCTTATAATCAGCGTCTCCATCAGAGCCTCTCTAATATCAGAGTCTACCTTAGGAGTCCTCCATTCCATCAAGGTCCCAATAAGAGGCCCCTCTATATCAGAGTCCACCTTAGGAGTCCCCTTAGATCAGGGTCACCATCAGAACCCCTGTTACATCAGAGTCGGCCTTAAGAGCCCCTAGTACAACTTTGAGCCCCTTTACATCAGAGTCCCTCCAGTCAAAGTCAGCCAAGGTTAAAAAGGGGAAAGTAAACTATATTGAAGTAGAACTATAGGCAAAAAGTTTTTCTTAATTTTGGATAGAGTTATAAATTATATATAAGGTTATAATTCTTGTCAGTTTTTTTTTTTTTTGGGGAGATTTCCCTTCACTACCTGTCCAATAGCCAAACAGGAAGTGATAGGAAATCAATCCAAAGAGAGGGTATCCCTGGATGGGTCACTGGGTAACAATCCAAAATGTGGGATTTTCTTTTAGTTACACGTTCGATGATAACTGTAAACAGGGCAAATAGAGATGGTGAATCTCCCCAACAGGAGCTCAGACAGAAATAAAAACTGACAGGGGTTCTAATCCTTCTCCACTCTATCCAATACTAATAAAAAAGTTTTGCCTTTAGTTACACTTCAAGTAAATGGAGAGGATACATGGTTATGAGGACAGCATACACATCTATACCCTATCTGTTTTATAGCTTGTTTCATAGTGTGCTGGCATTTCACCATAGCAGACAGTACACAGTTACAGTACAATAAAATCCCTGTACATTATCACAGCATGGCTCAATATGTGTCCCGGCACTTCCACAAACCATGTGTAATCTTAGGCACTGAGTCATGTGCCATCTCACCGGTCGGGGCATTCCCTGCTGTCTATTACCTCTAGGTGGGCTGCATACAGCTCTCCCTTTTCCTGGCAGGGGCTGCCCCTGGTCTACATTGCTATCATAAGTAGTTTGGTATCAGAGCCTGAGTAAACACATTTACAGGAACTTCTCCAGAGCCTGCCAGAGGAGTAAAGCGGCTTTATCCTCCGATTAACCGGCTGTGCCCGTTAACCATCTGCTCACCGAGGAAGGCACTGCCATGCTGCACTGTGCACATTTTAAAGCTGAACTCCGGGGACACAAACATTTTCATCTAAATAAATTCCTCAATAGCCACAAAGGATATAAATCCACTTTGTGCACACCAAATGCTTTTGCAAACCCAGATATTACCTTGTAATGTAGCAGAGACAGCATTACTGTGCTGTACAGAGCTGTAGGAGGAGCCCAGCAGGCTCCACCCACTACAAGCTGCCTGTAGAAATCTACAGGAGTGGGCAGAGACAAGACCTGTCACCCTGCACAAGGAGAGAGAGCAGCAGTGACCGGTCTTTATTACAGGAAGCTCCTACACAGAGCAAAAGCCTCACATTGGAATACTGAACAGATCTGGAAGAAATACACAAATCCTTCTAGATTCAATAAAGAATACACATGACTCACATGTATTTAGGCTATACATATACGCGCTTTTGTGGCGATTTTTCCAGTGTGTTTTTCGTGTGCGTTTTTAATGCATTTTTTTATTTTTTTCAATTCCATTGAAGTCTTTAGAGCCAAAAACAGGTGGTGCGGTATTTAAAAATGTTCCTGTTTCCAAAAAACGCATTACAGGAAACTTCATAGATGTGAACGGGACCCATAGGAAATGAGGTTAAATGGATTGTAGTGCATTTTTGTGGATCTGCAAACACACTAAAAAACACACAGATGTGAACCTAGCCTTGGACAGTGATCATCTAAGACAGTGGTCCCCAAACTACGGCCCGGGGGCCGGATGTGGCCCTTTGCTTGCCTTTATCTGGCCCTTGGAGCAATATTCCACCAACTCACACCAATGATGGGGTACCATTCCCCCTACTGCTACTGACACCATCAATGGAATACTATTCTCCTCATTGATATCAAAAATGGGTCACTATTTCTCTCATTAAAACCAATGATGGGGCACTGATCCCGGGGCTTTTTCTACTCTCACTGGGCACAGTCTGGCCCCCCAAAGCCTGAAGGACAGTAAACTGGAGACCCCTGATCTAAGAGATCAACTTTAACAGGTTTGTAAAAATGGTGGATACACAGTTTCATTCTGTAACATCATCTGGCATTATTATTCTGGCTATACACTAGGAGATTTTCAAACAATCGTTCGTAGTAAAATTCTCAGTACATTCGATGATTTGAAAGATGTCGTTTGAAAGTACTTCAAAATCAGTTTGCTTTTAACCATTGGCTGCCGCTCATGCAGGGTGCAGGGGTTCCCGCCCCCCCCCCCATGCGCCCGGGCCCTATTCTACATGCAGGGCACCAGACACATGGATTCCAATGTTTTTTAGTTTTTTTTTCAGAAGCACGTGATTAGAGCCTGAGGCTCTAATTGGCTGCAAAAAGGGTGGGCTCGGGGCGCAGAGCACTGCGCCCTGAGCCCACCCACCCACTTCATTAGTGGTTTAATATTTGCTAATGTCTTCCTGTTTCTTCTCCCGGCCAATCAGGAACCGGGTCCTGTGACCTGATCAGGCCAGGAGCTCTAAGACCCTATTGGCCGTGAGTCCCAAGTCCTGATTGGCTGGTAGCAGAAGCGGCCGCCAGGACTCAGGAGGAGACACAGGGGGAAGCGGTCGAATCCGCGACCTGAATAGGGTAAGTGCAGGGCTTGTGGCGGGCAAATCGGTGATCGAGCAAAATCCATAAAGACATGGATGAGCGAGTTTGGGTTGGAGGAACTTGACTGGCCTGATCTCAACCTGATGGAGCACCTTATGGATGAATTGTAGACTGCGAGCCAGGCCTTCTCGTCCACATCAGTGCTTGGCCTCACCAATGCGCTGCTTGAAGAATGGTCAAACATTCTCATAGACACACCCCTAAACCTTGTGGACAGCCTTCCCAGAAGAGTTGAAGCTGTTATAGCTGCAAAGGGTGGGCCAACTCAATATTGAACCCTACGGACTAAGACTGGGATGCCATTAAAGTTCATATGCGTGTAAAGGGAGGCGTCCCAATACTTTGGGTAATTTATTGTATACGCAAAAGATATTGAAAAATATAAAATATTAAAAAAGACAAATATATAAAAAATTTATGGTAAAAATATATAAAGTCTGTAAATAATTATCAATAGCAGAAATGTGTGTGTAAAGGTGGGCGTCCCAATACTTTTGGTAATATAGTGTATCTTCTCCTGTTGTGTTAGCTGCTTGCCTGGAGTTCAGCTTTAACATTTCTTTTTTTGGGGATAAAATCTTGCCTTTCCATTAGACGGGAGTACAGTAAAGCGACATATAGAATATAAACCCTGTCTAGGAATATTGTGTTACAGTGAGAATTCTCATCTGGTGCTTTGATTAATCTAACAGCATGTTGGATGCTTGACAAGACGTTCCTGACTCCTAAACCCAAGCCAGTTATCCATTCTAATGTGGAAATTATGCCTTTTACATTACATCTAGTTAAAGGGCCAATACTGTAGATCTAACATGTTACAATTTGGTTTCTGTATCAGACTATTTATAGTAGAACTATAGGCAAAAATATATATATATATTTTTCATTTTAGCTAGAGCAAGGGAGGGTTATAACCCCTGTCCGATTTGTTTTCGCCATCTGTGTGCCATTGGGGAGATTTCCCTACACTTCCTGTCCCATAGCCAAACAGGAAGTTAGAAGAAATCCAGGACAGACAGGAGAGGCGGCTGCCTTGGGCACTGTGGTATCATGAGAGGTGGTGGTTGGGGGGGCTGTGGCCACAAGGAGTTTGGGGAGGAAGGGGATTTGTGTTGAGAGGGGGAATTTGGGGGGAGGCAGGAGGCATGAATTGTTCTAGGAGAGAAAATTTGGGGGGAGGGGAGTGCTAGAAGTTGCGATTTGGGGGATTTGTATTGGGGGGGGATTTGTGCTAGAAGAGGGGGATTGTTCTAGAAGAGGTGATATGGTGGAAGGGGGGGGGGGGATATTTTTTTGGTATAGGATTTGTGCTAGCAGGGATGATTGAGGGTATTTGTGCCAGGACGGAAAATTTGGATTTGCTAGGAGGGTGGATGGGGGAATTTTGTGCTGGGAGGGGGGATTTGGAGTGGGGGGAGGGGATGTATACTGGTAGGGGAGATTTGAGGGGTAGAGAATTTGTGCAAGAGGATTTGAGCTGAGAGGGGGGATGGGGGGGTCAAAGATTTGTGCTGGGAGGGAGGAATTTAGCAGGGGCCTGGCTCTCTATTCAGCCGTTCCGCTGCTTAGGCCTCAACCTTGACTTAGACCTCAACCTTGACTATTGGCTGGTCACTCAGACCCTCCTATATGGTACCTCTGCATTCATTTAGCTTTCCCAGCTCTCCAGTTGCAGCACGCTGCTGTATGAACCTACTCCATGGCCTCTTGATAGGAGTTCTCCAGGCACCCTGGGCTCTCTCACTCCCCTGAGACCTTCAGATTCCCTCAGTCTCCTGGACTCGCCTAGTCATCTTGGCTCTGCCAGTCTCGAAGGCTCATCTCGTTTCAGCCCTATGGAAAAGGATACCCTCCTCCAGCGTGGCGTGCTGTCTCTTGAGTGGAGCCCACCTGTCTCCTAAAAGGAGCCCTTAATTAAGCCACTCACAGCCTGTTGGTCTCCTTCAAAACCTGGGCACTGGGTTGGAGGTTACTTTCCTCACAAAATTCTTTGAAATTTTTGAAACCTAAAACCCAACCCAACCAAACCCAAAATTCTTTGTCCAAATTTTGAAACCCAATTCGAGAATAACGAAATTCAGAAAACAATTGATGTTCTGGAGCCCTGCACTATACCCACGTGTGAACCTCGTGTTCCCTTTTCCTGATTTTCCACAGTGGCAGGACCTCGCACTATTATTATTACAGGTTTTTTATAGCGCCAACAGTTTACGCAGCGCTATACTATATACAGTAGATATAGGGATAGACATACATACACAGGCACCCAAACCTCTTCTGTTTTTGGCTGCTTCAGCACATACCAGAATAGATGTCCTATATGTAATGCCTTTAGATTTAGTTCAACACAGTCTGCAAATACCAGCTTTGGCTAGGTGGTTGGTGTTTTGGAGAGCTCCCTCCCATATTAAATGCCTTGCTGTTGGCCAGTAGGGCTGCCCATGACATTTAGCAGCCAACAGTAAGGTGCAGTAACCAGAAGTGGATGAACCAAAATACAGAGTTCCTCGCTGAAAGTCAAGATTTGCAAACCAGAGCACCCAAAGTATTGGGAGTCCTAAGGGTGCACTGCAGGCATCTGTGAGTATCTAGTCAAAAGTCCAAATTTTATTAGAATTAAAGTGATTGTAAAGTCTCGTTTTATTTCTAAAAAAATAACAAACATGTTATACTTACCTGTTCTGTTGCAGTAGATTTGCACAGAGCACCCTGGATCCTTCTCTTCTTGGGTCCCTCGCCAGCGCACCTGGCCGCTTCTTCCTGTTGAGTGACCCCACAGCAAGCAGCTTGCCATGGGGGTCACCCAAGCTGAACGGCAGCTCCGTGTGTCCATTCAGGCACGGAGCTGCGGTGCGGCCCCACCCCACCTCTCTTGGCTAACTGACTGACAGCAGCGGGAGCCAATGGCGCCACTGCTGTGTCTCAGCCAATCAGGAGGGCGAGTCCCAGGTGGCTGAGACACTCGTGGACATCGCTGGACAGAGATGGGGCTCCGGTAAGAATTAGGGGGCTGAGGGGGGCTGCTGCACACAGAAGGCTTTTTATCTTAATGGGCTGAATGCACGCCACACTTTTCACGTATTTATTTGTGAAAAGTTTTGAAGACCATTTATCATTTTCCTTCCACTTCACAATTATGTGCCACTTTGTGTTGGTCTATAAAATCCAAATAAAATCCATTTACGTTTTTTGATTGTAACATGACAAAATGTGGAAAGTTTCAAGGGGTATGAATACTTTTTCAAGGCACTGTATATATGCCTTTGAAAACTCAGATATCACCTTGTAAAAGTAGTAGTGACATCATAATGGTGCTGTACATAACCTGTGCTGAGAGCAGAGCTTTGGGAGGGACCCAGCAGGCTCCACTTATTGGAGGCTTCCTGCAAAAAACTTTAGGAGTGGGCGGAGACAAGACCAGCCACCCTGCACAAGGAGAGAAAGCAGCAGTGACCGGTCTTTATTCAAGGAATAATAATATCCTACACAGAGGTAAAGTCTCACATTGGATTATTGCACAGATCAGGAAGAAACACACAAAGCACACAAGCTTCAAATAAGAATACACATGACTCTTGCATTTAGACAATATTTGCTTATCCCGGAGTTCAGCTTTAAATTATTGAGCAAACCTATTGAACTTACAGGTAAAGAGTACTTTGGGACAAAATCTACACTCTTGTGAAATAAGAGGTCCTGTTCTTTTACTCTCAGGTATGTATGATTGCTTCATCTTATCATCTGAGATTCCTTAATCTTCACTTGCAGATGTTTAAAGGTATTTAAGTGTAATTGTGAAATGTTTCCCATTTGGCAGTACTTGACTCCTATTTGGCCTTTCTTAAGCTGGCCATACATCAGTAAAATTTAGAAATTTGGAAAGTTTTTGTAATGGTTCATTGAGGGTTATTTACTAAAACTAAATAGTGCAAAATATGATGCAGCTCTGCATAGAAACCAATCAGCTTCCAGGTTTTATTGCCAAAGCTTAATTGAACAAGCTGAAGTTAGAAGCCGATTGGCTACCATGCACCGCTGCACCAGATTCTGTGTGCTCCAGCTTTAGTAAATCAAACCCATTGAGTCTAATCAACTTCCTACATGGAAAAATTACTTAGAACCCTTAAACGTTTTATTTATATATATATATATTTATTTTAGTAGAGGCCCTATAGAATAAACTGATGGGTTTTGTGACATGGTATTTGGGCGCATTTTTTTTTTTTTTAAAACACAAATTGTTTTGGAAAAAATACAGTTTAATGAAACAAACCCAATATAAAACCCAATTTTTTGGTAAAATGTAAAAGACGATGTTACGCCGAGTAAATAGATACTTAACATGTCACACTTTAAAATTGCGTATATGCCTGTGAAATGGCGCCAAACTACGGTACTTAAAGCGGTTCTGCACCCTTTTCATTTAGTAAATCTCTTTGCCTTCCAAATCAGGCAAAGAGTACTAAATGAAATGTTTTTTTTTTTTTTACTTACCTTGTAATTGAAGACTTCCGGTCTTCTCCCTCTGCGGCGGCGGGCGGGGTCTTGCGTCGATCGTCGTCACGCCGCACTGTCTCCTGGGATCTGGTGTCATTGATCCCAGGAGTCAGTGCGGGCATCTTCCGAAATCTCGCGAGATTTCGGCCACATCTTCCGAAATCTCGCGAGATTTCGGCCACATCTTCCGAAATCTCCCGAGATTTCGGCCACATCTGCCGAAATCTCCGAGTAACGGCGGTGCATGCTGGGCCATCTAAAGTTCCTGTGGGTGTTTCACATGCCCACAGGCAAGATGGCCCCCAGCACTAAAGAAGAAGACGAGGAACTTCATCGGACGAAAACCGGCGGCGATCGAGATGGAAGATGGAACAGGTGAGTCCCCTAATAAAGGTAAGCACACTTTATATTACGTCCTAAAAAAAAAATTTTTTTTTCAGAGTGCAGAACCGCTTTAACCACATGCCGACCAGCGCATGACGATATACGTCGGCACAATGGCACACTGGGGCAAATGGGTGTACAGGTATGTCCCCTTCACCCACTTCAGCCCCGGACCAATTTGCAGCCAAAGGACCAGGCCCCTTTTTGCGATTCGGCACTGCGTCGCTTTAACTGACAATTGCGCGGCCGTGCGACGTGGCTCCCAAACAAAATTGGCGTCCTTTTTTTCCCACAAATAGAGCTTTCTTTTGGTGGTATTTGATCACCCCTGCGGTTTTTATTTTTTGCGCTATAAACAAAAATAGAGCTATATATTTGCTATAATAAATATTCCCAAAAAATATATAAAAAAAAACAATTTTTTTTCCTCAGTTTAGGCCGATACGTATTCTTCTACATATTTTTGGTAAAAAAAAAAAAAAAAATCGCAATTAGCGATTATTGATTTGTTTGCGCAAAAGTTATAGCGTTTACAAAATAGGGGATAGTTTTATAGCATTTTTATTAATATTTTTTTTTTTTTACTAGTAATGGTGGCGATCAGCGATTTTTATTGTGACTGTGACATTATAGCGGACACATCGGACATTTTTGGGACCATTGTCATTTATATAGAAATCAGTGCTATTTAAATGCACTGATTCCTATGTAAATGACAATGGCAGTGAAGGAGTTAACCACTAGGGGGCGGGGAGGGGCTAAGTGTGTTGTGTTTTTTTTTACAGTAGGGGGGCGTGGCTGTACGTCTGACGTCACTGATCGGCTTTCCCGATGACAGGGAACAGCCAATCAATGACAGGCAGTGTAGGAAGCGCGGGGAGAGGTTTGTTTACACAAACCTCTCCCCGTTCTTCAGCTCTGTGACCCGATCGCGGGACACCAGCGGCAATCGGGTCCGCTGGTCCCGCGGCCGTGGAGCTCCCGACCGGGTCGCAAGCGCGCTGCTGGCGGCCTGCGCGCGACCCCACGGCTAGGCAATTAAAGGGGACATACCTGTACCTGCTTTTGCCTAGCCGTGCCATTCTGCCGGCGTAAATGTGCAGGAGGCGGTCGGAAAGCGGTTAAGAAGCGACATTGTGGGCGCGTGCTCTGTGACCGCGGGTCCCACGGACTCGATGTCCGCCGGGTGTCCCGCGATCTGGTCACGGAGCTGAAGAACTTTGTAAACAAGGCATTTCCGTGTTCTGCCTAGTGACATGACAGCGATCACTGTCATGTGAGTGGTAGCCCATCCCCCCACAGTTAGAATCACTCCCTAGGACACACAACCCCTTGATCGCCCCCTAGTGGTTAACCCCTTCCCTGACAGTGTCATTTACACAGTAATCAGTGCATTTTTTATAGCAATGATCGCTGTATAAATGATAATGGTACCAAAATAGTGTCAAAAGTGTCCGATGTGTCTGCCATAATGTCGCAGTCACAATAATTACTAAAGATCAGGAATTAGCAATAAAACTACCCCCTATTTTGTAGACACTATAACTTTTGCGCAAACCAATCAATATACGCTTATTGCGTTTTATTTTATTTTTTTACCAAAAATAGGTAGAATAATACATATCGGCCTAAACTGAGAAAAACATTTTTTTTTAATATATTTTTGGAGGATATTAATTATAGCAAAAAATATAGCTTTTTTTTTCAAAATTTAGCGCCGCTGAGGGACCCCAGAATAGGAGGATCTCTGTGCAAAACTAACTGCACAGTGGAGGTAAGTTTGTTATGTAAAAAACAAAAAACAAAAAAAACAACGTTAACTTTATTGCTATCACAAAGGATGAACAACATCCCTTGTGACAACATGGGCCATGACAGGTCCTCTTTATGGAGAGATCTGGGGTCTATTAGACCTCAAATCTCTCCTCTGGCCTCCAATGCAGCCGATTAGACACAGATCGGTCTGATCCGCTGCTTTCCTCCAGATTTGTTACAGGTGTTTTTCTGAATGCGTGTTTTTAATGCGTTTTTAAAATGTTCCAGTGTGTTTTTTGATGCGTTTCTGGATGCATTGCAGGCTTTTTTCTAATTTTTTTCCACTATTCTAAGGTCCAGTGTGTTTTTGATGCGTTCCAGTGCAGGAAAAATTCAGCATGTTCTACTTTTTTTATGGAATGGGTAAGCCCTGGAACTGACTGCACTGGTGTGAACTTACATAGTTACATGGTTACATGGTTAGTCAGGTTGAAAAAAGACACAAGTCCATCCAGTTCAACCATAAAAAATAACAAATAAATAAAATAAAAAATATCATACAATCCCATATACACAATCCTTTACTCACAGTTGATCCAGAGGAAGGCGAAAAACCCCAGCAGAGCATTCTCCAATTTGCTCCAGCAGGGGAAAAAAATCCTTCCTGATCCCCTGAGAGGCAATCAGATTTTCTCTGGATCAACTTTACCTATAAATGTTAGTACCCAGTTATATTATGTAGATTTAGGTAAGAATTCAGGCGTTTCTTAAAGAGGAAGTAAACCCTGATGGGTGTTGCTTCCTCTTTGTTTCCCTGCAAAGGTAAAGCATAATGGATTACTATGCATCGCATAGTAGTCCATTATGCTGTCCACGAAGCGTCCATCTTCCTTCCGGGTATCGTGGCTTTGGCACTGTGATTGGCCGGAGCCGCGATGACATCACTCCCACGCGTATGCCGTAGACAGTCTTTTGCAAATATCTCCTAAACCGTATAGGTTTGGGAGATATTTCTTGCACCTACAGGTAAGCCTTAATCTAGGCTTAGCTGTAGGGAAAAGTGGTCTGTAAGGGTTTACAACCACTTTAAAGCAATCTACTGAGTTTGCCAGAACCACCTCTACATGGAGTCTATTCCACATTTTTACAGCTCTTACTGTGAAGAAACCTTTTTGTATTTGGAGATGAAATCTCTTTTCCTTCAGATGTGAAGAGTACCCCCTTGTCCTCTGTGATGGCCTTAAAGTGAATAACTCAACACCAAGTTCACTACAGGGGGTCCCCGAGTTACGAACTCGATAGGGACTGGCCGCCTGTACGGAAGTCGGAAATGTTCGTAAGTCGGCGCGCATGCGCAGACCGACAAATACGGAGATTTCCGGACATTTCCGATGTTCCGTCTATTGCCGTTCTGCGCATGCGCGGCAAATTACGGACATTTCCGGCATTTTCCGAAGCTCCGTATGGCGCGCATGCGCAGAACGGCCGAAAGACGCCGAAAATGACCGAAAAATGGCGGAGGGTCCCCGCAGCACCCCGTTCGTAAGTAGGGGTTGTTCGTAGGATCGGGTGTTCGTAAGTCGGGGACCCCCTGTATATGGACCCCCTTTTTTTTTTTTACATAAATGAATAAAAGCTGATCATTGTAAGCACCCCTGTCAGTGGGTTTGTCTCAACCCTCTGACACTTTTGCTGGATAGCTTGGGTTTACTAGCTGGATCACATTGAAAATAAAGGAAAGAAACAAATGTAAAAATGTAGCTACTACATCTATGAATTGGTAAACTGCAATATAATATTTTTTGGTGTTTATTTTGGTTTAATACCGCATTAAGAAGGCAACTTCCATGAGAACACATGTCCAGATTTCAGCTATAGTTAAACATCTTGTGGGCTGTTGCAGGCTACTTTGCACATTTCTATAATAACAAATTGTGGCTTTTTCTTCCTTAAATAGGTTAGAAAAATGTACTGTATTGCAACATGTCTTACAAATGATAAAAGTAACAAATGGACTATTCATAGTACTAGAGAACAATCCACTGCTCCAAAATCCCTGAATGTTGCCATGAAAAACCTATTGCTGTCTTCCCTCCTATAGTCTACCTCTAATAATCTACATACTGGATCTACTGTATGTAAGATCTGATAATGGTGTCTGTGGTGACTTCAGCCACTTCAGTCCCAGAAGGATTTACCCCCTTCCTGACCAGGCCATTTTTTGCGATATGGCACTGAGTCGCTTTAACTGACAATTGCGCAGTCGTGCGACGTCGTACCCAAACAAAATTGACGTCTTTTTCCCCCCCCACAAATAGAGCTTTCTTTACTACTAAAGATTAGGAAAAAAAGGTGATCACCTCTGCAGTTTTTATTTTTTGCACTATAAACAAAAAAAGAGCGACGATTTTGAAAAAAAAAAAAAACAATATTTTTTATTTTTGCTATAATAAATTTCCAAAAAAAAAAAATTATTTCTTGATCAGTTTAGGCCAATATGTATTCTTCTACATATTTTTGGTAAAAAAAAAAAAAAAAATCACAATAAGAGTATATTGATTGTTTTGTGCAAAAGTTATGGCTTTTCCAAAATAGGGGATAGAGTTATGGCTTTTTTTTTTTTTTTTTTTTTACTAGTAATAGCAGTGATCTGCGATTTTTTGCAGGACTGCGACATTGCGGTGGACAGGTCGGACACTTTTTTTGGGATAAAAATGCACCGATTACTGTATAAATGACATTGGCAGGGAAGGGGTTAACACTAGTGGTGATCAAGGGGTTAAATGTGTTCCCTGGGAGGCGTTACTTATTGTGGGTGGTGTGTACTGACTGGAGGAGGAGAGAGATCGCTGTTCCCGATCACTAGAAACAGACGATCACTCAGTACTTCCCTGTCAGAACAGGGATCTGTATGTTTACATTGACAGATACCCATTCTGGCTCTCTGTGGAGCAATCGTGGGTGGCTGGCGGACATCGCGGCCACGCACATCAGCTCCCCTGCCATGCCGTGGGCGCGTGCGCTCCTGCTATAACTGTTAAAGGGACCGACGTACAACTACGGCGATTCGCGGGAACGAGCCGACCTGCCGCAGTATGACAGCAGCTGGTTGGCAATCGGTTAAAGTGATGGTTTTAAATAAATTCTATACAAGTTTGTACTCTAAATAAAAAAAAAGTCCCTACCTTTTGCTCTCAGCCTCCAAATCCATTTTTTTCAGCTGTGAATGACTTCCTGCTAGAAGGTGGCTACGTTCATTCTCCACTCTCCATGGTCCCAGGGGCGTATCTACCGTGAGGCAAATAAGGCCTTTGCCTTGGGCAGCATTTTTCAGGGGGAGTGGCACCTGTACCAGGATGATGCCTGCAGGCATCACCCCGGTATCAGTTTTTAAAATCTGCATTCAAAAACAACAATCTTGGTGTTTTGAATGCTTTTAGGGGCAGAGGAGGGATTTGGGGTCTTTGAAACCCCCGATCTCTCCATAAAGAGTACCTGTCACTGCCTATTACTGTCACAAGGATGTTTATATTCCTAGTGACAGCAATAAAAAGTGATAAAAAATAAAAAACTTAAACAGTGTAGAAAAGAAAAGAAAAAAAATATTAATAATAAAAAAATAAAAACAAAATAAAAGTGCCCCCATCCTCCCCTGCTCGCAGGAAAAACAGCGATCGTTCCTGTGTAGAAATTCCCCCTCAGGAGGCCACCAATTGTTCAGATTTTGGCCTTGTGAGCACCACGCAGCTCAGCAAAAGTCAATGTAAAAATTGACTGAGCCGAGTGGAAAATTAGAGGCCAACCGGGGAAATCGAGCCACATAAGTTTAACTCCCTCAGCCGGCCGCTATGAGAAAGAGGTTTGCAATGGCCCTGAAAAGTTGATGAAGTAGGTGTTTTTTTTTTGCACACTTTATGATTTCAAAATGACCCCAATACAACTTTGAGGTCAACAAGTTGAGTGCTGGCTCTTTCTTCTTGTAGGTCAGTAAAAGCAGACCTGAATACAAACCTATTGCATTTAGTCTACTGAATCTTAACGGACCTGAATGTGGTCAAATATAGGTGGAATCCCATCTGTGAACTGGTTTGCAGTCATGTTGGTACAGGAAGGAGCCATCCCTAAACTGTTCCCACAAAGTTGGGAGCATGAAATTGTCGACGCCTTAAGAGTTCCCGTCACTGGAACTAAGGGGCCAAGCCCAACCCCTGAAAAACAACTCCACACCATAGTCCCCCTTCCACCAAATGATTTGGATAATGAAGACATGGATGAGTGAGTTTGGGGTGGAGGAACCTGACTGGCCTGCACAGACTCCTGACCTCAACCCGATAAAACAGGCCATCTCGTCCAACATCAGTGCCTGACCTCACAAATGCGCTTCTGGAAGAATGGTCAAACATTTCCATAGACACACTCCTAAACCTTGTGGACAGCCTTCCCAGAAGAGTTGAAGCTGTTATAGCTGCAAAGGGTGGGCCATCTCAATATTGAAACCTACAGACTAAGACTGGGATGCCATTAAAGATTATGTGCGTGAAAAGGCAAGCATCCCAATACTTTTGACAATATAGTGTATGTTTTGTGTACGGTGACTGGTGGCATGCTCTGTGTACAGTGACTGGTGGCATGCTCTGTGTACAGTGACTGGTGGCATGCTCTGTGTACAGTGACTGGTGGCATGCTCTGTGTACAGTGACTGGTGGCATGCTCTGTGTACAGTGACTGGTGGCATGCTCTGTGTGTACAGTGACTGGTGGCATGCTCTGTGTACAGTGACTGGTGGCATGCTCTGTGTACAGTGGCTGGTGGCATGCTCTGTGTACAGTGGCTGGTAGCATGCTCTGTGTACAGTGGCTGGTGGTATGCTCTGTGTACAGTGGCTGGTGGTATGCTCTGTGTACAGTGGCTGGTGGTATGCTCTGTGTACAGTGACTGGTGGTATGCTCTGTGTACAGTGACTGGTGGTATGCTCAGTGTACAGTCAGGGCCATCTTTAATATTGATTGGACCCCGGGCAAACATTTTCTTGCCTCCATGCAATTTCATCCTCCACCTGCTCTGAGACATACAAAAAATAGCAGTTTACTGAATCAGATCAGGTAGCGACTGCGATTGGTTGCTAGAGGTGTATCTTTACCGATCACTAACTGGCTGCTAGAGGTTACAGCACACATTATGGCTCACTGATTATTTGCTAGAGGTTACAGCACATGACTTCTGCTTGTTGACTGGTTGCTAGAGGTTACTGGACATCCTTAGCACTCACTAATTGGCTGCTAGAGGTTACTGCACACTGGTTGCTAGAGGTTACTGCATATCCTTACTGATCAATGATTGGTTGCAAGAGGTTAGTGCACATCGTTACTGCTCACTGGTTGGTTGCTAAAGGTTACAGCACATCATCTCCTCACTGAATGCACACCATGGACTGGGGAGATGAGGGGACCCATCAACAGACAGAAAACTCATATGGCTCCTAGGATTCCTGGGATCAGTGGCAATGCTGGGGGGGGGGGGTGGGATCAGAGGCAGTGGTGGGGGATGGGATTAGTTTCGGAGGCAATACACTATGGCAAATTCTGAATCATGTAGAGACCACCAATGTAATGGGGAATTTACAATGACCACCAATGCGGGGGGGGGGGGGTTTACACTGACCACCAATGTGAGAGGGAATTTGCACTGACCACCAATGTAAT
This sequence comes from Lithobates sylvaticus, assembly GCA_028564925.1. Classification (NCBI taxonomy): domain Eukaryota; kingdom Metazoa; phylum Chordata; class Amphibia; order Anura; family Ranidae; genus Lithobates; species Lithobates sylvaticus. The sequence goes on along the minus strand of CM053033.1, from coordinate 107,453,569 downwards.
GGGAATTTACACTGACCACTAATGCAATAGGAGCATTAACAGTAACCACCAATGTAAGGAGGGATTTACACTGACTACCAATGTAAGGGGGACATTCACGCTGGTCACAAGCATGAATGAAAGTATTGTACACCAAGCCCCAATGTTATGAGAAGATTTACACTGACCACCAATGTAACTGAGATGTTTAGACTGTGTTCACATTTGTTTGTGGTGTCTGGAAAAATCGCTTTCCTGGCTCCACAGAAATGTGCTGGCCTTTAGTAGATACACAGCAGTGCCACCCTCACGCATCTGCTGAAATGTGCGTATTCACATGCAGCAAAATTCACAGTGCTGTGGCACCATGTTATTTTGAAAAAGGGTTCCAGCTCCAATTCGCTTACCTTTGCAGAACAGGCGGATGTTAGACTTAATGACCACAGTTGTAGGCAGTATTTTCAAGCATGCCCCTTTACCTCCCCAGTGGGCAGCATTCAGCAAAAGTGATGGTGGATATAAACCCCAAGAAGGGCATACTATAGATATGAATGCCGCCTCTATTTACATATCAATGCCATGGTCCGCGGCTATTTACATATTAATGCAAGTTATTTACATGTAAACACAGGTTCTGCAGGTGAGTCATTGTACATGGCAAAAGGGCAGAGATGGGCAGCATTAATAACAGAACTTCATACTGAGATATCGGGACGTGGCATGGTACTAAAACTCAAGGGACAAGGGAATTTAAACTGGCATAGTTGGCAAGTATGGGGCAGCTGCTTTGGGCCCCACAACAATGATGGGGCCCAGGGCAGCTGCCCTTTTGCCCTGCCTTAAAGATGGTTCTGTGTACAGAGATTGGTGGCATGTTCGGTGTACAGAGATTGGTGGCATGTTCGGTGTACAGAGATTGGTGGCATGTTCGGTGTACAGAGATTGGTGGCATGTTCGGTGTACAGAGATTGGTGGCATGTTCGGTGTACAGAGATTGGTGGCATGTTCGGTGTACAGAGATTGGTGGCATGTTCAGTGTACAGAGATTGGTGGCATGTTCAGTGTACAGAGATTGGTGGCATGTTCAGTGTACAGAGATTGGTGGCATGTTCAGTGTACAGAGATTGGTGGCATGTTCAGTGTACAGAGATTGGTGGCATGTTCAGTGTACAGTGGCTGGTGGCATGCTCTGTGTACAGTGGCTGGTGGCATGCTCTGTGTACAGTGGCTGGTGGCATGCTCTGTGTACAGTGGCTGGTGGCATGCTCTGTGTACAGTGGCTGGTGGCATGCTCTGTGTACAGTGGCTGGTGGCATGCTCTGTGTACAGTGGCTGGTGGCATGCTCTGTGTACAGTGGCTGGTGGCATGCTCTGTGTACAGTGGCTGGTGGCATGCTCGGTGTACAGTGGCTGGTGGCATGCTCTGTGTACAGTGGCTGGTGGTATGCTCTGTGTACAGTGACTGGTGGTATGCTCTGTGTACAGTGACTGGTGGTATGCTCTGTACAGTGGCTGGTGGTATGCTCAGTGTACAGTCAGGGCCCTCTTTAATATTGATTGGACCCCGGGCAAACATTTTCTTGCCTCCATGCAATTTCATCCTCCACCTGCTCTGATACATACAAAAAATAGCAGTTTACTGAATCAGATCAGGCAGCGACTGCGATTGGTTGCTAGGAGGTGTATCTTTACCGCTCACTGACTGGCTGCTAGAGGTTACAGCACACATTATGGCTCACTGATTATTTGCTAGAGGTTACAGCACATGACTTCTGCTTGTTGACTGGTTGCTAGAGGTTACTGGACATACTTAGCACTCACTAATTGGTTGCTAGAGGTTACTGCACACTGGTTGCTAGAGGTTACTGCATATCCTTACTGATCAATGATTGGTTGCAAGAGGTTAGTGCACATCGTTACTGCTCACTGGTTGGTTGCTAAAGGTTACAGCACATCATCTCCTCACTGAATGCACACCATGGACTGGGGAGATGAGGGGACACATTAACAGACAGAAAACTCATATGGCTCCTAGGATTCCTGGGATCAGTGGCAATGCTGGGGGGGGGGGGGGGGGGATCAGAGGCAGTGGTGGGGGATGGGATTAGTTTCGGAGGCAATACACTATGGCAAATTCTGAATCATGTAGAGACCACCAATGTAATGGGGAATTTACAATGACCACCAATGCAGGGGGGGGGGGGGGGGGGGTTTACACTGACCACCAATGTGAGAGGGAATTTGCACTGACCACCAATGTAATGGGAATTTACACTGACCACTAATGCAATAGGAGCATTAACAGTAACCACCAATGTAAGGAGGGATTTACACTGACTACCAATGTAAGGGGGACATTCACGCTGGTCACAAGCATGAATGAAAGTATTGTACACCAAGCCCCAATGTTATGAGAAGATTTACACTGACCACCAATGTAACTGAGACGTTTAGACTGTGTTCACATTTGTTTGTGGTGTCTGGAAAAATCGCTTTCCTGGCACCACAGAAATGTGCTGGCCTTTAGCAGATACACAGCAGTGCCACCCTCACGCATCTGCTGAAATGTGCGTATTCACATGCAGCAAAATTCACAGTGCTGTGGCACCATGTTATTTTGAAAAAGGGTTCCAGCTCCAATTCGCTTACCTTTGCAGAACAGGCGGTTGTTAGACTTAATGACCACAGTTGTAGGCAGTATTTTCAAGCATGCCCCTTTACCTCCCCAGTGGGCAGCATTCAGCAAAAGTGATGGTGGATATAAACCCCAAGAAGGGCATACTATAGATATGAATGCCGCCTCTATTTACATATCAATGCCATGGTCCGCGGCTATTTACATATTAATGCAAGTTATTTACATGTAAACACAGGTTCTGCAGGTGAGTCATTGTACATGGCAAAAGGGCAGAGCTGGGCAGCATTAATAACAGAACTTCATACTGAGATATCGGGATGTGGCATGGTACTAAAACGCAAGGGACAAGGGAATTTAAACTGGCATAGTTGGCAAGTATGGGGCAGCTGCTTTAGGCCCCACAACAATGATGGGGCCCAGGGCAGCTGCCCCTTTTGCCCTGCCTTAAAGATGGTTCTGTGTACAGTGATTGGTGGTATGCTCAGTGTACAGAGATTGGTGGTATGCTCAGTGTACAGAGATTGGTGGTATGCTCAGTGTACAGAGATTGGTGGTATGCTCAGTGTACAGAGATTGGTGGTATGCTCAGTGTACAGAGATTGGTGGTATGCTCAGTGTACAGAGATTGGTGGTATGCTCAGTGTACAGAGATTGGTGGTATGCTCAGTGTACAGAGATTGGTGGTATGCTCAGTGTACAGAGATTGGTGGTATGTTCAGTGTACAGAGATTGGTGGTATGTTCAGTGTACAGAGATTGGTGGTATGTTCAGTGTACAGAGATTGGTGGTATGTTCAGTGTACAGTGTCTGGTGGTATGTTCAGTGTACAGTGTCTGGTGGTATGCTCTGTGTACAGTGTCTGGTGGTATGCTCTGTGTACAGTGTCTGGTGGTATGCTCTGTGTACAGTGTCTGGTGGTATGCTCTGTGTACAGTGTCTGGTGGTATGCTCTGTGTACAGCGTCTGGTGGTATGCTCTGTGTACAGCGTCTGGTGGTATGCTCTGTGTACAGCGTCTGGTGGTATGCTCTGTGTACAGCGTCTGGTGGTATGCTCTGTGTACAGCGTCTGGTGGTATTCTCTGTGTACAGCGTCTGGTGGTATGCTCTGTGTACAGCGTCTGGTGGTATGCTCTGTGTACAGCGTCTGGTGGTATGCTCTGTGTACAGTGTCTGGTGGTATGCTCTGTGTACAGCGTCTGGTGGTATGCTCTGTGTACAGCGTCTGGTGGTATGCTCTGTGTACAGCGTCTGGTGGTAACCCTGGTTGTGTGGATAGAGGAATCTGGTAATTTTTCTTCATTGAGCCCACTGGCTGAATGAGAAGAAAGACTCGTCTCTGGCCAACCATTGTTATAGGCCGCATGCCCTCGGAATAAATTAACCCGAAAAGCTCCAGTCACTCCAGTTGTCTATTCATCTTGACAAGCATGTTGAGGAAACCTCCGACATTCACAAATCCCTCTTTATAATGAAAATCGAAATCACTGACAATAAAAACAAAAAGATAGGTTTGGGGTTTAAACGACCAGTCATGGATCAGGAATAACACCCTCCAAGCTGCTATTGTAGAGTTCTAGAATATGTCTGCCTTTCATAATAACCCTCTAGAACATCCGGAGAGCTTTAAGAACAAAAAAGAAATCCATCAGTGGTACACACATAACGACGGCTGATCCTCAGTCCACATTCTTTAGTTTAATGACAAAAATGTGCAGTTTTGGGATGAGGAAGGCCGCGGTGTTAGTAAACTCTGCAGCAGTCTCCATATAGATATGATCTGTGTCCATGTCTGTTTTCTCTAACTCCAAAGACACAATCCCAGCATTGGACCCCCAGATCTGAGAGGTAGGTCTATGGGGGTACACACAGACACACAACACTTGCCTTCATGAGAAGCGTCAGATGTAGGCAGAGGACCCTGAGGTCACCTCTTTCTTCTCCTGATGTCCCAGGATCCTTCTAGATTCCCTACAGCTGCCTGTCAAGGAGCAAAGCAAGGAGCTCCCCCTTGGCAGAGGGACATCTGCAGCCTCTCTCCTCCACTACACCCACGCAAGGAACAAGAAAGTTGAGAAACTTAACCCGCTCTCCCTGTATTCTGCAGCTCGCCCTCCGACTTGTGCTTGCAGAAACCCGAGCAATGCATCCATCCAGAGAGCTGAACAGGATAAACAACTCCAGAGAGAGAACTTTCACTTGTCGGAGCTTCCACAAGATTACTTCTTTACAATTCTAGGCAACAGACAAAACAATTCAATGAGCTACTAATGCTTTCCAGCAAACACTGCAGGGTTGCTCAAATCTGAGTTCTCTCTAAAGCCGGGTACACACGATCAGAACATCATACAAAAATATCGCTTTCCAATTGATCGTACGATAATCTGATCGTTAGTATACAGCCTTCCGCTGAAATTTTTAGACGGGACAAACACAAAAAATGTACTCGTATGATACCAGATCGTACGGTTTTCGTTTAACCGCGTCCCGACCGCCTCACGCAGATACACTGTGGCAGAAGGGCACGTACAGGCAGAATCGCGTCCCTGTATGTTGCCCTTTAAGAGGCGCGCGCCCACTGGGAGCTTTGTGGGCTTGATCGCAGGTCCTGCAGACTCGATGTCCGCAGGGATACCCGCGATTGTTTCACCGAGAGGAAGAACAGGGAAATGCTAATGTAAACAAGCATTTCCCCCGTTCTGCGTAGTGATAGTGTCACTGATCACAGCTCCCTTAAATCTGGAGTGGTGATCAGTGTCGTGTCCCAATACTTTTGACAATATAGTGTAAGTGGGGACACTTGTTTCAAATTAGAGTTTCCTCTCTCTTTGTATTGGTTTCCTGCCACATCTTTGGGACAGGAGATGAGGGTAAATTTCTACAATGGGGACACAACAACAAGAACCAGGAATTCGAACTCCACAGGCAGAAAATATTACTTTTGGTAATATAATGTATGTGATGAGTTGTGCGGGGACACAGGCAGCAATAAAATGCTGAAAGCAGGTTTAACACTTTCATAGACTATACAAAATTGAAAAAAAAATTTGGCTTTACATACACCTTAAATTTTCATGGCGCACATATCTGAACTTATTAAAGTGGTGCTTATCCTTAAAGCGGATCTTCACTGCATCTAAGAACCAAAAACACAATTTAATTCATTTTAAATATTCAAGGCAAACGCCCCCATCCATCCATGCTTTATATCACTTGGAAAAACACCCCTCTCACATTTCTGGTGGTGGCCATCTTGAGTAAGGGCAGATGATTCATACAGCATTTACTTCCTGGAAATCATCTGCCGATGTCTCAAGCATGCAGGCAGGAGAGTGTGCTTAGCCGAGAGAACCCCTCCTTCCCTTCTAAGGACTCCTGGGATGTATGACATTGTTTGCCTAGGCAGGAAACCAGGAAATAACTGAAGAAATGTAAAAAAAAAAACTTTTTAAAACAAATAAATATAATATACTTTCCTATCTATTTACTAATGATAGCAGCATGAGGATTAAAAATAATCAATGTTGATTGGGAGAGGGAATTTCCACTGAATCTGTCCAAAAGGAAATATAGGAGCTGCCATTATCAACGTTTTTGTAAAGGGTAAATGTACCTCGGCTGTCACCTTCATTCTTGCATTACTAATTAATAAGTCAGTGACCTGGACCTGACATCTGGCACACATTTGTTCTTGATCCGTGATTCATAAGATAGTGAAAAGATAAGGGGAAGCCTGAATCTTTAAGAATGAATCATCAGTGGTGACTCTTATCAATCACTGTTTTGACTGGTTCCTTGGTTGCCATGTTTTTTTTTTATCATTGATTTTATTTTAGATTTCTAGATTAGCCACTAGAGGGAGCTTTGTATTTCACAGTAACCACCAGTCCTGCTGAGATAAGGTATCCGCTACACAGAGAGTGTACTGTTTTCACTGGGGCACATCAGACCCATAGACTTGTACTAACGAGGGTGAACCAAAATGCATTAATACTGTACAGCATTTAAACGTAGGCAGTCTGTCTTCAAGGAAAGAGGTCCCCATTAGCATTCTACTGATTTTGACACTGATCAACTTTCACACTTGTGTGAGTTGTCATGCAACTTTGGACATCAAAGTCGCATGACAAGTCATTCCCCATGTTTTCCAATGATAACCATTCATATACGTAGGACCTGAATTTGCGGTGACTTCAAAGTAGTTCACGCACTACTTTGGTCCAACTTGAGGGCCATAGACTTCAATGTTAGCCCTCAAAAGTTGCATTAACCACTTGCCGACCGCCACACACAGATGTACGTTGGCAGAATGGCACAGGCAGGCAAACTGGCGTACAGGTACGTACATCCCTTTAAATTTGCCGCCTTTCCGATGTGTCTGCCATAATGTTGAGTCACGATAAAAACTGCAGATCGCCGCCATTACTAATAATAAAAAAAAATAAGAAAAATGCCATAAAACTATTCCCTATTTTGTAGACGCTATAACTTTTGCGCAAACCAATCAATATACGCTTATTGCAATTAGAAGAATTGTAGAAGAATACATATCAGCCTAAACTGAGGAAAAAATTTTTTTTTATATATATATTTTTGGGGGATATTTATTATAGCAAAAAGTCGCTTTTTTTTGTTTATAGCGCAAAAAATAAAAAAACGCAGAGGTGATCAAATACCACCAAAAGAAAGCTCTATTTGTGGGAAAAAAAGGACGTCAATTTTTTTTGGGTGCAACGTGCAATTGTCAGTTAAGGTGACGCAGTGCCGAATCCCAAAAAAGTGCTCTGGTCAGGAAGGGGGTAAAATTTTCCAGGCTGAAGTGGTTAAAGTCATACCTGAATGTTATACAATGGAACAGTCATGCAACAGGTGTTCATTGTCACTGGTCAAAGCCAAAGTCATACCCAAGTCACACTCCTCCAAAGCTACATCAAAGTTGCACTCCTAAGTCGGTGCCACTTTGGAGTCGTACAAGTGTGAATGGAGCCGAAATGTTATAATAGAGAGCTGAAGATAGATATGATATGAAAGTCGTTTGGTGTATTCATTTTCAGCCTTTGCACCCTCTTCCCCAGGCAATCGCAAATTTTTCCCCTAAGAATAGCACATCTGATGCCCGCCCCAATAAAAGAGCCTTCACTAGGGAGACTCACCATTCTGTCACCGCCTTGTGTACACAGTAAGACACATGGGGTGGCATTGTGCCCGGGCCCTCTGTGAATTCCTGCACACCACTCAGGCATGTGGACAGATCAGACCATTTTCAGGGCCAGACTCTGTCTAGAGTGGCAGGTTGGTTTTGTGTTTGCAGTGATCTGCCATATTATCTGGGCACCATCCCCACTCCTGACACCTCTCACTCAATGCCAATGCTCATGATTTGTTATACACTTCTTCATATGGACCTAGAGTCTATAGCTTACTTACACTCACCGGCCACTTTATTAGGTACACCTGTTTAATTGTGTAATCAGCCAAGTATTCCTGGCAGGGCTGCCTTCTCACCAGGTTATTTGTGAACTCTCCGGGCATGAATTTAATACAAGTTCTTTCACTGTTAAGGGACTGAGTGTGTTATTCCACCTCATCACACAGCACTCCACCTACATATTGATCAAATGGGTTGTCCACTATAGATTAGTAATCTTTTTTGGAAGAGACTGACAGGAAAATATATTGATCATTTGTCCAAGCGTGCATGGTCACCATAAAGCCCCATACACACACGCGGATTATCCGAGGACCAGGTCCGTCGGATCCTGTCCGTCATACTTTGTCCGATGTTGGTGTTGCATACACACGGTCGGACAAAGTTGTCGGAAAATCCGATCATTCTGAACGTGGTGACGTTTGTTGCCTACGACGGGACTACGTAGAGGCTAGTAGCCAATAGCTTTGGTCTTGTAATGTGATCTGAGCATGCGTAGCACTTTGTCCGTCGGACTACCATACACACGATCGGATTTGGTGTGATCGGACCTTGTTGTCCAAAAATCTATCCAGCAGGAGATAGGACTTTGTCCGTCGGACAATCCGACGTACACTGTCCGATGGTGCATACACACGGTCGGATTTTTCGACAACATTGTCCGATCGGACAGAATCCATGCGAAAATCCTACCGTGTGTATGGGGCTTAAGAGTGATTCATGTCTTACCTAACCTAGGACTACGGGTCCTCCTCAAGTGACAGTGCTAGTGTATGGTGGTTGGCCAAGTTCTATCAGAAGGACCTAGTCACATGCCCTTGCGTACCTGGAAGTACTGGGTATTTTCTCGGCTCCTGACAACTTATTGAAGTGGCTTGGGAACATAGAAGAGCTGAGTATATGATGCTGGGGAGGAGAAGCTTTAAAGTGAACATATTTCTGGTTTGCCTTAAAGAAAACAATATGGAACCTACCAAGCCGGCCTGTTTCTGAAGATGCATGCCCTAGTGTTCTTATCGTTATCTTGAATTACTTAGTGAGCGAATGATCCTGAATAAGTATGTAATATTAGATTTCCTGACACTTGATATGCACATGCTTGATCCAAGTCAGTGACTCACCAAGGAAAGATAAGAATGGCAGAGTAGAATCTCTCGAGGATGGGCACAATATCTTCCCACTGGTCTTTTTGGCAGAATTCTGCCCCTCTAAAGTTACCTTAAAGGACACCTGTACTGAGAGAACCATGGAGGCTGCCATTGCTGACCTTCTAATGTTGCTATTAGTCTGGCTGTCTCCGGCTGCAGTATTCTGACAGATCGGGAAAGTCAGAATGAAGTCAGAACTTCTGCTCTACAAGCTTTGGTCAGTGACCTCAAAAGTACTGATGTTATTGGATCAGCCTGACAGCCAGGTAAAAATAATTTTCTGAAGCAAAGGTCAACAATACCAGCCTTCATACTTCCTCATTTTATCGTTGTTTTTGCCATCATACAATCCAATGAAAAGATACAAAAATATTGTACCCATAGCAGTAACAGTCAGATTCTTGGCTCCTGCAAAATCTCTTGCAATTGGGGGTTTCAAATGAAAGCAGAAGCTGACCTCAACAATAGCTATACCAATAAAACTGAGACAATAACAACACAGGGTAGTACTGTGTGACCGGTAGCCAACAGTGGTTGGATTACCCACACAGAAGACTGTGCTGCTGCTATGGAACTAGAGTCGGGGTGGGGGGCACAGTAGGGTACTGGCCTCGGGGAAAAGCTGGGCTGAAATGCCAGGCCTGCAGAGCACCATGGAAGAGCAGCTTCCCTGGTTTTACCAGCAGGGCTTGGTTAATTTGACACTGACAGAGGCTCACAGCACATACTGTAGGGCTGGCTGTCAAAAAACATAGCAAAGCTGTACAGGACTGCAAAGTCACGAAGCAGGACCCAACTGACAAACTGACAGCCAAGGCCCGCTGGTTACATAGGAAAAAGAGAGTTGACAAGCTGCTCCTGAGGAACAGTGTAACCCAACTGTCAAACTGTATTACACTGGGAAAGTGCATCTCTTAGGGGAATCTGTAGGGCTCCACTGTTTGACAGCTTAGTCCCCCCCCCCTCTTTTTTTATCTCTAATTGAACCCCCAAAAGAGAAGTATGGCTTTTAAAAAAAACAATCATACTCACCTAGATGGCTGCAGCATCAATCCCAGCTGCATCTGTAAGACCCAAAACTGAGCGATCAAACACCATAGATTGCTCAGTTCTCGATCTTTAGCCTGCAGAGAGCCAGTGACTGTCTCAGCACTGCCTCTCCAGTGCTCACTGGAATGCTGGGCTGTGGCAGGGGAAGGTCCAGGCATCTTGGTGGATCCTGACTGTAAAGTCAAGATCTTTCCGGAGCCTGGACCGCCTAAGTGATGCTAGTAGGTTTTAGCATACTGTCGGCTTAAAACAGGTCACATAGGAAAAGCATAGCCAGAATAGCTTTGGCTATACTTCTCCTTTAATTAGTTCTTATGAACTCCTTCCTGTCCTTCTCTTTTTTTTCTCCATCTAAATTTAAGATATTTTTGTCCTTTTTGTTTGTAGGTTTTTATATTTCATTGGTAAATACTTTCACCAGAAAAAATGTTTTAGTGCCTTTATTAAATGGGACAAATCGCAGAATAAAATTGCACTTTAGATGGGTTATAAAACAGGAGAGGTGGGTAAGCCAGCAGTAGGAAGGGGTTATATAAATATCTTTGCAATATAGACTACTGGCCAGCAATGATAAAGGGGTATAATTACATGTACAAAATACACCAATGGCCATTAGTGATAAAGAGGGTATAAATACGTGTGCAATATAGACCACATGTGATAAAGGGGGTATGAATATGTGTGCAAAATAAACCACTAGCCACCAGTGAAAAAGGGGATATGAATGTGTGTGCCATGTAGACCACTGGCCACCGGTGATAAAGGGGGTATGAATATGTGTGCAATATAGACCACTGACCACCAGTGAAAAAGAGGATATGAATATGTGTGCCATGTAGCCCACTGGCCACTGGTGATAAAGGGGGTATGACTATGTGTGCAATATAGACCACTGGCCACCACGTGATAAAGGGGGTGTGAAAGTGTGTGCAATATAGACCACTGGCCACCAGTGATAAAGGGGGTATACATACTGTATGTATGCAATAAATGTACTGTAGATCACTGGTCACCAGTAAAGGGGGTATAAATATGTGTGCAATAGAGAGCACTGGCCACCACGTGATAAAGGGGGTATGAATATGTGTTCAATTTAGACCACTGGCCTCCAGTAATAAAGGGGGTGTGAATATGTGTGCAGTTTAGACAACTGGCCACTGGTAATAAAGGGGGTATACATACTGTATGTATGCAATAAATGTACTGTAGATCACTGGTCACCAGTAAAGGGGGTATAAATATGTGTACAATAGAGAGCACTGGCCAACAGTGGACACTGGACCCCAGACCTAAAGGAGGTATAAGTGCACGTGCAATATAGACCACTGGAAACTGGTGATAAAGGGGGTATAAATAGGTTTGCAATATAGACCACTGGCCAGTAGAGATAAAGGGGATATTTATTCATGTGGAATATAGACCACTGGCCAGTAGAGATAAATGGGGATATTTATACATGTGGAATATAGACCACTGGCCATTAGTGAAAATTGGGCATGTTATTAGCAGTAGAAATGCCAGGAACTGCAGAGATTTCACCAAAAAGTGACGAGGAGTGCCAAGTGGTGGGGCCCTAATTTGTAGTTATCCGTTAGTGTGAAATCAGCACAGGATGTACGCAGACTCTTGATATGAACAGTATGTAAAGGATAAAAGGTACTAAAATTCCATTCAGCAGTAAAAAGCCCAGGATAAAATACCGAGACAGGATTTTCCTCTTGGAGGTAGTCCAGATGTCCATTCCCTCCTGAATGCTTCCACCTGTTACTAAGCATCACTTCTCACACTCCAAATGTCCTGTCCTCAATCACTGGGCACCAGAAGTCATATACCGTACAATACATACTCTACATTGTGACCATTCTTCTAGAGGAGTAGAAGTATGCATCAATTGAAGGACTGCTTAGACACGAGTCTGAATGAGTATTGCTGAGAGACTGTAAAGATGAGATTTTCCAGCAGAAATACATGGCTCTGCCCACATGCATGACCAACCTGACAGGTAAGTTGTAAAGAGAGCAAAATGTAGGCTGACCTCCACTTTTGAAAATGCTGCAATGCTGATCTAATGGAGGTAATATATTGAGCCACTGACCTGGCACAAGTAGGTAGACCCGCAGTTCAGATTTCACCTGCTGCATGCTTGCTTCAGATCAGTAAGGTACCAAAGCAAAGAACAACCAGGCTGCTAGCATTTATGGAATGAGGTCAGCAATGCCAGCCTTCATATTTAACCTTTAGGGGGACCTACACTATATTACCAAAAGTATAGGGACACCTGCTTTTACATGCACATGAACTTTAATGGCATCCCAGTCTTAGTCAGTAGGGTTCAATACTGAATTGGCCAACCCTTTACAGCTATAACAGCTTCAACTCTTCTGGGAAGGCTGTCCACAAGATTTAGGAGTGTGTCTATGGGAATGTTTGACTGTTCTTCCAGAAGCGCATTTTTACGGTCAGGCACTGATGTTGGACGAGAAGGCCTGGCTCACAGTCTCCGCTCTAATTCATCCCAAAGGTGTTCCTCCACCCAAAATTCGCTCATTTATGTCTTTTTGGACCATGCTTTGTGTACTGGTGCAAAGTCATGTTGGAACAGGAAGGGGCCATCCCCAAACTGTTCGCACAAATTTGGGAGCATGAAATTGTCCAAAATGTCTTGTTATGCTGACGCCTTAAGAGTTCCCTTCACTGGAACTAAGGGGCCAAGCCCAACCCCTGAAAAACCACTGCACACCATAATCCCACCTCCACCAAATGATTTGGACTTAAAGCAGAGTTCCACCCAAAAATGGAACTTCAACTTTAAGGGAAGGGGACCCCTCGACATGCCACTATTGGCATGTTTTTTTTTGGGGGGGGGGGGGGAACCTAGCTCCCACTTCCTCGCAGCGATGGAAGCAAGTTAACCTCTCCCCCTCCCTCTCGGCAATCATCTGGGACACGTCACAGGTCCCAGATGATTGCCCAGCAAGTCACAGCGCGCTGCGCGGCTCGCGCATGCACAGTGTGTGCCCGGCTGTGAAGCCACAGCCGGGCACCCCCAGTGACAATGCTGGCGCCGCAGAGTGGAGGGGGTGAGAAGTGGGGCTTCGTTCCCCTGCATTGCTGGACACTGGGACAGGTACGTTTCTGACTATTAAAAAAAATAAAATAAAAGTCAGCAGCTACAAATACTTCAGCTGCTGACTTTTATATTTATTTTTTTTTAAGCAGAACTCTGCTTTAAAGTTCATGTGCGTGTAAAGGCAGGTGTCCCAATACTTTTAATAAAAAATGAATACAGCAACATTTTAATATACAGGGACAATTTTGCACAGATGCATTATTAATATAGATGTCACAAATTAGCGCAGGCAGAGATCTCGCTGCTGCTCAGTGTCGAGTACACAATTGTCCAGGAGGATAGGGAGCACAGGGCCAACCATTGTGTAGGAATTTATGTTACGAAATCTGGTCCCGGCCGTCAGAGGGTGAGGACAGGCTTTGAACAATGGAGGTTTGTGCTGTATAGGCCACAGATTGGGACACAACAGGAGCTGACTGTACTCCAGTCATAAGCCTGTGACTGCTTTTTGCTTGCTTCCACCGATGAAAACAAATGACAAAAACATAAAAAATTATAATAAACCACTCAGATACCGCAAAGGTGAAGGCGTTTCAGAGCTGCGGAGGAGGGAAATCTGAGTAACATGACCTCTGAGTATAATTTCAGCGATTATTGCAGCCTTTTATTAATTAGTTTATTTTCAAAACTGTTACTACTTGTTTATTTTAGCATCAGTAGCTCAGCACTGTTAGACCTCAGTTTGGGGCCTTTCATACAGGAACAAATGTGTGTCCCTAAACGCCCTGACCTCTGAACCATCACTAATATTATGTCAGACCCCATCAAATGGCCATAAAACTTCACTTAACCATAAAATTACACTTAAAGAATCCCAGGTATGGATATTTTTACATACAGATACCTGTAGAATCCCTCTAAAACAGCCATTCCCAACTAGGGTTCCTCCAGAGGTTGCTAGGGGCTCCTTGAGCTATGACTGATATACCTTCTTTGTGATGATGCCTACATAGTTCCCTGTTCATAGCCACTTAGCAGAGCCAGCGGCATTACACCAATGATCTTTTTAGCTGTCGGTAAGGGTGGCATCGTGGTCACACTGACCACCAGTGTAAGGTGCAATCTTCCCATTGTCCCTCAATAAAAACTAATTTTTAGCAGGGGTTCTTTGAAACCTAAATTTTATTTTAAGGGTTCCTCTGGAGTAAAAAAGGTTAAAAAAGGCTGCTCTAGAAGCATCATTATAGTAGACACTGATACTGCAATTATCTCCATTAACCTCCGGATCCCATGGCTAGCGGCTGTTGTGCTGCATTCTGAGCGCAAGAGGTCGGCCATTGGACTTGGGTGCCATTCAGAGTCTGCTTTGCATTTTCTCAATGAATGCAAAGTGCTCTCTGATTGGACGAATTTAAGAGGTGGAGTGGTGACTTCATCTTGTCCAATTAAAGAATGCTTTGTATTTATTGAAGAAATGCAAAGCATTCTTTGAATGGCGCCCGTGCCTAGCAGCCAACCTCCTGTGTTCAGAACGCAGCATGACAGTCTCTCGACACAGAACCCTGCAGCAAGTGGAGATCATTTCCAGTCCTAGGGATCCCACATGTATGGTATATGTGTAGTTAAATTGTGCCCCGTACACACGATCAGACTTTCCGACTACAAAACCGTGGATTTTTGTTCGAAGGTTGTTGGCTCCAACTTGTCTTGCATACACACGGTCACACAAATGTTGGCCAACAATTACAAACGTAGTGACGTACAAGACGTACAATGAGCCGATAAAAAGGAAGTTCAATAGTCATGTGATATCTCTATTACTAACGCTAGTTTTACCAGACCAAGTGCTTCCAGGTCGTACTTGATTACGAGCATGCGTGAACTTTTTTGCGACGGACTTGTGTACACACGATCGGAAAGTTTGATAACAAAGTTTTGTTGGCGAAAATTTGAGAACCTGCTAGCCAACATTTGTTGGCGGAAAGTCCGATGGAGCATACACACGGTCGGATTTTCCACCAACAAGCTCACATCCAACATTTCCCGCCGGAAAGTCCGTGTGTATGTGGCATAAGAGTTTAATGCTCGCTTATGTCTACAGGGTACGAAATGCAGTTTTGCTTACCAATCCTCTGATAGCCTGACAGAGGGCACTCTACTCCGGCAGTAGACTGTTCCTTGATGTCCTCATGTCCATTGAAGGACAATGGGCCCTGCATGGGTCTTGATGATGTCAAAGGACATCTGACTGCCAGAGTGCAAAGGAAGCTGCTGGCACCAGTCTACTAGCACATAGAAGCCTGCAGAAGCAGAGGATTGGGTAAGTAAATCTGCTTTTCCACGTCTCTAGATATAAATAAGCAAGGGAGGTTTTTTATTTTTTCCTAGAGATCAGCTTTAAAATATACAGTAGCTTACTCTTTGATGCAGTTACACTTACATTAACGCCCCCCTTGCTCCTATGTTCTTGATGATAGCTACATATTGAAAAAAACCTCCCTCCTGAACCTTATTCCCATCCCTAGGTTGGCGACAGATGGGCGATTCTGCAGCTAGCGATTCTGTTCCTGACGATTTGTCAAAATTGCCAGCAGCAGGATCGCTAAAAATCTGCCTGTTTGTCCCAAAGGAATTGCTCCCTCTGTGACTGAGGCAGCGAGATGTCGCTCCTATCGCTAATGATTGAGCTTTAGCTGCGTTTTGGCCAGCGACAGAGCAACATTTCGCTGCATCTGGCTTCAAAGAGAGCAAATCCATAGGGATGGACAGGCAACTGAAGTCAGACAGGCAATAGAATCGCCCGTCTGACTTCAGTCGAAATGCAATAAAAGATCTTAGTCACGTCCCCACTTTCCCTTCTTTTCTTGAAGCTGTACATATAATAGGAATCTTTTTATTATATCAATTTTTTTTTTCTACAATAAGGTATCTGATTGCTTGTTATGAGGCATTACAGACAGTCCCTGTAAAAGCCACTGAGAAATAAAATTCATTATGGCCTATCGTGTGGGGGATAGTGACACCATGTAAGGAAGGATAACGTCCACTAATTATTCACCCATCAAAGGAAAGCTGTAGAAGACCTTGGTAAGCCAATGCATACGTTTTGGAAAACGAATCGGCTTTGATGTGGAACCAGCGGGCACAAAGAGTGATTTGAATGTATAAGTGATAAGAGAATGGCAGAGGGGTAGTTTGGAAGACGTACTCTCAATTCTAGGGATAATTATTTCCACGAGGACATAAATAAATTACAGACTGCATAAAACTCCTCTAATGTTGTGCATGCTGCATATAATTTACACCATTAGGAGGAATTAAATTGCTCTAACAGAAGCATGGCGAGAAGATGGGGCCTCTATAAAACAGGTAAAACCAATCGTATTGTTTATGTGTTAATTGAGAGACATAATTAAAAGGAAATTATGTAAACATGTTTTTATTTTTAATGTAGTGTTTATCTTACAGTAATTTTTGATGTGATTTTCACATTCTTATATGTTTGCTTTTCTATATGTTTGTTGTTGTTATGATTGGCCTCTAGAGGGAGCACTGTGTTTCAATCAGCCTCACTGTTTAACCACTTAAAAACCGAGCCTCTTTTTGAGAGTGCTGTTTACAAGTTAAACAGTTTTATATTGTGAAAAGATAATGTTATGCCGAGTAAATTGATACCCAACAGGTCACGCTTAAAAATTGCACCCGCACGTGAAATGGCGACAAACTTTTACCCTTAAAAATCTCCATAGGCGACGTTTAAAAAATTCTACAGGTTGCATGTTTTGAGTTACAGAGGAGGTCTAGGACTAGAATTATTGCTCTCGCTCTACCGATCGAGGCAATACCTCACATGTGTGGTTTGGACACCGTTTTCATTTGCGAGCGCTACTCACGTATGCGTTCGCTTCTGAACGCGAGCTTGGCGGGACAGGCGCGTTTAAAAATTTTTTTTATTTTTTTTGTATTTATTTTACCTTTTATTTTTACACTGTTTTAAAAAAAAAAAATTGTGGCACTTTTATTCCTATTACAAGGAATGTAAACATCCCTTGTAATAGAAAAAAAAAGCATAACAGGACCTCTTACATATGAGATCTGGGGTCAAAAATACCTCAGATCTCATATTTACACTAAAATGCAATAAAAAAAAAAACTGGCATTTAAAAAAATAAAATATAAATAAAAGTCCCTTTAAGAGCTATGGGAGGAAGTGACATTTTGAAGTCGATTTCTGCAGCATATTTGGCACGTACAGAATCACAGTATATATAAAATAATATGTAAAGTGGTTGGAGGGAAGCTTCATTCTGATATTCTGATATTTTATTCTGATAGCCAGCACCCGAAAATGTCTGAATACCTGAACAGAGAATGCATCCATACATAGCTCAAATTTTGGATGATTCGGCAAGAAAAAAAAAAAAAGTCAGTCAGCCATTGATTGGAGCGATTTTCTTTCCTGCAACCATGTGTTAATTCCCCCATGAACACAGTCAGTGTTGATGGGCCAAGAGAACACACAGTGATTATTACTAGCAGCTATAGCTGCTGGCAATAATCACATGAAAAAGCCGTCTTTAACTAGTTTCCGCCCACCCACCGGGCAGTGCGGCTCTCCTTCTGGGGCGCTGTCATATGATGGCGTCCCAGAATGGGCGCGGAGAGCAGTGATCGTGCCCGCGCAGTGTTGCTAGGACATGGCGCAACCCCGATCTCTGTAAAGAGCCAATCCACAGCATCTCCACGCGGGGGGCATCTACACATGTAATCACGGCACTGATCATCACTGCCCTGATTACAATATAGCGCCAACAGTGTCACCAATCAGTGCCCACCAGTGTCAGCAATCAGTGCCCACCACTGCCACCAATCAGTCCTCACAGTCAATATCAGGCTTTCAGTGCTGCCCATCAATGCTGTCGATCAAAGCCCATCAGTGCCACCCATCAATACCCATCAGTACTGCCAATCCATGCTGCCTATCGGTGCCCACCAGTGCTGCCTATTAGTGCCCATCAGTGCCACCTAACAGTGCCCATCAGTGCCGCCTAACAGTGCTGATCAGTGCCCATAAGTGCAGCATATTAGTGCCACCTAATCAGTGGCCATACCTGCGGCCTCATCAGTGCCCATAAGTGCCACCTCATCAATGCCCACCAGTTCAGCCCATCAGTGCCGCCTCATCAGCGCACATCAGTGAAGGAGAAAAATTACTTAATTTCTGTCAGTAAATTTTGTAACTAAATAAAAAAAACATTTTTTTTTCCAAAATTTGTGGTCTTTTTTTTTTCTAGTAAAAAATATAAAACCCAGCAGTGATTACCACCAAAAGAAAGCTCTATTTGTGTGAAGAAAATTATAAAAATAAAATTGTTTGGGTACAGTGTAGCATGACCACACAATTGTCATTCAAAGTGCGGGCCTGGGCAGGAAGGGGGTTTAAGTGCCCTGTAAGCAAGTGGTTAAAGAAAGACAGAACTGAATGACTGTAGATTGGAAAAAAATAGTTGTTTGCCAAATCTCGAAGTGAGGTGCAGATGGCATGGTCAGAATTTGGCACACACAGCCTTAATTTATGAATCAATCTTGTCTTATCTAAACTGTTCAGGTTGGAGGTGGTGTAATGTTATGGGGAATGTACTACTTGGCATGCAATGCTAACTTAGCATCATTTTAATGCCACTGCGTACTAGTGCTTCTGCAGATCATGTGTCCCACTTTATGGGTACCAAATAAGCATAACTATTTATGTAAAAATTTGGTGAATCAAAAGCACTGTAGCAAATTCAATAAAAAAGCTACTTTATTAAGTTGTTAAAGTTTCCAAAAACACTTCAGTTGGGCCCAAGGACAAGGTTGTTACATACATGCAAGTGTTTTTTTAATTTTAACTGCTTTAAAGGACCATGTAAAAGAATAGGCTGAATCCACCTGTCGCCCAGTGGGCAACATGGGAAACCTTTATTCTCCTCAAGGGCTCTGGATTCGCTGCTATCCTGTCCTGTAGTGATGTATTGTATATGTAGTGCCTGCCATTGACTTCTTTTAGGTTAGTGATAGGATTACTTTAATAATGTATAGCAGGGATCTCCAAACTACAGCCCTCCAGCTGTTGTGAAACTACACAACCCATGAGGGCATTGTAAAACTCTGAAATTCACAGACATGACTAGGAATGATGGGAATTGTAGTTCCTGAACAACTGGAGACCCCTGATGTAGAGCTTTTTATTAGACTTATTGATCATTTATCTATTTTTTTTTGGTACTATGAAATGTGTGGTTATCACACAGAATAATATACTGTACACAGAGTTCCAGGAGGTTAACGGATGCTCTAGGGAAGCCATTCTCAACAAGGATTTTGTGAAACCCTAAGGTTCCTCCAGAGGTTTCTAGAGGTTCCTTGAGTTGTGGCCGATTGACCTTCCATGTGATGTGCCTGCATGGTTCCAGGTCCAACGTCACATGGCAAAGCCAGGCAGCATGATATAATAGTTCTTTTTTAGCTGTCTACATGGGTAGCATTCTAACCACCACTGGGTTGCATTTATCCTACTGACCATTAATGTAAGGGGCATTTTTCCCACTGACCCCCGTAAACTGGTTTAGTTAGAGTTCCCGAAGACCTTAAAATTATTTTAGTCGTTCTTCTGGGGTAAAAAGGCCAATAGATGTTGCTCTAGGGCAGTAATGGTGAACCTTGGCGCCCCAGATGTTTTGGAACTACATTTCCCATGACGCTCAACTACACTGCAGAGTGCATGAGCATCATGGGAAATCTAGCTCCAAAACATTTAGGGTGCCAAGGTTCGCCATCACTGCTCTAGAGGTTTTGCTGTCCCATGTTTTTCCTACAGTTAGTAAAAAGTACACCTAGTAAAGAGGCCACTGAAAGTTGTCAGTCAGTTTTGATGACCAGTAGAGTCTATCATCTATGATCACCTTCAACATGGCCATTGAACCTTTCCATAACCATGGTCACATTTCTAACTCTTCAGATACAAACAAAACAATTAGCAGTGACATCAACAACTTCTTTTTTTAGGTCATTACTTAAATGAGCGTAATTTAATTTAGAAGACAACAACATCATTTAGACAAAAAAAAAAAAAGTTTTGGCTGTAGATATACTTTAAAGTATTGTTTGACTTTTAGGTTCATTTGAGGTTTTTAATTATAGTTGGATAAAAAAAAAAAAAAAACTATGTGCAATTGCTTCTGTAATATGCAAACAAACTTGAATAGATTATAAATATATATCAGACACAAAGAGCAAAACAACATGACAATCAGCAGTGACATCACCAACTAATACTTTCTTGAGGTCATTAATTTAATTAACTAAATTTAATTTGGAGTAAAACAACACGATTTAGAATGGATCCATGAAAATGAATGTTCTTGTAAACAGAATAAGTCACTTTTGTAATTTAGTCGGAGGCAGTACCAAGCCATGCCGCTCTAGTTTGTTTCAATTATAGTATATCATGCGTTTCATCAGCCTGAGCTTGTAATGAAGACCAAGAGACAGTGATCATCTCCTATTGTCTGCAGTGCTCCAAACTACAAGGCCTTAAGCCGGCCAGAGATGGTGCGATTGTCTTTCCTGCAACAATGGGTTGCAGAAAAGAAAATTGCGAAATTCAGGTGCGTTAAAAAAAAAAAAAATCAACACTGGCAGCAGAGCTATTGTGTTCTCCTGGGGGAAGCCATCCCGACCAAGACAACATTCAGTGATTATTGCTAGCAGCTATAGCTGCTGGCAATAATCGCATGAAAAATCCAACAGGTTGGTTGTATCCAAGTTGATCCATGATGGTTTGAATCTCATCCAATCCCTGCTGAACCAGCCAAGATTTAGTAGCAGATATCATATGTTCGAAATCTCAATAGATACTAAGGGCTACAAAGCTTTGCACATCATTTGTGCTCTTTTGACTGACTTATGAAATAAGTCAGATGGCTGCTATAGGCAACAGTTTTACTTCTGTTCCAATTTTTATCAATCAGGTCCAGAATGACATTTGACTGACTTATTTTTCAGGCAGAGGATGCGAATCAGTATCTCCACGCACATGACTGAATGGAAGTGATAGGGAGACAATGGTCAATCGGACTGCGAGGACCCTGCTCCTTGAGAGACATAAGTATCTGGCTGGCCTGGGTGGACATTTTTTAAGTTTTTGACTTTAAACACACTTTAGGATTCCAATTAGCATAGGAATAAAAAAAAAAATCAAAAAAAAATCAGCATTTACTAAATATGCACAGCTTGGTCATGCTGCGTCAACTCAGTTTGGGGGGTTACTGTCCAGCTACAAAATTCGAAACTGGAAGCAGTCTTGTTATGCCCCATACACACGGTCGGAAATTCCGACGGAAAATGTCCGATCGGACCATGTTGTCGGAAAATCCGCCCCTGTGTGGGCTCCATCTGACTTTTTCCGTCGGAATGTCCGACGGAAAAAGTTTGAAATCCTGCTCTCAAATTTTGCGACAACAAAATCTGATTGCACTTTTTCCGATCGTGTGTAGAGAATTTCCGACGGACAAAGTGCCACGCATGCTCAGATCAAATTACGAGACCAAAGCTATTGGCTAATAGCCTCTACGTAGTTCCGTCGTACGCAACGAACGTCAACACGTTCTGAATGATTGGATTTTCCGACAAATTTGTCTGACCGTGTGTATGCAACACCAGTGTCGGACAAAATCCGTCTAAAAATCCGACGGATTTTGTGGTCGGAATTTCCGACCGTGTGTACGGGGCATAGGACCCGGAGCATGTTAAACTGGTTTCTCTGTAATATACAGTCCTGGATCCTGGCAATTCTGATCTGGTTGAGAGGGCCAAGGCCCGTTGGTCTGCCATTGTCCCGAAGTTGTCAGATGAACAGCGGAGTGAGGTACTTGCCACGTATTTATCCACAATTATTGCCTCATTTGATGATAGGATGATTCCATTCAGATAGATACTTAGACCAGACATTATACCCCTGCACGTCTTTTCCGTATGCACAGGAGGGAATCAGCGTTGTGCCATATATGTCAATTGTGTGAGGGTACTTTTTCCATATGGTATGAGATTGCTCAAAGGTGAGGCCTCTCTGGTCTCATGTGACAGAGTTACCAACACTTTTGGCTTCCCCAATATACTATATGTAACCCTCTTCTTTGCCTCCTGGGAGTTTTTGAGGATGAAGTGTCGGACATGGCTACCAAATTATTCCTACGACTCCTTTTCTACTATGTTTGGAAAATTATAGCTAGGAGGTAGATCTATAGGGGATCCTTTACTTTGGAAATGTGTGATTAATGTGGAGCTTCTGCCAATGACATATGAGGCCCGTGGGTCTCCTAAAAAAAAAAAAAAAAAAAAAAATCGAGGAAAGTATGGTTCTGAAAACTGGAGCTTTGAATGGGGAGCGGGACTTGGAGTCTTGCACACTCTAAAGGACTGTTGTAGTTTTCTTTAGGTGCTGGTTTGTTATCTCTGTTTCTGTTTTTTATATAGGGTTGTCATAACCAGAATTCAGCGTTTTTTTTAGGGGGGGGGGGGGGGGGGATTAAAAACGCAACAAAAGTGACTGCTAGACTAGGTGGGTGTTTCATAGTCCATCCCTGTCATTCGGGGGTCTAGATGGTGAGTATTAAATGTTCTGTATCCTGTGTACTCCCCTTTTTTTTGGATATGTTGATGTCCTTCTATATTTTTTCTACAGACCGACTCTGTGATGCCTATGTTATGATTTTTACATTTTTTGTTGTCTGGTGTCAATAAAAAAAAAAAAAAAAAATGCATTTGCACGTGTAAATCACAAACAAACTTGAATCAATTATAAAGATACATCAAATGCGAAGAGTAAAAAGTACATATAAAAATGGAACTCCAGGCAACTAAATACACCACTGAAATATACATATGTTTACCTGCCATAGGATGTTCTGTTCATCTAATCGTGTGATTTATACAGTTCTGCCATACTGTCCAGTCAGAAGGAAAAGTCTAACACCTTTAGCTTTACCACTATCTGAATCATCTCTACTAACTAGAGATAATCTAATCCAAACAGCAGGAAGTATGAGCTTTGATGTGAGTGCTGGACCTCTTCAGAGAGACCACTGATTTCACACAGAGAGCAAGGGTCCTTCTCTGTAGCATGCTGGCAGGAGACAGGCTTTTCTACTCAGATTTTAATTGCGTTATAAAGAAAACAAACTTTCAGGGCCCCATTCACACCTGCCCAGACCGCTGCAGTGCGTCAAATGAACATTAAAGCACGTTTTATCATTCATTTGATTTGGTTGCCCAACCCAAAAACCATGCATGCAGCATTCCTGACAGCACATCACACTGCAAATCACATTAGTACTTTGCATTCACAATGAATGGCATGGCCTTGCAGTAACATGTGCAATGCATTCGTCACTGCAACACACCAGTGTGAATGGTCCCTTAAGACTTTGACGCCTTTTTTCTTTTTTTATTAACACATCTAGAATGTAGTTAGCTGATTTTTCATAGGTCAAATGCACCGCGATACCTGCTGTCTGATTACATTGACCTATGTTTTGTATTTTTATGATAAACATGAACAATTAAATAAATTCAAAAGAACCTCTAAATAAAGAGGAACTGCAGTCTGCTCACATAATTTGTAATAAAA
The DNA here is from genome assembly GCA_028564925.1 of Lithobates sylvaticus. NCBI lineage: Eukaryota > Metazoa > Chordata > Amphibia > Anura > Ranidae > Lithobates > Lithobates sylvaticus. The sequence goes on along the minus strand of CM053033.1, from coordinate 107,429,589 downwards.
ACATCTTTACCATTCTGAAGCTTCTCTCCAACCACTTTTGCATATTATTTTATATATACTGTTATTCTGTACTTGCCAAATATGCTGCAGAAATCTCCCTCATCGGAGTCTGGCTGCAATCATTTTAACTGTGGGCAGCTGAAACTGCTGCCTGTTCACTTCCCGGATTTACACAGAGGCGCACCTCCAGCTCTGCAGCTCTCATTGGCCCTCTTATGACTCATCTCTCCTCCCTTCCTGGCAAACTCTCACGAGAGAGAGAGAGAGAGAGAGAGAGAGAGAGAGAGAGAGAGAGAGAGAGCGCGCGCGCTGTGCATGATGTCATAAGCCTAGGCTTTTTACCAGACAAGAAACAAGAAGTAGGCTGTATAAGGTATTTACTGGCAGAAAAAAAAATTTTACTATCCAAAGTTAAACAACAAGGGCAGAAGATTTAATAGATGGAAAGATAAAAAAAATGACTGAAGTTACGCTTTAAGATTATCATTTGGAATTGTGACTCTTATCAAAACAATCCAGATGGTTTGGATATGAGTGACAATTTAGGGTGATCATCTTAATTGGAGGTACTTCTGCTATTCAATTCTTTCGAAGTTAGCGCCAGTTCATACCAAAAAATGTCCTCCAGATCCAATCTGAATGTGTTTCTGCATGCACAGTTTTAACACTTTTTTGATGCGTTTTACTGCATTCCATTACAGTTCTGTGCAGGAAAAAAGCTGTATGTTTTTTTCTGGCACTGAAAAGCACTGGAATGCACTGTGTATCCTCCCTGAAAGTCCTGCTTTTGACTCCCATCCCCCCCCTTTATATGAGGAGAAAGAGGGTAGTATATTGCAATGTTTATATTGATGAGATGGTGCCCCAAGGCTAGGGTCACACTTGTGCGCTTTGCCATTGCTTGACTGGGCTGCTGTATCCACTGAAAATGCAGGGGAAAGGTCCCTGTAATTTTTTATAATATACGGCCGCAAGAAAACTGCATAGGGCAGTGCGGTACCCAGTGTTGAGAAACTGCGCTGCCGCTTCCAGTGCGTGGGGGTGCCAATAGGATTAATGGTATCCCCACACATTTCATGAGCTGTATTGTTTTTCTGTGCGGGTGGTTGCGGTTGAGGGAACAGGAGCTGCCCGGCAGTGGCAACCAACCACACAAGTGTGAACTTATGCACCGTACACACGAGCGGAATTTCCGTTGGAAAAATCTTGGATGGTTTTTCCGACGGAATTCCGCTCAAGCTTGGCTTGCATACACACGGTCACACAAAAGTTCTCTGAACTTTTGACCATTAAGAATGTGGTGACGTACAGCACTCTAATTGTTTTGTGTTTTTTTGCGCATCGGAATTGCATACGAACGCATTTCTCTGATAGGAACTTTTTCCGACCGAAAAATAGAGAACCTGCTCTCAATCTTTTGCTGGTGTAAATTCCGCCAGCAAAAGTCCGATGGAGCATACACACGGTCGGAATTTCTGACCAAAAGCTCACATCGGACTTTTGCTGGCAGAATTTCCGCTTGTGTGTACGGGGCATTAGCCTAAGGGGAAGTTTAGGAGGATTTCACCATTCTAATATTTTGGTTATTTTTATTTTGTGACTTCTAATTTTTTAAAACCACAGCAAAGTTCCTCTATGAAATGTACAAAGCACCTGGCCAATTGTAAAAAGTGCACAAAAAATTAAAAAAAGGTCTTCCATTATTGGCAAAACTGAGAAAAAAAAATGGTAATTTACATTCCAACTTGCAAGTTGTCATCTAACCCCTCTCCAGTGATGGGAGCTGACAAAATGGCTTCCACCCTATATAGGAGGAAGGGGGGCTACCCGGGACAGTTTGTACTTGACACATGTTCTTTATAACAAAATCTGTTCACCTCAGCTGTGTGAATGGGGTGTATGAAGAGGGTGAGATGACATCATCCTACCATTACTATTCAAGGCCTCCCGCCGAGGCGCTAATAAGAATGAATCTCTTCGAGATGTGATGTATCCTGACAGGAATGCCAATGAGCTCAACCATACTATCGCTTTCACATCCCATGCCTCACTGCTGGGAAGAGGAGGCCCTCGGCAGAAGGTATCAGATGTTTGTATGAAAACATCCTGACTGAACGATATAACCCTGGACTACTTTTACAGAGCAAGGCCTACATGTCTCACATTGTACTGTATATGATCCACCTCAAGGACGTGATTAAATTGGAACACGATTAACGCAAGGCCTACGTGATCACTGGAAGCCAGCCTTGTACAATATGACAGAATTCACTGATGTAATTAAAGAATTCACAGCTTAGTTTACATCTATAAGGGACCAGAGCTCAGTCCTGCTAGAGACACAACATTTAAAAAAAGGCCAATTCCATCAATAAAAAGTATGCTGGAAACCCCCCCCAAGTCAGCAAAATCCATGTACCCTGGGGTGGGGGCTTAAAAGCCTGCCGATTAGGATGCACATTTTTAATAGATCTGGCAATCACAAAACCTACTCAGGCTCCCACGTACTCCAGCATTCATGTTTAAAGTCCTATTAAAAAAGCTTTTTTGGATGATTTCCCCATACCCTTCCTGTGGCCTCAAAACATTGTGTGGGATCCTTGTGGCAATTATCTTGATGGGGTTACCTTTGTATTCTTGCAGCTCTATGTTCTCAGGGTTCTACATATAATACATATTGTTTATGTGTTGTAGTGCTTGTTCTCCTGAGGAAGCTAATGTAAACAAAGAAGAATGGTGGCACATCCAGGAGTAAAATCAAAAGAATTTATTGAAAGTTCATAAAATCAAGCAAACATGACAAACATCAATCCAAAAAAGGTGCTCAGTGCACGTGTTTCACACAGATGTGCTTACTCGTGAGTAAGCACGTCTGTGTGAAACGCATCCACTGAGCACCTTTTTTGGATTGATGTTTGTCATGTTCGCTTGATTTTATGGACTTTCAATAAATTCTTTTGATTTTACTCCTGGATGTGCCACCATTTTTCTTTGTTTCCATTGGATTTCCCTGGCTGCGGACCAGGCTGGCACCTGGATCTATTCAGCAGCTCATCAGATCCTCACAGGTGGCTTTGAGTGGTGTGTTCCCAGCTCTTCTCCCATCCTGAGGAAGCTACTTTCAAGCGAAACATGTTGAGGATTGACTAAACCATATATTGTTGCTGATGCAATTGAAAATATCATATGGGCAAGGTTTTATAAACCATACCTGTATGATATTAATACTGGTTTTAATAGTCTGCCATGGTTTTAATATGAAAATATGCAAATAAAATTGTCTGTGGTAAATACAATGTTTCATAGTCAGCCCCTTTAAAATCTCACTTTTGTGTTTTTTGCCTGTTCCTAATTTAAAGATGTGGTGCCTTTGATTTCTCTTCTAATCCAAATTATAAAAAAATAAATAAAAAATAAAAACCTAATCTAAAAGCCCCATTTATGTACTGTATCTACATTTGAGGCCCCTATGAGTCTGGAACCTTCTATCTTCTTCACTGCAGAGGAAGATACTTCTTTAAGTGCCCATGTTGCTGCCAAGGTAGTGTAGACATTTCCCATTGACTATCCAGTCGTGGGGTCCTCTCAGGCCCCTAAGGGGGGGGGGGGCAACAAGACTGGTTGGCAACTAACCTAACCCCACCATTGGACCAGATCACCAGTTGCCATTCACAGAGAAGCACTGAAAAGTTCATGTCACAGCAGATTCAGGTAAGCAAGTAATGCTGTTAGAAGTTATTATTTTAATGGGTAGATAAGTGGGGCAAAGGGGTAGGGGGTTAATGTTGCACATAGATGGGCTTCAAGTTGTAAAGGTTTTGAAAAACGTGCTGCCTTCTTGCAAGACTGCATTTGTAGGATTTTGTGTTTATGCACCCCAAGGCGATAGAAGGTGTAACGCTTAACATTAATACATACAAAACTTACATCACAATGATCTACATGTGGATCTAAAAATATACTGAAAGTACTAAACATTCCGTTCCAATAAAAGAAAACAGCTGCTCAATTACCCAAAAAATTTCTCAACACAGGACACTATTCCGGCAAGTTGATCCAAATTATTCTGAAGGTATTTCCAATAAAAGGCACCTACATACCTCAGATAACTTAGCTGGCCTACAAAGCTTTTCCCAGAAGATCGCAGGATCAATTTCAAAGGAAAGAACCTCATTGTGATTCTGTAATATCCAACTGGGGATTTCCCTGTCCTCTTTCCTTTTCCTTATTGTTGGCAAGCTTTGCCCTTCTAGGTGTGCTGATGTTCTTATTTGGGTCACAGTAAAGAGAATCAGATTATATGTCATATCTTATTACCGTGTAGGAAAGCAGATCCATCCCTAATGGTCTTTTCAGGAGATAAAGAGTGCAATCGGCCATAGAGTCTTTTCTGAAAAAGGAAGAGACATCTGTAGTGTGGAAATCCAAAAGAACCCTGCAGACCAAGCTGAGCCTATACACTGTGTTTCTATAGGGCAATATAACTTTACTGGGTTTGCTTCTCAGACCTAAAGTGATTATGGGATGTCTACTAAAAAACTGTCCACATTTGTTTTAAAAACAGGTCTGCAATAGCAGTTTCGGTGGACCTGAACTCATAAAGCTATCTTATACGAAACATCTTCACATTGTAGAAATGTTATTGTGCCCAAGCAGTACCCTGAAAATGTTAATTTGTCTTGAATTCCTCCTGAAAAAAAAGCGGTATCTCTACCATTTGAGATCATCGAAAGTGCTGTGTCCGTGATTGCAAGTCTCACCAGATTTGAAGTGACATTTAGTGATGTTACTACTGTGCTGTTTCCTGTTTTCTTTGCCAGAAAGGAAGCTGTACCTGAGAATCTGCAGTACAAAGGTCTCCCTATTATGGCTTCATGAATTATATGGATCTTTGCCAATTCCACCTCTCTTGCTGCTTATTTATTATTCCCCCTTCATTTATCAGAGACGTCATAGGTGTGCGCAGACTGTTGCATTAGGGTGTGCACCTCAAAGCTCCAACACATATGCGTGTATGACATATTTACCAGCCTCTTCCCTGCTCTCCATCCTGAAACATTGGGGGGAGGGGAGCAAGAGAGCACACAGGGGAACCTGGGCAGAAAAAAGAAGAGGAACAGGGACAGGAGGGATGGTGGGGGTGGCATATAATGGTACCGATCCCCTATACTTTCCTCCTGTGGCAGCTGAATATCGGCGAGAGGAAGAGAAGCCTACTTTCAGCGGCTGAAGGAGGAAATACAGATCGGTTCCACTAAATTCCACCCCTACCGCCTCCCCTGTCCAGGTTCTGGGTGTCGACAAGGGAGGATCGCGGTTTACCTGTCCGTGCTCGGCGGGTAAATCGCAATTGATGGGTTGCCAACCCCAGGATTAGGGTGTGGCCAGGCACACCTGGCACTCCCCTTGCGCACACCTATGAGGGACGTAGCTTTGATCATATATGTTGGTGACTAGTCTTTTGCCCTTTGCTTGCCCTTTTTTGGGCTTCCACATTTCAGGTGTTTTTTAAAGTGAACCTGTGCTTTGCCCATGCAGAGCAAACAAAGGTTTGCTTTAAAGTGGAATTCAGGCTATATACCCAACTAGCCTTCTAAAACATATGCTAACTAACCTGTGTACGAAAGATGTATATACTTATCTATTTTCAGCCTGCTTCCTTCTGTTCTCTTGAGCACCTGTGTCAGTGAGCCGTGGAAGCAGGGGTGAGGAGAGAGCACTCCAACAACAGCCATTAAAGCCTGCAGTTGTGACATCACCCATAGGCTTCAATGGCCCATCTGTTGTCAGCACTTCTCTCCTCTGCAACGGGGCTGGCTGACACAGGGGAGCTGGACTGGACCAGACCGATGCGGCCTGAAAATTGAAAAATCTAAAACATCTTTCTTACATAGATTAGTTAGCATAGGTATTAGTAGAGGAGCAGTTTCAGAGTTAGGTGTACAGCCAGATTCCACATTAAGGCCCCTTTCACACTGGGGCGGTTTTCAGGCGGTACAGCGCTAAAAATAACGCCTGTACACCGCCTGAAAAAAACGGCCCCATTCACTCCATTGTGAAAGCCGGCGGGCTTTCACACTGGAGCGGTGCGCTAGCAGGACGGTAAAAAAAAAGTCCTGCTAGCAGCATCTTTGGAGCGGTATAGGAGCGGTGTATTCACCGCTCCTATACCGCTCCTACCCATTGAAATCAATGGGACACCGCGGTAATACCGCCGCAAAGCGCTGCTACGGCGGTGCTTTGCGGAGGATTTTAACCCTTTTTCGGGCGCTTGCGGGGGGTAAAAACCGCACCGCGAGCGGCCGAATCCCGCGGCTAAAACGACGGTAAAGCAGCACTAAATATAGCGCTGCTTTACCGTCACCGCGGCTCCCGCCCCAGTGTGAAAGGGACCTAATGCCACCCTCCCCAGCAGCACATACTCACTCACGTTCCTTTTGCCCACTCCTGCCTCATTCAGCTCCAGGTGCTAAGAAAGGAAGTTTAGTGCAAGTTCCAACTGGAATATATACAGGGCTCACAACTGTCTTCCCACCCTGTACGGAACAAGTAGAAATAAGGCACTGGATTCAAATTATCAGAAGAACGATCAGATTATGATAGGAATGGCTCTGGTGAGACAAAAAAAGGTGTTCCTCAAACAGAGGACCCAGATTTGAAGATTCACTTGTATAAAGTCTAATAAGAGTGCCAAACAAAGTCTGAGAGTCCAAAAACGTTTAATATTAGTATCGATTAACAGACAACATAGAACAGCCAATACATTTCAGGGGTTTAAAGATCTTTTCCTTTTTGGTCTTTGAGCCCCTGGAACGCATTGGGGGTTATTTACGAAAGGCAAATCCACTTTGCACTTGGAAGTGCAGTCGCTCTAAATCTAAGGGGTAAATCTGAAATGAGTGGAAGCTCTGCTGATTTTATAATCCAATCATGTGCAAGCTAAAATGCTGTTTTTTTATTTTCCTTGCATGTCCCCCTCGGATCTACAGCGACTTTAGTTCCAAGTGCACTTGCATTGCAAAGTAGATTTTCCTTTAGTAAATAACCCCCATTGTCTGTTTGGTGTTGTTACTGGTGTAGCCAGAATTGATATTAAAAGTTATTGGACTCTAATGCACATGATCAGAATTTCGGCCAGCAAAAGACAGATGATAGCTTTTCATCGGAAAATGCAACCGTGTGTAGGCTCCATCGGAATTTTGCAGGCCGAATTCCCGCCAGCAAAAATTTGAGAGCATGTTCTCAATTTTTCCGACGGAAAAGGTTTCTATCGGAAATTCTGATCTTCTGTAGCAATTCCGAAGCGCAAAATTCCTACGCATGCTCGGAAACAATTCAACGCATGCTCGGAAGCATTGAACTTTATTTTTTCTTGGCTCGTCATAGTGTTGTACGTCACCGCGTTCTTGACGTTTGGAATTTGGTGTGACCGTGTGTAGGTAAGACAGTTTGAGCGGAATTCCGTAGGGAAAACCATAAGAGCTTATTCCGACGATCATACCGATCATGTGTACGTGGCATAAGACTGGCCCTAGCATTAGGCTTTATACATGTGACTCTCCACCCACAGGACTGGCATATTTACAAAGAACCAGCACCGTCAAATGAGAGGAGGAGAGTAAGACGCATGAAGTAATCGGTATTTACTTAACTCCTGGAGGTTGAGTGGAATGGCAAGGGAGTGAAGAGGGTCAAGGTATGTGCTGCTAGTGGGGTGGAGGGCATTCAATTTGTAACCTATAAGCTTCTCTTGGGCGGGACAAATGTGACTGTTCAAAGTCTACATCAGGGGTCTCCAAACTTTCCAAACAAAGGGCCAGTTTACTGTTCTTCAGGTTTTTTAGTGGGCCGGATTGTGGTCAGTGGAAGCAAGAAATGTCCCATCATTGGTTTTAATGGGAGGAATAGTCCCTTATTGATGCTATCAGTGAAAGGAATGGTGTCCCCCTCATTGGTGTGAGTGGAAGGAATAGTGCCCCAAGGATGCTGTCAGTATGAGAAATAGTTTCCCATCATTGGTGTTAGTAGGAGGAGCAGTGCCCCAAGGGCCAGATAAAAGCAAGCAAAGGGCCACATCCGGGCCCCAGGCCGCAGTTTGGAGACCCCTGGTCTACATGGAGCAAAATGTAATCTGCTTTATTTATAGGACTGTAATTCTAATTTCTCATTCTGTATGGTGAAATCTAAATAAGCCAGCTGCACATTACAGTACATTCTAAATGAACCATAACCTATAGATTTACCAACAACTAAGTGCAATGGCTGACCTAATTGGATAAAGATTGAATGAATTACTTAGACAGGCCCTTGCACAGTTGATTATAAATCTAAATTAATTTATACAAAAGCAGACAGGTGCAATATGACTAATGACGCGTACACACGAGCGGAATTTCCGTCCGAAAAATCTTGAATGGTTTTTCCGACAGAATTCCGCTCAAGTTTGTCTTGCATACACACAGTCACACAAAAGTTCTCTGAACTTTCGACCGTCAAGAACGCAGTGACATACAACACTACGACGAGTCGAGAAAATTAAGTTCAATGCTTCCGAGCATGCGTCGAATTGTTTCCGAGCATGCGTGATTTTTTGCGCGTCTGAATTGCATACAGACGATCGCATTTTCTGATAGGAACTTTTCCTGACCGAAAAATAGAGAACATGCTCTCAATCTTTTGTTGGCTGGAATTCTGCCAGCAAAAGACCGATGGAACATACACACAGTCGCATTTTCCGACAAAAAGCTCTCAGAGTTTTGCTGACGGCATTTCCGATCGTGTGTACGTGGCATTAGAGTTTCCAGATGCAGAGTATTTCATGCTAAGTAAAATGCTGCACCAGCTTTACTATCAGAGCAGCAGCATGTACCGAGGAAAAGAAAGTCATGAAAGTTCCAACGTAATCAAAACTCCAACGAATTTCAACACAGGAAGAACAAGTGATGACTTCTAAGAGCTGCTGATCATGAAAATGTTCAATGACCTTGCATAAACCTATTTGAAACCCACTTATTGGGTGATAAAATATGACCTCCTGTAAAGCTAGTCAGACATTAGTTGTAGTTTAGGAGGTTAGGAACAGTTGTAAGGCCTATAATCTACCTCTACATATCTTATATGTTATCTCTGTACCAATTTAGCCAAATTTCTTACAAAATTAGTAGACTGAATGTGAAGAAGTAAATATTTGAAAAATATTTTGGTCAGGTTTAGCAGCTTCCATAAGAGCCTCAAAGCTAATAAACATATTGTTAAAAAGTATTTGAAAAATAAATTAATAAAATGTATTCCCTTGACATGCCCACCAGTGTAAGGATGATCGTGTAGCTCTTTAAAGTGGAAGTAAACCCCCCTATCATTTTCAGCCAAGGAAGCTGCCATCTTTGCCTCTGTTTGATCTTCAACTGCCACAGTGCTGCACATGTGATCCATTATGACACCAGCCATTGGATGGTTTGACTGTTTGGTTGAGAGCACAGCCAATGTGCAGTTAGCATTCACGGCAAGCCTTTTTTTTTAGACTGTTAAATCGATGGGTTTACTTCCGCTTTAAAGAGGAACTTCACTCTCCTAGTCAACATTTACTAGCATTAGTAAATAGATAGGAAAGTACGGTATATCATATTTACTTGTTTAAAACTTCTTTTTACATTTCTTCAATTGCTTCCTGGTTTTTAACTTTTAATTTTTTTTTTTTATTTCTTATTTTTTTATTATTCATGAATCTTCCATTATATACATATATTTTTTGCATTTTGGATATCAATTAGTCCGCTATACACATTATTTCATTAATACATTTTTACAATCACCTTTATTTCCCTATTTTGAATGCTATGTAATGATTTTTATTAACAAATGTTATGGGCCAGTGAGGACGAGGGGTTAACATTACTTGGTAGGCTTTTTCCTCCTTTACCCCTCCCACCCCTTAGCTTTAAATGTTCTTCCTGTGGTTGCCTCCGTAGCTTTGACAAAGCGCAGGTGCGCAAAACATGTCAGCTACGGCAACCCCTCAGCTTGAGGTCCATCTTTGTTGATTCGGTTTCTGTACACGGAAGAGTGCTGACGTCACACGCACGTCTTCGCGCATGCTCAGCTCCGTCCAACATCCCCGTCTCCTTCGCCTTGGCTCTACCGCAGCGACGGACGTCATCCTAGTCAGAAGCTGTTTGGGGACCACAGAGGCTAGCTCCGATCACCGATGTGGCCGGCGGGATTTCCCTCCGCTTCTCTATCTCCTCACTTATCAGTCACGTGACAACAGGCGGAGTTCCCTGTTAATCCACTTTGTCATATTTCAGCCAGAGCGTTCTTCCCTGTATGACTTCCTGTCAATAGTGAACGGTGAGTCTTCCGGGGGCAGTTAACCCCCTCCTCTTCAGGAACATATGGTGGTACCATGTTTAAAACTTAAATTCCACTTATTTTAGTGTATAGTTTAAATTTTTTCCATATACTCTACTGTTTACACTTTTACTTATAGCCCTGTGGACATTTTTGGGCTTCAACCTATGTGTAATAAAGTGTTTTTTTAATTGAATCCAAAGTGTACATAAATTTATATGTGAATATACATATGGACATATATTTTTTGACTTTTTTCCCCATAGAGCACTGCCTGGGTTTTCGTATATCCTGTTCTCCATTTTCCAGTGGTTGGTAGCTGCAATGGGTGTCAATTTTATTCCTATACACCCTGCATTCACTTTCAGTTTGAGTGCTTCAGGAACTTGGTGTTTGTTTCCTGGTTTCTGGCCTAGGCAAATTATGTCATACATCCCATGAGTCTTCAGGAGGGGAGGAGGGTTTTTCTCAACTAAGCACACCCTTTTGCCTGCATGCCTGACCTAGGGGCAGATTGATTCTAGGAAGTGAATGCTACATTAATTATTTACCCGTACTCAAAATGGTCACGGCCGTACTGGGGTGGGGGGGGGGGTGGGTGTTAACAAAATAAAGCATTGAAGCATGGATGGATGGGTGACTTTGATTTGAATATTATGAATTAATTAAATATCGTTTTTGGTGCTCAGATGCAGTGTAGTTGCCCTTTAATATTTGGGTTAAACCACAGCATTGTAGGCACAGAAACCTCTGCAGTGTATTGATTTATAGACTGCTGTGCCTTATGCCAGTTAGAACTGGAGTTTTTCCAAGAAACAAAGGCCCCAATATGACCTAATATTGCCCTGCCAGGGTGGTGGCTAAATTTTCTCCAAATGGTTTAAGCCATTCCTGTATAAAAGTGAGTTGGTAGGCTTAAAAATAATGGCATACATTAGGCAGAGCGAAGCTACCATCTGCCACTATGACCTATAAGGGGGTTCTTACAATGTAGGGCTATTGTTCCAAATAAAGAAAGTAGACACTCTGTGGTGTCCACGTTTAACAGGTTACAGGATGGGAATACCAAGCCTGCCCTGAAAACATTAGAAAATTTGAGGCAGTAAATCATTTTAACCAAGCTGATGCAGTCAGTCAGTGAGGCTCAGCAGAAGGGTATTTCATATTTGTAACTTGGATTCCATCCAAAAGATAATTGGGTTTACATTTAGTGGTAGAAACATGAAAAGACTGGTATGTATTTGTATAGTTAAGCTTATAAATTGTTCTACTATTTGAAGTTGTGTTTGCGGAGATATTTTTTAGTAATAAAATTTTAATTGATCTAGTTTTAGTCAAGTTTTCTTTAAAAGAAAAGTGCGGGATATGAAAAGAATCCAATCCATAATCACCTAGGTGGTTGCAGCATTGGCCCAATGCTGCATCTGTCTCCTGCTGTCTCTAAGCCCCCATACACACAGTCGGCAATTCCGACGCAAAATGTCCGATCGGACCATGTTGTCGGAAAATCCGCCCGTGTGTGGGCTCCATCGGACTTTTTCCGTTGGAATTTCCGACGGAAAAAACTTGAGATCCTGCTCTCAAATTTTCCGATAACAAAATCCGATCAGACTTTTTCTGATCGTGTGTAGAGAATTCCGACGGACAAAGTGCCACGCATGCTCAGATCAAATTATGAGACCAAAGCTATTGGCTACTAGCCTCTACGTAGTTCCGTCGTCTGCAACAAACGTCACCACGTTCAGAATGATCGCATTTTCCGACAACTTTGTCCGACCGTGTGTATGCAACACCAGTGTCGGACAAAATCCGTTGGAAAAAATGGTCGGATTCCTACCAGACACCAGCAAATATCACATAAAAATACAATTGGTGAAGTCAAGTCAAAATATCAATTACTAGCAGTTGCTATATCTAAGTGGTGAGCAGCTGGTTTCAAAAATATACTGAAGCAAAATAGCATTTAAAAAATGATAGATTTGGAGAATATGGCTACTCCACCATCTGTATACCTCATACAAACAACATTTTTCCAGTCTAAGATCTCACAACAACTTCATACTAATCGATGCTTGAGTACGAAGAGACGTTTAAGGGTTTTTCACACAACAGTAGGTAACCCAGTTCTGAATGTTGTGAAATTAGGTAACATCCATTAACTAAGTTGTTAATCTGTCTGCTTGAAATCAGGCCAAGGAGAGGATTTGCCAATAGATTCAGGATGTTGTTTTCAGCAGAATAATAACGCAGCTGGTGGTCTAAACGTGTTGACATAGTTTAATTAATATACTTTATGTACTAGACTTTAGGTTCAAAAAATCCTGTTCATTGAGTTAAACCAGCAAGTTCAAAAAACCTTGCATACTAAAGCCCCATACACACTATCAGATTTTCTGTTGATTTTTGTCTTCAGATTTACCAAAACCATGTAGTGCAAGGGCCTGCCTGATTGCATACAAATTGAAACTCCTAAGGTTTGACCTCATACTATATGTTTTTTGTAAATCTGAAGAAAAAAAACCAGCAGAAAATCTGATAGTGTGTATGGGGCTTTAGAATTCACAGCTTGTAGTTGGTCAAAAGAAAGACAAAAACCCTTAAGGCCCGTACACACGATCAGACTTTTTGACAACAAACATGCAAATTAGCTGTTTTGGACCAACATCCAACCGTGTGTACGCTCCATCTGGCCAACTTTTTCAGTTTTCATCTGACTTTTGTTGGCTGTGCGAAAGGACCGTCTTTCTGCCAACAAAAGTCAGATGGAGCAAAGTCCGACCGTGTGTACACAAAACCATCAGACTTTTGTACAAAGTACAAACACGCATGCTCATAACCAATGCAAAAGATCAGACAACAATACAGAAGTTGACCAAAGGTGGCGCTGGAGTATTTGAACGTCCTCTTTTGAAGTGTCGTCAGTACGTTGAAACGTCACTACATTCATGTTTGTTGCCTAAATAGTCCGATCGTGTGTATGCAATACAAACTTGAGCCCAACGCCCTTTGTACAAAAATCCACGGGAAAGTTTGTACAAAGTCCGATCGTGTGTATGAGGCTTTAGAAAGCATGGTTCACATTGGTCTGGCTGGGAAAAAAATCCATCCTGACCCCAAAGCCATATTGCAATGTTGCAGGAAAAATAGGGGTTTGGTGTGATCATTGATCAACATTTAAGCCAAATAACTTTTGCTATACACTGGTGGTTTTGGATGTAATTCTACTGGGGCATAAAAGAACGATTTGTATGGTTCGCATTGGGTATAACTTACAACCTAGGCATGCATTATACAGAAGAAAAAGTAATGACAACTATAATTTCATCAGAACCAGTTAAACAAGAACCACGTTTGCATGCCTTGCAGAAAAGAATATTTCATGTGGTCTAAACATATAACAAAAAACCTCAAATCACAATGTTGTGTGGTTTTACTTCAGCTGGATTTCACAACATCACTGTAAATGCTGAGATAGCGTAGATGAAACGTGTCTTGCCAAGCATTTGTCGGGGACTGTGTGTCACATGAACAGTAGGATCATCCAAGCAGTGAATGATGCACTTGCTCAATTTATTCAGAATTGTTTTTTCAGCTTAGCTTTAATTTTGCTGAATGGAACTTGTGATTTCTGGGAAGGCGAGAGGGAGGAAAGTAGGCATACCAGTTTCTTTGTGACTCATTTGGTGCATTCATTGTTCTGGAGAAAATTGGCCTTCATAAGAATTTGGAATTATCTCCCAATAGGTGGGCAACCTTTCCTTTGCTCTAAACTTTGACCTTCTAAAGAGCCTGCTAAAGGGTCAGCCCACCCATAACTGGATTATTATTATTTTTTATGTCACATGACTTTTTCTCCACATTCCCATTTGGGCCAAGCTGCCTGGCAAATCAACTGATGCCTGGGGCTGGTTGGGACAAACTATAATACTGCTGCGGAGATTGAGATTAAGTATTGAGCAACATTTTGGACTGCATATATATGGAGAAAAATACAGATCAAGGCATGTAAAAAGAAAGGGCAGTTTGTCAAAGCACTACTGGGTAAGAGGATATACTTGTAGGCCGTTGGTGTCTGATGGGTGGGCTATGCAGGTACAGACATCGGGGCACCGTCTCTGAGCATGTGGTCATCTTTATCAATGTGAATAGAGGAAGTTGGGGAGAAGGACAGGAAGGTGCGACTACCCTCCCTAGGACCCTATTTCTGAGTCTGCACATTTGCTGTGACCATTATGAGAGGCTTCCACTTTCCTGGATTCATTGTTTAATTTATTTGAAGCTGGAATATACAATGGTGGGTAGGAACAGCCATAACTCCCAGGTGCACAGAAACACAGCTGGGAATGTCAGGGAGATCTTGACATTGGAATATCCTAAATATACACTATATTACCAAAAGTATTGGGACACCTGCTTTTACACGCACATGAACTTTAATGGCTTCAAGATTCAATATTGAGTTGGCCCACCCTATGCAGAAGAATGGTCAAAAATTCCCATAGACACACTCCTAAACCTTGTGGACACCCTTCCCAGAAGAGTTGAAGCTTTTATAGCTGCAAAGGGTGTAATATGTTTTGCAATAGTTGCCCTTTAAGTCAAAAGCTGCAATGAAAATGTAAAATATGTTCTCACTTATAATACACCGCAAAATTCCTATAAACAAGCAAAACCCCCAGACAAAAGAGCAATGCAATGCACATTCAACCACAGACTTCTGCCAGGAAAAAGAAACCTTTTTTTTACAATTTACACATACATACCCCCAGTATAGTCTACAGACTCATGGAGCTGTACTGTAATCACACATAATTAGAAAATTGAAGCATAAGAGAACCTCAAGGGTGATGCTGGTAATTAAAACGTATAGTGCCGTCTGGATTTGTAGGGCAGATGTGCTATGGTTCTGTTCTGTGCCACAGCCTGCAAGCTGTGTTTAGTGATGTTCTGAATTGAACAGTGCAGAGCTCTGTAGAGAACCAATCAGAGTTTGGCTTTTGTTTGCATGAGTACACCTGAATGGCAGATACTAGATGACAGATGATGCCACTATGATGTGACCTCACCAGTCACATGAAGATATGAAGGAAGGGCCTCAGCCATAGCTGGTGTAGATGATCCCATGCCTGCCTAAAGTGGACTGGAACTCCAAAGAGTTTATTGTCTGTATAGAATCGGGAAAGGTTTCAACTTGTTTTCTGTCATTTCCAAGAAACACATCAGGTAATAGGAATCTCAGTAAAGTAAAAGAAAATCTCACGCTTGGAAATTTCCTTTCACTTTTGTTACAGTGACTGCTGTTAATATTTGGAATTTCCCACTCAGCTTACAGCCCAGTGACAGCGACAATAGAGAGGGTGCATCTCTCCAGCACTGACAAAATCAAAAAATAAAACGTGACATTGTTAAACATCTCCTTTCTGTTCACAAAACTAAAAAATATCTGATTGCACATTCTTGATTTTTTTCTAAAGTAAACTCATTACAAAATTACCCATATCATTTACAACTTTGTGTAACCTACTGTTCTCTACTAGCTAGAATTTTACGTTAAAGTGTCTTAAAAGGAATCTATTATGGAGGCTGCCATTATTGGCATGTCCGTTTGAGTATCCTAGAAGAAGAACAGAAGAACAGTAGTCGCTGACCTTGAAGAAGTATAGTAGTCGCTGACCTAGAATAAGTATGTAGTGGCTAACCAAGAAGAAGTACAGTAGTCGCTGACCTAGAAGAGGTATAGTAGTTGCTGACCTAAAAGAAGTATAGTAGACGCTGACCTAGAACAGGTTTAGTAGTCACAGACTTAGAAGAAGTATAGTAGTCTCTGACCTAGAAGAAGCATAGTAGTCGCTCACCTAGAAGAGGTATAGTAGTTGCTGACCTAAAAGAAGTATTAGTAGTTGCTGACCTAGAAGAAGTATAGTGCTTGCTGACCTAGAAGTATAGTAGTCGCTAACCTAGAAGAGGTATAGTAGTCGCTGACCTAGAAGAGGTAAAATGGTCACTGATTTACAAGAAGTATAGTGGCTGCTGACTTAAAATAAGTAGAGTAGTCACTGACCTAGAAGAAGTATAGTAGGCACTGACCTAGAAGTAGTATAGTGGCTGCTGACTTATAAGAAGTATAGTAGCCATTGACATAGAAGAGGTATAGTAGTTGCTAACCTAGAAGAAGTATAGTAGTTACTGACCTAGAAGAGATACAATAGTCGCTGACCTACAGTACAAGAAATATACTGGTCGCTGACCTAGAAGAAGTAAAATGGTCACTGATATACAAGAAGTATAGTGGCTGCTGACTTAGAAGAAGTATAGTAGTATCTGACCTAGAAGACGTATAGTGGTCACTGACCAAGAAGAAGTATAGTAGTCTCTGACCTAGAAGAAGTATAATAGTGGTCTCTGACCTAGAAGAAGTATAGTAGTCACTGACCAAGAAGTATAGTAGTCACTGACCAAGAAGAAGTATAGTAGTCTCTGATCTAGAAGAAGTATAGTAGTCTCTGACCTAGAAGAAGTATAATAGTGGTCACGGACCTAGAAGAAGTATAGTAGTCACTGACCTACAGTACAAAAAATATAGTGGTCGCAGACCTAGAAGACGTAAAATTGGTCACTGATTTACAAGTACAAGTATAGTGGCTGCTGACTATAGTAGTCGCTGACCTAGAAGAAGTATAGTGGTCACTGACCAAGAAGAACTATAGTAGTCTCTGACGTAGAAGAAGTATAGTGTTTGCTGACCTAGAATAAGTATAGTAGTCTCTGACCTAGAAGAAGTATAGTGGTTGCTACCCTAGAAGAAGTATAATAGTCGCTGACCTAGAAGTAAATAGGTACAACATTCTGACACTCATTTACAGCATACTTGTTCTGGGTCTGTAACGTAAAGTCAGGCACAGCCAGGCAAGTATAATTTTCTTCAGGAGAATGGTGGCCCCATTGCTTCCATCATGGCAGTATCACAGTTTTTCTGTGGGATACCTGGACAGGTAATCAGCTAGGCACTAGAAATGGCATCCCCCTCTCACTGCTTTCCCTAATTTTTTTCTGATAAAGTCACATCTGCATTTATGTATAGTTGTTATTAAAACCTCTCTTATATATACTAAAGATACACATAGATTTGTGATGCGTGCCACCCAATCTGGCTAGGTGACACACATCCCACATGTGAACTACGAGTTCACACCCTGGAAATGCTCACCCTCCCAACTCTATAGCTTAAAGTGGAAGTAAACCCTCCTATCGTTTTCATCCAAGGAGGCTGCCATCTTGGCCTCTGTTCAATCTTCAACTGCCATGATGCTGCACATGTGATCAGTTATGACACCAGCCATTGGATGGTTTGACAGTTTGGTTGAAAGCATAGTCAATGTGACAGGTAGCATTTCTGGCATGCCATTTTTTTTTAACTATTTAAATCAAAGGGTTTACTTCCGCTTTAAGTATGGATACAAAAATGGAGAACTTGGGTGCCAAAGGTTGCATGTCTACGGTGGTAGAAATCCGGCCCTGAATGTAATTAGCATCAGAAGCTCACCAGTTCCGTCTACAAGCTAATCTGCAGTAAATCCAATCAGTCGTCTCTTACCATCTTTGTGTCATGGACTTGAAGGCAGAAGGTCTCCAGGATTTTGGCTAGGTAACGCTGGTACGGGCTGTCCTTTCTTTGCGGCAGGAAGCCTTTTCTTGCGGCAAGTGGCAAGTTCATACCTGGGCACCAAGAATCCTCTCTACTACTTCACGTTGAATGTCCCGATTGTCATGTTTGTACATTCCACAGTCACCTCCTTCCTTCTCATCTGTTTGCTTAACGCAAGTTCCTCCCACTTAATACAGTGTTTACCGGCATGACAGGGCAGTGCCCTTACCTGGGTGCACTCATTCACATCGAGTGCCTGATTCATCCAGCAAAGATCCTAGGAAATCCCTCAAAAGTTTATTCAAGGAGCAAAGGGATTGTGTTCTTTCCCCACGGTTCTGTTCATTGTACGGGAATGCACACAAACACTGTCATTTAAAGCAAGTCGGGGCAAATATAATTAATAGGAAATCATACAGGGCACACGGGGAAGGAGACGCAGCCTTTGCTTTGTGGGAGTTCCTGCAAACCTTGTGTATTAAAAGAAAAAAGATTAGAAGGATTACAGCGTCTGATGTATACAATGCAGATAGTGGTGGCGTGTATAAACTTGAGCTGCATTAGGAGGCCAGGCCACAGTTCTGATGTCCTTAACAAACACTACCTAATGCCAACAAAGACATGCTTTCAGAGAGGCTGCAAGAGATGTCAGACAACATACACATACAGATATGGTCTGGTTACAAAACAATCATTCTCATGACCGATGGATGTACCAACATGCTTGTATACACCTGAAGAATCTGCATGTTTATACCTAAAGTGATAGTAAACTTAATTTTTTTCTACAGTATATGCTTAAAATAGTTGTAAACCTCAAACAGGAAATATGAACAAAGCATATCCCTCTATAGCATGTACTTGTCTCAGTTAAGAGCACTAAGTGTCATTTGTGCTTCATTCCTCTGCTATCAGCATGAGTCACTTCTGACAAGATTTCCTGACACCAAGAGAAAAAAGGTGACAGGGGAGGAGCTCCAGCAGATTGATAGCCATAGCTCCCAATTTACCTTGATTTCGAGGGACTGTCCCTGATTTGGAAAAGTCCCTCTTTCCTCCTCATTTGTCCTTCATTTTGGCCTGATCTATATAGTTATATTCAAAATGCACTTTTTATCTTTCAAAAAGTGTTTCCCAGTGCTAAACCTTTCATCCTATTTCTAAATTGCTGCATTTGTAAATACCAAAAGCCAATATAAAAAAATAGTAGTGGTTAAAAAAAAAAAAAAACTTGTGGGTTTAACTAATCATTTTTTTTTTGTATAATTCTCCTTTAAGGGGGTGTGTCCTATGACGACATACTTTTGCTAATAGATGTCCCTTATCTCCATCTCAAAAAGTTGAGAGGTATGGCTCTGTTCCTGTGTGCATGGGGGGGGGGGGGGTCCCTTCTCTCCAATCAACTCTCAGAGCTCTCCTCCTGTAATTTTCGCTCTCCGCCCCCTTTTTTCTGATAGTTTAAAAAATTTGCTTTAAAAAATTCAGGACTTTGAACTGATGTAGAGAAGAGAGGACAGCAGGGAGACAGGTACAACTTATGTAGGAGGTTTTTTTTTAAATTTCTGTGTATGCCAGTGACTTGACTGGTTATATGTAAGGGTTTACAACTACACTAAGATAGGATTTACAAAGTGGTCAGCATCTACTGCATTGTGTTTATTTATGTCCCTCCCTTTTCCACTGTCCCCAGCCTACTGATCCGTACTTCAGTTGTAAGGGTGGCTCCTTTGCTTGCAGGATCCTATGGAGCCACAGCCATCCTTTCATGCACACTCCCTACTGGCTTACATTGCCTGTCCCAACAAGCACAGGCAACTTGAGCTTAAAGTGAACCTTCACCTTCCTGAGGACGATCCCACCTCTTCACCCCTCCTCCCTTCCTCTGCAGGAATAGGGCATTGCTTTTTTTCCCCTTTTGTTTACTTCTTTTTGTTTTATTTAAAGTCCACCACACCCCCCCATGCAGATCACTCGCCCTAGACAAATGACACGCACACTGCCCGCTGTGCCCCCCAGGTATGTCACATTTTCCAGGAGGCATAGCCTTTCATTCAAGAACAGGAGGAGGGGGTGGGCCTATTGGCGTATCATTAAGAGGCCCGCCAGCTGAACCCGGAAGAGCCAGTGGGCCTCTCGATGACGTCAGAGAGACCATGGCGGAGTGGGACGGAGCTGTTGCCAGGCACAAGAGGATCTCAGTGGGTCAACGCTGGATCCACTGGATGGGTGAGTATCTGAAATGCACAGATACCACCATCAGGTAAGGTGGGGCCAAAAAAAATAAAAAAAAAGGAGATCGGCCAGAGTTCCTCTTTAAGGGGCCCTTTCACACGTGCGATCTGGTCACGTCTGCCTGTGAGTTTTTCAGGTGGACCTGATCAGAAGGTCAATGCATTCCTATGGACTGGTGGGACTTGTCTGCTTACACTCGCTTACCCCGGAGTCTGAACAGGCCCAGTAAAAAAAAAAAAAAAAAAAAAATGGAGGAGGCCTCGGTCCTCTTGCACTTGGGCAGATCAGATTGGAGGCAGCCGGATGTAAAACAGACAGCGGAGTCCGTTTACTCCCAGTCGGCCATAGAGCAGAGCAGGGCCCATTCGTGTCTGCTCTGCATAAACTGAGTGGACACAAATGTGTCATCTGCCCGCCTTGCTTCAATCAACAGAGGATTAGCGGACAGATCACTTGCTGATCGGAAACAGAAGGCGCCCGCGTAAAAGGGGCCTAATAGACGTACTTGCCTCTACATCTCTGATTGAAAATGGTCTGCGAAGCTGTGTATATGTGGTGGCACGTAGGGGACATGTTTGCCCGAGGAATGGAATTGTGTGTGTAGATAACAATGGACATTTGAAAATTCCATCTGTAATCCCTTTGAAGGGTAAAACTGGCCATACATGAATCAAAATTTGATGGGTTCAGCAGGAACCAGACAAATTTTGATCCAAGTACAACTGTAATGATTGACTTCTCATGAACGTTCCTGTAAAAAAATTATCGCTTGATCAGCGCATGCAGCCAAGTGGCTGCAGTGCTGATCAGTAAGGATGGCCTCAGGCGTGTTCACACACTCCACCTGCAGAGCCCGCCAGGAAGTCGGCACGGCGCTGCGCTAATCACAGGCAGTGAGACATTTTCCCAATGTGCGGCTGCAGAGATTGGGAAATGTCTCACTGCCTGTGATTAGCGCAGCTCTGTGCCGACTTCCTGGCGGGCTCTGCACGTGGAGTGTGCGAACACGCCTGAGGCCATCCTTACTGATCAGTATATTCTGATGGTGGGGGAACCCCTGTGACCTGTTTTCAGCAGACAGCGGGGTAAAGCCCATTATCAGCTGACTTCACAGACCTGGTCCAGGCTCGAGTAAGATCGCGACAATGATGTCGGGAGCTGCCCACATGCCTGGAGAGCCTGAGCCAGCCATTCCCGCCCCCTCCAAAGCCCAGCGCTCCAGCGAGTGAGGGGGGGACAGAGCAGACAGCGGTGACTGACAGTCTGCAGCTCTCTGCTCAGGGAGCCCCGAGAAACAAGCGTTTGGCAGTATTTCATCGCTCGGTTCTCAGTCTTAGAGCGGCGGGGGACATCCACCTAGGTAAGTATGATTCTTAAAAAAAAAAAAAAAAAACACTTCTCTTTTAACAAAAAACAGTTACATTTTTTTTTTTTTATGGAACTGGAACTGATTGCACTGGTGTGAACTATGCCATTAAAAAACCTTATAACCTGCTATCCATGCGTTTTGGATGCAGAAAAAAAAACGCACTGGACTGCATGTGGTGCGAGCCGGCCCTAAGTGTTTGTTGACTATTTTTGAGGAATAATTTATGATGTTGCACTATGTTTCTGAATAACAATGTATTTAAAAACATGGCCCTTTAGTACTACTTTAAAGAATATCTAAACCCAGGAACAAAAATGTGACATATTGCACCAAACGTACCAGTCTTTACATGTGGTGGCTGCATTCGTTTGGTGATTCTGCCAGTAACACATTTCCTGTCCTAAGAGGACAACACTAAAGCCTCGTACACACGATCGGATTTTCCAACGGAAAATGTGTGATGACAGGCTGTTGGCGAAAAATCCGACCGTGTGTACGCGCCATCGGACAATTGTTGTCGGATTTTCCGTGGACAAATGTTGGATGGCAGGCTTTAAAATTTTCCGCGGACAAATATGTGTACACAAGTCCGTCAGACAAAAGTCCAAAGTACAAAACACGCATTATCGGATGCAAGGACAAGCCAGAAGCAGACGGTCTTGTAAACTAGCGATCGTAACGGAGAATTAACATTCATGACGTGGCAAATGATGAAATCTCCAAATGCAGCACACAATTCTCTTCTTTAATGGGAAAATAATGAAGCTGCTTTGCTGGTGATACTGATGGAGTTATTGCAAACTAATTTTCAAAGGCTTTTTTTTTCTAGTGATAAAGAATAATATTATGCTTGTTATTTTTTTTTTTTTATTTGTGCAAGTTACCGCAACACCGTTATCCTGTAGTTTTTAAGAACAAAGATACAACTATGTTGGTGTCCCTTTTTAATTTTACATTGTATTTTTTAAAATGTAACTGCCTCCTCCCAAACTGTAATTTGAAGTGAAACACATAGCCAAGTATTATTCTCCACAATTGTTTGATTTAGGGGGTCAACAATGCCAAGAGTTGGTGAAAGCAGGGGTCTGTCATCCGGAGATAATTCTGAAAATCATCCGGATTATTCTCCTGGAGCTCCCGCAGCAAAGGCACATGACATAATTGGTCACGATTAATAAAGTAACCAATTTTTGGTCCAAGAAATTCTCCTCCACCTGTTCCTGGACTGGACTTGGGTCAAAGCAATCATTTGAAGGCCAATAATAAACAACACATTATCTTCTCCGATTCCACAACATGGCTGGTTGACGAACTGCCGTTCAGAAACGAACTGAAAAAGAAGCCCAAAGGGTGGTGCTAAATAGCTGAAAAACCACGTAGTACGTCGCTACGTTCGCGTTTGTTGGCCGACAATTCCTTGCCATTTGTATGCAAGAAAATTTTGGGGCCAACGCCCTTCGGACAAAAGTCTGCGGTTTTGTCTGCAGAAAATCCGATCATGTGTACGAGGCTTTACTCACCTTTCTGTATCAGTACAACAGAAACAAGATAGGGCTACAGCACCCTATACCTCTCCTACTCTCCATAATATAGAGGGAAAGTGGTTCTGTAGTACTATGAGGTAGCGGATAACATGCCTGGGGTATTGCCCAAGTCCTGGCTGTTATGCCACTTACCCAAATACCACCTTACCTTATTTAAATAATTCAAACCAGACATACTTTCTTGGGTTTAAATGGCCATAGCAGCCCTTTATTACAATAACCAACCATAAAACCACTTTATTACATAATATAAACGGTGATAAAGAGAAAAACATACCATAACCTCTCAGACTGAATGTAACTGCCTGTTTTCTATGTCTTAGGATTTTTGAAGGCACCACCTTGCCTTTCCATGGCCTCCAGCCACAACTTACACCAGCTCGCGGACAATTGTTTGGCAAATTCACCAGCCGATACAGCCAACTGCCCCAACACCCCTATACCAGCCCATTGTTCTCCAAAGAACGTAACCATCCCCGCCTTCAAAAACCCTAGGACCTTTGCCTGTTGCTACGACAACCTTCACCAAATAAACAAAAATGCCACCCACACACACACACCCACACACACACACAATTTTGCGCAAACCAATCAATATACGCTTATTGTGATTTTTTTTTACCAAAAATATGTAGCAGAATACATATTGGCTTAAATTGATGAAGAAATTAGACTTTTTTAAATTTTTTTTTTTATTGGATATGTAGTATAGCAGAAGTAAAAATATATTGTTTTTTTTTTTTTTTTCGCCCTTTTTTGTTTATAGCGCAAAAAATAAAAACCGCAGAGGTGATCAAATACCACCAAAGTAAGCTCTATTTCTTCGAAAAAAAAGGACATCAATTTTATTTGGGTACAACGCCGCACGTCCGCGCAATTGTCAGTTAAAGTAAAAGTAACGCAGTGCTGTATCGCAAAAAAATGGCCTGGTCATTAAGGGGGTAAAACCTTTTGGGGCTGAAGTGGTTACAACAAGTGAATCTAATATACCTTCCTATCTATTTACTAATGCAGTATGCGAAAGAAAATGGTTAATGTTGATTGGGAAAGTAATGTTTTGCATTAAGAAACAATGAGGGCGGGAGTGCTCAGATGCCCATTTGTCTTAGTTATTTCCTGGTTTAATCCTTGCATGCCAGTTAATACTTTGCCCGCAGGTTAAGCCGAGGGGTGACATTGAGGGCTTACAGACGTGATCATTGTTTGACTCCCTGGCTGGATTAGGCCCTATGGATACCCAGGGACATGAGCCAACACTTGCCAGATTTGTGGCCGAAGACCCAGTCATACAGAGCTTCCGAGCGATCGTCTCATAAACACAAACGACTGAGGAAACGGTAAGCTAACAAAATACACATAAAACAGTGGCAGATATCAAATCAATGCTTTGCATGCATGTAGAATGCAACCATTTAAAGCTGAAGTTCAGGCAGACATGAAAGACATAAAATAACACAGCTCTGTATTCATTAATACATAAATCTATTTTCTTAATGCAGGTACCTGAATTTGATTAGGTATCCGCCTCTTGTAGTCATTGTACAGCAGAGCTTAGAATGGGAAAGGGAGAAGCAGCCCAAGCAGTCAATTGTTTGTGCTAAGAAAGGGACATTCGGAGAGGAGGAGAGAGCAGAGTGACAAAGAAATGAAGTTATCAGTTTGTCATATCTTCTTTCATTGTCTAGTTACAGGCTAGGGGTGAAACAAGACCTGTAAGTATTAGGGAACTGCAGTAAATCTGAATAGGTCAGATCTACCAAATAGGACCCTGCTGTGTGGTACAGCTGTGTAAATCTTAGGACTGGATGGACAGAAATACTAATCTTTTGTTAAGTATAATAACTCTATTATATATATTTAGCTGTTTGCCTGGAGTTTAGCTTTAAGGTGGAAAAACAGACGTGTGAGAAATTCCACTGTGACATTGGTCTGCTGTTAAAAAAGCTTTACCAAAAATTCCGATTTTTTTTCCAAAGATGAATGATTGACACTAAACTGCACATTTCTTTCATAAGTAGCCTCAGGCCCTTCATATACGTCTTGTGAGCGTCCTTCACATGGAGTACACTGTGACATGAGAACCTGGGAAGAACCCAGAGGTAAAGCCCCCATAGACCTCATCTTCTGTATAGTCACATGTTCACCCCTTTATCACATTTTAGTGACTACATCCCTATCTTTGGACACTTTTTTCAACTGCCCCTGAACGCATGCAATGTTATCCTATGTGTCCATGTACAGTCTCGTCTTTTCCCGTTTTTATGCAGTTGCGTTTAGCCTCGTTTTTCCAGAAGCAAAAAAAATGCGTTCAGGCACTTTGCTTTTCCACGTTTCAGACGCAAAACGCGGCTAAACGCGGCACCCGCGTTTATAAGCCTTTTTAAAAGGAACCCAATTTTTTGGACCAGAAAACTCAGAAATATGATGGTAAACCATAAAAAAATACTAGAAAAATTGGTTTAAAATGCCGTAATTAGTTTAGAGCTCATAGAGCATATATACTCACTAATGCATACATGTTTGTATAATGCATACATGTTTGTGAAATATCCAACGGACATTCGCTGCGCCATCAACGGATGGGTCCAATATCGACGAGCTCTGATTCTGGACCTCTCACGCAATTTGCGACGACGTTGCTGCCTCATCAAGAGCAACATCAGGAGCATTTCCTGACATATATTCAATATGGGATCCATTTCCAAAAAAAAAAAACACAGAAAGAGAGGCAAATGCAAGTGTACAACTGCTCTCTCTGCTGCTGCTGCTCACTCTGATCAAATTGGCAGAAATAGTTAATAGTACATGCTTTCTGAGCTTGGGGAGGGTCTATATGATTTTATCTTTACAAACGCTTATAGACGCAAACGCGGCATGAAAACGCGTCAAAACGCGCGTTTTTAAACGCAGGTTTCTGCTTTTTAAAACATGCGTTCAGCAGAGTTTGCATCTGCGTCTCGTGTGCATGGGGCCTTATGTTCCCCCCAAGGCTCACAATTTTTCGAGTACTGCAGCCTACTCTAACTGCAATGGTTGTACTGGGCTGACACCAAGAACAAAGCCCAAAACGTCTACCTTCTGATCGCTTACTTGTCCTAAGATTGCCAAGCAGGAATAAGACTATGAGGACAGACAGACAGACAAGTTCCTCCACAGCTAGGAAAGTTTCCCGTCTCTCCAAAACTTTCCATCCAACCCTGGCTGAGCTGAGCCAGGCCGAACGCAACAATTTGGCATCAAATACAGTGCTAGCTAAAAGCAACCAAGCTGTACAATATACACATTTTAATGTTAACTCGTCACTTTGCCCAGAATATGTTACCCCAATACCTCAAATTCCATATATGTGCCTGCTGTACCATGTATGAAAAAGATGAATGATGATTGACACTAAACTGTACACCGTGACATGAGAACACGGGAAGAACCCAGAGGTAAAGCCCCCATAGACCTCATCTTCTGTATAGTCACATGTTCACCCCTTTATCACATTTTAGTGATTACACCCTATCTTTGGAATTCACTCTTATCTAGTTCTCCCCAAGGCTCACAATTTTTCGAGAACTGCAGCCTACTCTAATGCCGTGTACACACGATCGGAAATGCCGCCAGCAAAACTCTGATGAGAGTTTGGAAAATGCGACTGTGTGTATGCTCCATCTGTCTTTTGCTGTCGGAATTCCAGCCAGTAAAAGATTGAGAGCATGTTCTCTATTTTTCGGTCGAGAAAAGTTCCTATCCAAAATAGCGATCGTCTGTATGCAATTCGGATGCGCAAAAAATCACGCATGCTCGGAAACAATTTGACGCATGCTCGGAAGCATTAGTAGTTCCTCCACAGCTAGGAAAGTCTCCTGTCTCTCCAAAACTTTCCATCCAACCCTGGCTGAGCTGAGCCAGGCCGAACGCAACAATTTGGCATCAAATACAGTGCTAGCTAAAAGAAACCAAGCTGTACAATATACAAATTTTAAAGTTAACCCGTCACTTTGCCCAGAATATGTTACCCCAACACCTCATATTCCTGATATGTGCCTGCTGTACCATGTATGAAAAAGTTTTCTGTTCTCTTTGTATTGCTACGTTTGTGTAAAAACCCTGGGTGTATTAAGATGTCCTTTAGCCAACTTCTAACTCTAGGCTTACTGCGGACAAGTGCGGGTGTACCAAGATGGCCGCAATGCAAAGTCACTTTGGTTGCATTTTCTGATGGGTAGCGGCTTTCTGACATCATCCCTCACTGCCCGCCCTGCATCACCGCAGCTCAGCTTATTACATCATATGTCACTCATCCGCATCTTGTGGCAGGCGACATTTGCAAGTGACAATCCACATCTGGTGGCAGGGGATGTGGCAAGTGACAATCTGCATCTGGTGGCAGGAGACAGTGACAAGTGACAATCCGCATCTGGTGGCAGGCAACGGTGGCAAGTGACACGCTGCATCTGGTGGCTTCTGCGATATGGTGAGTTGAACTATTTAATTTTAGATTACAATGTAATAATAGAAATAATGCGCTTCAATCATCCTGACATCATATCAACCATGGCGAAGTGATGATTGAAGCACCAACACCAGCCATTGCCCCAACAAATTGCCCCGCAAAATTTTCTGACAGTGCCCCTCCTGAGACTGGACTCTGGATCCACCCCTGGATGGGACACTATTCCTCCCACTGATACCAATGGCGGACTACTATTCCTCCCACTGATACCAATGATTGGACACTATTCCTCCCACTGATACCAATGATCGGACACTATTCCTCCCAATGATTGGACACTATTCCTCCCACTGATACCAATGATCGGACACTATTCCTCCCAATGATTGGACACTATTCCTCCCACTGATACCAATGATCGGACACTATTCCTCCCACTGATACCAATGATCGGACACTATTCCTCCCACTGATACCAATGGCAGACCACTATTCCTCCCACTGATACTAATGATGGGGCACTAATCCTCCAATGGTGGGGCACTATTCTTCTCACTGACACTAAATGATGGGGCTCTATTCCTTGCCCTGATACCAACAAGATGGCTCTATTCCTTCCACTAATATCTATGATGGGGCATTGTTTACTTCTAAAGCCAGGGCATTTTCTATTCCCATTTGCCACACTCTGGCCTCCTAAAGTCTGAAGGACAGTATACTGTTTTGGGACCTCTGACTTAGACAGTAGAGCTCCTCTGTACAGCAGACTGTTCCTCACATTTTAAGCAGCCAGATTGGATTAAAAATTGAACTGTATGAGAGCCACATTATCTAGTATTGCCTAGATTGGTTAGATTAGGCTGTCCATTTTGACATTCTTTGGCAGCTTTGGAAACTCTTGTTTAACCTCTTGGCCCCGAGCGCAGGCAAATATGTGGCCTCTCGGCGGCCGGGCCTTGTGCTGAGCAGCCGCATATTTGCATGCAATAGTGCCAACAATGCTGTCCTGACACAGTGACCGACGGCTTGCGGAGTTTTCCGATCTTGTGACCGCCGTAATAGCCAATCATGGCATTCACGTGGCCATAAACCCCTCCTCCCAGCATAGCAAACCCTTTAAAGGGCCGGCATGCCAAGGGGTAAGCTGGCCATGCGCATCAGAAAAAGGACAGGTGGGAATTGGACAAGATCTGACCATTTCTCCTGGAACAGCTTTTGCCTTACGCCTAGCACACATGGGTCGAATGTCAGACGACATTGGCTGGTTCAATGGGACCAAAAAAAGGTCTGCCAATGGCTGAAAGTGCTGACCGGTGTGTTCTGGCGGGTGGGTTCCCCAGGGGGAGATGGATGTATTAACGTTGGATAGTTAGTACAGCGGCTCCTCCTAAGCTGTCAGGTTTTTTTTCGTTCACCTCAGCTGGGTTGAACAAAAGAGAACTACTAGTGTGTACTCGTGCATGCATAGTAGGGTTCCTGTCGTGAAGACGGCAGCAGCACCCAACAGCTGATGGAAACACCAGCCGCAGTGCCGACAATCGCTGGACTCCAGGACAGGTAAGTGTACTATTATTAAAAGCCAGTGGCTGCAGTATGTGTAGCTGCTGGTTTTTCATTTTTTTTTTTTTTTTTGGGTAGACCTCCGCTTTAAGAGTATGAAATTGCCTTCGGAGATCAGGAAAGGTTTTTTTTTTTTTTGTGTGTTTTTCTGGATCAAATATTGGTCTACAGTTCTAAGGCTGCAAGGTTTTCATAAAATGTTTTTTTTTTTAGTGTTGGTTGAACTTGATGGAAATGTTTATTTTTTTTTTTACTAACGATGTAACCATGTAAAGCACCCTCCTAGATAGGCTGCAAGCTAGGTTAGGCAAATTTAGTTCTTGTAGCTCTTCTGTAATCAGTTGAGCAGCTTGCGATTCTTTTGGGCTGTTCTGTGTCTCAGTAGCAGCAGATATGATAGCTTCCCCCCGACCTCCGAAGAGTTCTGGAACGTAGTGGGCTATGAGGGTCACATAAACAGCCTGAATATTTATGTGGTCCCATCCATTTCCTGGGGGAGAGTGTCTAGTAGGTGGCTGGGGAGTGCATAAATAGTCTGAGACACGAAGCAGCAGGATTTTTGTCCAGGGGAAGTTCCAAGCCTGAAGTGCCGCTGCTCTTCCAGGCAGCCCAGCTGAAATCCCACCTGTGTTTACCAAGGTCCAAACTTCTGCTGAGCTGGGGGGGCCCATTTGCTGAGAATCGCTGCAGATATACAAGAGATATTTCTGATAATTCAGTCTGAAAAGAAACCCCTAGAGCAGGGATATGCAATTAGCAGACCTCCAGCTGTTGAAAACTACAAGTCCCATCATGCTTCTGGGTGTCATGCTTGTGGCTGTCAGGGTCCTGCTATGCATCATGGGACTTGTAGTTCTTCAACAGCTGGAGGTCCGCTAACTGCATATTCTTGCCCTAGAGGGTTCATTGAGCCAGAGAGAGTGAGAGACTATTGAGGTGTGCCTGGCTGCCTATAAAGAACCTAGAACAAAATAGCGGGCCCATAAGGGGATAAGCACTGCACATGAAACACTCTATTATGGGGCAATCTAACCAATGAAGCCTCTGGAAGACATAGGAAGCCCGAACCACCAGATCTCCACTCACAACCAAAACAGCAGTCTTGATCATAGTAGGGTTGCCACCTGTTCTGGAGTCACCTGGACAGTTCAGGGTTTGAATCATGTGCTCGGGTTTCAGTCCACCTGAAACCCGGACAGGAATGTGGTTTAGAACAGGGCCCCATAGAAGGGTTAGGGGGGGCACTATGCATGCCACATTACTATTCTCTTTGGAGTGCCCACAGGTGTCCCAGGCCTGTTACAATCCTATAGATCAGGGGTCTCCAAACATTCTAAAGAAAGGGCCAGTTTACTGTCCTTCAGACTTTAGGGTGGCTGGACTGTACCCAGTGGGAGTAAACAATGCCCAATCTTTGGTATTAGGGGGAGAAATAGTTGGTGTCCATGGGAGAAAATGTGACCAATTTTTGTTGTCGTTAAAAGAAATTATGCCCAATCGTTGATGTCAGTGGAAGGAATACTGCCCATTGTTGGTGTCAATGGCAGGAACACTGACTCAAGAGCCCGATAAAGGCAAGCAAAGGGCCGCATCTGGCCCCATGGCTGCAGTTTGGAGACCACTGTTATAGTGTATACTAAAAATATATATTTTTGATGAACGCCGCTAAAGCGCTCGGGTTTGGCTTGAACAACCCTAAATCAGAGTCACCTTTTAAAGAAATCATCCAAATAACTTCAGTGGGCCTAACAGCAGTGGTGATCGGGGTCCCTCCTTCCTTTACGCAAACATCTGATGACTTTTTGTGGCTGAAACATCCCTTTTTCCTCCAGCCCAGTTTTCATAAATCACCTCAACAGCTTTTACAGAAGAAAGTAACAGATTTAGGACAAAAACTTGACTTCACTAGAATTTAGTGAACCACATTTCCCGTGATCCCTAACTGACTGTTTATCAACAAACGAAAATCGAAAGCGAGTTGCTATGATTGTAAAATGTGCACTCCATGAATCACCGGGAAAATACCAAGTCGGGTTTTTCGCTTTCAGGATGACAGACTGCCAGAGAGCACCTTGAAACTGCTGGTTTGCAACGTCAAAGCGTTGAGAGAAGGGGAAGGTGGAGCTGACTGATGTACACTACAACAAGGCACTTGGTGCACGCCGCTTCCTCTCTGTGCTTTCCTATTAACATCTCACTCTTATCCACCCTTTGCTAGCTGCGGTGCAGTGCATAAAAATAAATTATAAGGAAAATTGAATTTGCCCCCAGTTTATCGCAACAGATAATTCAATGCCTAACAACAACAAAAAACTGACATTATTATAATGAGCATTTAAAGTGTAACTCCATCTTAGGAACATTTTTCAGTAAATGCTGTATATATAACATCGTTTTCACTAGTGTAATTACTATTGGCATTCTTCTGCTTGTAAAAATTCCTTCTTTTTATTTTTTTTGTAGGGGATATAATTTCTCCATCACAAAAATAAAAAATTGGAACATTTAGGGTAGAAATATCATTCAACAAGAAAATTAATAATAATAACTATCATTGTCACCATCAACAGCACCATTATCATATTACTATTTTATCTTTTATTTTTTTATGGGTTTGGGGGGGGGGGGGGGGGGGGGAAATCGGGAGCTATGAGTGCAGTATCTCTATATTTCTTTGCTTAAGAAAGAGGGAGGAAAAAAAAAAGAAAAAGGAAAAAAGAGAAAAATTTGATTATGAATTTTTTAGGAAATATGGCCATTCGAGAGGTGATATTAAAGGATAGATCCATTTTCTTTGTGTATAATTTTTTTTTCGGAATGTTTTGTAATTATCTATTTGGAATGATATGGAAGATTTTTTATGTTTATAATAATTTAATAAAAATAATTTAAATAATCAAGACACAATAATGTAACAGGTTTTTCTTCTCCTTCAAGCAATCATTCCTAATACCCCCCCCCCCCCTCCCCAACGGTCGCACCACCATTGCCCGGGGCCATAGAAATCAGATTTTACCTGCAACACCAGTGCTGTCGTGACTTACCAATATAATGGCCACTGACAGACTATGTTGGCTATGTCATTTTTAAAACATCACAAAGGCAATCTTTCCCGTTGTTTACAAGGGGAGTGGTATGGGCGGGGTTCCTACAAGGGTTTGAGTCAGGGCTCCACTTTAAGCTTCCAAAAAACATAAAAGCACCAAAAATCACAATCAAGTGGAATGATTTTCTATGAACAATCTTTTTGTCCAGACTTGATTAGGTAAAAATGACGATTGCTCTATTGCATACGTTGGACAGAACTGAGCATGACAATCGTATAGACACGCAAACAGCATGTAAAGGGTTAAGAGGCTATGTCAGAAAAGAAAATGGGGACTTGTTACTTAAAGTGTAAGCTTCAGAGCTGTCATGCTTATCCTTGCTTCGATACGTAATAAGTCATCTCTCTTGAAGAAGTATGGCCGCACGCTTGTTTTGTTTGGTGACGCAAGGATAAGAGTTACAGGGATTGAGCTTTCATAAACATGTCAGCGATGACAACTCCCGTGTTTCCATACTGCCAGATTTCAGGTCTTTAAAGCAGCCTTTAGAGATCATTTACAAAATAACAATAAATAGAAATGTTGCCCTTAGCAACCAGTTTCCAGCCGTCATTTTCTGAAGTCAACAATTGGCTGGTTGCTATGGACAACACACTTTTCTCGGGTCGTAATTTTGGCATTGCCCATAGCAACCAGATTTAGACATTTATTCTGCTGTTCCAGTATAGGCTTGTATTGATCTAGTTCCTATAAAGTAATACAGACAATATTTATTTCAGACATCTTAATCAGTGATTACGATTGGTCTCATTGATCAAAGCATCTGGAAGATTAATCATCTGTGTCTCCCCTGGCAACAAATCGGCTTTCCGACCCCTATTGGGATCTGAGAATAAACAACGTCAAAAGTGACATCCATATGCCTTCTTTTTTCCCCGTTACTTTAAATTCTGCCTTCCCCATGCAACAGGGCTCCATGCAATGGTGACCCCAGAGACAAGACACCAGTTGTAATGCCCAGTGTTTACTCACTTCCTGGTCCTGTAGAGACAGCGGCATGTCCAACATACACATCCTCACTGGCTGCAGCAAGGCTTTCTGAAGGGTAAACACCGGTTTCACCTCCATCCTCAAGCTGTCCTGTCGTTGTGGTCCCCCAAATTCCCTTCCTTGGCTGTTCAGTTGTGATCCAGGCTCGGCACATCAGTTTTTCCCATACCTCGGCCTGTAGATCTTCCCCCCACAACAAACCCCCCCCCCCCCTCCTTCGTGTAGCAGTAACAGGTGACACTACCGTCTTACAACCATCATGGAGGTGTCATTTCCAATTTCTCTTCTCCCTCCAAGATGTGCAATGCTGTGATTCCCTCACCCCACCCTACGAGCGTGCCACAACAAGCAGGGAAGCCTCATCCTTGCAGGCTCATCTGTATGCGGCAGACACACAGAACAGCCCCTCCGCCTGCAGCAGTCACGGCTTCATGAGGCCATAGCGATCTTCCCCACAAGACAGGGAGAGCCAGGCAGGTCTTGGAAAGGGAGGGCAACCAGCACTTCTATTCTGCATCCACAAGCAGCTGAGTCACTTAACCTAATGGTTGCTGGCTGGACTGCAATGCAGGTTTGTCCAGGAGCTGGTTAAATCTATGTTGACCAGATAAGCAAGCAACAGATAATGCCATAGAAACGCCAGCGATCGGAAAGCCTTGACGCTTGTAGACGCCAAGCAGGGATCGCCTATGGTCAGCTGGTGAATTATAGCAATAGCCCATCTACAGCAGGCCTAAGCGATCTGCTTTCTTTTTAAAACCACAAAGCTCAGCATGACCTCTACAATAGGCTGAAAGCTAGGCTGTCACAAGGTCGCTGTATTGTAGCACAGCCTAGGAATTGCTGTTCATTTTTAGACTCAGGCTGCCATTCCCAGATAGCAACAATGGTTTGGAAAAATAGAAAATTGGTGGTGTTGTCATAGTTGGTGAGGTTGAAAAAAGACATCAGTCCATTATAGGGATCAGGCTGCTGGCCTGGCAATGAGCTGCAGGCAGCGGGAGTAGTTGGCCCTGGGACTGGCACTGGGTACAGGCTGCCGTGGTGGATCCTGGCTTACCAGAAGTAAGTAGAATGGACTAGAGTCAGGAGGAGGAGATACAGAAGACGCTCTGGCTCAGGCTACTCTCTCTCTCCCTCTGCTGCTGCGGACGGAGGCAGGGAAGGAGGAGAGGAGGTGGGTGCACTCAGAGGCGCGCTGCTCAGTGCAGGGCAGCACTGAGTAAGCCTCGCTCAGCCGACGTTACTGGTTGCTAGATGCGAGGCGGGGCAGCCCTAGTAACCAGTTAGTTTGTCTATTTCGGCAATCTTTATCAGGGTGGCGGACTGGCGGTATGTTTTTTTTTTTTCATTCCGGGACACTGTATTGTCCTGGAATGAAGGTGCCCGGGACCGGGAAACAAATATGTATTAAGGGACAATCTCGGGCAATCCGGGACACCTGGGCACCCTAAGTCCATATGATGTGTGTATGTTTTTTTTGTCAATAGTACATCGTATACCTCTGTATGTTGTGAACGTTAAGATGGCCATCTGATATTTTTTTTAAACTATTAATGCTCCCCGCTGAAACCACTGCTTGTGGAAGAGAATTCCACATCCTTACAATAAACAAAGAGAGGGGGCCCAGTGAGATTGATTGATGACACATTTTGATCCATCTATGGCCAGACTGGTTGTATTGAAGTCGATATATCGAACTATAGCTGTCAGCAGTAAAGATTGTATTCTGAAGGGAAACCTCCTGCTGTCAGAATACAATAGTTCAGTTGGGGAGGATTCCCCATCCACAGTGGCTGTGCTGATGGGGGATTTGAGCAATTTTCTTTTCTTCAACCCGTGGTTGAAGGAAAGAAAATTGTATAACATGTGTAGTGGTAGGGTGCACGTCATGTGAAGGACAGGTAATCTCTCCTCTCTGTGCTCCCCATTAACTCGTTGGACGCCAAGTGTAAGGGTCACGCAGGAGGCCTACCCTCACATGGTGGGTTCTTCTGAGCTGCGCCAAGCGACCGGAAGAATCATGTGTTGCAACATCGGGTTTACACCTTGCCCGAGGGCACACTCATCATTGCCAGGACCCAACAAGGGCAGTGGTCATGTGAAGACTCAAACATTAAATCAGTCCTCCCACTCAAAAACAAATCACTTGTGTGCAGTGTTATGTGGAGTCCCTTCCGAGAACGTGGTGCCGTACGCTACACACTTAAACAGCTGCATGTGTTGCATTAGGAGGGACATGCAGAGCCTATGCCCACTCCACCAGTCAGCATACTCTGCCACACTGTCACTGAATCCCTTAAGCTTCTTCAATCTTCACGGTGGTATCGTCCTCAAGCGTCACCCCCGCTGCTGGGTCCCTGGCTTGGCACTCTAGATACCTCTCAAGCTTCACCCATGCTGGCCTGCTCGATCCCTGGCTTGATACACAAGGCTGCTTTGCAAGCGTCAGCTCCGCTGGCTGGGTCCCGGGCTTGATACCCACTGAAGTTTCCTAATTCTTCACCATCCCTGGTTGGTAAGAATACTGCTCTGGTATATGCTTCAGTTACTCACTGTGGTCCCTGGTAAAAAGGCGGATAGTCGCTTACTGGCGACAGCTTCCCCTCTACCTCTGACCACAACAGGTTCTCTGGCCAACAGAACCATCACTTTTGGTTGGACTGCAAGCCGTAGTCCCTTTGTTGCGCTGCTCTCTTGCTTCTGGATAAGCCCTTAGACAGCCTAGCAGCCAGATGTGCCCGGGATAGGCCCAATCTCTGGCCTAGCAGCCCAGGCAATATGAAACACGTCCACCCAGACAGCCGTCCAGGTGGCACAGAACACAGATCACCTGACTCCACTGAGGTTAAAGGCTCTCTGAGCAGGCCAAGGGATTCAAGAAAACCCCTGCCCATTGGTTGAGATTCCCCATATACCCATAACCTGACCTTGCTTTGCCCTTCTCGTATCTAGTACTACCAAGTACTCGGCCACCTAGTGGTAGAAGAGAAAAGTGCAACAAGGCCTGGCAAATAAATTTATGAGGAGCAACCCTGCCTAAACTACAGGGCGCTACAGTAGTTCTAGCATTTGATTGAGTTTAAAAGTGTTAGAAATCCTGGCAAGTTCTTGTTGTGTCCCCATTGTGGAAAGTTCCCCTCATCTCCTGCCCCAAAGACGTGGCAGGAAATCAATACAAAGCAAGAGGAAACTAATTTAAAAGCAACAAGTGTCCCCATTAAAATACACTATATTGTCAAAAGTATTGGGACACCTGCCTTTACACGCACATGAACTTTAATGGCATCCCAGTCTTCAGCCGTAGGGTTCAATATTGCGTTGGCCCACCTTTTGCAGCTATAACAGCTTCAACTCTTCTGGGAAAGCTGTCCACAAGGTTTAGGAGTGTGTCTATGGGTATGTTTGACCATTCTTCCAGAAGTGCATTTGTGAGGAAAGGCACTGATGTTGGACGAGAAGGCCTGACTCGCAGTCTCCGCTCTAATGCATCTCAAAGGTGTTCTATCGGATTGAGGTCAGGGCTCTGTGCAGGCCGTCAAGTTCCTCCACCCCGAACTCGCTCATCCATGTCTTTATGGACCTTGCTTTGTGCACTGGTGTGCAGTCATGGTGGAACAGGAAGGGGCCATCCCCAAACTGTTCCCACAATGTTGGGAGCATGAAATTGTCCAAAATGTCTTGGTATGCTGACCCCTCAAGAGTTCCCTTCACTGGAACTAAGGGGCCAAGCTCAACCCCGGAAAAACAACCCCACACCATAACCCCCCCTCCACCAAATGATTTGGACCAGTGCAAAAAAAGCAAGGTCCATAAAGACATGGATGAGCGAGTTTGGGATGGAGGAACTTGACTGGCCTGCACAGAGCTCTGACCTCAATCCGATAGAACACTTTTGAGATGAATTAGAGTGGAGACTGCGATCCAGGCCTTCTCGTCCAACATCAGTGCCTGACCTTACAAATGTGCTTCTGGAAGAATGAATGATCGAGCATTCACATAGACACACTCCTAAACCTTGTGGACAGCCTTCCCAGAAGAGTTGAAGCTGTTATAGCTGCAAAGGGTGGGCCAACTCCATATTGAACCCTACAGACTAAGACTGCCATTAAAGTTCCTGTGCGTGTAAAGGCAGGTGTCCCAATACTTTTGGTAATATAGTGTATATCCACTCTGCTTCTGTTCTGGTGACAAAAATTACATTTTGGATTTCCTCTCGCTCTCTGTCCTGGTGACAAAGAGGTTCCAAATTTCTGTGCACTATCCAAAAAGAGAAAAACAGGTTTTGGCTGGAGACTCTCTATAACCAAAATATATATCCAGTTGTGGCCAGACATGCTGAGATTTGTAGTTCTGCAGCAGCTGGAAAGCCACAGCTTGTAAATATGATGTACGCATCAATGGCGGTATCTGTTTGGTAATGTCACACTATGGCCGGCAGACCTGGCAGGTTGAGTCAGGCGTAGATGAATAAAAATGTTCCAGATTCCTGATAGATCACGTGTTCCAGAGTGAGCCAATATCCTCGGGGTGTGAGGAAGAGGACATTGGCTTGACAACGAATAAACAGCTCCAGGTCTTGTTGCATAGGAAGCCACAATAAATCACTTGCATATAAAATACCTATGAATCCATTGCTGTGACAGCCAGCATAACACAGAGCAAACAAAAGTCTAAGGCAAGTAATGATAGCCATAATCAGGTCTGGACAAAATCACATCGATTTTAGGAGCCAGGAGCTATCGGCAAACAATGTCAACCAAGGCTTCTCAATGGGGGTGGAAGCAAGGCACTGGGTGTGAATCCTTAGAAAATGGGTGACAGGTCTTTGTATTCTAGGTATGGATATTGGACCAATGTAGCTATGAATATACCATACCTGTTGGATCCCCAGAAGCTGGAAATCACCATAGTAGGCACTGTTACTCAAGTAATCTCCACTAGCTTCCAGGTTTTGTGCCAAGTAGCTGCCTTGGTGCATTGTGAACACAGAAGGTTGCCCACTTGGCATGGGCATCATTTAGAGAACTCCTTGCATCTTCTCAGTGAAAGCAAAGCATTCTCTGATTGAATTAGGTGGAGAGGTGGATCTTTGACATCATGAACTACACCTCATCCAATCAAAGATTGCTTTACAGATCCTGGAAGCTAGCGGAGATAACTGTAGTTGCGGTGCCTACTACAGTGATTTCCAGCTTCCAGAGGAAGCCCACAGGCATGTTATATGCATAATTACATTGGTCCAAACTGGACCGATGTAACTACCCCGTTTCCCCAAAAATAAGACCTAGCGTGTAGGTCTTATTTTCAGGGTAGGGCTTATTTTCGGGTAAACAGGGTAGGGCTTATTTGGGGGGTAGGGCTTATATTGCAGCCATCACCGACAATCACGCTAGGTCTTATTTTCGGAGAAACAGGGTATGTACAAAATACGGTATCCATGCCTGGACTTTATCATTAAGCCAAATAGTCTAGGTTTGGAGGCTCTCCACAAAGTGGGGGTCTCCTGAGTATAGGAGTCACTCTGATTTCAATATCTTTGAACAGTCAATGCCAATCCACCACCCTTTTAACACAAGCCCTCACTATTTATCTTCCTGGCTCTGATTTATTTAGACTCAGTTCTGAATTTAATAGAAACTTTGGTTCCTGCTGAACCGGCCACATTTTGTTCAGTGAATAGCCAGCTTAGGAGGATATTTCCCTCACATTGGAAAGATATCCTCTCACTTCCTGATGAGAATACAGGATAAAGGAGTGAAGGGAAATCTCCCCAATGAGCCCTAGATGACCTAGATCTCATGTATCATGTCTGCAGCCTCTGACCTGACCATCTCTTGTATCATGTCTGCAGACTCTGACCATCTCTTGTATCATGTCTGCAGCCTCTGGCCATCTCTTGTATCATGTCTGCAGCCTCTGGCCATCTCTTGTATCATGTCTGCAGCCTCTGGCCATCTCTTGTATCATGTCTGCTGCCTCTGGCCATCTCTTGTATCATGTCTGCAGCCTCTGGCCATCTCTTGTATCATGTCTGCATCCTCTGGCCATCTCTTGTATCATGTCTGCAGCCTCTGGCCATATCTTGTATCATGTCTGCAGCCTCTGGCCATCTCTTGTATCATGTCTGCAGCCTCTGGCCATCTCTTGTATCATGTCTGCAGCCTCTGGCCATCTTTTGTATCATGTCTGCAGTGTTTGACCCTCTCTTCTATCATGTTTGGAGTCTTTGACTATCTCTTGTATCATGTCTGCAGTGTTTGACCATCTCTTCTATCATGTTTGGAGTCTTTGACCATTTCTTGTATCATGTCTGCAGTTTCTGACCATCTCTTGTATTATATCCACAGTCTTTTACCATTTCCTGTATCATGTCTGTAGGCATCCCATATCAGGAAAGTTGACTACTACTGGTATAAACTGTTCTAAATCTGCTATACAACACTGTGCTGTGTCTTGGTAAGACATGATCACCTGCATACCAGGAATTTAAGATATATGCTACAGGTTCAGCTATACTTAGCAGTGTCTAATTATATGCATTCAACGACGCAAGAGGAATTTATTTGCTTTCAGGTATGATTTGTCACCCTGCGGCTGGCAGAAAACATTTACTTTGTCACCCTATTGTCCCAGTGTTACGGAGTTGTCAGTGCTTTACCTAGTGCTTTGACGTTGTGAGAGCCATATTGCCCTGAGGCTTCATCATGTGGCAGATTCTTCAAATACCAGGTGACCTGCGCACTGTCACCTCATGAAGGCCAAGTTTGGTGGAAGCAATCTCAAGACACACAAAAATCATAGGAGGATCTGTAATAGGGTTTTGGGGTAATAAAGTCACTTTGAAGTTGGTTGAAACAAAGCATAGAACGTAGTGGTAACTTCGAGGGGCTATAGTCTATGTATGACTATTAGTATTTAGAACAATCTTTAGGAACAGTTGAACCACTCAATATGCTGGTCTAGTTGACCCTGTTAAAGTATATCTAAAGCCAAAACATGTTTTATTTCATTCTGGATAAAGTGGGAATTCTGTGTCCCTTTGGGGGAATTTTTCTTCCATTAGATAGATTTTCTCTCTGTTGGTCAGAACAGCCATAATTTGACCCATCTATACCTTAGTCCCAAGGACAATGTTTAAAGATTTATATAAAGCTAATGTAACAGTGTTGCAGGGATGCACAAATAAACAGCACTAGAAAGACACACATGCTTACATTTACCGGAGAAAATGCTGCTCAGGCCTCCATCCAGTCCCTGGGCCTATGCACATGGTCACATGATCATTGCAGGAGATAATTAGCCAATCAGAACTCTGATACTTCCTTTCAGAACAAGCCACATGACCTAACGCCTAGTAATATTATAGGGTTTCATTCAAGTTGTAGTGCTTTTCAGTGAGCTCAGACCAGCAAGGATATGCATTTCAGGGCTTGTTGGCCCACTTTTATTTAAAAAGAATGTAAAAGTTCAAATACATCAAAATAAAAAGGTTACCATCTACTTCCTGTTTCCATCTTTGGAATTTACTGGGTGGGGTGAATGGTTCAGTTATGGGGTTTTTTATACCTGTTCATGTTGGACAATATCTGTATATGTATGCTTTGATTCCACAATTGTAAATGGTCTTGCCTCTGGGGAATATCACTTACCGAGTTTTAGAAAGACTGAAGTTTCAATTTTTTGTCTGACAGGAGTCTCCGAGTGTCCTTCCCTCACTCTCTACCTGGCAGCCCAACCCCAAATAGACCCATAGTCTCCCTATCCCGCAATAACGGGTATTGCGGGATTCTCTATTTTCAGGGGGGCAGTCCCTTCATTTCCCATCTTTGATGGTTTGGAGGTCACTTTGGGTCTTTTGGGGTAGGGGTTATTCTGGGGTTCAGGTAATTTCTGGTCCCCGGATATTTATTCCCCGCTTTTGTCCTGCCAGTAGCTTTAGTCCTTCATGTTGCTTTGCTTTGGGGGATGTGGGGTCCTCAACCACCAATGCGCCGGGGCCCCTATCAGGCGATGGCGCCTTGGATGGTGGATTACCCCCGCTTTTTTACCCCTATGCCAATACCAACTCCCTCCCAGCATTTATCCTCCACCCCCATATTAATTCAATCTGGCTCGGAAATATTTCCGATCCATTTGGGGATTTGGGGGACTTATCTCCCAGTTGTCTCCTTTTTCATGTCCCACCCTCATTGCCCAGATTGGGACAATGAGGGAGGGTTGGGCTGGGGTGATTTGTGCGGTTGCCGACGCCCTGGTTAGCTCACGACTCTTTTCCATGCTGAGCACCCTGCGCAGGCGCACATTGTTTGACATCAGGCGCCTGCGCCACAGACAGACCATCTCTGGCTGGGCCTCTTGTATCGCGCATGCGCACATCGCTAGGCGTTGTACTGCTGGTTGAGACAGTGACGTCTTTTGACGTCTCACACGCGGCGCTCCCGGGGATGCGGATGGCGGCGCGCACGCGCACCCACCCACATTGTCCATTTCATCTGGACTTTTCTTCCCTTTCTTTAGGGATAGGACGCAGCCTTAGAGACGGGTCCATACATGATGACGCCGGACGCCTGTGCGTCTGACGCCATCTGGATACACCCACTGGGGCGGGACAGGGGCTTTTTCCACCTACAAAAGGACGCTTGAGACGGTATATGGCGTCATTCCGCTCCACAGCATGTGCTGTGGGAACTGCTCTCCACCGCTGGGATATTTTTGG
The DNA here is from genome assembly GCA_028564925.1 of Lithobates sylvaticus. NCBI lineage: Eukaryota > Metazoa > Chordata > Amphibia > Anura > Ranidae > Lithobates > Lithobates sylvaticus. Next base: position 107,387,632 of record CM053033.1, on the reverse strand, counting down.
GAGTTCTCTCCTGGAACTTCTCCACCTTGGACCCTTTTTTTGTAGACTACATGGTGAGTCATCTATATAGGCCAAATGTGTGATATCTTGGGGGTTTTTTTGTTTTCCCAAGATTACCACGCTCCTCTTAACTTTAATTAGTCCGATCCAGGTGTTTCATATACTCCCCTTTCTCTCCATTGGTGGTTTTTAGGTCTTTTTTGCCATTAGATATATGGAAAAGATTCTTTTCAATCGTACCGTCTTGTAGAGGGTTTGGGAATGTGACTTCGGTCCCGTGCCAACATTTGGACACCAGTTCTTCTCGGAAAGTGAATGGGAGGCAATACTATACATGTGATGTGATGTTATATCTGACTATGTAAGTGTATTTTTCATAAGCACTATATCTATACATATTGAGTATTTGTGTACATCCTTATACAATATATGTTTCTCTACTCTACGCAAAATGGGTTATGGAAGTTTGTTTTTTTTTTCTAAATTGACATGTTTTGATATTCTGTAGATGGTGACTCACAATTCCCTGAGGAAAATAGGCATACTTTCAGCCTTTTGGAAACGCGTCGGAATTCTTCACCATCACCCTCTTCAGATATGCATATCATTTGTACCATTTGTCATATTGTTTTTAAAGAACTTTCTCTTAAAATGTTTGTATGCTTTTCAACTTTGTAAAATAAATTTTTAAAATTATTTCATGTAGCCTATATGGTTTATCGAGTTGCCGGTATAGTCCCACCTTTAGAGGTTTCTTCCTATACCAATTATGGGGATGATGGCAACCAATATGTGTTCTGAGAATTGAGTTCAATCTATTTCACCATCTCAGGGGTGTTCAGCATTCCTCTCTCAATGCTATACAGCAACATAAATGCCTATTTAAGCCTCCAGGCTCACTCTGACAGAACCACTTCTCAGGTCTCAAGCTTAGGCCCTTACTCTGGTCCCTCCGACCCAATCTCAGAACTCCTGTGCTTACATACAATTTCTGTATCTCTCTCCCACGGCTCCCTACCCTGGCCTCTAGGCAGAGGACCTCCTGTCACCTGGGTGGAGCCCTGAACTACAGCCAGATCCTTGAATATAAAGGCTGTATATACCTGCTGGTCTCTGGCAAGACCCAGACATAGGGTTAGAGGATTCGTCCCTCCCAAGACTCTTTGATGCCTCCAAACTCCAGAACCCAACCCAGGAGTTGTCAATTCTAGAGAAAACTGAATAAACATTTTCTCCATTCATAATAGATATTCTGGAGCCCCTCAGTCTGCATCCATGAGAACCCTGTGTGCCATTTACCTCTTTTCGCACAGTGGCAGGGCCCAGCGCTATCATACTACTTGTCAAATCTATCAAGACAGTCATCATAGCTTTATACTATCATTTGGATATAGGTCCACTTTTAAGAAAAATCAAAAAAATGATGGTACTAACTCCATCTATATTTAGCATACCAAAATGTCTCTGCCTCAAAGCTAAACAGATGTTATTGGTAAACAGAAGGAATAAACCACCAAACAATCAGCTCAGAAGTCCATATATCTTAAAGCGGGATTCCACCCTAAAGTGTCCCGGCAGACAGCGCTGACGATTCTCATTGCGCTGCGCGACTCGCGCATGCGCAGTAGGGAACCGGAAAGTGAAGCCACTTCCTGATTCCCTCACTGAGAATGGCGCCGGCAGCAGCAGCAGAGAGCCGATCGATTGATCGGCCTCTGCTGCCCACATCGCTGGAACCTGTGACAGGTAAGTGTACATTTATTAAAAGTCAGCAGCTGCAGTATTTGTAGCTGCTGGCTTTTAATTTTTTTTTTTTCAGGTACCGTCCCGCTTTAATTCTTAACAGTATAGTGACAACTAGTAGAAATGCATTTCTATTGGCTGTCACTTTACTGTAGGGCTGAAACAACTAATCGATGAATCGACAACTAATCGATTATGAAATTAAATCGATTACTATTTTCATAATCGATTAATCGGCCAGTAACATAATGGGGTTAAAAAAAAAAAAACTAAAATGAGCCCTTTTATAGTACAAAAATATAATCACTACTGTAAATATTACTTTCACTGTTCTACGGTGAAAAAAAAATGAACCCCTTCCAGTAGTGATTATCTGCTTTTTTGTACTATAAAGGGCTATTTTTAGTCTTTTTAACCCCATTATGTTACTAAATGTCCTAGACCTGGTTCACATCTATATGTTTATTGGTGCTTTTTGCAGAAACGCACTACAGTTCATTTACCTGGTTTCCTATGGGACTCGTTCATATCTGTGCTTTTTTCAGCCGCTGCATATTTGGAAAGGATCAGGGACTTTTAAACGCAAAACTGATTTTTTTTTGGTTTAATATACTTCAATGGAGAAGCTGCAGAAAAGAATGTAATGTGTTTTTGCAGCAATTTGTGTTTTTTAATCTGCCCAAAAAAAAAAAAAAAAAAAAAAAACGCAGTAAAATCACGTGCGCAAAAATCAAAACGCACAGCAAAAAGCACTGCAGAAACAGATCAAAAGCAAAAACTGCATAGGTGTGTACCGAGCCTTATGCTAGCCTCACGGATCAATTTTCAGGTGAGAATATTCAGATGAAAAATCTTTGTACATTTGCTGAATGAAAGAATTTTCTTTGAAATTTTCACTTTATTTCTGAACAAAAACCACATACCGTACATTGTCTGAAAATTCCTTTGACCAAGAAGTTTTCTATTTCCAAATTTTACCGTCACTGTGGTTGAAAATGAACGTCAATTTGACCCACTTTTTTTTTTTTTTTTAAGGTTATTAACCAATTAATCGAAACAATAATCGGCCAACTAATCGATTATGAAAATAATCGTTAGTTGCAGCCCTACTTTACTGTCAGGAATAAGGATTTACCCTAAAGTTTTCAAGTTGGGAGGTTACCAACCAGTGGGATCATCCCCCCACTTTGTGTTCTCGGGTTGGCAAGAGAACACAACATCTGCAACATCATGAGGTGCATCAACATGCATATCAACATCAACAAGAGAATGCAACATTATGTTGCATCAACATGCATATGGATTTACGGTAGCCATTTTTCAGTCCAGTGCCTCATTTTTGTCTGATTTTGTCAAACCTCAGCAGGACACTATTTTCCAAGAAATTTTATTTTCAGTAATCAAAAAGCACAAACTGCTCCTCCGGGAAAACCCATACGTAATACAATGATGAAACCTTTGTTTGGGTGAACCAAAATCTATCTGCAGTTTTATCAGTTGGCTTTGTTCAGAGAAAAAGAGGAAAAATAAACGAGGGAAGGACACAAAAGCTGATAAATAACTCTGAGGCTGGCCTTGACCTGAACACCTCACAGGAAGCTCCACATCCGCTCTTCAGCACACGGGAAAGATGTGGCGACAGACGGACACCGCAGACACGCACAATCTGGTTAAAGGGTCACTACAGAGATGCTTAAAAACACCATCACCGACACCGGCACAAAAACACAATTGTGAGCTCCTTACAATCAGAACATTCCAGTTAAAGAAGAACTCAATGGCTCAAGTATTTGATAGCCTGTTAAGCCTCGTACACGCAATGAGAATATCGGACGAATGATCGTCTGGTTTTTTTGCATGCTAATCTCATATCGAAAATTAAGAAGTTACTAAACTTTCGAAATTTTTTGTATGACTGAATACAACTTCGGAAGTAATGTAATGTTTTGTATTGTATTGTAATGTATTTTTTTGTTTCTGAGCACATGTGGCCTTGCTCTACCAACTTATTTTGGATAAATACTGTGCTGATTAAAAGAATAATTTAGTTTGTCACTTTGGATAATTTCGGATGAACTTTCTTGATTTCTAGAAAGCTATGTACTAATGATCAGATTATCATACCATTGCTTCAAAGGCGGTATTTTTTGTCAGATTTTCTAATCATGTGCATTAAGCTGGTCATACACTCTTTGAATTTTACTTAGTGGATGGCCCTGTCCACCCCCTCCTGTCTGACATCCTTTGACTGAAAAATCGAAGGAACGGGGTGGAAAATTGTCAGCTGAAGAGTAGCTGCATCCAATCAGAGGCAGCTACTTGTTCGAGTATTCTGACAGTCGCCAATACCAGCAGTCAGAATACAACAGCCACAGCAAGAGGTCCATCCATCCACACTATATAGTGTGACTGGAAGAATCTGTGTTTATGGCCAATCTTATAGTGGCCATACACCCTTCGATTTTATTTTCCAATTGATGTGTGCTTCGTTTAAAGCAACTGAATCAGAAACTGATCAAATAGCCCTAACTTCCCTTTTGATTTTTTTATCCCACGTTCACATTGGGCCGATTTGGCATGCAATTTCACATGTCAAATCGCATGCCAAATCGGAAGCTATTGCTGGCAATAGCACCCTCTGAATTGGTGCGATGCCACACCGATTCCCAAAATTAATACCTGTACTACTTTTGGCAATTTCGGTGGCGATTTGAATAGTCCTTTTTGCATGAACCCACACAGATGTCTGTCAAATCGCCCCCAAAGTCAGATTGCATTGCCGGTTTGAAAACATGCAAGTTCAGCTTTTGGGCTGGGAGTGGCTCAGTAAGAGTTGGGTGACTGACAGGTGGAATCACCAACACCTCCCCCTTCCTTCTAGAAGGTCCTGTAAGAAGAGGAGGGGAGGAGAGGTAGAGCTGCTTGAGGTATCTGGGGAGCCTTGACCAATCCCCAATTTGGATTGGCAGGGGGCAGGCCTCCTTAAATGTATGTGGTCAGCCCAGTTGGAGAGTTGTCGGGTGGAAGAGCTGGAGTGAGAGGGCGTGGAGGCTGTCAGGCCCATGGGGAGCTCCCCAGTCTGGGGGGGGGGGGGTGACAATGGGCTGGGGCTCGGATGCATCTGGGAGGCGTAAAGAGATCATGGAATCAGAGGCACATGAGAGAGCAGGAGAGAGGACATCGGGAGAGAACACTCTCCAGGAGGACTACTGGTCGCAGCCAGGAGGGCAGGTGAGTGAGCACAGTCGGGAGGACTGGGGAGGCATGCCTGAGAGAACTGGGAGATTGCAGTTTGAGAGATGGGTGCAGAACCAGAAGAGAGAACTGTGGAAAAGGGAAGTGGAGAAGGGTCTTTGCAGCCAGGCTGGCTGGCAGGGCCTGAAGAGAGCTATCTGGTAGTGGTAGCTGAGGAGAGGACAACTAGCACCCAAACTATTCTACACCAAAGGGGCCCTTGCCTGCAAAAGGCAGTTCATGGAGGCCTGGTTGGAGTAGTGTCAGGCCTACACACATGGTGCTAGTTAGACAGTCTGCAGCAAGTGAAGTGCTGGAGGAGGAACAGTGTGCAGCAAGTGAAGCCCTGGAGAGAAGATTGAGGTGTATGTACAGGGAGTGTACATAGTAGTCCCAATTGATTGATCTACAATTTACAATTGATTGATCTACAGTGCTGGGCATTCCATAATTCCCTAATACCCATCCAAGTTAATCCCCTCAATAAAACAAAACAAAACAAGCTATGGACTAGTCTATGTTACTGAGTGACTATACGATGGACGTTGGGCTGGGCAGGGTGATGGGTGAACCACAACTTTCAGCAACCCCTAAGGGGGCATGGCTACATATGTCAACTGGGTACCTAATTGTTTGCCTAGAGTGCTGCAGATTATAGAGAAAGACTGAGTTTATAGCGAGTTCCATTCCTAGACTTGCTCATTACATCTAACCAGCATGAAGCTGGTCCTGTCATTCCACCCCCCACAATTAATAGAAGCACAGGTGATTGCCTCTTTATTGCTTTCCAGAGAACTCAGAGAGCAGATATTGATCTCGGGGAGAGAGGGAGGTGTTTCTACAAAGCATCATTTTGTAGACATGTCAGTCTCGTATTTCATCTATAAGGACAAGGTTGGATCAGCCTAATACCAGTATACTTTTCCTAGGAAAACCATTACTTATATTTTCCTATTAATCATTAGTGATTTTTACCAATTGCAGTCATCCATGGGGGGTGTATGCACGTGTGTGGTGGCCATCTGAGTCTGTAGACAACGTTGTCTAATTTTAATGAAATTGCTGGTGGTATTTTATAAAATCATTTATATTTTTTGAAAAATTGCCTGTTCCTCCTTGAAGAATTGCTTTTGTGAATTTTTTCTTGAATTCCCTCTTTTTTCTTCCATGCCTGGCCAATTCAGAGGAACACACCCCAGACTCCATTTGGAGATTTTTTCTGCGGTGTGAGCATTGAGTGAGACATTATCAGGTACAGCCAATCACAGTTTCCTGCCTTTGGTCACGATTAATTAAATAATAGGGGTAGAGCCTTAAAAATGTCATTTTTATCTCATCTGTTTTTGTTGGATCAGCCACGAGCCTGCAGCTGCTGTGCAATAATGGAGGTGCCTTGCGGTTGTATCAGGCAATGAGGATGGGGAATATGAAGGTGCAAAGCATCCAACAATCCATACAAACACTGTAGAACTGAAGGTATTTCAGGTCTTTACACACTAATGCCCTGTACACACGATAGGATTTTCCGACAACAAAATCATGTTTTTTTTCCCGACGGATGTTGGCTCAAACTTGTCTTGCATACACACGGTCACACAAATCTTGTCGGAAATTGCGAACGTCAAGAACGTGGTGACGTACAACACGTACGATGAGCCGTGAAAAATGAAGTTTAATAGCCAGTGCTTCTCTTCTGCTTGATTCAGAGCATGCATGGAACTTTGTGCGTCGGAATTGTGTACACATGATCGGAATTTACGACAACAGATTTTGTTGTCGGAAAATTTGAGATCCAGGTCTCAAATTTTGTGTGTCGGAAATTCCGATGGAAAAAGTCAGATGGAGCCTACACACGGTCGGAATTTCCGACAACAAGCTCCGATCGCACATTTGCCCTCAGAAAGTCCGACCGTGTGTACGGGGCATAAGGGGTCTATTTATAAAACAGCAGCTGTATGACCGACTTTACAAATGCTTTACTTGCTTTAGGACTCCAAAGCAAAAGCCTATTCATTTTTATAAATGGAGAAAAAAGTCAGCAGCAGGAGCTTCCTGTCACATGAGCTGTCAAAGTCATGTGACTGGGCTCTTCTCCTATCACATGTTCTTGTAGTGTTACGAAGAGAGCACATCAGACAACGCCATTGGCTCTTCGCTGCAGCCTGTATTTTATTCATCGTTTGCGAAATACAGGCGCAGTATAGAGTAACCATTTCCATACCACAATATGACATCCTGGGCTTTCAGTGGGGATATCTGAATGATGCCTGCAGCTGCACGTACGTCTACCGGTGTTCTGTCAAAATAGCCAATTCATCAAGATCGCCAATTACGTCACTTCCAGTTACTGTAAATCATCAGTAATTGGAGATTTAGATGACTTGCCGTTTTGACACAACACCGGCAAGCGTGTACACTCCAGTACACAAATACTTTGCTGTTTTGACACAACAACGGGTAACAAGGAAAAAGTTGGCGCTGCAGCGGAGGTGGCCATTTTGTTGGTTAGTATCGGAGCAGACTAACAAGCAAGTCATCGAAATCTCCTTCACCTGTATAGCTGTCTGCCTATAGAATTCTTGGAGTCTGCCAATTACCATTGCATCTACCTAAGGGTGTTCTGGCCTTAACCCTCTCTCCCACAGTTCTGTTTAAGAGACAATAAATCTCTTTGCATTTAAAAAGTGTCTGGCGCCCACCATTTCATCCTGCATTACACCCACCATGCAGGACCATCTTAAGAGCATTATAGGCCCCCGGGCAATGCAGTGCACTGGAGCCCTGTCTACACAATCATGCACGAGAATAAAAATGCAAATGATCAATAAGGCTATATTTATTGGTACTTCCAACAAAATCAGTGTTTAAACATTAAACACAACGTTTGGACAATATAACACCTGTTTGAGGGGCACAGTGGCAGCTTTTGAGGGGCACAGTGGCAGCTTTTGAGGGGCACAGACTGTGGCTGTGTTTGATGCACAACTTGAACTTACTGAAGTAGACATTGTTAGACTTACTTGAGGCCGCCGGCCTGGTGCAGTACAGTGTGTCACTCACAGCAGCAAGGCAGTGCCAGCTATCAAGGGCCGTCTTTCCGCTCCGCTCCCTCTCCATGCTGTCTGAAGAACATGGCAGAGGTGGGCAGAGCCTGTTCACTAGCCACTGGGGCAGCTGCGGTGCGCTATGAATGCTGGGGCGGCCACGGCCTCTGATTGACGTCACTGGTTGCTAGCTAGATGCCGGCCGGCAAAGTGAGCAACCAGTGCAGTCAATCAATTTAAGCAGCAGATTGCAGCGCTGAGGATCAGCCCTGGATGGGGCCCTCCAGACAAGTGGGGCCCCCGGGCAACTGCCCAGCATGCCCAGTGGAAAAAAACGGCCCTGCCACCATGCCTTGTTTCCCACTCTTCACAGAAGGACGTCAGCTGTCCCTAAATTTGGAGGTCACCATTCGGCCTCATGGGACCCAGGATCTAGTGGTCAAATGCTGTATTTTCCCTTTTAACTCAATAATTTACATTACAACACTCAGGCTATAACCTATTTACATTAGTTTTTTTTTGTTGTCCCTTCCACACAGAGCGCGTGTTAATGCACTTTTGATGGGCAAATGGCTATGCAAAATCTTTATTAACCACTTCCTGCAGTCATGATCCTGGTATTTATTCTTAGCACTGGCGATGCTCTAAAATGTAAGTGCTATACAGCCCCTGAATCACTTTTATATGATGAGGAAGGTGGTTCCCCGCCGCCTTCCTGGGCTCTCCCTTTCCACCGATCTCACATTTATCAGATATTTTGTGTTTTGTTTGTGATGTGCGTTGCCCTTCCATGTGCACCTTGCTGCAAAGGCCAGTTATAGATTGGGGTGGTTGCCACTTTTTTGTACACTTTGATCAGATGCTTTTTGAGGGCAGAGAAGAGATCTTGGGTCTAATAGATCCCATATCTTTCAGCGAAGAGTACCTGTCACTGCCCATGCTATCAAAAGGGATGTTGTTCATCAAAAAAATATTAAAATAGTGTAAAGTGCCGCTGTCTCCCTTTGCTCACATGCAAATGCGAATGCATACATAGGTCCCCATGTAAACAGTGATCACAACACACATACACTATATTACCAAAAGTTTTTGGGACGCCTGCCTTTAAACACACATGAACTTTAATGGCATTCCAGTCTTAGTCCGTAGGGTTCAATGTTGAGTTGGCCCACCCTTTTCTCTGATCCAATTCATCCCAAAGGTGTTCTATCGGGGTTGAGGTCAGGACTCAAGTTCCCCCACCCCAAACTCGCTCATCCATGTCTTTATGGACCTTGCTTTGTGCACTTGTCCAAATCATTTTGTGGAGGGGGGGATTATGGTGGGTTGGGGGGGGGATTATGGTGTCTTAAAGCGGAAGTAAACCCATCGTTTAACAGTCTAAAAAAAAAAGGCATGCCGGAATGCTAACTGCACATTGGCTGTGCTCTCAACCAAACAGTCAAACCATCCAATGGCTGGTGTCATAACGGATCACATGTGCAGCACTGTGGCAGTTGAAGATTAAACAGAGGCAAAGATGGCAGCTTCCTTGGCTGAAAACGATAGGGGTGTTTACTTTCACTTTAAGGTGCCTGCATACCACGAGATTTTGGGACACTATATTATAAAAACGTTTGGGGGGCAGGGATGCATGTGGCTTTATGTACTTTGCAAAGTGCTATACAATGGGTCAGTACTATGTCAGTTTAGAATATCGAATGCCTCACAATGTTGCTGTTCTCATTTATAATGGAGGAAGTTGTTGGTTAAGTCTTGATACCAATGCCAGGAAATTTCTGACAAGGATACTTCTCTATAGCCATAGAGGAAATAACTAAAAGATTTTGAGAGAAAGAATTTTTTTTTGGCAGGCCAGGGCTCACACTTTTAGCCTCAAAAGACACAAATTTCATTGGAGCACAAAAGTATATCTCTGACTCTGCTCAAAGGAGAATTGAAAACTCGCCTCCCCCCTCTACACACTCTTGGCGCAGGCCTCATTGCTATACTTCCTGCTTGACAATAACAGGAAGGCCCCATCCAGAGGGATTAGGAGGGGGTGTTCCTCCTCATACAACATGGGCAGAAGTGCAAAGTGAATTATGCCGTTCTTACTCATTTTGCAGATGAAGGGAAAGGCTGCAAGAGATAACTCAAAATTGTTTTCTGATGGAATGGTCTTCTGATGACCTTCAGCGGGGCGAAGGAATGCTTTATCATAGATAAAAACAATATATTGCTTCGCCAGAAGTTTCCGAGTGTTGTCAGATGGGAATAAATCCCTCCAACCTTTGTTGTGGCATTTAAAAAAAAAAAGAAATGAAGAGTTACATTTATGTTTCATAATTCAAAACCACTTTCCCCATAAGCAGCTCCATTTAAGCAAGAGATTCTCTGATTTGAAAGAGTAGCTCCACTTTTGTTGAGAAAAAAAAATCCCTCTGGGTGATCAATGTACAAGGATTTTTATCAAACTTTGCTGCAAACTCCTACTTGTTTCTGCTCTAGGTAATAGCTCTTTGTTAGATCAGGTCTTATGCAGTGACTTTTTTGTTTTTCATCAGCTGATGCACTTGCAGTGCTCTAATGAGGAGAGTGACAGTGCCTGTGATTAACCCTTTAGGAGAATCTCACCAAAACTGAGATTTTTTTTGCCTAATCCAATGTCTGACTTGTATCTTAGTGCAGACTACTTGGAAAATCAGTGAGTCAATCACACAAGCAGAAAATTACATCTCTAGGGGTGTTCTTTACACCAACAGGTTGCCATATTGCATTGAATTTTACAGAAAATGACAGTGTTGCAAATTGAAAAAAGGTTGTTTTTAATGCCAATAAAATACAATGTGACTTGTGTCACAATTGTATTTGTTTGACTCATGGTAACTGTGCGAGTCTGTAATCAGGTCGGGATGCTACAGGTCAGGCTGGATGGCTCCACAGTGCAGGTCTCTGGTATCTCCCCCTGGTCTGGAGGCTTAGAGAAGCTTCTGGAAGTTAGTCGGCGGAGGCAAGGAGGACCTGATCTGCTTACTTGAGGGAATCTAGACAATCCCCAGGCAGAGGGCCTGGCAGGGTGGCTGGATCAGCCCTTAAATAAGGGAAAGCCATGCTAGCAGGAGAGTCCGGTGGAAAATGGATTGCTGAGGAGGCCGTCGATGGCCTGGGAGGGGACTCTGCCTCCAGACTGGGGTTCGGGCTGGCTTGGAAGATTCTATAAGCATCCGGTTTGAGAAGGAATCTTTAAAATAAAAAAAGTCCACTTTAAGTGCATATGATGACAATAACAGCCCCAATAATGCATACGCCACTGTGTGATAGAGGAATTCTATTTTACAAAGATAGCAAATTCACGTGTGGACCTTTACCAGTATGGGGAATGGACATCAGAGTTAATGGACTCTATTGCAGAATCAGATCAGCCTGTAAACATTATCCTGTCAGAAGATGCTGGACCCATACGGCTTGATCAGATCCTGATGGTATCTCTGATTCCCCAGTTGCAGATATACATGGCAAGATTCCAATTGTCTAAAAGTGTCTGTAAGTGCCCAGGTAGTGTGGATTCCATGGAGATCCACACTTTTTGAACACTCTCTTAATGGTATTCACACTACCTGGGCACTTAAAGACACTTTTGGACATCTCTCTCCATGGGATACTGGTGAAGGTCCATGTGGTGAATTTGGAATCTCTCTGAAATAGATGTCCTCTATCACACTGTGGTGTATGCATTATTGGGACTGTTATTCTTATCATATGCAATTAAAGTGGACTTTTATTATTTTTTTCAGATTAACCTTTGCACTCAACTGGCAAATATTATTATTAGTGCAGCAAAAATTCTGTTTTTATATTTGATTGCACAGTGTATCTGATTGTATCTTTGCTAGCGGCTTTTTTTTATTTTTGCCAGTGCGAGGACAGAGTGAGTACATCAGCACACCCAGGGAGTCACAAGGGGAGAGACTGCCACATGTAGCAAGCTTTCAAAGGACAATGCTGTGCTTAAAGGGGTTGTAAACCCTTTAGTGCAGAAGCCCCCCAGAGCCCCCGTTTTACTTACCTGAGCCCGGTCTTTCCTGTGACGGGAATGAGCACACCAGCTTCAGCCGGTGTCTCGGGTTCTCATTGGATAGATTGATAGCAGCAGGAACCATTGGCTTCCGCTGCTGTCAATCAAATCCAATGACGTGGGAGCCGGGGGCGGAGCTGAGTCCTGCTGTCTGTATCAATAGACACAGCAGCAGGACACGGGAGCACACTGTACAAGTGTCCCGAGGGGGGGGGGGGGCTCTCCAACGGGACACTCGAGAAGAGGAGGAGGAGCCAGGTGCGCCACTGAGGGACCCCAGAAGAGGAGGATCAGGGCCACTATGTGCAAGACCAACAGCAGTGTGGAGGTAAGTATGACATATTTAAAAAAAAACTAAGGTTAAGGTATCCTTTAAACCCTTATCCCTTGTCCTGGGAGATCTTTGGAGAATGTAGGGGGGCTGGAAGTTCCTGCAGGCAGTGGAGATGGGAGCAGTTCTACAAGAGGAGAGGAGATACTCCTGCATGCAGTTTTGCAACATTTATGTGCTAGATTCCAAAGGGGGGCTAGGAGCTCCTGGTCAGTTATAGACTTTGCCACTGATCCAAGAGACTGGGTGTTTTTAGCAAGCAGAGCAGTCCAGGATCTTTTCTCTGTACGTTGGAAGGAAGTTCTCCCCATTTGTTCTTCTTCAAGTCAAGTTGGGCATCCCATAATCCCCACACCCTACCCAAATTTTTTCCCCAATAAAACAAAAACAAACCCATGGACTGATTTCTGGATGCAAGTTGGAAATGCGTGCTGCCTGGCGGTGAAAGAATAGGGGAGCCAGTTACCAGCAGCCCCTGCAGGGGTAGTTCTACATGTATGCTATTTTATTATTTTTTATTTTTATATTTTTTCCCACGAAAGCTGAGTTACCCTTTAAGCATGGCTGGTAATCATTAGCCATTTCCAATATTCCAAAGGGCCAATAATGAGAGCCTCAGGCAGTCAGAGATTTTCCAGCTTGTGGGAAAATCTTGTTGATCCTTCATCATTTTATGGACAAGAATGAAGCATCCACTGCTGTCAGATTTGGTGATGATTAAGGTGGATCCTGACCAGTGGTGGTCCATTAGGGTGCACGGTGCCGCCCCCTCTCTCCAGCCACCCCCCTCTATGACTAATTGATAGATTCATGCACTGCATGAATCTATCTGGCCGCCGCCACGACCCCCTATTCTGGCGTCCGGTGCCTGAATTACCACAGCGGAGGGATGTTTTTAAAGCATCTGCTCTAATAGGCTTCAAAAAAGGTGAACTGCAAGCGCAGAGCATTGCGCTCGCAGTTCACCCAGGTGTGTTAGAACAGCGAATGAATATTCGCTTTCCTAACACTAAACCGCCTCTCCGCCAATCAGGTGCGCAGCTCTGTTACCCGTCACCTGATTGGGTGAAAGGACAGGCGCTGCGATTGGAAGCCTATCAATAAAAGGGGACGAGACGCATGGAGGACACAGGAGCCGCTGTCTGACCTGCTGCAAGGTCCCACCGCTCGCCACCGTCACCCGCATGCCTGACCCACCACCGAGACAGTGTAAGTTCTGCGCAGACAGCGAGCAGGTGGGGGGGATACAGTGGCAGCATTTGATGGGGCACAGTGGCAGCCATTGATGGGGCACAGTGGCAGCCATTGATGGGGCACAGTGGCAGCCATTGATGGGGCACAGTGGCAGCCATTGATGGGGCACAGTGGCAGCCATTGATGGGGCACAGTGGCAGCCATTGATGGGGCACAGTGGCAGCCATTGATGGGGCACAGTGGCTGCCATTGATGGGGCACAGTGGCTGCCATTAATGGGCACAGTGAGGCTGCAATCGATGGGTACAGTGGCTGCAAGTGATGGGCACAGTGGCTGCAATTGATGGGCACAGATGGGCACAGTGAGGCTGCAATTGATTTTTTTTTTTTTTTTCAGAATTTTTCAGTTTGTTTGCGCCCCCCCCCCCCCAAACATTTTGAGCACCAACCGCCACTGATCCTGACATTTGGTAGATTGGGGAAAGTATGGTCATTGAGATAAGATAACCACACAGGGAGTGCATTGTTTTTAAAGACTGGGCTGACTTGTGGACTTGCATTGTGAGAAGGAAGTTTTCGTACTCGCTCAGAGGATACCCTTGAGTGGGCACAGTGCTGCACAGGACCAGTCAAGCTTTATGGGGCCATGAATTGATGGACTGTTGCAAGCTATAATGTATTAAACCACTAAATCCCATGTTGTACAAACCATTATGTTGGCTGTTGTACAAGTAAAGGAAAATCTCCAACAAGCAGAGTCTCATCATTCCAGTGATAGGTATGGTGGCCTAAGACTGGGGAACAAGAAGTTAGTATGCAGACTGGCTCAGCTGGGAGACTGGTGGCAGCAGAGTGAAGGTGGGCCTGTCTGCCTGGTGGTGGTGGTGGCAAGTCCTCTGTCTAGTACATGCACCGGGAAACCTATGACCCCAATATATTTTGTCTCAGTGTTTGATGTGACCAACAACTGACCCAACCTGGAAAAGCAGGAAAAGAACCCCTAATTCTCACTTGTGAAAGTACCTTGTTAGCCCCCAGGCAAAGGTCTAGTAGGCTGTAGAGTTCGAGTTGACGCATGGGCTTTGGGGTTCCAACCAGCCATGCTGCAAATAATTTTACATAGGTTCCTAGCACAGGAACTTCCTTATCTACCGCTGCATGAGTATCGCACCTACACTATGGGGGTTATTTACGAAAGGCAAATCCACTTTGCACTACGAGTGCACTTGGAAGTGCAGTCGCTGTAAATCTGAGGGGTAGATCTGAAACAAGGGGAAGCGCTGCTAAATTTATAATCCAATCATGTGCAAGCTAAAATGCTGTTTTTTATTTTGCTTGCATGCCCCCATCGTATCTACAGCGAATGCACTTCAAAGTGCACTTTCAGTGAACTTGTAGTGCAAAGTGGATTTTCCTTTAGTAAATAACCCCCATATGTCTAAGGGTTTGCAGATACCCCCTTCAAATTATTGAGTTCAGGTATTTCCAGTAAAGGAGTCTACAAAGACATTTTAGACAGTTCTGCAATCTTGTTGCAGTTTGCTGCAGTTTGGTGAAGGCCTTTTTCTAAACCTGTGTGTCTGTGCCCCTGGGCACAATGCTATCACCATAAAGACATGATTAGATGAGTTTGGTGTGAAGGAATCTGAACAGAGCGCTGACCTCCATCCTACTGAACACTTTTGGGATAAACTGAATTGCTAACTGCAAGCCAGGTCTTCTCCTCCACCATCAGTACCTGACCTCACAAATGCTCTTTTGGCTGAATAGACTGGTGTAGTCACAAGGAAGGGGCCAACTCCATATTAATGCCCGTGGTTTTGAAATGGGATGCCCAACAAACTCATATAAGTGGTCAGGCGTCAACAATATTTTAGCCATATAGAGTAGAGTATAGCAGGGTCACCAAACTGTGGCTCTTTCCTAGCCTTTATCTGTCCCTTGGGGCACTATTCCCCCCAAATTATATGGTGTACTGTTCCTCCCACTAATACTAATGATGGTGTACTATTCCTCCCACTAATACCAGTCATGGTATACTATTCCTCCCACTAATACAAATGAAGGTGTACTATTCCTCCCACTAATAGCAGTTACTGTGTACTATTCCTCCCACTAATACCAAATGATGGTGTACTACTCCTCCCACTAATAGCAGTCACTGTGTACTATTCCTCCCACTAATACCAAATGATGGTGTACTATTCCTCCCACTAATACCAAATGATGGTATACTATTCCTCCCACTAATACCAAATGATGGTGTACTATTCCTCCCACTAATACCAAATGATGGTGTACTATTCCTCCCACTAATACCAAACGATGGTGTACTATTCCTCCCACTAATACCAAATGATGGTGTACTATTCCTCCCACTAATACAAATCATGGTATACTATTCCTTCCACTAATACCAATTATGGCGTACTATTCCTCCCACTAATACCAATGATGGTGTACTATTCCTCCCACTAATACCAAATGATGGTGTACTATTCCTCCCACTAATACCAATTATGGCGTACTATTCCTTCCACTAATACCAATTATGGTGTACTATTCCTCCCACTAATGCCAATCATGGTATACTATTCCTCCCACTAATAGCAATCACTGGGCTCTATTTCTCCCACTAATACCAATCATGGTGTACTATTCTTCCCACTAATAGCAATCATTTGGGCACTATTCCTCCCACTAATAGCAATCATGGTGTACTATTTCCTCCACTAATAGCAATTATGGGGCACTATTCCTCCCACTAATAGCAATCATGGTGTACTATTCCTCCCACTAATAGCAATCATGGGGCACTATTCCTCCCACTAATAGCAATCATGGTGCACTATTCCTCCCACTAATAGCAACCATGGGGCACTATTCCTCCCACTAATAGCAATCATGGGGCACTATTCCACCCACTAATAGCAACCATGGGGCACTATTCCTCCCACTAATAGCAACCATGGGGCACTATTCCTCCCACTAATAGCAACCATGGTGTATTATTTCTGCCACTAATACCAATCATGGGGTGCAACTTCTCCTGCTGACCACTAAACTTGAGGCAATGTTTATTCTCACTGATGCTGGGTGTGGGACACTTTTTACCCACACTGGCCACTATACGGCCCCCTAAAGTTTGAAGGACAGTAAACCTTTGAAAAGTATGGAGACCCTGATGTATAACTACGAAATTATTAAAAACAGATGACGAGTATCATTCTCCAATCGACTAAAAAAAATCAGTACAACCAAAATCTCCCTTCCTTATTGGTGGTTAGCGTTTGGTTTTTGTACCTAGAATTCCGTCGATTCCCTTGTATGAAGATTTGCTGCATATATGGGTATCCTTAACATTGCCCTGTTTCTGAGCTAGTGAGCTTGCCTGTCAAATCATTTTTCTAGGGATGCAGCGGCCCAGTAAAAGGATGACATATGACCTTGTTTCTATAGAAGGGTAGGGCTGGGAGCTGCTGGAGTAATCTGAAGCTGTGAAAGAGAAACCAGTTCCAGATTAACCCATACTATGTTCTTGGATGGAAAACTGGGCCTACAGCCGTGCTGTGTAAGGTTTTTTGTGGACTGAGTGTTGTCAGCTGTGTCAATTGTCTTTTGCTAAACTACTCAACCACTCCCCCCCCCTCAGATCTCTACTTCTCAGGGACTAATCAATCTGTAGTCAAGATAAAAACTAGGAGGGCTGTTTGAGATAACACTTTGAAGAAGACCTGGACAGCTCTGTCACAGATCTGCAACTTTGCCAAAGACCAACAAGCATACTTGTACTTGTAGTTCCATGGCTCTGACTTGCAAGGTTCTGCTGTTACTCTTTATCCCACAAGACTTGTATTTGAAGACTGGTTAACCACCTGCTATTGATTCAGTTAGCGACATGCTCAACCCAACAAGGCCACCTCCCTTTCTATATAAGCTGGGTTAATTCCCTCAGGCATTGACTAAACAAAACCTAGAGTTACTAGAAACAGGAAGGTGATTGGCTGTAAGACCAGCACCCCGATGCTGCAATATATTTCTGCCAGTTCAGTTTTCTGTACTTTCCCAGATCCTAGTCTCTGTGGCTTTCCTGTACCAGCCAGCATGCAAGCTACACAGAGGATCCATGTTCCCCAACCATACATGACAGTTCCCTTTGAGACTCTGAGTTTCTGACAAGATCATCAGGGTTTTTTTGTGATTATCAAACCAATATAACAAAATGCTGCTATTGTTGTATTAAACCGACCAAAAGGAAGCAAAAAAGAAACGTTAATTGTTATGGTTTGCATACACTTCAAGGCTGGGTTTACAATAGAACATGCAGCGGCTCACAGCAGGAGTCCGGTGCATCTCCATTCACCATTTCAGGTCCGATTTCAGCAAATTCCGCATCAAATTTGCAACAGTGTGAACTAGAGTTGCCATCTCCGCTAGCCGACCAGCCGCCGCAGTTATATTGCGGCAGGTTGGCACGGCTGCGCAAATCGCCGTAGCTATACGTTGCTCCTTTAAGACGTCATAGCAGGGGCGCACGTGTCCCCGGAGCCGATGTGTGTGCCTGGCGGGCGCGATTTTGGCCAGGCACCCGCAATCGCTCGTGACAGAACGAGAACGGGGATGTGTGTGTAAACACACAAATCCCAGTTCTCTCAGGGGAGAGGAGACAATTTGTGTGTTCATACTAACTATACTGATTAAAAAAATTAAAATAAAAATGACATAACTCTGCCCCCTATTTTGTAGACGCTATAACTTTTGCTCAAACCACTCAATATACACTTATTGCATTTTTTTTTTTTTTTTAACCAAAAACTTGTAGAAGAATACATATCGGCCTAAACTTTTTTTTGGGGATATTTATTATAGCAAAAAGTACGAAATATTGTGTTTTTTTCAAAATGGATGCTCTTTTTTTTTTGTTTATAGCGCAAAAAAATAAAAAACCGCAGTGGTGATCAAATACCACCAAAAGAAAGCTCTATTTGTGGGGAAAGAAGGACATCAATTTTGTTTGGGTACAATGTCGCACGACCGCGCAATTGTCAGTTAAAGCGACGCAGTGCCGAATTGCAAAAAGTGGCCTGGTCAGGAAGGGGGTAAATCCTTCTGGGGCTGAAGTGATTAATAGCTGGAAAGTTGAAAAAATTACTGAAGGTCCGCTTTAAGGCTTATACGAAGACAGGGGCCTAGTCGGTCTAAAAGACCACACTTTTGGGTGGCCTGGTCCTTTAGGCTCCATGCACTCCATGCATGAGCTCAAAAAACACTAGAAAAAAACACTGGATGAAAAATGCTGATAATAGTGTTTTTTTTGTGCCGGCTTGTAGAAGCATTTTAGTAGCCATTAGAAGCTTTAGGGAGCGTTTAGGAGAGTTACCATTTTATTTGCGTTTTTTACAGTACAAAAAAGAAATGAAAAAAAAAAAAAAAAAAAAAAGCTAAAAAGGGAGCATTTAGCGTTTTTTTCTGCTGGGAAAACGCTCCCAAAAAAAACTCTACAAAAACATAAAATAGTGTGCTTGGACACATAAGATAACACTATAAGCTTCTAGGAACAGAAAAAAATGCTCAAAACTGCTTCTAGGAGCTTAAAAAAAATCTGTGTGCATGGAGCCTTAAAGTGAACCTGTCATGGAAATTCACACTTTAAATGGGTCAACAGGGCACATTCTGCCCTTTTTCTGAAAAATAATTAATTAATAATTTGTGCAAAATAGGTATCTTTTTGCCATAAAAAAAAAATTAAAAAAAATAAAAAACTGCTACCACAAACACACGGGTCGAATATCTGCCAAAATCAACCGATACAGTAGATACCGGCTGACATTCGAACCGGGCGTACAGGTTCCTGTTTCATAGAAGCAGATCTCACAACCGGCTTCTGTCGAACGAGCATGCTGGAAAACCAGCAGCCGATCGGCAGCCGATCTGTGCGCTCAGCTAATGGCTACGAGTGGTGGCCGATGTGTTCTGGCTGGGGAAAAGCGGGGGGAGATCGATGTACTAACATTGAATAGTTAGTACAGGGGCCTCCTTGTGAGCTGCTCAGTTTTTGGGCTGAACTAACAAAAATCTTACCTTGTGTACCAGGCCTAGGTCCCTTTCACACTGGCTTTTTTTTTTTTTTTTTTTCACACTGGCTTTTCGATCGGGTCCACCTGTCAGTTTTTCAGACGGACCTGATCGGACGCTCCATTCAGCCCTATGGAGCGGGGGGATGTCAGCGGTGACATGTCTGCTGACACCTGCTGCTATCTGATCCTGTCCATGAAATCGAGACGGGTGGAAACCCTATTTTCTATCCTTCTGGAGAATCGGACCGGATGAAAACGAACCGTTTTCATCCGATCCCCATAGAGCAGAGCGGGGCTCTGACAGGTCCATCTCCACACAGTGAGCGGAGACAGACCTGCTCAGTGGCAATCAACGGATCGATCCACTGCTGAGAAGTACAAGGGCAAGACCATGTGAAAGGGACCTTAAGCAAACATGACATGGTCTACTCTCTGCTACTTTGTGGATGTTTCAGTTCATTAAAAGCTGCAGAAAGTCCATCTTCATTCAGACAGATTTTAGTAAATTTCCAGCTACACACAATTATAGTGACATCTTCTGGCTACCATCGGTAGCGTGATGTCGATTCTTTTTTTTGGATGTAGTTTTTTACTATTTAACATATTAGACTATTTATTGCTAGTTACCATTATGAAAGTCCCAGAGAAAAAAAAAAAATGAATATTTCACAATAGTTTCATATATGTTACCGGGGGGACTGTGCTGGAGAGATATTTGTGCCTGAGCTCCATCCACATGAAATTACCATTTTACGGGAGGGGGGGGTCCTAAACTTCTTTCTGAATATAAGATGTTGCAGATATTGCAGCACCAGTACTGAGACTTCATGGTTATTTTCAACAGGTCTGGGAAGATTTCTCTATTAGAATGTGAAGAATATGTAAGAACCTGATGGGTAGTTTATAGTAAACCTTTACATTGACAATACCGAACTGAACCCTGCACAGGGCTATGGACACCCTCCCTGTTCCTATGTGACATCGCTAGGGCCTGACGCGTGTTCCTATGTGACATCGCTAGGGCCTGGCGCGTGTTCCTATGTGACATCACCAGTGCCTGACGCGTGTTCCTATGTGACGTCACCAGGGCCTGACGCGTGTTCCTATGTGACGTCACCAGGGCCTGACGCGTGTTCCTATGTGACGTCACCAGGGCCTGACGCGTGTTCCTATGTGACGTCGCCAGGGCCTGACACGTGTTCCTATGTGACATCGCCAGGGCCTGACACGTGTTCCTATGTGACATCGCCAGGGCCTGACACGTGTTCCTATGTGACATCGCCAGGGCCTGACACGTGTTCCTATGTGACATCGCCAGTGCCTGACACGTGTTCCTATGTGACATCGCCAGTGCCTGACACGTGTTCCTATGTGACATCGCCAGTGCCTGACACGTGTTTCTATGTGACATCACCAGGGCCTGACACGTGTTCCTATGTGACATCGCCAGGGCCTGACACGTGTTCCTATGTGACAACGCCAGGGCCTGACACGTGTTCCTATGTGACATCGCCAGGGCCTGACACGTGTTCCTATGTGACATCGCCAGGGCCTGACACGTGTTCCTATGAGACATCACCAGGGCCTGACACGTCTTCCTATGTGACATCGCCAGTGCCTGACACGTGTTCCTATGTGACATCGCCAGTGCCTGACACGTGTTCCTATGTGACATCGCCAGGGCCTGACACGTGTTCCTATGTGACATCGCCAGGGCCTGACACGTGTTCCTATGTGACATCGCCAGGGCCTGACACGTGTTCCTATGTGACATCGCCAGGGCCTGACACGTGTTCCTATGTGACATCGCCAGGGCCTGACACGTGTTCCTATGTGACATCGCCAGGGCCTGACACGTGTTCCTATGTGACATCGCCAGTGCCTGACACGTGTTCCTATGTGACATCGCCAGTGCCTGACACGTGTTCCTATGTGACATCACCAGTGCCTGACACGTGTTTCTATGTGACATCACCAGGGCCTGACACGTGTTCCTATGTGACATCGCCAGGGCCTGACACGTGTTCCTATGTGACATCGCCAGGGCCTGACACGTGTTCCTATGTGACATCGCTAGGGCCTGACACGTGTTCCTATGAGACATCACCAGGGCCTGACACGTGTTCCTATGTGACATCGCTAGGGCCTGACACGCTGCTTAGCCATTGAGTCTTACAGTGTGAAGAACCAGAGGGAGAGTGCCATGTTCTAGGTATTTCTTGGGCGCTCGGACAATGCATCAGTTGGCAGTGCAGCAAATAGTGCCTGCTTAAATTAAAGTACAGGTCTGGCCAAAAAAAATAATAATATATATTTAAAAAAAACAAAACAAATAGTCAGTACATCTCTGCAGTACAAGCACAGTTCCGATATTTTGTCTCTTTTAAACTGCTACAGTGTAATAATAATAATAGATGTCCCTGGAATCCTGTGATCTCCTATCTTCCTGTTTTTGGCCACCAACTTTGTCTCTGCTTTGAACTCCCAAGCAATGTTGTCAGCCCTCCCAGGACTACAAAACAGTTCCCTGTCCTCTCATCTCCTAAGGCACATGTGTCAAACACAAGGCCAAAGAGCCAAATCCAGCCTGCAAGGCCATTTCAGCGCCGGAGCCCGCAATACCCGGAAGTAACTCCGGGAGCGATGTCGCTGCCAGAGCGGTGTACGAGGACCGCTGCGGGGGCTTTGATCTTGCAGATTTTTTTTTTTTTTCTGGGGGTTTACAACCACTTTAAATGTACATATCAAGTGCTTACACCGTCACTTACATAAACACCGTAGAACTAAATAAAGAGAACAAATATGCAGGACAAATCATCAGACATACAGTGAATTACATTTAAAACACACATGACTTGAAACTAATAACTAGAAATAAATCTACATACCACTTTTGCCTGCTTGTGAGCTAAGAGAGGGGGTTTATATCTTGAAGATTCTTGGTAGACAGCTTACACACAAAAAACACTTTAAACCTTGAGAGAAAGCCCTGTCCTCCTTTCAGTTCAGCAAGAAGAAAAAAACAGGAAGCTAGCATGTAATAATGCATGATGGGGGAAATAAATGAACAAGTAAGCACACATGCGCCATCTAGAGGCAATTAACATAATAGTCACAGAAATATTGTGTTTGCCAGTACACTCACACCTCTCCTGCAGCTGCAGCACCCCCCTCATCTCTGCCCCTGGAACCCCCCTCCATGTCACAGCAGTTGGCAGCAGAGAAGAGGACAAAACTCCTCTTCCAGATCCTGCACTTTTCTGTGCAGCTGTGGAGAAACTTGCACCCCCCCCACCCTGTTTTAGCAGTAGCCCCATTGCTAGGAGTTTCTCTAAATTCCTGCCTTGGAGACACACCAGGAAGTGAGAAGAAATCTCCCCAAACTGAGAGGAGGGATTGGAGAACAGGTGTCCCCACTGAAAGATGTCTGTCCCCCCCCCTGTTCCGGTGTAGTTGTACCTGTTTATCTGCAACCCTCTCTCCTCTACAGCCTCCTAAAGCACACATTCTACCAGGGGCGTACCTAGAGCATTTGGCACCCGGGGCGGATCCTATATATGGCACCCCCCACCCCACCTTAAAATGTAAAAAAACACCCCACTGTGCCCCCTGCATACCTCTGCATCCTTCAATATCTTTTTGTCACTACAGTGTACCCCCTCTCCACAACTGCCCCTCTGGACCCCTTTACATTATGCAGCACCCTGCACCTCTGGACCCCTTTACATTACACAGGACCTTGCACCTAAGGACCTCTTTACATTACACAACACCCTGCACCCCTTTACATTACACAACCATTGTACCCCTGGACCCCTTTACATAACACAGCACCCTGAACCTCTGGACCCCTTTACATAACACAGCACCCTGAACCTCTGGACCCCTTTACATTACAAAGCCCTTGTACCTGTTAGGTACCTGAGTGGTGAGCCTGACTTCGCTGGGAGAGGGCCTCTCTTACGGCTCTGGTTCAGGGCCCACTGGAGTGGAGACAGTGGTCCCGTGAGCACAGCGGGGTAGGAGTGCCTGGAATGGATGCTGTGGGAGACGTAGCTGATCAGTAGCGATCTCCTGGATGTTGAAGCAGCAGAGACTGGCAGGTAGCGGAGCAGGGTCCGGATGTAGGGTGACCCCGAGATGGCGTCAGCAACTCTGGAAGTATGCAGCATGCGGGGAGCAGGCAGAGGGGTCGTCAGGCAGGCCGGGTCTGGATACACTTGGCAGGCAGGTAAGTGGGCACAGGCAATGGAGAGGTCAGACAGGCAGGAGATCAGCGTTCAGGTATCAGTCCAAAGCAGAGTCAACAGGCCGGAATCAGGAGTGGAGAAGGCAGCAGAGTCAAGTGGAAGCCGGATCAGGTAAACAGGAGTACACAACAGAGGCAGGTTAAACAAGGGGCAAACTGCAGACGAACAGCACTTGACATGTGCAGCTGTCATTCTTTTAAAGGCCAACTGGCGCCAAACAGCGCTAACGCGTCACGTGTGCGCCCGCGACGCACGTGCCCGCGCTCGCTGCGCACGCGCGCGCGCCTGAGGAGTACGACGGCGCGTACCCTCGTTTCGACGCCCGGACGAATCAGCGGCGCGTGTGCGCATGCGCGCGCGCCGATTCGACCGTACGTCGCAAGTGGAGCCCTGACATTGCCCCCCCACAAGGGGCAACCTCCGGGTGCCCAGTTGGTCATCCTTCTCAGGGTGTGAAATGAAAAAAGCACGAATTAGTCTTCCAGCATGTATATTGTCCTCAGGTTCCCAAGAATTGCTTTCTGGGCCGAAGCCCTTCCATTTGATTAGAAACTGTCTTTGCCCTTGTCGCCTTCTACAGTCTAGAACAACTTCTACCTCGTACTCCTCGTTTCCATCCACTAGGACAGGTTCAGGAGGCCCGGACTCCCTATTGGGGAAGGGATCGGGTACCGAGGGTTTCAATAGAGAGACATGAAACACAGGATGTATCTTCATGGTGTCTGGCAGGGACAGTTCATAGGACACCTCATTAATCCTCCTCTTTACAGGAAAAGGGCCCAGGAACTTGGGTGCCAACTTCTTAGAGGGACAGGTTAACTTTAAATTAGAAGAGGAAAGCCATACCTGATCCCCGATTTGCAGATTCAACTCTCCCCTCCTCTTTTGGTCAAAGGCTTTCTTACTGTCCGCCTGGGCCTTGGTTATGGCTTCCTGGAGGATTTGGTTGTTGCGGCTTAGGAAGGTCACTGCGTCCTGGACCGCTGGAACTGAGGACTCTGTAAGAAAATCTGGTAGAAATGTTAAATGGAACCCATAATTGGCGAAAAACGGGGACTGTCCCGTGGTCGAGTGGCTGGCGTTGTTGTACGCGAATTCTGCTAAGGGCAGCAGAGAAACCCAATCATCTTGCACAAATGAAGTGAAACACCTAATATATTGTTCGAGGGTCTGGTTTGTGCGCTCAGTCTGCCCATTAGTTTGAGGGTGGTAAGCTGAGGATAGGGCCAGCTCAATCTTTAGACTATCACACAGTGCCCTCCAAAACCGCGAGGTGAACTGGACTCCCCTGTCCGAGACTATATTCTTGGGTACCCCGTGTAACCTAACGATCTCTCGGATAAAAACACGGGCCGTCTCTGCTGCAGATGGGGTTCCCCTTAGGGGTAGGAAGTGGGCCATCTTTGAGAGTCGGTCAACGACTACAAAGATGGCCGTGTGATCTTCAGAGGGGGGCAGCTCGACTATAAAGTCCATCGTTATCATACGCCAGGGTCGATCAGGTGCAGGTAGAGGCTTGAGTAGGCCCCAGGCCCGGCCCCTAGTAGTCTTGCTTCGGGAGCACACTGGGCATGAACTGACATACTTGGAGCAGAATTCCTTCAGACCAGGCCACCAGAAGGTGCGCTGCACCAAGTCAAGAGTCTTTCGGGCCCCAAAGTGTCCTGCTAGTGGGTGATCGTGGAGGAGGGCCAATACTTTAACCCGGATGGGTTCGGGAACAAACACCTGGCTGTCCTTCCAGAGAAGCCCCTCTCTACGATTTAGTGAAAGTCCTGGGGGAAGGAGCGGGTTCAGGGAGGCCTCCCTGATCTGGGACAGTAAATCCGGCTGTAGTAGAAGGAAGTTGCTTGCAGGGAGGATGGTATCAGGAGGTGTGGAGTCTTTAGGGCAGTCGAACATGCGTGAAAGCGCATCTGGCTTTACATTTTTAGATCCAGGCCGGTAGGTAATGTGGAAGCTGAAACGTGAAAAGAAGAGGGCCCAGCGGGCTTGTCGTGGTTTTAGACGTTTTGCCGTCCTTAAGTACTCAAGATTCTTGTGGTCCGTGTAAATTAGTACAGGGTGGACTGCTCCCTCCAGCAAGTACCTCCATTCCTCCAGCGCTGATTTTATGGCTAGCAGTTCTCGGTCACCTACATCGTAGTTCCTTTCTGCGGGTGAAAGTTTCCGGGAAAAGAAGCCCACAGGGTGCATTAGGTCCTTATTGCCCTGGCGTTGGGAGACCACGGCCCCCACTGCTACCTCAGAGGCATCCACTTCCAGGATGTATGGGAGAGATGGGTCAGGGTGACTGAGGATGGGAGCGGATGTGAATCGCTCCTTGAGTTTCACAAACGCCTCCTGGGCCTCTGGACCCCAATGAAACCGTACATTCTGCCTTGTTAGCTGTGTGATTGGTGAGATGATGGCCGAGAACCCCTTGATGAACTTTCTGTAAAAATTAGCAAATCCGACAAAACGCTGCACACCCTTCTTGTCAGAGGGTGGCGGCCAGTCCAGCACAGCCGTTACCTTCTGCGGGTCCATCTCGATGCCTGCTGGGGAGATCTGAAGACCCAAGAATTGGATGCTCTGCTGCTCGAAGGTGCACTTCTCTGCTTTCGCGTACAATCCGTGCTGACGAAGACGGAGTAAGACTCGGCCCACATGCCCCCGATGCTGCTCAAGCGTTCTGGAGAAGATTAGGATGTCATCCAAGTATACAATGACAAAAATGTCCAGGAAGTCCCTGAAGACCTCATTTATGAGGTGCTGGAAAGTAGCCGGGGCATTACAAAGGCCGAAGGGCATAACTAAGTATTCGTAATGCCCAAAACGGGTACGAAATGCAGTCTTCCATTCATCACCTGATCGGATGCGAACCAGGTTATAGGCCCCTCTTAAGTCCAGTTTGGAGAATATGGTGGCCGCTCTTAGTTTTTGAAACAGTTCCGGTATTAAGGGTAAGGGATAGCGATTTTTAATTGTAACTTTATTTAGCTCCCGGTAGTCCACACAGGGTCGGAGTGACTGGTCTTTCTTGGTTACAAAGAATATGCCGGCCCCTGCGGGTGAGGTGGAGTGACGTATAAACCCCTTCTTTAGGTTCTCCGAAATGTAGGCCTTCAGGGCCTCTTGTTCCTTCTCGGAAAGGGGGAAGATACGCCCGAACGGAATCTCGGCCCCCGGCAAAAGTTCTATGGGACAATCATAGGTGCGGTGTGGGGGTAGGGTGTCCGCTCCCCGTTTACTAAAGACGTCTAAGAATTCATGGTATGGTTCCGGTACCGCTTGGATCAGGTCAGTATCAGAGTCCAGACAAAGAAGCGTAGCGGGTTGTACCGGAGCTTCGTGTAAGCAATGTTCCAGGCAGTAGGGGGACTGGAACTTGACCTCCCCTGTGGACCAGCAGATGGTCGGATCGTGTGCCTGCAACCAGGGGATGCCCAGGATCACTGGGAACAGGGGGGACGAGATTACGTCCAAGGTTAACAGTTCCTGGTGGTGGAGAGAAGAGATAGTGAACAGAGGTTGGGTCTCCTGGACAACTTGGCCCGATTTAATGCGGGAACCGTCAGCCAGGAAGACGGATAGTCCGCGGGCCTTCCTCTGAAGAGGAATGTCGTGCCGGCTGGCAAAGGTGGTATCGATGAAACAGCTGCAGGCTCCTGAATCAAGGATGGCGTTGGTGCGAATCGTCCTTCCCAGGAACTGAAAAGACAGGGGTAGAGAGATGTGGGTGGCATGGACTGGTAAGTGAGCAGAGTTGATTGACACAGACGAAAGGCACTTACGCAGCTTGCTCGGGCAACTGTTCACAAAGTGTCCGGGCCCACCACAGTACAGGCACAAATTTAGTTGACGGCGTCGGGCACGTTCCTCCAGAGACAGAGTGGGTCGCATGAGACCAAGCTGCATCGGCTCGCCGGCATCGGGAAGAGGATGGGCAGGGGCCATTGGCTGAGCGGGCATGTAACGGCCAGCCGGTAATGGAGCCCTTGCGGTCATCCAAGCCGGACGGTGGACTTGAGCGGATCTCTCGACTCTGCGTTCCCGGAGCCGACGGTCAATTTGTATGCTCAAAGTTATCAGGCCCTCCAAAGTGTCTGGGGTGCCCACTCGGGCAAGTTCATCCTTTAGGCCTTCGGAGAGGCCCATGCGGAACTGATGCCTTAAAGCCGAGTCATTCCACTGGGTGTCTGCGCTCCATCGTCTAAAGTCTGTCACATAGTCCTCGGCCGTTCTGCGGCCTTGCTGGAGCGCAGATAGAGCAGACTCGGCTGTGGTGGTTAGCTGGGGGTCCTCGTAGAGTTGCGCCATGGCTTCCAGGAAAGACGAGAGGGACTGCGTCAGCATGCTATTTCCCTCCAGCAGGCGATGAGCCCAAATCTGAGGTTCGCCCTGCAGCAGGGAGATTACGAACCCCACTTTGGTGGCCTCTAGGGAGAAGGTTCTGGGTTGAAGAGCAAAGTATAACTGGCAGGCGTTGCGGAAGACACGGAATTTGGAACGATCTCCGGAGAAGCGATCAGGAACAGGTACTCTGGGTTCAGGAGGCAGCATCACCACCGCAGGAGGAGTAGCAGGTGTTGCAGAAGGTTGCGGAGATGTAGGAGCCGCAACATTGGGGTCAGCAAGTTGCTGCACTCGACCTTCCAGTCTGGTATACCCTTCTTGCAGGGATTGCACCGCCTGAGTGAGGGCTGCCAGGTGTGAGCAGAACTCCTTCATGGCAGAGGCTTCTCCCGCAGGCTCAGTCATGGCTGTTCGTACTGTTAGGTACCTGAGTGGTGAGCCTGACTTCGCTGGGAGAGGGCCTCTCTTACGGCTCTGGTTCAGGGCCCACTGGAGTGGAGACAGTGGTCCCGTGAGCACAGCGGGGTAGGAGTGCCTGGAATGGATGCTGTGGGAGACGTAGCTGATCAGTAGCGATCTCCTGGATGTTGAAGCAGCAGAGACTGGCAGGTAGCGGAGCAGGGTCCGGATGTAGGGTGACCCCGAGATGGCGTCAGCAACTCTGGAAGTATGCAGCATGCGGGGAGCAGGCAGAGGGGTCGTCAGGCAGGCCGGGTCTGGATACACTTGGCAGGCAGGTAAGTGGGCACAGGCAATGGAGAGGTCAGACAGGCAGGAGATCAGCGTTCAGGTATCAGTCCAAAGCAGAGTCAACAGGCCGGAATCAGGAGTGGAGAAGGCAGCAGAGTCAAGTGGAAGCCGGATCAGGTAAACAGGAGTACACAACAGAGGCAGGTTAAACAAGGGGCAAACTGCAGACGAACAGCACTTGACATGTGCAGCTGTCATTCTTTTAAAGGCCAACTGGCGCCAAACAGCGCTAACGCGTCACGTGTGCGCCCGCGACGCACGTGCCCGCGCTCGCTGCGCACGCGCGCGCGCCTGAGGAGTACGACGGCGCGTACCCTCGTTTCGACGCCCGGACGAATCAGCGGCGCGTGTGCGCATGCGCGCGCGCCGATTCGACCGTACGTCGCAAGTGGAGCCCTGACAGTACCTCTGGACCCCTTTACATTACACAGCACCCTGAACCTCTGGACCCCTTTACATTAGACAGCACCCTGAACCTCTGGACCCCTTTACATTACACAGCCCTCGTACCTCTGCACCCCTTTACATTACACAGCCCCCCACAGAGCTGGACCCCCTACAGTGCAGACCCCCTCCCTACAGTACAGACCCCCCCATCTATAGTACAGACCCCCCTACAGTACAGAATCCTCCTCTACAGTAGAATCCTCCCCTATAGTGCAGACCCCCCTACAGTACAGACCCCTCCACCTTACAGCGCAGACCCCCCTACAATTCAGACCCCTCCCCGTACAGTGCAGACTGCCCTACAGTACAGACCCCTCCCCCCTACAGTGCAAACCCCCGCTACAGTGCAGAATCCTCCCCTAAAGTACAGACACCCCTACAGTGCAGAATCCTCCCCTACAGTACAGACCCCCTACAGTACAGACCCCTCCCCCCTACAATGCAGATCCCCCTACAGTACAGACCCCCCTACAGTACAGAATCCTCCCCTACAGTACAGAATCCTCCCCTACAGTACAGAATCCTCCCCTACAGTGCACAGACCCCCTACAGTGCACAGACCCCCCCCCCCCCCACAGTAAAGACCCCCTACAGTGCACAGACCCCCCCCCACAGTAAAGACCCCCCCACAGTAAAGACCCCCCTACAGACCCATAATGTACCTCACACACATGAAGAGCCCGAGGCAGTGGCATTGCGGCGGGAGGTGCGAGACACCTGTCGGCAGTGACCCCGGACCCGGCGCAACGATCACCTTCTCTCAGTGGTCACGGCTCTGATCAGTCTCGGCAGCGCTGCGGCTGTCACAGCCGAGCAGAGTGAAGCCGCCTCCCCTTCCTCCTTTATGTCTACACAGTGCTGTGTATGCAGGAGGAGGGGGAGGCGGCTTCACTCTGCTAGGCTATGACAGCCGCTGCCGAGACTGATCAGAACCGCGATCAGAGAGAGAAGGGGATAGCGTCGGGTCCCGGTCACTGCCAACAGGTGCCACTCTGCGTGCGGCTCGCACCCCCCCCCGCAATGCCACTGCCTCAGGCTCTCAGAGTGGTCTGTCAAAGAGCGGTGCCGCTGCCTACCCCGCGGCGCTGTCTCCTCTTCAGTCGCGGAGGGGGAGGGCGCTGGCCTGACACCCCCCCAGTGTGTGGCACCCGGGGCGGCCTGCCCCCACTTAGTACGCCACTGCATTCTACATAGCATATCTGAGCTCCAAAAGGTAGGGGGCGGGTGATCTGACCTCACAGTGCACAGCATAGAGCAGCAAACTGAGTGTAATCTGAGACTGAGCATGAAGGTAATGGACACCCCTCCTTCTACACAGTCTCATAGGGGAACATGCACTGAGGTTGTCAATCACCACCTGTGCCCTCCCCCCTCCAGATACTGTGGGGAGAGCAGATAGGAACCACACTAGGTGCTTTGGATTGAGGCTAGTACACAGAATTTCTTTAATTTTAGAGGTTTACAACCACTTTAGGGAGGGTGCATGGCCAATGGAGACACTATGTAAATCCAAAGTCAAAGAAATAGCCAGCACTCTGGAAATGACAGAGTTCAAATATTTACTAAAATCTCAGTTGAAATAACAACATAGCTTGTACAGCGAAACGTGTAAAACTACGTACATTATGGAGACGGGGGGGGATTACAGGAAATGATCCCCTGTACTTCCTACTTGCAGCAGCTGAAAACCGGCTTCTCCTCCTCTCCCTACCACTGGCTTTCAGCCATGTTCGTATACCTGATGCATCCCACACAGTGCCGTTTGAATGAGCCAGCCCTAAGACCTCATTCACACACGGAGCCTTATTTATTAATTAAGCTTTATCTTTTGGATTTAGCAAGAATGTTGTAAGTTTTGTTGTACTTAAGTCCCTTATGTTATAATTTTGATATCAATATTTTTGGGAAAGGGGGTGTTAAGGGGTCCCTGTCAGGTAGGCTGTACAGGGCCCTGTGATTGATTTATAACAGTGACTTGGATTTGAGATTTGCTGTTTTTTCCTTCTACTTTAGCAATAAAACCTGACAGGGGATCTAATCCATCCACACTCTGTCCATAACAAAATAATTTTGATTTTCTACTTGCACTAGAAAATGTTGTATTTGATTGCTATAGACCAACATTTCCCAATCTTTATCTTAGAGGAACCCTAGAAATAATTTCAGGTCTCATGGAACCCCTCCTAGAACCATTTAGTAGGTCAGTGGGCATGTATCCTTACATTGTAGTGAGAATGCCCTCCCAAACAGATGGCTAAAGTGATAACTGGTGTCATGACGCTGACATCACCAAGTAGCATTGGCACCATCGAATGGGAAGGCAATCAGCCACAGCGCAAGGAACCCTTAGCAACCTCTGGAGGAACCCTAGGGTTTTATGGAACCATAGTTGAGATTGGTTGCAATAGACAATGAACTTTAAGTTCTTTATTTCTGTTCCATCAATGTACTGATTACAGTTTTCAGAAAGTTTCTGATTTTCACATTGCTTTATCAGCATGACTAAACTGCCTGTAATGATTGTGGAAGATTACATTGTATAACTTTTCAAGGAGTTCTCTTCTCTAAATTTATCACAGCGTGAGAGAACAACAGTGCACACCCACTCATTTTCCTTTTAATAGCTTAGAATGTCAAGAACACAATTTTCTTGATATGTTCATTATAATACTGAGAGACAGATTTTATAGGTTAGGAAAATGTACAGAATTAAAGGGTCAGTCTGTAAAAAAAATGATATTTCTTTTATGGGTGACGATATCTAGTGCGCTGAATCACCAACTCGTTCTTGGGCACTCCAGCAGTGAAAATTTGGCTTTTGAGTTCCCAGCTTTGCCTACCTGACAGCCATTTCCAGGGAATCTGGACTTGTAGGGTTCTTGTACATTTTAAAGAATGCAACATGGAAAAATGGTTGTGAAGATAGAGCCAAGCTAGGAACTCAGCAGACATCTCAGACATGATCTTTGGCATGGCATTGGCCAACAACAGCTCCATCTCCCCAAGCAATCGGTCATTAGAATGGACTTTCTTGCATAATCACTGTTGTTGCTTTGAGATAAGACTACCATGGATGATGTCTGTAAGGGGAATACACATGCTCTCTTAGTGGTGTAAGCATGCATGCTTATGTCACAATAATTGAACACAACAAATGCACAGCATTCACATCTTCTGACCAGTGTCACCTCTCCTCCATCTAATCTCCTCACTTTGACCTCAGAGCAGAAAGTGACCTTCACCAACTTGAAGTTTCTTTGCTTAGCATTTTTAGCCAGCAGGCTTTGGTATGCTATACAAGTGGCTCTTCTAAATAAGCCCACATGAAAAAGATGTCTCCCTACAACCTTTAGAAAACACCTGTCATGTGAGAAACAGAGGCTGCCATTCTGATTATAGTGAGATCGGAAGAACCTCATTTTCCTGGAAATTCGCTAGTTATTAACAAAAATTGGTCAAATTAAAATCTCCTGTCTATGCTAAGCAGTCATTGCAGATGTCACATTAAACAATAAACAGTCTTAGGAATAGAGAGATATCATAAACTTCAGCTATTCAGGGTCTTCAAAAGGACCTCTGAGGAGACCTGGCTGTAAATAGTCAAGTGGTAAATGCAGTTGAAGGTGTAGAAATCTGTGAGACTGCGTCATTGTCCTATAACGGAACTCCACAAAGTTAAGTTTCATCCATACTCTATAACTTCTACAGTAATGGAGTCACATTTCTATGGATACCAAGCAAACAAAGCTATATTGCAATGTGCAGAAGGCTAATAAGACACCATAGACCTCATAGGAGAAAGACACATGATACATCTGTTATAGTTGGTGTCTAACAAATCATAATTTCATTCTGCTAAAAGATAAGCTGGTTCTCAGATTGTGAAACCTTGTCACATGGCATAGCTCCCAACTGTCCCTGATTTAAAGCAACGTCCCTCTGTCCCTCTTTCCTCCTCATTTGTCCCTCACTGTGGGCTAAACTATATAGTTGGATTTAAAATGCACTATTTTATCCCAGTGCTAAACCTTTCATCCAATTTCTAAATGGCTGCATTTGTAAATTTCAAAAGCCAATAAAAGGAATAGTATTTGTAAACAAAAGCATTTGTGGGTTTAACTAATCTTTTATTTTTGTGGCGATTCTCCTTTAAGGGGGCATGACAGAGGGTGTGTCCTATGCCTACATAGTTTTGATAGTAGGTGTCCCTCTTTCCAATCTCAAAAAGTTGGGAGGTATGATATGGCAATATAGATGTACCCAGGATTAAGGTTATATCTTGCTCAAGCATTATAAAACACGGCAGCAAATCAACATCGCACCTCCCGGACATTTTGATTCGGTAGAGGTTAGCTCTGCAACAGCTTTTGCAGGGACAAGGAAAAGTGGTAGATGTGAGCTTGTGTTTTTTCATCAGAACTACTAAGGATTAATGAGAGTCAGTGTTTCCTGCATCAACAGTAGATGCTGTGAAAGGTGCATATTTCCAGTAATACACGTGGTGGCAGCTACTGTATGTGTGTAAGACCTGATTCACAACTATGCATTTTTTAGTGCGTTTTCAGATTTGCAGAAATGCACTACAGTCCATTTAACATGATTTTCTATGGATGTGGTTCTTATCTGTGGATTTTATGGATTTTTTTTCTGGTTTTTGGTTCTATAGACTTCAATGGATCAAAAGCTTGTATTGAAAAATGCAAAATGCACCTGCAATAGGCAAACTGCAACAAACTGCAAGGTGTGAAAGGCCTAAAGAGTTAACTGCTTAGTTGACCTGCCCCAATGATGGTCACTTTCAGTCTGCTGGTGCTTAGAATGTTCTTCGGTGAGCTGGAAAAACCTTGTACGCGGTGAAGCTGAGAGTGTATAATAGTCAGAACTATGACTTTCCTCTGAAACTGCTAATTGCCTGGCTGTCAGCCAGGGGCATTGCTAGGTCTACAAAAGAACTGGGGCTAGAGCCCATAGCAGCGTAGTAAAGAAAGTCATACGCTTGGGTGGGCATACACATGTATATACAGTTTTATACGTGTGTGTGTATATATCCCCAGAGAGTCCCCCCACTTACATCAGGGTCCCCAGAGAGCCTCCCCCTTGCATCAGGGTCCCAAGAGAGTCCCCCGCTTACATCAGGGTCCCCAGAGAGCCTCCCTTACATTAGGGTCCCCAGAGAGCCTCCCCCGTGCATCAGGGTCCCCAGAGACCCTCCCCCTTGCCTCAGGGTCCCCAGAGAGCCCCCCAGTTACATCAGGGTCCCCAGAGAACCTCCCTTTGGGACCCCTGCAGAGACCCGGGGCTATGAGCCGCAGATTCGGGGCTAAAGCCCCAAAAGCCACCCCCTAGTGACGCCACTGCTGTCAGCACTTGCAGTTGCAGAGAAGAAAGGGGATGCAGAGGAGAACCTGCCACTGTTGCCTTTCCCAATAGACACAAGTAGTGCAAATGGAGTTTCCATCTTCCTTCTCTCTTCATAGTGACACAAGGGAAGGATAGGCACCATCATATGGAGATTTCCAACAGGTTGGAGAAAAGGATCAGTAAAACAGCCAGGAATTTGTTCTTTTTAGGAAGGACGGTCAGCAGGCAATTCTTTTTTTTCTGTGACAGGTTTTCTTCAGCCTCTTGGAAATAAACAGGTCATTGGTGTTGTGATGTGATGACTATAACACTCTACACAAGAGCACTGGCCTGTAAATGGTGCCTCAGCATGAAATCTCAGCTGTGTATCAGGACAAAGTAGGTCAGCTGCAAAAATAATAAGCCAACATTGACATATACTTCCGATTCAATACCAAACCCAGAGAAAATCAATTAGGAGCGGCCGCAAACACTCTCCGAATGCTAGCTTAGTACAATAGACTTTCCTGGGTTTTTACGTCAATTATGAAAATCACATTCCACAGTTTTTTTAATAAGCTGCGTTCGAGGAAATGTTTCCTGAGGGAAACATGGAAGTGGCCGATGCTGAGTTATCATTCTGAAATTGCTGGTTTCCTGGCTGGCATTCTGATACTTTTGCTTTTAGACTTGAACCCTTTATCTGCATGGAGTGTGGAAATAAGGACTTTGCTGTGACTTTCCTGATCCTGATTTGTATACTTGCTGCAGGTCAGCAGCCAACTCATCAGCATAAGAGCCTGCAAATCAGCATGCCTACCAGGCACTTACACCCTCTTCCTGCCCAGGCCATTTTTCAGCTTTCAGTGCTGTCGCACTTTGAATGACAATTGCGCGGTCATGCTACTCTGTACCCAAACAATTTTTTAAACATTTTCTTCACACTTCTTTTGGTAGTATTTAATCACTCCTGGGTTTTTTATTTTTTTACAAAAAAAAAAAGACCAGAAATTTTGAAAAAAATGTTTTTTACTGTTTTTCTGTCAGTAAATTTTGTAACTAAGTAATTTTTCGGCTTCACAGATGTGCGCTGATGAGGCATCACTGATGGGCACTAATAGGCTGAACTGATGGGCATTGAAGAGGCAACACTTATGGGCACTGATGAGGCAACACTTATGGGCACTGATGAGGAGGCACTAATATGCCGCACTTATGAGCACTGATAGGCGGCACTAATGGGCACTGTTGGGTGGCACTGATAGGCGGCACTGATGGGCACTGTTGGGTGGCACTGGTGGGCACTGATAGGCGGCACTTGTGGGCACTGATAGGTGGCACTGATAGGTGGTACAGATGGGCACTGATAGGTGGCACTGATGGGCATTGATCGACAGCAGGAATGGGCAGCACTGATAGGCGGCACTGATTGGTGGCACTTGTGGGCTCTGATTGCTGCCACTGGTGCGCACTATATGCTGGCAATGGTGGGCACTGTTTGTGACACTGTATTTATTTATTGTAATCAGGGCACTGATGATCAGTGCCTTGATTACATCCCTAGATGTCCCCCCTTGAGGAGATGTCGCTGATCGGCTCTCCTTGCCTCACACTCTGTCAGTGTGAGGCGAGGAGAGCCAATTACCGGTATCTCCTTGTTTACATGTGACTAGCTGTGATTGGACGCAGCTCTTTACACAGATTGGGGTCGTGCCGTGTCCTAGCAACACGGCACGGCCATGATCGCCGCACTGCGCGCCCCCCGCGTTTGAGAACGAGAGCTGCACCGCCCCACCGTCATTTGACGGTGGTAGGGCAGCAAGCAGTTAAAGAGGTAAGGAATGGCAGCAAATGTCACAAAAAAAAAATTGTGTATATATATATATATTATATATATATATATATATATATATATATATATATATATATATATATATATATATATATATATATATATATATATATATATATATATATACACACACACACACACACAATGCCTTGAAAAAGTATTCACACCCCTTGAAATTTTTCACATTTTGTCATGTTACAATCAAAAACGTAAATCTATTTTTTGTGATAGACCAACACAAAGCTGCAAATAATTGTGAAGTGGAAGGAAAATGATAAATGGTTTTCAATTTTTTTTTACAAATAAATATCTGAAAAGTGTGGCGTGCATTTGTATTCAGCCCCCTTTACTCTGATACCCCTAACTAAAATCTAGTGGAACCAATTGCCTTCAGAAGTCACCTAATAAGTAAAGTCCACCTGTGTGTAATTTATTCTCAGTATAAATACAGCTGTTCTGTGAAGCCCTCAGCGAACCTTAGAGAACAAACAGCATCACGAAGGCCAAGGAACACACAAGACAGGTCCGGAATAAAGTTGTGGAGAAGTTTAAAAGCGGGGTTAGGTTATAAAAAAATACCACAAGCTTTGAACATCTTACGGAACACTGTTCAACCCATCATCCGAAAATGGAAAAAGGAGTATGGCACAACTGCAAACCTAACAAGCCGTCCACCTAAACTGACGAAACTATTAGTCGTGCACTCCACAAATCTGGCCTTTATGGAAGAGTGGAAAGAAGAAAGCCATTGTTGAAAGAAAGCCATAAGAAGTCCTGTTTTCAGTTTGTGAGAAGCCATGTGGGGGACACAGCAAACATGTAGAAGGTGTGGTGGTGAGATGAGACCAAAATTTTACTTTCTGGCCTAAAAGCAAAACGCTATGTGTGGCCGAAAACTAACACCGCACATCACCCTGAACACACCATCCCCACCGTGAAACATTTTGGTGGCAGCATCATGTTGTGGGGCTGCTTTTCTTCAGCAGGGACAGGGAAGCTGGATGGAGCCAAATACAGGGCAATCTTAGAAGAAAACCTGTTAGAGGCTGCAAAAGACTTGAGAATGGGGTGGAGAGTCACCTTCCAGCAGGATAACGACCCTAAACACACAGCCAGAGCTACAATGGAATGGTTTAGTGTTCTCCAAACTGCGGCCCTTTGCTTGCTTGTATCTGGCCCTTGGGTCCATATTTTATTCACTGACACCAATGAAGGGGCACAGTTCCTCCCAATGACACCAACAACGGGGCACAATAATACCAATGATGGGGACCATTCCTTCCACTAACACCAACAATGAGGCCCAATGACACCAAAAATGGGGTACTATTCCTCCCAAAGACACCAATGATGGGGGACCATTTCTTCCAAAGACACCAATAATGAGGCCCAATGACACCAATGATGGGGCACTATTCCTCCCAAAGTCACCAATGATGGGGGAACATTCCTTCCAATGACACCAACAATAAGGCCCAATGACACCAATGATGGGGGACCATTCCTCCCAAGGACACCAAAGATCGGCACTATTCCTCCCAATGACACCAATGATGGGGCACAGTTCACCCCCAATGATCTCAACAATGGGGCACTATTGCTCTCACTGACACCAGAAATGGGGCATTGATTACTCCAACTGATGCTGGGACAATTTCTACTCCTGATGGTTAAAGTCTGAAGGACAGTAAACTGGCCCTTTGTTTAGAAAGATTGGAGACCCCTGGTTTAGATCAAAGCCTATTCATGTGTTAGAATGGCCCAGTAAAAGTCCAGACCTAAATCCAATTGAGAATCTGTGGCAAGACTTGAAAATTGCTGTTCACAGACGCTCTCCATCCAATCTGACAGAGCTTGAGCTATTTTGCAAAGATGGTGCAAAGCTGGTAGAGACATCCCCAAAAAGACTTGCAGCTGTAATTGCAGCGAAAGGTGGTTCTACAAAGGATTGACTCAGGGGGGCTGAATACAAATGCACCCCACACTTTCCACATATTTATTTGTAAAAAAATTTGGAAACCATTTATCATTTTCCTTCCACTTCACAATTATGTGCCACTTTGTGTTGGTCTATCACTTAAAATCCCAATAAAATACATAGTGTACATAAAATATATATTTTTGTTGTAACATGACAAAATGTGGATGAGGTATGAATACTTTTTCAAGGCACTGTGTATATATATATACACACACACACACACAGTGCTCAGCATAAATGAGTACACCCCAACAGATTTGTCAGAAAACCTTTCCTTTCCGAATCACCACTTTCTATGGGACACTATACTACAAAATACTCCCACAAATTGATTGCAACCAAGATTTGTTAATTTGCACACACCAAAAAAAGTATTTTTCCTAAAAAATTCATTTAAGACCATGTTGCAAAAATGAATACACCCCAATGAAAGTCTTAGGAGCAAAACTGAATGTTAGGGCTCTTTCACACGGAGTGGATCAGTGCTGATCTGCCCCGTGGATATCCGCTTGCTCAGCACGATCTCCGCTGAGCAGGAAGATGACAGGTCCGTCTCTGCACTCCGTGCAGGGACGGAACAGTCAGAGCGCCGCTCTCCCCTATGGGAGATCGGGTGACGACGGACCATGGAGTCCGTGGTCATCCGATCCGCTCTGCAGACGGATGGAAAAATAGGGTTTTCCTCCGTCTGCAGAAACAGACCATAGCGGACACGGACGATATCGGGTGTCAGTGGATGCTCATCCGCTGACACCCGCTATCCCATAGGGATACATGTATGTCCGTTTTTCATCCGAAAACGGAAGGATGAAAAACGGACATTCGGACCATCCGTGTGAAAGAGCCCTTACACAACAAAATCCTAATTACCAAGAACCACACAGGTGAGTCTAATTATTAATTAAACAGGTGTCCAGCAGACAGTTGATTATAAAAGGGTGTTACTTAAAGTGGAGTTCCACCCACTTTTACAACTCTTCAGCATTCCTCACTAAACTGTGCACTGTTAACGCCACCTGCTGTATATCCGCTGTATTCATTTTTCACTTCCTCCTCCCTGGCCGTGGCCCATCGCATCATGTCCTGTTTGCAATGCCTCCTGGGAAGGGGTGGCAACTTCCTCTGACACTGCCGTTGCTATGGAAACCTGACCTGAAACCTATTACACTGCTTGTGCTGCACTGAGCATGTGCGAGATCTGCAAGGATGAGATCCAGGAAGAAATACAGTCTGGCTTCAGATGCCCACACTTAAGATGGCCACGACTTGCTGCAAGTTTATAAAATAACAAACTACTGCTATAAACTAACAAAACAGACCTTAGTTTACAGATTAACTTTACTAGAATACATTAAGCTTGTGTATTATAGGGGTATTTTTATTTAAAAAGTATAATTTCGGCCGGAACACTGCTTTAACCACTTGCCTACTGTGCACTTAAACACCCTTCCTGCCCAGACCAATTTTCAGCTTTCAGCGCTCGCGCACTTTCAGTGACAATTGCGCGGTCATGCAATGCTGTAACCAAATGAATTTTTTATCATTTTGTTCGCACAAATAGAGCTTTAGTTTGGTGGTATTTATTCGCGACTCCGTTTTTTATTTTTTGCGATATAAGCGAAAACATAGCGGAAATTTTGAAAAAAAACAATATTTTCTCCTTTCTTTTTTAAAAGAAATCCAATAAAATCAAATTTTGTCATAAATTTAAGCCAAAATGTATTCTGCTACATGTTTTTTTTGTAAAAAAAATTCCGTTAAGTGTATAATAATTGGTTCGCGTGATCACGGACATATGTACGCAAATGATCATGTAAAAGGGGTGTGCAGGTGATCACGGACATATGTGTGCAGATAATCATTGGCACATGTGATTTTACTGGGACATATGTGAGGGACATGTGTTTTTATTATTTAGGGACATGTGTGTTTTGGGGACATGTGTGTTTTGGGGACATGTGTGTTTTACTGTGGGGACATGTGTGTCTTACTGTGGGGACATGTGTGTTTTACTATGGGGACATGTGTGTTTTACTATGGGGGACCCTAGACTGGTGATCAGTGAGTAAAAAAACATCTCATACTCACTGATCACCAGCCGGCTGCAGCGATCCGCTCTCCTCTCCTCACCGACGACTTCCGTGTGAGGAGAGGAGGGCCGATTGCCTAGCAACCGGCTGTTTGTTTACATCACATGACAGCCGTGATTCGTCACGGCCGTCATGTGATCAGGAGGGCCGATCACCGTGCCCTCCTGCCGATTCGAGATGCGCCGTGTCCGGGTGACACGGCCGCATCGGGATCGCGCCGCTGCGCGGGCACGCGCGCGCGCGATCCCCCTACTTCTGAAGGACGTTCCTGAACGTCCTATCAGAAGTAGACGGCTCCCACCCGGCCGTATATCTACATTGGCCGGGTGGGAAGTGGTTAAAGAGGAGTGCCTCCTAAAAAAAATTTTTTAAAAGTCAGCAGCTACAAATACTGCAGTTGCTGACTTTTAATAATCGGACACTTACCTGTCCCAGGGTCCAGCGATGCGGGGGAATGAAGCCCCCCCTCGTTCCCCGCTCCGCTCGTGGTGCCGGCATCCTTACTGTGGGCACCCGGCTGTGGCTTCACAGCCGGGCACCCACTGCGCGTGCACGAGCGGCGCCGTGCGCCAACGCTCAGTCAGCTGGGACACGTGACAGGTCCCAGATGACTGAGCGGCGCCGAGGGGAAGTGATGTCAGTACCCGGGCACTGAAGGTGGCAGACTACGAGGGACCCCCTAGCAACAGGCATTTAGAGGTGAGTAAAAAAATGTATTTCTTCCAATAATTTTTTTTATGATTTTAAAAAAAAATATTTTTTTGGTGGCAACACCACTTTAACAAAGAAAACCCCTTCCCATTTTATGTTGTCAGCAATCGCACCACATGGAAGAGAAATGTCATAAGGTCTGAGAAAGAAAATCATTTCTTTAGGCCGGATTCCCATATGTGAGGCCGTGGTTTCCAGCCTGGGGTCTGGTGCGTTTCTGTTCACCGGTTCAGGTGCTATTGTCCACAAACACAAAGGGGCCTTTTGGAATCCGCACTGTGGCTGCCCCAGACATGTCTTCATTGAGAGCCCGTCACACTTGCATGTCATGCGATTGGATGTGCAAATACAGTATGCTGTGCGAGTTTGCAACGCATTGCTCCAAACTTGCAAAGGACCGTTTTTTTTGTTTTTTTTTACAGATCAAAATCATACCGCATAGATGTGAACGTCCTTCATAGAAAACAATGTATTTTCAGAGGCCAATGCAAATATATGCCTTTCGGATCGCATTTGATCCGCATCAATGTGAACCTACACTGGCGCGACTTCCAACATCTCTGCATGACTTTATCCTGGCTTGCATACAACTTCTTTAACAGAAGTCAATGCAAGTTGCGTTGAAGTCACACCAAAAGTAGTGCAGGAACCTTTTTCTAAGTCAGAGCAACTTGAGTCGCACTTATTAGAATGGTTCACAGATTGGAACAGTTCACTTAATGGGGTGCGACTTGTCATGCGACTTTAAACTCTTAAGGCTCCATCCGCATCTGGCATTTTGGGATTGAGGTAGAATCGCTGCGATTCTGCCCATGATCTCAAAACGCATTACAATTGCAAAACGCAGCTTCAGGTCCCCTTATTTTCAATGGCATCTAAAACGCAGGAGCTTTTTTTGGGTGACAAGCTTCACACGATGCGATTTGCTGTGCAAAATTTTGCACAAGAATTGTGGGACCTGAACCTGCGTTTTGCGATTGTAGTATGTTTTGAGATCACAAGCAGAATTGCAACAACTCTGCCACAATCCCAAAACGCCAGGTGTGAATGGAGCCTCACGGAGCAGACACCGGAGCTTGATTTGGATGCTCCTCATGCGCCTGTACTGAGGACCCAAGCTAGTGCTTTTCTCCTACATGCATAATTAAACCATAAAAATTGGAAGAATACAAAGCGTTTCTGACGCACTTTTCCTAAGCTGGCTCGATCTCTACAGGCTAAACTAGAGAAAATAATCGATTCCTGCATCCATGCTAAACACTGCTGACTATTATATTATTGAATTCAGATAGTCACAGCCCTGACAGTTGTCTGAATACTCTAAAGGCCCATACACACGATCAGACTTTTTGACAACCAACATGCAAATTAGCTGTTTTGGACCAACATCCGACCGTGTGTACACTCCATCGG
Organism: Lithobates sylvaticus; assembly: GCA_028564925.1. Taxonomy (NCBI): domain Eukaryota; kingdom Metazoa; phylum Chordata; class Amphibia; order Anura; family Ranidae; genus Lithobates; species Lithobates sylvaticus. The sequence goes on along the minus strand of CM053033.1, from coordinate 107,344,780 downwards.
ACCAACTTTTTCCAGGTTTCATCTGACTTTTGTTGGCTGTGCGAACGGACCAACTTTCTGCCAACAAAAGTCCGATGGACCAAAGTCCGACCGTGTGTACACAAAACCAACGGACTTTTGTACAAACCAATGCAGAACCAATGCAAAAGATCAGACAACAATACAGAAGTTGACCAAAGGTTGGCGGTAAAGAGCAGAAAAACCAAGTGATTTGGTGAAAGTTGGCTGAAAAAGTCCTGCCGTGTGTATGCAATACCAACTTGGGGCCAACGCCCTTTGGACAAAAATCCACAGGAAAGTTGGTCCACGGTCCGATCGTGTGTATGAGGCTTAATAGTGATAGGGTGCAGTCGCTGTTCGGCTGCCAATTTTCCACCAGGCTCCTTCAATCTTTAAATAGATTTTTATAGAGTCGGGTGATACTTATAGGGCCACCCACAATTTGAGCCACCCATATCTTGTGTCATCAGCGGCTCGATAAATTCAAAATTCAAACTCTCTATGGTCAGCTTTACTATGTCCAGGCCTGCCTGACACCTGGTCTGGCTCCTCTTTTTAGTGCACATGCTGGCCGCAGCCCCGTTCCTTCCTTTACAAAAAGAAGCAGTTACTTCCAGCGCTTAGAGGTCCTCCACAGTTGGATACGACAACAAATCCAAATACTTGGCAGATCCCTCCTCAGATAAGGGAATTCAGAGTAAGACTTCAAAAGAACAAACAGGAAGACGCAAGCACCTAGTGCATTACCAAACATTTATTTAGGCAATATAAACTAGTAATATAAACTGGCGAAGATGGATACTCACAAAAGTGCAACTTGTAAAAGCCAATAAACCACAACAAGCCATACAGTGCAGGATGCGCTTACTCCAATTACACCCACTATACTGGCAACATAGGAGTGCGGGCACAGTGTGACAAATTTTCCTGGGCATACCCTAATCACCCCATGCACCACTGGTGGAGCTTCAGGGGTCTCAATGGCAACCCCACCTATATACTGTATACACACATGCACGCATGTGTGTTTAAGCTTTGAGGTGCATACCCTAACACAATAGGCTGCACACACCTATGGCTGGCAAGCTGACGCATTTTAAGGGCGCACCCCCTTCCTCAGAGCTAAGCCCTCAAGGCGCCCCCAAAACACATCAGATTGCCGCCATAGCAGGGTGTACATGGAGTACGTGCACCCTGCACTGTATGGCATCTTTTCGTTTATTGGCTTTTACAAGTTTCACTTTTGTGAGTATCCATCTCTGCCAGTTTTTATCGCCTAAATCTGGAGTCTCCAAACTTTTTTCAAAGAGGGCCAGATTTTATGAAGTGAAAATGCATGAGGGCTGATCATTTTGCCTGACATTCTTTGAACCATTAAAATTCAGTCTAAAGCCCCATACACACGGTCGGAAAATCCGACCACCAAATCCATCGGATTTGGTCCGACGGATTTAGTCCGACACTGGTGTTGCATACACACGGTCGGACAAAGTTGTCGGAAAATCCGATCATTCTGAACGTGGTGACGTTTGTTGCGTACGACGGGACTACGTAGAGGCTAGTAGCCAATAGCTTTGGTCTTGTAATGTGATCTGAGCATGCGTAGCACTTTGTCCGTCGGAATTCGCTACATACGATCGGATTTGGTGTGATCGGACTTTTTTGTCAAAAAATCTATCCAGCAGGAGATAGGACTTGGTCCGTCGGACAATCCGATGGAAACTGTCCGATGGTGCCTACACACGGTCGGAAATTCCGACAACATTGTCCAATAGGACAGAATCCATCGGAAAATCCAACCGTGTGTATGGGGCTTTAGTGTGTTCGCCCGAGCACTAATACAATGCCCAACAAGAATTCTCTTGCCTTTGTGGCTGTGTGTGGTGAAGAGATGAGCTTGGGCGTGTTATTTGGATATATATATATCTTTTGTGGCCCCTAACGAATCCCCGAGCGCCACTTAGGACTAAGGATGAGCTCGGGCGTGTTATTTGTATATACCGCATTTATCAGCTTATAACGTGCACCTTCATTTTATAGAGAACTTTGAAGCAAAATAAAGGTCACAGTCCATCAATGCTGCCTGATCAGTGCCCGTCTGCAGCCTCACCAGTGCCCATCAACGCAGCCTTCACAGTGCCCATCTCCATTGCCCATTAATGCAGGCTGCACATTGCCCATCAGCAGCCTCACCATTGCAAATTAATGCAGCATAGCATACTAGCTCATGAAATATTCACCTTAGATCGAAGTGCCCACACACTGCTCTGCCTGGCGACATGTCTCCCAGAGTTATTTACGGGTATCGCAGGCTCTGGCGTTGTGATTGGCCAGAGCCAATGCACTCGGGAGCCGCCAGTAATGCCACATCAGCTGAAGCAATAGCACGAACATACCGTTGCTTCATTGTGCATGTGCCAATGATGTCGGCACTTGCTGATACAAAGGATATATCCTAAACCGTGCAGGTTTACGAGATATTCACGGTAGCTAGAGGTAAGCCTTATTATAGGCTTACCTTTTGTGAAAAGTGGTCTGTAAGGGTTTACAACCACTTTAATGCAGCCCATTAATGCAGCCTCACCATTGTAAATGAATGCAGCCTGCACATCCTTGCTCAGCTGCAGCCTCGTCAGTGCCAGATTACACAGCCTTGTCAGTGCCTATGTACCCGACCATCAGTCACACACAGTCCTGCCTGTGATAGCCTGAACAGTGGTCCAATCCTGGGCCAGGAGGCGGGGCTGTGTGTGACTGATCGCTGGGTACACAGGAGATTGCCTCTCTGTGTAATCCGGTGGCGCCTATCCACTCCTTCCACTCAGAGACAGCACATACAATTTCCCCCTGATTTTCAGGGGGGGGGGGTGCGTGTTATACGCCAATAAATACGGGTATATATCTTTTGTGGCCCCCGTGGCTTTCTGGGATTCGTTGGGGGCCACAAAAGATATATTAATAGCCAAATTACCAGTGGGACGGAAAACACGGGCCACACTTTGGACATGCCTGGCCTAATTATATTTTTGGTAATGCACTAGGTCAGTGATGGCAAACTTTGGCACCCCAGATGTTTTGGAACTACATTTCCTATGATGCTCATGCACTCTGCGGTGTAGCTGAGCATCATGGGAAATGCAGTTCCAAAACATCTGGGGTGCCAAGGTTCGCCATAACTGCACTAGGTGCTTGTGCCTTCCTGTACATTCCTTACTATGGATGGTTTATACTCTGCTGGATGGCTAGGGGAGGCCATGACCATCCAAAACAATGAATGGAGCCAGGGGAGCGTATTTGCACAAGACCCAACTGGAGTGTTTTTCCTGCATATGCTGTGTGCCTTTTGAGAAGATCTCAGGAGCATGGATGTAAGTAAGTATTTTACTGTGTGGACAACACTTTGGGTTGGAAGTCTCTTTAAAGGACAATTCTCTAAAAATGTGAAGTTGTCCTTTAAACCACCTAATGGTTCATATGGTGATGTTCTTGAGTCCCTGGGTCTACCAGCTCGCTATGGCTTCTACTAATGATCCTACTTCTAGATTTTTTAGATTATAATTTTTAATAATATAAAATAAATGCAGCAGATGTGACAACACCCAAAAGTGGGTGGTGAAAATGCAAATTTCCAGGGGAGGGGGGGGGGGGGAGCAGAGCGAAGCAGTAAGACTTCACTATTGAAATCCTCAAGAGATATGAAAAGCCAAGGGGGTGACTGCTATGATGTGCCAATGTAAGAACAAAGGATGAAAAAGAATTCTATAATCCATCATGACAACTCTTTTTGTGGGTCCTCGCTTTACTATTTTGTCAATTTTGAGGAAATCCTCGAAGGTGGCTTTGTAACGCCCTATAATGAGTCATCCACCACTTAGCTTACTGGCAGGTGCTATGAAGCCTGGTAATTGCTTTACATCAGCCTAGGATTGAACAAGCAGACAACATGTATCCAAAGAAGCTGATCTCATCTATAATTAATAGAAGAGAGAAAATTTACATCTAATGCCTTCCTAAGTGATGTCTGGAGTAGGAAGGAAATCCCATTTGTATCCCTTGGAGTCTACTGCCCTCAAGTGGGCATGTTATAAACTGCATCTGGCATGACCATTTTCTTAATGTAAAGACTAAATTCTTTATTAAGAAGTTGTTTCATCTACATGCCATATTTTAAAGGTGGCTTATTTTATTTCTCCCTGCTGGCATTTTTGGTGTTTCCATTCTCCTGTGTGGGTTCCAACTTTTCCTTTTACATTTTCTATACAATAAAAATAAAGAAGCCAGCATGGATAGTGGGAGCTCCCTATTATGGGCACAGCAGGTGAATAGACCTGGCTAAAGATATATTGTGAATTTTTGTGATATTGTCAAGGCAAGGCAACCAAAATATGAGTCATATTGTACAATATATCTTTAGTCAATGTTTTTACACATATTAAAAATGAAAAAAAAATTCAGAATGCTATTAAAAATGTCCACGATATCACAGGCCATTCAAATTCACGATTTAGGATTAAATAATTGTGCAGTTATTAAAAAAGGAATACATTATAAAAGGAATGTTGGTGCAAGTTTGAAATACAAGGATAACAAAGACGTTACTTACAAGGTACTAAGTGAGTGCCTTGTCTCACCACTAGGTTCAATTTAATGAATCACCAGACATGTACGCAGCAGAAGCGCAGCGTAGGCACAGTACACACATGACAGGGTGCAAGGAACTGTAGCGGGGAAAGGGTTAAGGATTTGTTTTCCTTAAGGAAAGTTGTTACTGCACTTACCTTATTGGACGGGTGTTGAAGGGGTGGAGCAGTATATAGGTTTGCTGGTTCAGGGTGGAGTCACCAGTTCGTCTAGGGGTCAGCAGGAGATAGGGAATTTCCCGGTGGAGCTGGTACGAGGCCTGGGGAAAAAAATAGCAGGACACCATGAGCGGGTTGGAACACCTTTGGGAGCAACTCAGGGCAGCGGCAGACGCCCATGGAGCAGACTGGTTGCAGAGCCAGGTAACGGCCACTTTACAGGGGGCCAGCCAGGGGCCGGTTGCTAGGCGACCGGCCTCCACGCGTGCTAGGAGGGCTATCCCCCCGGAGCGCTTAAGCCCAGAGTATATCCCCCCCAGGTCCCAGCGCAGAGTCAGGAGCCCCAGCAGAGTTAGGTCGGGCCCCCCGGCAAAACAACATGCCAGCCGGGCTCAGAGGGGAAGGGGGAGGACCAGCAATAGACAGAGCCCGAGGGGGAGCGGTGGGTTACAGGCCACCAGTCGCCCCAGCGTGGAGGTGAGGGCAGAGATCCACCAGGTTGCACCCCCTGGCGATGCTCCGGTCGGGGGGGCAACCCGACGGGGGAGTACCAGAACCGTGAGCGCCGGCCCTACCTGCACAACGGCCGGCGGCTCACCTCGTGGCGGCGCCATCTTGGCGGTGGGAGGAGCCAGGTCCCACAGCCTTCTGGGACACTAAAGCAACAGTGCTTCTAGCAAAAGCAGCCTTCTGGGACCTGCAACGTGTTCTAGAAGGCTTCGGGTAGGGATGGGAGGGGAGGAGAACTTCCGGTGGAATTACCATGGCGATCTGACTGGAAGTGGCAGCGGGGCACCTGTCCCCCCCAAAAAAATATGTCTTCCAAATCTGGCAGAGGTCCGGGGGGCGGGGGAGGGGAGTGTGAAAGAGGATGAGCAAAACTTCAATTTTTGGGTGAAGTTCCATTTTAAAGCATAATCAGTTACAAAATGTTAAATTAAAGTGTACCTTTACCCAAAAACATTACCAAACCCACAACAGTAAAATCTGTCTGTATATGCAGTAAAGCATGCTTGTTGTGGAACCTAAGGGGTTCATCCTGTGGAACCTAAGGGGTTAATCCTTTGCATTGTGTAAAAAAAGCAGTTTGATCCTGTCTTCTCTGATCCTTACCTTCTTCCACTGACTCCAGGTTTTTTTTTTCCTTGGAGAGTGCATGTGATCAGCAAAGTGCCAATCAGCACTGTCCAGACAGAGCCTTTGGAGTCAGACTCAGCACAACGGCCGGCGGCTCACCTCGTGGCGGCGCCATCTTGGCGGTGGGAGGAGCCGAGGGGACAGAACACAGAACAGCAGTGTCTGAACGGCGGTCGGGAGGCCCCGCCTCCAGGATCGGCCTGGGTCCTGGGAGGGCTGGCCGAGCAGATGCCTGCGCGCTGGCCGCTCAGGCGGCGCAGGCTGATGACGTCAGCGAGGGAGCCGGAAGCAGCGAGGGAGAAAGCCCTCTGGAATACACCAGCTTCCCTGCCCTGCCGAACTCTGCAGTTTCCAGCCCACAGCGCAGCAGGAGGGAAGAGAGAGCCAGCGCTTCTGCATCCAGGGCATCATCCCACAGGAGGGAGGAGCGGTCCAGGGGGTCAGCTTCTAGGCCAGCCGCCCGCAGGATGGAAGACCGAAGGCCACAGCGTGGGGTGGAAGAGGACAACAGCAGCCAAGAAGAGGGAGAGCTGTCGGAGGACTCGCAAGTGGCGACGAGGGTGTCCGGACAGGCGGCTGGAGGTTCCTTGTGCCTGCGTCAGCCCGGTAAGTCTGATTCTTTTCTGCACCCACATTCTCAGGGGGGCCAGGGCAGACAGGGGGGGGGGGATAGGCAGGACACACCGGGGGGGGGGGGGGATTTGTGGGACACACTGCGGGATTTGCTGCGTCGCTTGGAGGGCAGCGCTGCGCAACCTCTGACGCGGGTCAGCCCCTGGATGCCCCCATCCGGGGGCCTGATCGGGGTGGCGGGGGGCAATCCGGCCAATCCACCAGGGCCTGCGGCTTCCATGTCGGCGGAGACGCAAACGGAAAAAGACGTCGGGGGCACAGCGGCGAGGGACACAGCAAAGGACCAGGAAGCGGAAAAGGTACGCTTGGCAGACGCCGCCCGTTGCGAGGTGTACGTGTGCTTCGAGGGACCGTTAGGTGCACATTTGAAAAAGGAAGTGCGGGAGAGGATATGGAAGGATGAGTATATTGAAATTTTTTCGCTGCTCCCGCTAGAGAAATTCAATTTAGACAGGGTGAAGCCGGATGAGAGCAAGAAGGATGAGGAAGAGAAGCGCAGATACAGGCTGATTCCCCGCACGTTCGCGAATTGGTTACAAGCGTTTGCGATATTTGCCAGTGTGATTGGGGAAAAGGCGCCAGAGAACTGTTCGGCTTTATTTTGCTACCTGGAAGCCATTAGTGAGGCCCACAGGGTTTATGGGGGGCTGGCATGGCTTAGGTATGACGAACAATTTCGTCAGCGAAAAGCAGTGCGCCCGTCTATACGGTGGGACCACAAGGACATCAGCCTGTGGATGAAGTTGATGACATCATCCAGGGCTGGTGGCCAGTTTTTTCCAGGGGGGGCCGGCGGCGTCTCATCTACAGGATCGCCGGCCCTTAAGAAAAAAGGTGTGTGTTGGCAGTTCAACGAAGGAACTTGCCGATACGGGAGTTCGTGCAGATACAAGCACGAGTGCTCGGGCTGCAGCGGAACGCACCCATTCGCAAAGTGTTTCAGGCAGGGAAAAGGTCGCCCAGGAGATACGGCTGAAAAGAGGAGTGACGCCGGTGAACTTAGCAAGGATGCTTCCTTTCCTAAGTAGGTATCCGGATCGGGCGGCGGCGCGACTACTGGAGGAGGGTTTTAGCATGGGCTTTAGGATCCCGAGTTCCCTGCGGGAGGTCCCTCCGGCAGCTAGGAACCTACAGTCAGCGCGCTTGCATCCGGAGGTGGTGTCGGCAAAGTTGGCCAAGGAAGTGGCTTTAGGGCGTATGGCGGGGCCGTTTTTGGCCCCTCCGGTGCCAGGTTTAGTAGTTTCCCCGCTGGGGGTGGTCCCTAAGAAAGAGCCGGGGCAGTTTCGAATGATACATCATTTGTCCTACCCGAAGGGCAGCTCAGTCAACGATGGTATTGACCCGCAGGACTGTGCGGTTACCTATACATCGTTTGATGCTGCCGTGGCCTGGGTGAAAAAATACGGGAGGGGTGCACTGATGGCTAAGACGGATGTGGAATCGGCGTTCCGCTTGTTGCCGGTGCACCCGGGGAGCATGCATTTACTGGGGTGTCATTGGCAAGGGGAGTATTTTGTTGACCGGTGCTTGCCAATGGGTTGTTCGGTTTCCTGCGCATTGTTTGAAACGTTTAGCTCATTCTTCGAATGGGCAGTTAGAGAAGTTGCAGGGGTTAATTCCATCATCCACTATCTGGATGATTTTCTTTGCATTGGGCCGCCAGATTCGCGGTGCTGTGGTCTCTTGTTGAGTACCGTGCAGCATTTGGCGAGCAGGTTCGGTATTCCGCTGGCGGCGGATAAGACAGAGGGCCCGCAGGAGGAGTTAATTTTTCTGGGTATCACTATTGATTCCCTGGCCATGGAGTGTAGGTTGCCCGAGGACAAATTGGCGGCGCTACGACAGGAGGTAGGTATGGCCAGCAGGACACGCAAGTTGAAGTTGAGGGAGGTTCAGTCCCTCCTGGGTAAGTTGAACTTCGCGTGTCGCATCATTCCCATGGGGAGGATATTTTGCAGGCGCCTGGCGGCGGCCACAGCGGGGGTTAAGATGCCCAATCACTTTGTTAGCCTAACCAGGGAGCTACAGGAGGATTTGAAAATATGGGATGTCTTTTTGGACTCCTATAACGGAAAGGCGATTTGGCAGGAAGGCCCGGTCAGCAACGCTGACCTGGAGCTGTTCACGGACGCGGCAGGGTCCGGGGGATATGGAGCCTACTGTCAGGGGAAGTGGTGTGCAGGCCCGTGGCCGGAGAGCTGGAGGAAAGCAGGTTTCCTGGGCAATCTGGTTCTGTTGGAGCTGTTCCCCATAGTGTTAGCGGTGGAATTGTGGGGGCAGGATTTGAGCAATAAGAAGGTCAGGTTCAACTGCGATAACATGGGGGTGGTGTGGGCGATCAACAATGTATCGGCCTCATCCCCGCCAGTGGTCCGGTTGCTTAGACGCCTAGTGCTCAGTTGTTTGAGGATAAATGCCTTTGTGTATGCGGTGCATATCCCTGGGATCGACAACAAACTCGCGGATGCTTTGTCTCGTTTCCAGTGGACAGAATTTCGCAAGCTGGCACCGGAGGCGAAGCAGGCAGGGGAAGTGTGCCCCCAGGACTTGTGGAAGATCGCACTGGAATCGCAGACAGGTTGATACGACAGTCCCTCAGCGATAACACGTGGAGAGCCTATAGGAAAGTATGGCAAGAATGGGGGACGTTGGAGCAGGAGGTCGGTGGGTCGGGGGACCCCGGGGATGTACAGAACAGGGTGTTGTGTTTCATTTGCCAGAACTACACGGGGGGGTCTCCGCGTCCGCCATCAGTAAAAAGATGACCGCGCTGGCCTTTTTATTTCAGTTGAAGGGTATGCAGGACACCACAAAGGCTTTTGTGGTACGTAGGGCTTTGAGGGGATATAGGAGAGGGTCTCGCAAGCCGGACTCCAGGCGCCCGGTGTCATTTGCGGTGCTGGAAAAAATCGTGTCGGTCTTAGGTGAGGTATGTATGTCGGGTTTTGAGAGAATTCTGTTTCAGGCAGTCTTTGTGGTGGCATTCTTCGGGGCCTTCAGGATAGGTGAGTTGGTTTCCCCGTCTAAGAGGGTAGCGGGGGGTTTAAGATGGGGGGATGTGGCCCTGAGGGAGGGGGCCGTGGAGTTATGGATCAGCAGATCAAAAACGGATCAGGAAGGCAAGGGTGTGCGGGTAAAATTATTTCCCGGCAAGGATACCGTCACCTGTCCCGTTATGGCCATAAAGCGATTTTGGGAGGTCCGCCCCGAGGGGGGGGGGGGCTTTTTTCATGCACCAGGACGGGTCGTTTCTCTCCAGATTTCAATTCACGGCGGTGTTCCGGAGATGCTTGGAGGTGAGTGGTTTTGCGCCGTTGGAATTCGCAGCCCATTCGTTCAGGATTGGGGCGGCTACAGAGGCGGCCAGGTGGGGTCTTCCGGGGGAGGTAATAAGAAGGATAGGCAGATGGGAATCTGCTAGGTACCGTCTTTATGTCAGGCCTCATCTATTGTGAATTGTTAGACATGCACTGAGTGTATATTGTTAGAATTTGTTCTGGGTATTGTTTCATTTGTTTTTCAGGTTCCCCCAGATGTCTCGTGTGGATCATGGGGCACTCTTATGTTTTTTGGGGGGCCAGGAGGGCTGACGTTAGGCCTAATGGGAGGCAGTTGAGGTTGGCCAGGGAGGATGGAACAGTGAGATGGATAGGCCTTCCTGGCATGAGGTGGCATAGGGTGGTCCCAGCGGTGCACCAATTTGCACGCCTGGACCGGGCCCCGGACATCCTGGTATTACATGTGGGGGGGAACGATCTATGTGTTAGGCCCATGAGAAAGGTCATCAAGGATATACAGTGGGATTTCTTCAGGCTTAGGTCATCGTTCCCAGGAATGACTGTAGTCTGGTCGGACATTGTGTGCCGCATGGCTTGGAGAGGGGCACGGTCGTGGGACAGCCTGAACAAGACACGGGTCAAGGTCAACAAGGAGGTGGGCAGGTTTATCTCTCGCAATGGAGGTGTGGTTGTGCGGCATTGGGAGCTCGAGGTGGACACCTGGAGGTATCTCAGGGCGGATGGGGTGCATCTCAACCCGGTGGGGATTGACTTGTGGGCGCTGGGGTTGGAAGAGGGCATACAACGTGCTTTCTTGGCGTGGCGGCGGGCACAGATGTGAGGCTTCACATCTGTGCCGCGGTGGCGGGCCTTGGCGACAGTTTTATGTCTATATATCGAATATATATAGAATATTGGTTTAAAGTGGGGACCCATCCCTGAGATGGAGTCCTTTTTGGCTCTAATGGCAGTCAGTAACTGTCTAGAAGTTGGGGGTCTGCGGTCAGTTGGCGTAACGCCTAGAACAGGGGCTGCAGGCTCAACTAAAATTTAAGATGGGTCGTCAGGGACTAGGATACGTTCATTGTTTACAGTTTTATATTTTTCAAGATTTTACGGTTGAATATTTATGTTGAAATATTTATTAATACGTTTTCTATATTTTGTTAATAAAAGGCCGCAAGGCCATTTTCACCCACCAGGTGTCCTCGTTATTTCAGGTATGTTTGTTGTAGGTATTTGGGTGGTATAGCAAGTTATCTGGCTTCCCTAGTCAAGACATGTACGCAGCAGAAGCGCAGCGTAGGCACAGTACACACATGACAGGGTGCAAGGAACTGTAGCGGGGAAAGGGTTAAGGATTTGTTTTCCTTAAGGAAAGTTGTTACTGCACTTACCTTATTGGACGGGTGTTGAAGGGGTGGAGCAGTATATAGGTTTGCTGGTTCAGGGTGGAGTCACCAGTTCGTCTAGGGGTCAGCAGGAGATAGGGAATTTCCCGCCCTCCCTCCCTAATTTTAGTGTTTAAGGCTATTAGAAGTGGTGATCAGGCGTGGGTCCTTGGCGACAGTTTTATGTCTATATATCGAATATATATAGAATATTGGTTTAAAGTGGGGACCCATCCCTGAGATGGAGTCCTTTTTGGCTCTAATGGCAGTCAGTAACTGTCTAGAAGTTGGGGGTCTGCGGTCAGTTGGCGTAACGCCTAGAACAGGGGCTGCAGGCTCAACTAAAATTTAAGATGGGTCGTCAGGGACTAGGATACGTTCATTGTTTACAGTTTTATATTTTTCAAGATTTTACGGTTGAATATTTATGTTGAAATATTTATTAATACGTTTTCTATATTTTGTTAATAAAAGGCCGCAAGGCCATTTTCACCCACCAGGTGTCCTCGTTATTTCAGGTATGTTTGTTGTAGGTATTTGGGTGGTATAGCAAGTTATCTGGCTTCCCTAGTCAAGCTTAAAACCAGTATTATGAACAGGGACCATGGAGACTTTGACCTAAACACTCCTTTACGTGTTGACAGAACAAAAAGATTGGCCAGTTGGGACACCAGAAGATGAATGACTTTATCTTCCACTCTTCCACCACCTTTTCTACCTTCTCACCCCCACCCATTCACATCTATAAAAAATGAGTCAGCCACTATGTATCCCTTTGTGGATGGCTCCGTGAGTGGAGACCAGTGATAGCACAGTAGTGTGTGTCCGTCACTGACTAGTCCCCATGTTGGTAAGTCTTCTCCTTCTGGAGCCTGAGAGAACCTCACCTCAGAACAGCCCATAGAAGGACCATAGAAGACTTGGGATCCAACAGGATCTTTAATGAGAGTAACTACACCTGCTTCTACAGCATCGCTCCCTAATTGGCTGAAGCACTGCAGAATCTCGCCAACGAGGAAGCAGCAACATCTTGCTAGTTCAGCCAACAAGGTAGTGATGTTGTAGGTGTTCTCTGCTCCTTAAGGCTCGGTTCAGACTTATGCAGTTTGCTTTTGATCCGTTTCTGCAGTACTTTTTGCTGTGCGTTTTATGTTTTTGCACATGTGTTTTGGTGCTTTTTTGATGCATTTTTAATGATTGTTTTTATTTGGCCAATTTGTTGTTGGGCAGATAAAAAAAAATGCAAAATGCAAAAGCGTCAAAAACGCACCAAAAATGCACTACATGCTTTTCTGCACCGTCTCTAGACCATTTTGCATTTAAAAAAGTCCTGGACCCTTTCTAAAAATGCAGAGACACAAAAATGCATTGATGTGAGCATGTTCCATAGGAACCCATATTAAAAAATGCAAAAAGCATGAAAAAATGCATTGGTGTGAATGGAGCCCCCATACTATGTTGTTAATTTATAAATAAGCGGTATGGCTTCACCACAGCTATACAGGTGCTTCAAATTAAAAAAAGACAAAAAGTAGTTTGCTTTACATAAAAAAAAAAAAAGGAATTGAGGTATAAACAAAAAAGCAGAGGAAGAGCCTGGACACTTGACCTGTCAAATCCTCTCCTCCAAGTTCTGTCTGCTCCTCTGTGTTAGGTAGAGAGCTCCTTGTAGTATCACAGGCTCCGCAACATAGTCTGCATTTTATGAATGGGCTACAAAATGCAGACTGTGGTGTGGAGTAGCAGAGATCACTCTACGTTAGAAATGAGCCCCTATGCGTTGCATTAATGCACATGTTGTGCGGCTTTAAGGGGTCATTCAAAATTAACACCACCACAACACACCTCCCCTTAGGGCATTAAAGAGGAACGTCGCACTTTTTTTTTTTTTTTTTAAGCCAGCAGCTACAGTATATTTTAAAAATCAGATACATACCAGTCCCTGGAGTCCAGTGCTGTCTTCCTGCAGCAGGTTGTTGTTACTGCTGTGGGTCTCTGGTGCCACCCTCACAGCCGGCTTCTACAGCCTCCTGGGAGTGGGTAGCAACTTGCTTGCTGGGCGGCAGAGGTAGGGATAAGGATTATCTGTAGTAGTAGTAGTAGGCCTACTGAGGAAGCCCTGATATTGGGCGTAACGTGTATAGGAGTGGAGTTAGCTGTAAGTGAAGGTTGTATGTGTACAAGTGTTTGGCAAGTTCCTGTATACATTGTGAAGTGCTTATCACAGCACTGGGGGTGCTCTTGGAATGTACTCTTACCTGTGAGTCTGGAGATGCCGAAGGAGGAGAATACAGAAGGATGATGGAGGAGACATCCCCTTGGTGTTGATGATTTAAGCTTTTATGACCTTGATATTATATTGGGGTCCACATTTGGAGGTGAGCACTGGGTGGTTGGAGGCACAGGACAACATTTTGAGAAGTTGATAGAAATCTTCCCATATGTATCCCAATGATGTTACACATAAGACTATTGATCATCAGAAGTTTGGACTTTTATTTATTTTTGTACTTTTTCAATATGTTTTATTTATTTTGTTTGCACTACATCATTTTTGTATTCTGAGTGTATATATATATATATATATATATATATATATATATATATAGTGTGGTGGAACGCACTGTTGATGTTAAGCAGCATTCAAGGATTGTATTTGCTATCACATTAAATGTTATATTCACACTAATGCCCCGTACACACAGGGGATTATTTCCGAAAGGAAAATCCACTTTGCACTGAAAGTGCACTTGGAAGTAAAGTCGCTGTAGTTCCGAGGGGGACATGCAAGGAAATAAAAAAACAGCATTTTAGCTTGCAAATGATTGGATGATAAAAATCAGCAGAGCTTCCCCTCATTTCAGATCTACCCCTTATATTTAGAGCGACTGCACTTCCAAGTGCACTTTCAGTGCACTTGCAGTGCAAAGTGGATTTGCCTTTTGTAAATAACTCCCACAGTGTGTACTGCAGCCGGTCCGACAGAAGCTGGCTGTTTACATTTTGGTTTACTTTTAAAAGATAAATGCAGCCCAATCACATACCTCCCAACATTTTGAGATGGGAATGAGGGACACCTACTTGCAAACGTATGTAGGCATTGAACACGCCCCCTGACACATCCCCTTAAAGGAGAATTAACCAAAAAAAAAGGTTAATTAAAATCCATAAGGACTTTTTTTTTTTTACCACTCCTATTCCTTTATATTGGCTTTTAAATTTACAAATGCAGCAGTTTAGAAATTGGATGAAAGGTTTAGCACTGGGAAACAATTTTGAAAGATAAAAAGTGCATTTTAGATACAACTCTATGGATCAGACTAAAATGAGGGACAAATGAGGGGCAAAGAGGGACAGAGGGATATTGCTCCAAATCAGGGACAGTCCCTCCAAATCAGGGTCAGTTGGGAGCTATGCAATCAACCAATCAATCCATCCATCAACACTGAATCCCTTCTAGCCTCAGCAGGTAATAATGAAATACATCATTGTATCTTCATTAAAAACTCTGTTACCCTGGCCTTGCCATGTATGACCATGCAATGTGCACTACCCCTGGTGTTACATATTTTTGCAAAGAGGAAGGTGGGGGTAACTGTGGTCTGTGACGCTAAGCATTATTCCCTACGTATTCAATCCCTGCCTTAATGCAGGTTAATTGTCAGTAGATACATAATTCTGTTCAGTGAGTCTTGTGACTCTTGTCCTTAAAACAGCACAGCTGTTAAGAAATACAGCGTGGTCACCAACCTGCCACCAGACTGCTGATTTGACACTAAAATGGCACACTGATGAGGTCACCCTTCTGCTCTCTTGTCAGTAAGGTTCTACTGTTAGACTGAGAGCACTGTGTATTATAGAAGAACCAGATAGTATTCCTCTCCCAGTATGAGAATTATATGCAGCTAATATATAGATAGGTTCAGGCGCTTATATTATTCTGTATTTAAATTAATTTACATTCAATGAATACATACATAGATTAAAAGAAGTTTTATTTACATTGAGTTTAGGCGCAAAGATTCTTCACTGAAGGCCAAGCTACTGTCCCAGAATCCTTCTAACTCCAGTCGTTAGGGTTTTGTACTTTTCTTAAAGTGAACCTGTGTCTATTCAAATCCTATCTGACTGCAAATTGTGGGATACAGAGAGGGGAAGGCCAGGGCTGAAAGAACATTAGACCCAAATGCAAATAGAATCTGATGTAATTTACAGTCTTAAAGCAGAACTAATCCCTCCTATGCTTTACAGCTAAGGAAGCTGCCATCTTAGCCTCTGTTTGATCTGCAGTTGCCATGGTGCTGTACCATGTGATCAGCTATGATGCCAGCCATTTGAGGTTTTGACAGTTCGGTTGAGAGCTAACATAAGCATACTAATACTGTAGCAATTATAATTCGTGGCATGCCTTAAGTGTAACTGTTGTTGGAAACAGTTAAATCAGCAGGTTCAGTTCCATTTTAAGAGGCATCTTTCTGACATACAAAGTATCCCTATGGTCCAAAGAGAAGTCCAAAGATAGTGTAAAGGAGGACAGTTCTGGAATGTTATAACTCCAATAAAGCTTTTTGATTATTAACCTTGATAAAAGATCAGTAGGTAAAGCCAATGTGTTTTGTGGGCTCACAATTAGCCTTCATCAGGGCCGGACAATGTGAGCAGAGGTTTAAGGTTTAGTATTTTATCAATTTTGGCACCAGTCTGATCAAGTCAGGTGCCCCTACTGATATTATACTAATTCTTTGCTCACATTGTCAAGTATTTTCTCCTATCACTGCCGTTTAAGCCCTGATGAATGGGGAAGTTCTGAACCCCCGAAAAGGGTTGCCTTTGCCTTGCCTAAGAGAAAAGTCAAGAAAATAATGAAGTTCCTTGCATGGTTCAGGGTAGGAGGAGGCTCCCTGATGCACACAAGGGATCTTGCACCTGCTTAGTGGAGATGATAGGGTTTGACTTACCACTTCAAAGGAAACCTTACCTATTGAAAATACTAGTTGTTTCAATGTCAAACTGATCCAATAGCTTCAGCTCTTTCAAAAGCACATACCTTGAACAAGTATGGAGATCAGGACTTGACTGACTTCCTAATCTGCATGCTTGTTCCAGGTCAGTGACTTGAACGATATTAAAACTAAAGACAGCCAAGTGAAAATGGCAGCCAGAGCCAACGAACCAACGATCAAGCAGAGAATCAACAATTTTGATTTATGCATAAAATACATATAAATAAATAAACTTGGCAATGCCGGGCACTGCAAATGTACACTTTAAATTAACACAACTCACCGGAGTATCAAACATCATCATCATCGGCTGCTCCTCATCCTTGCCTTGTGGTCAAGGAAATCCAGTGTAATGATATAGGAAACTGAGGTGGTCGAGGGGGTCTGTCAAGTTCTTCTGCCCCTCACCCCTGCCTCAGACCAGACAGTGTGGGATGTAACCATGCGTCGAGGTCACTTGAGATGACAGAGATCACGGACCTGTCAATGGATCACCCATGGTGTGCTGGAGTCACTTAATCCAAAGTGCCAATCCAAAGTGCCATCCACAGCCTTCCTCCAGCAGAAACACTCGGAAGATGGTCCACCTTAAGAGCTAACCCTAATATCTCAAAGGAAGCTGAAAGCATATCAACCGACCAATAACCAACACTGGGAAAATGCAACATCAACGCAACAAAAGCCAATGCAAACGATGGAGTCTTGCAGAGAAGTAGTCATTTAAAGGGACAAAGACTCACAGCCTATCTCCAGAGCCTTAGAATATCCACCATTGTGCAAAGATCACAGCATCTGTGCAAACATTCAAAAATAATCAGCCATTCCTCATCATGTTTAGAAATCCATTGTGTGTGTGGCTTTTCTTGATGGATTCTGCAAAGTGGACCCGAAGCTGGACACAGCGGCTGGTGACATCTGTCCTTGTCTCACCTTAAGGGTTGAGGAGGCATCTAATGAGAAGATAGGGGGGGGGCGGTGCACACAGAAGCCGATCACCCCTACAGAAGGGGGAATGAAGGACCTGTGTGATCTTATTAGGGATAAGGATAGCGGTGTCAGTTTGCAGAACAAGGCAGCCGGCTTGTATGTGGCAAGGGAGGAGGAGGGGGCTTCTTGGTCAGGGGGTCTGTGGGTGATGGACAGGGACAGTGCAGGAATCCAAGTCCCCAGGTTAGGTGAAGACACATTGCTGTATAGCTACAAAGGCCATGCAAGCAGGGAGGAGAGAAGGAGAGAGGGAGAGGGAGAGAAAGAGGGATGGGAGGAGGGGGAAGAAGAGAGTCTCTTGCTAGCCAATGACAGCAGCACATCTGCACAATCCAATGGCCGAGATGCAGATGGAGATTTGCTCTTTCCAATTTGGACTACACTTCAGAATCTAAATTCCAAAAACACAATGCACCGCGTTCGCCCTCCACAGCCTGTCACATTTTATGTGCAAAAAAAAAATATTTTTTATTGCATGCAAACACTGGCAGCTGGATCGACAGTTTGCAAAGGGCAGGCACTAGGGAGTGCCCCGTTTAATTGCCTGTATCAAATGTCCCCCTCCACCTCCTCCTTTCTTCAATAAACCAGCCATTTACGGCTTTAAACCACCCTACCCCTCCCTTGTATGAACACCCCAAGGGTCCCAAATCCCAGCGCTGCAAAGAAGGCTGTCACTCTGAGCCTGGATGTTGCTGTGCCTGTATTATTAATAGACACTGGATGTATACAATGCTGCTGACTGCAATCTATGCATATATATATATATATATATATATATATATATATATATATATATATACATATATATATATATATAGCAGCCTGTCTGCCTCTGTCCTTCTCCTTCATGGCCAGACAGGTGTACTGCACTGACAATATAGGTCACTGGGTGGAATTGACGCCAGTCCTCAGCATTACTGGGGTAGGGACACGACTGTATGTGATAAGGTATGGAGCGAATGGGGGGTCTTCTAATGCTTTTTAAAGGTCAACTCCACCCAGAACTGATATTTCAGTTTTGCTTAGGCAGCGGGAAGGTTAAATCCGCCGACAGCATTCTTTTTTGAAGGACACTTGTGTCTCTGCTTGCAGCTTTAAATAAAAATCAGAAGAATGCTGTAGATTAGGCGCAGTCAACATTATTTTATCAAACAGGAATGAACTACAAAAATCAACACAATTAACGTATCAATAACAAAATCATGAGACGGTGAAGTGAAAGCTTAGGCTGCTTTGACACTGCTTTTACACCAAAAGCATATGCGTTTTTGATGCATTTCCAGTGCGTTTCGTGGGTGCCTATTACCCAGCATGCACCTGTGAAGCTTGGACATGTGACTCAAAAAATGCAACACGGGTGTATTTTTGATGCATTTTTGCAGCATTTTCTATTCATTGGATCCTGTCTAAATTGGCCCTAGTATGTATGAATGTGAGTTAGGGACCTTAGGTTGTAAGCTCCTTGAGGGTAGGGACTAATGTGACTGTAGAATGTATATGTAAAGCGCTGTGTAAATTGACATCGCTATATAAGTACCATAAATAAAATAAATACCGGTAGATTTCACTAGGGACCTGCATTTTTGGTGCAGTTTTGAAAACCGCCCCGAAGATGCAGCATGCAGGACTTTTCAGAAAACGCACCTCACTCACAGTGCAGTGGTGTGAAGAGCCCCAAAGGATTTTGCATTTTTGTTGCTTTTTTAACATGATAAAATGCTGCAAAAATGGATCAGTGTGAAAGCAGCCTAATGCCCCGTATACATGTTCAGACATTCCGACAACAAAATCCAAAAGTTTTTCCGACAGATGTTGGCTCAAACTTGTCTTGCGTACACACGGTCACACAAAGTTGGTCAGAAATTGCGAATGTCAATAACGCGGTGATGTACAACGCGTACGACGAGCTGAGAAAAATTAAGTTCAATAGCCAGTGCTGCTCTTCTGCTTGATTCGGAGCATGCGTGGCACTTTGTGCGTCGGAATTGTGCAAAAAAAAATTGGAAAATTTGAGAACCAGATCTCAAATTTTGTGCGACGGAAATTCCGATGGAAACTGTCCGATGGAGCCTACACACGGTCGGAATTTTCAACAACAAGCTCCCATCAAACATTTGCCGTCGGAAAGTCCAACCGTGTATTAGACTTGATTCACATCTAGACATGTTGCTTTTGAGCGTTTCTGCAGTGATTTTTGCTGTGCTTTCCGATTTGACTACGATCTTGCGTTTTTTATGCTTTTTTTTTTTTTGAAAATTTGTTGTTGGGCAGATTTAAAAAAAAAAAGCAAATTGCGTCAAAATTGCGGTAAAAAACACACTACATGCTTTTCTGTAGCTTCTCCATTGAAGTCTAATGAACCGGAAAAAAAAAGCCCCTGACCCTTTCCAAAAATGCATATGCACAAAAATGCATTGATCTGAACGTATTCCATAGGAACCCATGGTAAAAAAAAAATGGCCTGCATTTCTGCAAAACGCATTAAAAAAACTCATTACTGTGAATGGAGCCTTACAGGATTAGAAAATGTTAAATTAAGTGCTGTAAGTGTAAAAAAAAAACAGATGTGTGTGTGCGGATGCCAATTAATTGTTAATGTCACTCCAAACGCATCTGGCAAACGCAGCACGTTTGCGGTCACCAAACCACATGGAGCCCCAGTACCAGGTTTGCTGCAGAGCGATTTGAAAAAGTAGTGCACTACTTTCTCTGTGTTCCATACATTTGTCAGCCCATTGAAATTAATGGGCTGTCAACGCTAGAATGCGCAAGGCCGCACGGGAATGTTAACCAGCCCTTAGACTAGGACAATCGCATGCGTTCCCGCTACAAGCATTCATTTTGCTGGCATTGCCATTAATTCTTAATAGCATCCAAATGCACCCTGCTAACACGCATAACAAAGCACTATGCGTTTTGTTTTAGCTTGCACTTCTTTGGTGCGTTTTTTTAGGAAGGCCTATTCATTGCAAATGAAACATGCAAAAATGGAGCCTTAAAATAAATACAAACCCAGACTGAATGGCATTTAGTTTTCCAAAGCTCTGTGTGTCATAAACCAAAACATATAAAAAAAATTCACTCTTCTTTGTCTATTGTTGCATCTTAGCGCTGCTAATCTACTGCATCCGCTTTGCAGCCACTTCTTGTCTACATGTACTCTGGCGATGAATGCATGGCATTATTCAGGGCAGGTTTCCAGATAACGACAATAGTGGACCATGCTTGCATTTATGTATGTTAATACAGCCAGCATTAGAAGCCTGTGTGACAGGGAGACATTTTCAGCGTTTTAGCACTAGAAATAGCCTCTAAATAACGCCTGAAAACCGCCTCCCATTCATTTCAGTGTCACTTTTCACACTGGAGCGGTGCGCTTGTGGGATGTTAGTAAAAGTCCTGCAAGCAGCATCTTTGGGGCGGTATGTGAGCGCTCCCAAAACACCCCTGCCCATTGAAATGAATGGGCAGCGATTCCAAAGCGCCTGAAAAGCGATTAAGAAGCAACGCAACACGGGCAACACCTTCTTCGGCCGCTGGCGGGGGTTAAAAAAAAAAAACGAGCGGCGCTTTAGCGCTGATGGCCAGGCGCCACAGTGTTACAGGATGTGCCTGGACAACGAACCTTTATGGCAGAATCACCAGGTATGATTGTAATGAAAACATCACATTTTAAAAAGAAAGAACATTTTTATTACGTTTAAAATGACATTAAAGCCCAATTGTACTTAAATTGGGTAAATACATTCCAGGTGCATGAAACCATAGGGTGTGCAAAGTCAAATCTATGTGTTGTGGTAGCACCAGCATTTTAGCGTGTATTATCACAGCCAGGGCCGCCTTCAATATTGATTGGACCATGGGCAAAACATTTCTTGGGACCCCCCCCCCCATGCACTTTTACTCTCCACTTGCTCTGAGACATACAATAAATATCAGCTAGACTTAGAATCAGTTTACTGTATCAGATCAGGGAGAGAATGTGATGGGTAGACAGAAGTTACAGTATATCATTACCACTTACTGACTGGTTGCTAGAGGTTACAGCACACAGAGGTTACAGCACATGATTTCTGCTGATTGGTTGCTAGAGATTACTGTACAGTAATACTGCTCACTGATTGGTTGCTAGAGGTTACAGCACATCATCTCCTCACTGCAGAGGGGCATAATATACATATGAATGTTGCCTTTATTTACATATCAATGCCGCCGGCCTCAGTTATTTACATAAAAATGCTGTCACTATTTACATGAATGATGGTTATTTACATGTAAACACAGGGTCTGCAGGTGAGTCATCTGTACACAACAATAGGGCAGAGCTGGGCAGCATTAGTAGAATCACTTCACACTGAGATATCGGGACACAGCACAGGACTAAAAATTCAAGGGAATTTAAACTGGGGTAGTTGGCAAGTATGAGGCAGCTACAATGACAGGGCCCTGATCACAGCACACGTACCGCATTGTACTGCCATTCAAAGCAGAAATAAACCTGTATAAAAAAATAAATCAGTTTGGCCCCACAAGCTTTTAGCCATAATGTGCTAGTATGCACAGCATGTTAGCACATTATAGCAGACTTACCTGGCTGGTAACCCCTCCATAATTGCACCATCAGCGCTCCCGCTGGTCACAGACTCTGCCATCTTCTGCCGGTTGGCCTTCCAAGTTTCAACTTTTGTCTGCTTGTTTGGCAGGGTCCAAAGGCATACATTTTATATAATTTCTTAATTTTTCAAAAAAATTGTAACATAAAATTACAACTTAAAAAAACACACCATGCGTCCTACTGAATACCTTGGACTGTCTACTTTCCAAAAAAAGGGGTCATATGGGCGATATTTGTACTGTCCTGGCATTTTAGGGCCTCAAGAAATGAGATAGGTCGTCAGTGCATCAGGATTGATCAACTTTCAAATATATATCCCATAGTTTGTAGCTTTATAACTTTCACACAAACCAAATAATATACACTTATTGGGAATTAGAATCAGTGGCAGCCCGTAATGCAGAGCGCAGGGTCACTGCCCCCCTAATCCATGCATCCGGCCTCCTAATTTACATGTGGGGTACCGGACGCATGGATTCCAAAGAGTTTTTTTTTTTTTAGAAGCACGTGATTAGAGCCAGAGGCTCTAATAGGCTTCAAAAAAGGGTGGGCTCAGTTGTGTGACAATAGCGAATTAATAGTCTTTCTGATTCTCCTAAGTGGGTCCTGGGGCCTGTTAAAAAGGGTGGGCTCAGTTGTGTGACAATAGCGAATTAATAGTCTTTCTGATTCTCCTAAGTGGGTCCTGGGGCCTGTTACCCAATTGGCTGAGAGGAGAAACGATCCTATTGGCCACGAGGAGGAGGAGGGAGGAGACGCAGGGGAAGCCACTGTAAAGCACCAGGGGGAGCTGCCGCTCAAAGGAAGCACTACCCGCAACCTAGATGGGGTAAATGTGGCGCTGGTGACCTACCGAGGGCAGGGGGTGGCTTTGGGTGGATTGTTTGCCACCCCCACTCAAAAAGATTACCACCAGCTGCCACTGAGCAGAATGCATTTTGACCTATATTTATGAATAAATAACAGAAATTAGAAAATATATATATTTTTTTCAAAATATTTGGTCTTTTTTCGTTAATTTAGCAAAAAATAAAAAAATCCAGTGGTGATCAAATACCACCAAAAGAAAGCTCTATTTGTGTGAAAGAAAATGATATAAATTTAATTTGTGTACAGTGTTGCATGAGAACACAATTGCCAGTTAAAGTAGCACAGTGCTGAATAGCAAAAAATTATCAAAAGTGTCTGATCTGTCCGCCGCAATGTGGCAATCCCGATAAAAATCGCAGATCGCCACCATTACTAGTAAAAAAAAAATTTATAAAAATGCCATAAATCTTAGACGCTAAAAAAATTTTTCATCAATATACTCAATTTTTTTTTACCAAGAATATGTAGAAGAATATATATTATAAACTGATGAAGAAATTTGTTTTTTAAAAACATTTTTGGGGATATTTATTATAGCAAAAAGTAAAAAAAAAAATATTTTTTTTTCAAAATTGTCGCTGTTTTTTTGTTTATAGCGCAAGAAATAAAAACCGCAGAGGTGATCAAATACCACCAAAAGAAAGCTCTATTTGTGGGAAAAAAGGACGCAAATTTTGTGTGGGTACAACGTCGCATGACTGCATTTAAAGTGACACAGTGCCAAATTGTAAAAAGTGCTCTGGTCAGAAAGGAGGTAAAAGCTTCCGGGGCCCGCACACGGCTGAATTCTTCCCCGGAGTTTCTTCCGAGTTCACGGGCTCTGGCGCTGTGATTGGCTGGAGCTGCGATGGCGTCACTCCATTTTTTTGAAGCACATGATTAGAGCCTGAGGCTCTAATTGGCTTCAAAAAGTTTGGGCTCGGGGGGCAGTGCACTGCACCCTGAACCCACCCACTTGTGACATTACTGAATCAATATACGCTACATTCATCAGTATAGCCAATCCTCCATAAAGCAGATGATAGCTTTATCATAGGTTAACGTGTCCAAAAAATCTGAGCCATGTGGTGACACCTTTCTCAAGGTAACGTGGTTTACTCTGTTTTGGTTGTTTTTTTGCTATAATTGTTTGTTAAAGTCTATCTATGATCAAAATGTCAAATCATATATTAAATTCCACATTGTGTTTTAAATATTTCCACCCTACTCCTATTTCTTTGAATAATCTTGAAATATGTAAACTTACTTTGTGAAGATCCCACACATTTACTTCCTTGGATTCTGTGACATGTGGTCACTATGCCCTTTGAGTAGGCACTGCTGCGTCCCACATTTCACAGTCTTCTGAACTACAGAGAAGCAGAGGGGAGGAGTTTCAGGAGGCGGAGTCAGTACAGGAAGCGCTGCTTGCAGGCAGCAAGGTACCATGGGATATGTAGTCCTTAGAAATGGAAAATCAACAGCAGAGGAGAAGCAGCAAAGCATGCAGGGAACCCATAAAAAAATGTGGAAAGAGATGGCCAGCAGACAAGCAGAATTTACAACATTGGGGTTTTAAGTACGGTAATCTTATATTGGATTGTCAAATATGACTATTGTTTGTATTGATATTACAATGCTGATGTTATAAAATGAAAGCGTAATTATAGAATTATTTTAATGTGCACAGAAAGATATGAAAGAACCTATTCAATAAAGATTAAAGGGCATAATCAAAGTACCCCATAACAGCCAATTATACTTCACCTAAATGACGACACACCTGAACAAGACAGATTTTGATTGGTTGCTGAAGGCGCTGCTCCTTAACCACTTAAGGACCAAGCCTCTTTCTGAGATTTGTTGTTTACAAGTTAAAAACATTTTAACCATTGGTATTGGTAACCGTTTAATACCATTGCACAGAGCAGGTAAGTATGACATGATAGTTTTTAATACGAACAAAAAAAGTTTAATATCACTAGCAGCCAGTGGCATCGCCCCGAATCTAGGGCCCATAGCCCCGAGTCTCTGCAGGGGTCCCCAAGGGGAGGGGAGGTTCTCTGGGGACCCTGATGTAAGTGGGGGGGCTCTCTGGGGACCCTGATGCAAGGGGGAGGGTCTCTGGGGACCCTGATTTTAAGGGGGGGGGCTCTCTGGGGACCCTGATGCAAGGGGGAGGCTCTCTGGGGACCCTAATGTAAGGGGGACTCTCTGGGAACCCTGATGTAAGTGGGGGGCTCTCTGGGGACCCTGATGCAAGGGGGAGGCTCTCTGGGGACTCTGATGTAAGTGGGGGGCTCTCTGGGGATATATACACACACGCACATTTATATTACTGTAAATACATGTGTATGCCCGCCCAAGCGTATGACTTTCTTTATTACGCTGCTATGGGCTCTAGCCCCAGATCTTTTGCAGACCTAGCAACGTCCCTGCTAGCAGCCATTGACCAAGGCTTGTTTATACCTATTGGCACCGGAGTGCTGAGATGGGAACAGGCACTCTTCATCAACCAAGTGCAATAGAACAAAGGGAGCATCAAAAAAATCTTTAGGAGTCTTTATTGTTCAACTGGTTAAAACAATGTTGGCAAAATATATCCAACAAATTTCGGGAGCCCACACAATACCCAAAAACATTTGATGTCTTTTGCCCTGCTTTTTGTAACCAGTTGAACAATAAAGACGATGGACTCCCAAGGATTTTTTTTTCAGTTAGCACTCCCTGTGACCTATTGCACTTGCATTTCTCTAATCGGGTGAAGGCCCAGGGGCAGGGCAGGGCTGGGATAAGGGATGGGCAGGAGGACGGCTGCCCTGGGCTTAATGGTTTACTGTAGGGATGGGGGCATTTTCCTTCTGTTACAAGGCTGACAGGAGTAGTGACAACAGCATCACTACTCCAGTTGGCATCTTTGCCCTGGGTGCTGGATGACCTCGTCCTGGCACTGCCTAGGTGGACCCCGTCCTTGGTGGTGAGCCCCTGAATACAGGCCAATTGGGCTCAAGTAATGACTTTGTCCACATTTTGATAACCTGTGAAAATCTGTGATCAGCACCCCCTCTGCCACTACCTCTTAAGCCCCATACACACTATCAGTTTTTCTGCTGAGTTTTTCCATCAGATTTACCAAAACCTTATAATATGAGGTCAAACCTTAGGAGTTTCAATTTGTATGCAATCAGGCAGGACCTTCTACTACATGGTTTTGGTAAACCTGAAGGAAAAACTCAGCAGAAAAACTCATAGTGTGTATGGGTCTTAAGATTATCTTTATCATGGGGAATCGCAGCACACGCATTTTTAGTGTGTCCAAATGAGTGCGTTAAAACGCAACAGTGTAAATGGACCCTTAATCCTACATTGTTCTTAAAAGGGTTGTACTTTAATGGTTTACATTTTTAAATTCAATGAAAAGATAAATGATACTTGAACAGGTTCTAACAGGCCATATAAAAATAGATTTTCTAGGATACATACATGAATTATAATGGTAAAGTAATTATGTGAGTCAAATTTGGAGGCAGGATCAGGAGAGGATTGAGTGCATTGTCACACTCTCTATCTGCCTGGTGAATCAATGATAAATACAAGACACTGACAGCCTAGAAGAAATCCCAGAGGGTAAGTGAAAGTCTGTCAAGGGCTCACATTGCATTATCTCTGGAAACTAAGTCAGGCCAGGGAAACCTTAGAAGCCTCATATATGGCATCTGCTGAATCACATAGGAACATCTGTGACTCATACTTCCCGGATGGTCACTCAGCACGGTCACAAAAATGGTGCAGATTTAACAGGTGTAGCCGGTTGCTTAAGGGTTGTCTGATCCCTACCTACATTGGGATATGATGGGCCATGTCCTATTGAAATCCTTTGCACCATGTTCACGAAAACAGAACACATTGGTACCACTGCTCATAGGGTTCAATGAAGCCTAGGACTAGTGGATGGGGAACCAGGCAGGCTCAATTGCGGTGGAACTCAGATGGCATCCTAATTGACTTTCTACAACTACTCCTTGGTGAGCAGTGTGCCTACTGCTCAAGGAAACCTGGGGTGGAATAGATGGACCTAAAGACTAGAACTCTAGAACCAAACTAGCAAATTATAAATAGCCTGTTTTCAGAGGCAACTTTACGTACAATTGTTAGCTTCTTCACAAGACCCCTCCCCCAGGTTCCCCATTTCTACTAGATTAAGGCTTGAAATAAAAAAATCAGGAGCCTGCTCTCTATACACTAGCATATCCCCGACAGAGAACAGTGGAGAAATGTGAAAAGAATAAAGCTGGCCATACATTATACCAGTGGTCTCCAAACTGCTGCCCGGGGGCTGGATGTGACCCTTTGCTTGCCTTTATCTGGTCCTTGGGGCACTATTTCACCAAGTGACACCAATGAAGGGGCATCACTCCCCCTACTGACACCATCAATGGGGCACAAGTCATCCCTTGATACCAACAATGGGGCACTATTTCTTCTAATAAATCCAATGATGAAGCACTGATGTTGGGCCATTTTCTACTCCCACTGGCCACACTCCAGCCCCCCTAAACTGTCTCTTTGCTTAGAAAGTTTGGAGACCCCTGCATTTTACAATCTTCTTGTACAATTTTCCTTTAGATTTACTAAAACATTTAATATGAAGTCAAACCTAAACACTTTTAATTCATATACAAGTAGGGAGGCCCATTGGACTACATAGTTTAAGGTAAATCTAAAGGGAACTGAATAAAAAAATAATTCAACATCCACAAGTCCAAGTAGGACACCCAACATTAGAGGTGATTTATTCTTCTAAAGCAAATACAATTTTGCAAACTGGTACTGACTGGTATCCCAGTGTTTCTCTTCTCCCTCAGTTTTTCTCAATCACTCATGATAATGTGACCCCCAACACTAATGGAGAGGGGCGGGGGGGGGGGGGTCAAACAAGGATGCTGTGCAGGTGACTGACATCCTCCTTATCAATTGATGATGTAATTGGTCGTAAGGATGTCGGCAGATAGAAGGTTGTATTGGTGCACAATGAAGACCTGTGACTTAAGCCTCGTACGCATGGTACGATTGTTGGCCAACTGAGCATCTGATTTTTGTCAAAAGGGCATGCGCCAGGATCTTGTCTTGCATACTAACAGTACACAATTGTCGTGCAACAAACACGAATGTGGTGACGTACTACGAGGAATTTCAGCTCTTGAGCGCCACCCTTTGGGCCCCTTCTGCTAATTTCGTGTTTGGTGAGCATTGATTCCGAGCATGCGCATTTTTACTTTCGACTTTTGTGTGACGTATTGGTGTACTGACCATATGAAAATCTGATGTCAAACTGTTGTCCGCCGAAAATATACTAGCTTGCCATCAAACATTTGTTGGCAAAAGTTGGACAACAATTGTCAAAAGGACTGTACTAACGGTAAGATTTTAGGACAACAGGCTGTCAACAGACAATCCCCTGCCAACAATCGTACCGTGTGTACACGGCTTTAGTGTAACTAAACGGCAGCCTTCATCCACACGCCAGCTTGTACACAATTTATGGACAATTGTTCAGCATTATGCCAAGGCACCCTTGAAGAAACCTCAATGCACTCCAGTGTGCCTGAGCACCCTGGTTGAAAAAGGGTGTCTTAGCCTTGAGGAAGGAAGATGTGAGTCCCTGAAATGAGTTGGCCTTAACCACTTGCCGACCGCCCCCTGTATATATACGTCGGCAGAATGGCACGTACAGGCAGAACCACGTACCTGTACGTGCCATTCTTCCGGCGGGTGGGGGGTCCGATCGGACCCCCCCCGGCCGGCGGGGACGGTCGGGATCGCTTCAGGAGCGATCCGGGATGAGGGGACGGCCAGTGGTTTCTGGCCACCCCCTCGCGATCGCTCCTGGCGAATCAGATGCTTCCTCTGTCTGTGTCAATCAAAACACAGGCAGAGGAAGTGATGTCACGCTCGGTGCGCCGGTCTATGTGACCGGAACGCCGAGCTGTGAACGTCTAAAGGTTAGTGCACCAACAGTACACTGACACCAGTACACATAGGCACACAAAACACCCCCCTGTCACCCCCAGATCACCCCCCAGATCACCCCCTCCCCCCCCAGTCACAGTGTCACTAATTGCAGTGATCATTTTTTTACTGATCACTGCATTTAGTGTCAGTGTGACTGTAATAACTGTCAGTGCAGTTAGTTTTAGGTCCAAGGTAGCCCCCTACCCCCCCCCCTAATAAAGGTTTAACCCCTTGATTGCCCCCCAGGTAACCCTTTCACCCCCTTTTGCCAGTGTCACTAAGCGATCGTTTTTCTGATCGCTGTATTAGTGTCACTGCTGTCGCTAGGTAACCATTTTTTTTTTTTTAGGTAACCGCCATGTTTATATAGGTTCATAAATAGGTTTATAGGTCAGGTACCCCCATATTACAACCTAAATAAAGGTTTTAACCCCTTGATTGCCCCTAGAGTTAACCCTTTCACCAGTGATCACTGTATAACTGTCACTGGTGACGCTGGTTAGCCAGTTAGTTATTTCGTTATTTAGGTTCCCCGTCAGGTTTTTATATAGCGTCAGGTACCCCATATATTACCTAATAAAGGTTTTAACCCCCTGATTGCCCCTAGTTAACCCTTTCACCCCCTTTTGCCAGTGTCACTAAGCGATCGTTTTTCTGATCGCTGCATTAGTGTCGCTAGGTAACCATTTTTTTTTTTTAGGTAACCGCCATGTTTATATAGGTTCATAAATAGGTTTATAGGTCAGGTACCCCCATATTACAACCTAAATAAAGGTTTTAACCCCCTGATTGCCCCTAGAGTTAACCCTTTCACCAGTGATCACTGTATAACTGTCACTGGTGACGCTGGTTAGCCAGTTAGTTATTTCGTTATTTAGGTTCCCCGTCAGGTTTTTATATAGCGTCAGGTACCCCCATATATTACCTAATAAAGGTTTAACCCCCTGATTGCCCCTAGTTAACCCTTTCACCCCCTTTTGCCAGTGTCACTAAGCGATCGTTTTTCTGATCGCTGCATTAGTGTCGCTAGGTAACCAGTTTTTTTTTGTATTACTGTTACGGGTGACGCTGGTTAGTTAGCTTTATTTTTTATACTGTCAGGGCACCCGCCATTTATTACCCAATAACGGTTTAACCCCCTGATCGCCCGGCGGGTGATATCAATTAGGTTTTAGGGTCAAATAAGGTCTGCGTCGCCCCAGGTTAGTGCCAGTACCGCAAACACCCACGCGCAAAGCATACACCTCCCTTAGTGGTACAGTATCTGAACAGATCAATATCTGATCTGATCAGATCTATACTAGCGTCCCAGCAGTTTAGGGTTCCAAAAAAAAAACGCATTGTTAGCGGGATCAGCCCAGATACCTGCTAGCACCTGCGTTTTCCCCCTCCGCCCAGCCCAGCCCACCCAAGTGCAGTATCGATCGATCACTGTCACTTACAAAACACTAAGCACACATAACTGCAGCGTTCGCAGAGTCAGGCCTGATCCCTGCGATCGCTAACATTTTTTTTGTGGTAGCGTTTTGATTCAGTCGCTTCAGTCAGGAGCTTTTTTACCTGTGAATCTCAAAAAAATAAAAAAAATAAAAATAGTTGTCGTTTTATTGTTCTCTCTCTCACTCTATTCTCTCTCTATTGTTGCTCTTTTTTTACTCCATTCTATTCTGCAATGTTTTATTATGTTTTATCATGTTTTATCATGCTTGCTTTTCAGGTATGTAATTTTGTTTACTGTGTTTTAGTGTTAAGCATTTTTTTGTTTTCAGGTGCGCCATTCAGTTGCAACGCGGATTTATTTATCTTGACAGCAACAGCGTTTGCTCCCACGATACATAAAGCCGCGACTCCAACGCTGTAGGAGGTGATTTCACCACCACAGTTAAAAAAAAGAGCATATATGCCGAAGCATGGGGGCAGCAGGGGGGGGGGGAGGAGCGATTGGCTCCTAATGCCACGTACATACGGTCGAAATTCCGACCGTGTGTACACGGCATAACTTTTGCGGGAGGATGCCCCCATGCATCGGCATATATAAATGGTGCATGTATGCCCATCATTAGAAGTGGGTGGATGAAGGGAGGTATTCTAATGGTGGGCATACCCACCAATCAATCTCTTTTTTTCGTTCAGCCAAGAGGCTGCATGAAAAAAAAAAGATTACAATATACGTCCAGTATGTTGCTGGACTTTGAATGGTTATACCAGAATGATGCCTGCAGGTTTAGGTATCATCTTGGTATCATTCTTTTCAGCCAGTGATCGGCTTTCATGTAAAAGCAATTCTAGCGGGTATTTAGCCTCTAGACTGCTTTTACAAGCAGTGGGAGGGAATGTCCCCCCTCCCGGATATAAACCGCGCCATTGGGAAATTGGGAAAGCATTTTATCACACCAATCTTGGTGTGGTCAGATGCTTTGAGGGCAGAGGAAAGATCTAGGGTCTAATAGACCCCAATTTTTTCAAAAAAAGAGTACCTGTCACTGCCTATTGCTATCATAGGGGATATTTACATTCCCTGAGATAACAATAAAAATCATAACAAAGAAAAAAAATGGAAGGAACAGTTTAAAAATAAAATAAAAAAGCTAAATAAATAAAAAAAAAACCAAAAAAAAAAAAAAAAAAACCACCCCTGCCCCCCCTTCTCTTGCGCAAAGGCGAACACAAGCGTTGGTCTGGCGTCATATGTAAACAGCAATTGCACCATGCATGTGAGGTATCACCGCGAAGGTCAGATCGAGGGCAGTAATTTTAGCAGTAGACCTCCTCCGTGAATCTAATGTGGTATCATGTAAAGGCTTTTAAAGGCTTTTAAAAATGTATGTAGTTTGTCGCCACTGCGTGTTTGTGCGCAATTTTAAAGCATGTCGTGTTTGGTATCCATGTACTCGGCCTAAGATCATATTTTTTTTATTTCATCAAAAATTTGAGCAATATAGTGTGTTTTAGTGCATTAAAATAAAAAAAAGTGTATTTTTTCCACAAAAAATGCGTTTGAAAAATCGCTGCGCAAATACTGTGTGGAAAAAAAAAATGCAACACCCACCATTTTAATCTGTAGGGCCTTTGCTTTAACATTATATATAGTGTTTGGGGGTTCAACGTAATTTTCTTGCAAAAAAAAAAATATGTTTTCATGTAAACAAAAAGTGTCAGAAAGGGCTTTGTCTACAAGTGGTTAGAAGAGTGGGTGACGTGTGACATAGGCTTCTAAATGTTGTGCATAAAATGCCAGGACAGTTCAAACCCCCCCCAAATGACCCCATTTTGGAAAGTAGACACCCCAAGCTATTTGATGAGAGCAATGTTGAGCCCATTAAATATTTTTTTTTTTTGTCCCAAGAGATTGAATAATGAAAAAAAAAAAATATATATTTTTTTTTTACAAAAAGTTGTCACTAAATGATATATTGCTCAAACATGTCATGGGCATATGTGGAAATACACCCCAAAATACATTCTGTTGCTTCTCCTGAGTACGGGGATACCACATGTGTGGGACTTTTTGGGAGCCTAGCTGCGTACGGAACCCCAAAAACCAATCACCGCCTTCAGGCTTTCTAAGGGTGTAATTTTTTTATTTCACTTCTCACTGCCAATCACAGTTTCGGAGGCCATGGAATGCCCAGATGGCATAAAACCCCCCAAAATGACCCCATTTTGGAAAGTAGACACCCCAAGCTATTTGCTGAGAGGTATGGTGAGTATTTTGCAGATCTCGCTTTTTGTCACAAAGTTTTGAAAATTGAAAAAAAAGAAAAAAAAAATTTTTTTTCTTTACTTTCTTCATTTTCAAAAACAAATGAGAGCTGTAAAATACTCACCATGCCTCTCAACAAATAGCTTGGGGTGTCTACTTTCCAAAATGGGGTCATTTGGGGGGGGTTTGTGCTATTTTGGCATTTTATGGCCTTCGAAACGGTGATAGGTAGTGAGGAGTGAAATCAAAAATTTGCACCCTTAGAAATCCTGAAGGCGGTGCTTGGGTTTCGGGGCCCCGTACGCGGCTAGGCTCCCAAAAAGTCCCACACATGTGGTATCCCCATACTCAGGAGAAGCAGCAAAATGTATTTTGGGGTGCAATTCCACATATAACTATGGCATGTGTGAGCAATATATCATTTAGTGACAACTTTTTGAAAAAAAAAAAAATCTTTTTTATTTTTGTCTTTATTCAATCACTTGGGACTAAAAAAAAAAAATATTCAATGGGCTCAACATGCCTCTCAGCAAATAGCTTGGGGTGTCTACTTTCCAAAATGGGGTCATTTGGGGGGGTTTACTTCTCTGCCATTTTAGCACCTCAAGAAATGAAATAGGCAGTCATAAATTAAAAGCGGTGTAAATTCCAGAAAATGTACTCTAGTTTGTAGACGCTATAACTTTTGCGCAAACCAATAAATATACGCTTATTGGCATTTTTTTTACTAAAGACATGTGGCTGAATACATTTTGGCCCAAATGTTTGACTAAAATTGAGTTTATTAGATTTTTTTTATAACAAAAAGTAGAAAATCTCTTTTTTTTTCAAAATTTTCGCTCTTTTTCCGTTTATATCGCAAAAAATAAAAATCACAGAGGCAATCAAATACCATCAAAAGAAAGCTCTATTTGTGGGAAGAAAAGGACGCAAATTTCGTTTGGTTACAAAATTGCATGACCGCGCAATTACCAGTTAAAGTAGTGCAGTGCGAAATTGAAAAAAGACCTCTGGTCCTTTGGCTGCCAAATGGTCCGGGGCTGAAGTGGTTAATGTGTGTTTAAGTACAATAAAAACCTATTGGACTTTCACTAGTTCTGTGGCAGTATCATCCCTTCTAGATTTCTCAGACTTTTGAGGACACCCCTGTTTATAGAGAGCAGCCTCCTGAGTTTTTATTTCAAGTCTTTTCCACTTTTGTTTGTTGAACTATTGCTATGAATTTCAGACTAGAAAGACACAGGTTATGTACACTGATCAGCCATGACGTTGGAAAGTCAGTGGGATATATAAGGCAGAAAGCAAACATGTTGTCTCTGAAGCTGATGTGTTGAAAGCAGAAAAAATGGGCATCACGGTTTGTCCTTTACATGACGTGTAGCCGCAGATCAGTCAGGGTGCCCATGCTGACCCGTGACCACAGCCAGAAGTGCCTACAATGGGCACATGAACATCAGAACTGGACCACTAATGGAAGGTGGTCTGGTCTGACGAATCACATCTTCTTTTACATCATGTGGATGGCCGGGTGCGTGCATATTGCTTATCTGGGGAAGAGATGGCACCAGGATGCAGTATGAGAAGAAGGCAAGCTGGTGGAGGCAGTGCAATGCTTTGGGAAATGTTCTGCTGGGAAACCTTGGGTCCTGTAATTCATATGGATGTTACTTGACACGTACCACCTACCTAAACATTATCGGTGACCAAGTACACCCCTTCATGTAAATGGCATTCCCTGATAGCAGTGGTCTTTTTCACTGGGATAATGCACCCTGCCACACTGCAAAAATGATTAAAAAATGGTTTAAAGGAACCAGAACAAGTTTGAGGTGTTGGCTTGGCCTCCAAATTTTCAAGATCTCAGTACATCAAATATCTGTGGGATGTACTGAAAAAAAAAGTCAGTTCCATGGAGGACTTAAAGGATCTGCTACTGATGGCTTTTTTGCCAGATACCACAGCATACCTTCAGTGGTCTAGTGGTGTCCATGCCAAAAGAGGTCAGGGCTGTTTTCGCAGCAAAAGGGGGTCCTACTCACACGATTGTGACCCACCTAATATTTATGTCTGATTGGTGTATTTCCAGCTTGCTTACTTGCTCAATGCTTGAATATAAATAGTTTTTGCTGCCAAAATTTTTTTAATTCTGTTCAGCCAGTCTTGCGACCCAACTATTTCCTGCTGCAGCCTAGCAGCTTTCTCTGTTATCTGTCATCTCCTTGAACTATGAATGTGCATCAGCACTCTGATATGGACTTCCCTGTGCTATCCTGTAGGCTGCCTGAACATTTCCCCTCCAGCTCCCAAAAAATACGCTCCACTGGGCAATGCTGTAGTGTCTGATTGGCTCCCAGAGAGACACAAGGAACTGTAAGGTGGTTTACCCACCTATCCCCTACCAATCATTGAAATATCAGTTTCAGGTGGACTGACCCTTTAAATAAAATCTGCCTGCGCTGCCCACTGTGACCAATCAGATTGAAGCTTTAAAGCAATTTGTGTGGCAAGGTTAGGCCACATAAATATTTGACATATTCCAAACCAGGAGATATCCGGATTTTCCCAGTAACCATGGTAACAGCTGAGAAGGATGACAAGAAACATGATTCTGCCTTTGCATTGATATGTGAGTCTATTCTTGGGAGTCTGGCTTGGAGAAATGCATTAATATTACATAACGCAGGCAGTTAATACATGCTGTTAAAAATAGTGAGTCAGAGGATAGCCAATGGAGACGTGACTCTGGGCGCTTGTATTTTTATCCGCATGGATCGGCTTTCCTGCTCTGAAAACTTTTTTGAAAAATACATTTTAAGAGTAGGAATGGTAAAAGTGTAAAAAGAGAAAAAGCGCGCTAGGGCTTCTAAATATAATATCACAAAGCAGCTAACACAATACCCCAATACTAGGTATATACAAACTAAGAATCATACAGTGCAGCACATAAAATATCATATATCCATAACAAGCAAGTGAAAATGGTATAGTAATAGTATGTGATTATAGATTAAAAAAAGATCACTTTAAAGAAAAAAAAAGTCCACTTGTGTATATTAAAATATTGAATAGATTGCATGAAGATGTGAATCCCAATAGAAACATTTAGGCTGTTCAGGAAGGAGTCACCCCAGAAGACCACCACCGTGACTGAAGAGTGGAGGCTTACCAGATATTGTTGTGCTTTGAGAACTTTCTTTGGGAGGGTCATCAAAATCTGGTAAGCCTCCACTCTTCAGTCACGGTGGTGGTCTTCTGGGGTGACTCCTTGTTGAACAGCCTGAATATTTATATTGGGATTCACATCTTCATGTAATCTCTTCAATTTTTTAATATACACAAGTGGACTTTCTTTCTTTAAAGTGATCTTTTTCTATCTATAATCACTTACTATTATACTATTTTCACTTGTGTGGATATATGATTAATACAAATCATGTTCCATTGTTGTATTTCATTTCTTATATCTCAGATATACCCGCACTTTTTGATATCTGTTAAATGTTAAAAAAAAAAAATATATTTAAATATTTTTTTTTTTACATGACTTTATTGCTATCACTTAGGGGACCAATAGCCCCTATGTAATAGCATATAGATAACAAGATCTCTCTATAAGAGATCATACACGCCATTTCCTGCCCATGAGCCGTTGAGCTCCTGCCGCCCTTCCTAGCGACCCTCTTAATGACTGCAACTGCCCTTCATTTGGGACAGCAGAGCCTGATAAACATGGCATAGGGGTCGCATGGGTTGGAGGCACATCGCGGTGCTTGTGGAAGTGATCAACGGATTCTGAGACGCTTGTATCACATGGAAAGCTGAGAGTCGGCTTGTTAAAAGTACATGTCTGCAGCATGTTAAAAATCTGGATATCCCTTGTGTCAGTGGAAGGAATAGTTCCCCATCGTTGGTGTCATTGGGAGGAATAGTGCCCCCTAATTGGTGTCATTGGGAGGAATAGTGCCCCATCATTGGTGTCATTAGGAGGAATAGTGTGGCCCATGGTTGGTGTCATTGGGAGGAATAGTGCTCCATCATTGATATCAGTGTGAGGAATAGTGCCACATCATTGGTGTCATTGGGAGGAATAATGCCACATCATTGGTGTCATTGGGAGGAATAATGCCTCATCATTGGTATCAGTGGGAGGAATAGTGCCCCATCGTTGGTGTCATTGGGAGGAATACTACCCCATCATTGGTATCATTTGGAGGAATAGTGCCCCATTATTAGTGTCATTTGGGAGGAAGAGTGCTCCATCATTGGTGTCAGTGGAAGGAATAGTGCCCCATAATTGATGTCAGTGGGAGGAATAGTGCCCCTTCATTGTGTCATTGGGAGGAATAGTCTCCCATCATTGGTGTCATTGGGAGGAATAGTGCCCCATCATTGATGTTATTGAGAGGAATAGTGCTCCATCATTGGTGTCAGTGGGAGAAATAGTGACCCACCATTGGTGTCATTGGGAGGAATAGTGCTCCTTCATTGGTGTCATTGGGAGGAATAGTCTCCCATCATTGGTGTCATTGGGAGGAATAGTCCTCCCTCATTGATGTCATTGGGAGGAATAGTGCCCCATCATTGATGTTATTGAGAGGAATAGTGCTCCATCATTGGTGTCAGTGGGATAAATAGTGACCCATCATTGGTGTTCACAGAGCCTGCCTTCTGAACTACAGATGTGCTGAGAGGGATCACTGCTTGTAGGCAGCAAGGCACCATGGGGTATGTAGTACTTAGAAATTGAAGGTAAATGGCAGAGGGGAAGCTGCAAACCATGCAGGGAATCCAAGAATTTGCAGGAAAGTGACTATTGCAATGAAAACCTAAGAGAAGTTTCAAACCATCCCACACTCTCTACAACTAAAAAGCTTTAGCTGGAATTCTACTTCCCTCGTCAAGTCTTATTCCTGTCTGTGACCTTGGTGGAGAGATGGCCCTCCTGACTTGACACCCAGGGGTCTGCTGTGAGTTGACCTACCTACCTGGTTCCTGTCTCTGGAGTGCGTATCCAATTGGACAAGAAGCATATGGAGGAGCAGACCAACTGATGCATGCAATGTTAGGGTCACTGCAATGTAATGCTATGCCTGTGAAATGAAGAATTATGTACCATGTGTGTTGTACTTTAGCAAGGTTTGGGGGCAATTGGCAAGTTAAGTACACATGCTAAGTACCTTCTTTTAATGTTCACCTAACTGCACCTCAAGACAACAAGGGTATATTATATTACACCACAATATCATTTTAACATGTTTCAGGTACGCTGTACTAGATGCTGAGGTGCAGCTTGCAAAAGAAAGGGAGAACAAAGAGGACCCGGGTATGTAACTGGATGTAGGTCACTTTTAGGGAGGCATGTTGCTATCGAACCTGGTATGCCCATCATTCTGGTTTTTACCAGGTAGTATTTAAGGCCCTAGTGGGTTGATGAAAAAATAAAGAGGTTTAGACCTTATGTTAGAAGGACAATTCTGTTAATTTAGTTTGGTTGAAGCTCATCTGTGCCACCATGTATAGCATCCTGTTGGCGAGCACTTTCTCCTTTGAGGGAAATTAATGGGCTCTTCCCTGGGAGAAGGGATTTAGAAGTGAAATGCTTATTTTAGATGTCAGAGATTAAGGATTTCTTTTGTGTTTGCCAAGAGTGGATACCAGAGCTCCACTCCTGTTTACTCCAAATGGCACTGTTAAGAGCTCCTTGTTATTAAACTCTGACGAAAAGATATACTTCAACGCTCTTGATCTTGTTAAGGAAATATTAGCACTGTGTTGGATTTGGATCAGACTATCTATTAGTAAAGAACATTATGGTCTGGACTTTCCTGTTTTTCCGAGCATTTTTACAATGCATAAACCTGCAGAAGGTGAAGATGGGGTTTTTAGTTTTAGAGTGGCCTCAGTGTGGTGGTGCAAACTAGTATGCCTTTGTCATGCTGATGGAGCATCGTCTCCCTTTAATTCCAGGGCATGGGGTACTATATTAGTCAGATTATCTGGTGTCCTGAGTTCAGGGAAACGCTTTTGGATAGCTCTTGCGTCCTGAATTTGAGGAAAAGATTTTTGAATAGCCCTGGAGTCCTAAGTTTGGGGAATTCATTTTGGATAGCTCTAGAGTTCAGGAAAGTGATTTTGGATAACCTTGTAGTCCTGAGTTTGCAGAAATGATTTTAGATAGCCCCTGAGTCTTGAGTTGAAGGAAATGATTTTCAGCCCTAAAGTGTTATGGTTATGCAGTAATCTTCCTCTGTTTGCTTACCTCTCCTCGTGTGTTCAGACTAAGAGGCCAGCCACTTCCACCTGGTGGTTTTTATAACCTCTCCTCTAAGCATGGCTCCACCCCAGGCCCTATCAGGGAAACCTATATTAACCTGTGCACTGCAAGCCAGTGGTGCTAATTAGGGATGAGCCGAACACCCCCCCGTTCGGCTCGCACCAGAACCCGCGAACGGACCTAAAGTCCGTGCGAGCTTTAGAACCCTATTAGTTATAATGGATGCGAACGTTCGAAATTAAAAGTGCTCATTTTAAAGGCTAATATGCATGTTAATGTCATAAAAAGTGTTTGGGGACCTGGGTCCTGCCCCAGGGGACATGTATCAATGCAAATTTTTTTTTTAAAAACGGCCGTTTTTTCAGGAGCAGTGATTTTAATAATGCTTAAATTGAAAAATAAAAGTGTAATATTCCTTTAAATTTCGTACCTGGGGGGTGTCTATAGTATGCCTGTAAAGGGGCGCATGTTTCCCGTGTTTAGAACTGTCTCTGCGCAAAGTGTCATTTTTGAAAGTAAAAAAGCTATTTAAA
Source organism: Lithobates sylvaticus (assembly GCA_028564925.1). Taxonomy (NCBI): domain Eukaryota; kingdom Metazoa; phylum Chordata; class Amphibia; order Anura; family Ranidae; genus Lithobates; species Lithobates sylvaticus. The sequence continues at coordinate 107,305,563 of CM053033.1, read as the reverse complement.
ATCACTCGCGGCTAATGTTAATTCACGGCTCCCGTAACACAGAGAACAGTGATTCATTGAAACTCATTCATAAAAAAAAGTCATTGATAAAAAATAAAAAAAATGAAAAAAAAAAAGCGTAGGGGTCCCCCCAAATTCAATAACCAGGCCCTTCAGGTCTGGGATGGATATTAAGGGGGATCCCAGCCAAAAAAAAAAAAAAAAAATGGCGTAGGGTCCCCCTCAAAATCCATACCAGACCCTTGAGGTCTGGTATGTATTTTAAGGGGAACCCTAGCCAAAAAAAATGGCGTGGGGTCCCCCTCAAAATCCATACCAGACCCTTATCCGAGCACGCAACCTGGCAGGCCGCAGGAAAAGAGGGGGGGACGAGAGCGCCCCCCCCTCTCGCCTGAACCGTACCAGGCCACATGCCCTCAACATTGGGAGGATGCTTTGGGGGTCTAAGACCCCTAAAGCACCTTGTCCCCATGTTGATGAGGACAAGGGCCTCTTCCCCACAACCCTGGCCGGTGGTTGTGGGGGTCTGCGGGCGGGGGGCTTATCGGAATCTGGAAGCCCCCTTTAACAAGGGGACCCCCAGATCCCGGCCCCCCCCCTGTGTGAAATGGTAAGGGGGTACAAAAGTACCCCTACCATTTCACCAAAAAAGTGGCAAAAATGGTAAAAATGACAGGAGACAGTCTTTGACAATTCCTTTATTAAAATCTTCTTTCTTCTTTCTTCATCCTTCGGATTCTTCATCTTCTCCTTCCTTCATCTTCTTCCATCTTCTTCTTCCATTTTCTTCTTCCTCCGATCCGCTTCTTCTTGCGCTGGTCTTCTCGTCCTTCTCGTCCGGCATCTTCTTCCGTCGGCGTCGGCGTCGGTGTCGGTGTCTTCTTGGGCCGCTCCGCGCAATGGGAGGCTCCCGCTGTGTGAGGCTCCGCTCCATCTGACAGGTCTTTTAAAACGGAGGCACCTGGTGACCCCGCCCCCCTCTGACGTCATGGGGAAAGCCATCATGGAATTCCCCATGACGTCCCTGTGCGTCAGAGGGGGCGGGGTCACCAGGTGCCCTCCATTATAAAAGACCTGTCAGACGGAGCGGAGCCTCACACAGTGGGAGCCTCCCATTGCGCGGAGCGGCCCAAGAAGAGACAGAGACACCGACACCGACGCCGACGCCGACGCCGACGGAAGAAGATGCCGGACGAGAAGGACGAGAAGACCAGCGCAAGAAGAAGCGGATCGGAGGAAGAAGAAAATGGAAGAAGAAGATGGAAGAAGATGAAGGAAGGAGAAGATGAAGAAACCGAAGGATGAAGAAAGAAGAAAGAAGATTTTAATAAAGGAATTGTCAAAGACTGTCTCCTGTCATTTTTACCATTTTTGCCACTTTTTTGGTGAAATGGTAGGGGTACTTTTGTACCCCCTTACCATTTCACACAGGGGGGGGGCCGGGATCTGGGGGTCCCCTTGTTAAAGGGGGCTTCCAGATTCCGATAAGCCCCCCGCCCGCAGACCCCCACAACCACCGGCCAGGGTTGTGGGGAAGAGGCCCTTGTCCTCATCAACATGGGGACAAGGTGCTTTAGGGGTCTTAGACCCCCAAAGCATCCTCCCAATGTTGAGGGCATGTGGCCTGGTACGGTTCAGGCGAGAGGGGGGGCCGCTCTCGTCCCCCCCTCTTTTCCTGCGGCCTGCCAGGTTGCGTGCTCGGATAAGGGTCTGGTATGGATTTTGAGGGGGACCCCACGCCATTTTTTTTGGCTAGGGTTCCCCTTAAAATACATACCAGACCTCAAGGGTCTGGTATGGATTTTGAGGGGGACCCTACGCCATTTTTTTTTTTTTTTTTGGCTGGGATCCCCCTTAATATCCATCCCAGACCTGAAGGGCCTGGTTATTGAATTTGGGGGGACCCCTACGCTTTTTTTTTGTTTTTTATTAATGAATGACAGCTCTCTGTGTTACAGGAGCCATCAATTCATTAGCCGCGAGTGATTTAAATAGCTTTCTTCCTGCAAAAATGACACTTTTTTGCAGGGAAAGTTCTAAGCACAGGAAACCTGCCCCCCTTCACAGGCCACCTATAGACACCCCCCAGATGTGATACTGCAATGCTGTTCTAACAGCATGCACACACATATCCCCAGAAATAAAGCACATATTGTTGTCAGCAGTCAGCAGCACACTGACACGTTGACACTGTCTGAAACATAATATGCGAGGCCGCCGGCGCGGCGGCCTCTTATACCGTGGGGCGTGTACTAAAGCCCCTGAGCTATAATTGGCTACAGGCATCCTGCCTGTAGCCAATTATGGCTCTCCTCGCTGCCGGCGCTGTGATTGGCCAAGCATGCGGGGTCACAGTGCATGCTTGGCCAATCATCAGCCAGCATTGCACTGCGCGGGCCGCAATGCATTGCGGGGCCGCTCGCATCACACGAATTTGATGCGAGCGGCCCCAATAGTTCTGGGCTCGCCGAGCAAGCGAACACCCGGTGCTCGATTCGAACATGGGTTCGAATCGAACACCGGGCTCATCCTTAGTGCTAATCAACCATTGTGTATTCGGCTTCCTGTTTCCTGCTTGCCGTGTGGGTTACGTTTGTCTTTGTTACCGACCTTGGCGTGTTCTCAAAGATTCCTGTCTGCTTGTGACCTTGACCTTTTGGCATGTCCCCGACCATCCCTCTCTGCCTGTGACCCTGAACCTTTGGCGTGTACTCTGTTGATCCTGTCTGCTAGTTGCCCTGATCTCTGCCTTATCCCCTTACTATCCTTGTCGTTCCAGCCTGCTGCTTCCTTCTCCTGTAGTCTACTGAGAGCATGAGCTGTGAGACCCTAGGGGCCGTGACCTGGAGCCAGACTGCAGCGAAGTCCATCCTCACCACTGGAGGCTCTGGCAAACACCTGCTGGCTCTTAGACTCCGCGCCCTGGGGAATCTATGCTCTAGATCCCACTGGGATCTGTGTTAGGGATCCAGTAGACCTGTGTCCTGAATCTCCCTGGGTACAATCCACAGCAGTCAGTCCTAAGGTCCACTACCTAGCGGTGCACTTCTGACTCATACAGAGTGCATCTGTCACCTGGTCTCAGGTGACCTGACAGTTTGATCAGCCATTGGCCCAGCTGATGTACCGCTACCCGCAGATGATCCATTGCAGGGCTTAGTTCGCAGACTTGAGACCCAAGAATCGCATCAGGCCCAGGTAATGTGATTCCTTCAGGATTTGGCATCCCGTTTTGAACAGGTTCAGGCCTCATTAGGACCCCCGGGTCTACAACCTCAACCGATATCTGCTGCTGCACCTATCGCATCAGTCGCAGCCACACATTCATTACAACTACCAGCTCCGGCCCGTTTCTCTGGGGACTCCAAGGCTTGCAGGGGGTTCCTTAGCCAGTGCACAATTCATTTTGAACTTCAGCCCCAAAACTTCCTGTCCGATCGGGCGAAATTAGCATATATTATATCCCTCCTGTCAGGCGAGGCGCTAGCTTGGGCTGCCCCTCTGTGGGAACTGAACGATCCAGTGGTTTCTAGCCTGTCTGATTTCTTGAAACTTTTTCGGAATATCTTGGAGTAACCGGGTCGTGTCTCCTCAGCCAGCACTCCCCGTTCTTTAGTCAGCCTGAGCTCCCAGTCCCTTCTCTTCGATCCGATGAGCACCCCCTGCCTGCTGAGGAACCTATGCAGTTGGGTTGGACCAAGTTATCTCCCGAAGAACGCGATAGGCGCAGAACTCTGGGCCTATGCCTCTATTGTGGGGCCAAAGGTCATTTCCGTTACACTTGTTCTCTTCGTCTGAAAAAACGCTCAGGGCTAATACATCTGGAAGGTCGAGTATTAGACCCTGAAATATCACCTTCACCGTCTTGTCTTCTCCTTTCTGTGTTGCTTCATGCCGGCACTTCCTCTCGTTCGGTCTCAGCACATCTGGATTCCGGAGCCGCTGCCAATTTCATGGATTGGGAAACTGCATCCTCCATGAGACTTACCCTTTTGCCCCTTACAACGCCATTGGTGGTCTTGGCGATTGATGGCACTGTTCTCCCAGGGGGTCCTATCCGCTTCCAGACCCTTCCTGTTAAGATGTAAGTAGGGACACTCCACAAGGAGTGGATATCCTTCCTTGTCTTACCTAAGGCTTCATCTCCTATCATATTAGGTCTTCCTTGGTTACGGCTCCATTCCCCACACGTTGACTGGACTGCTGGACAGATCCTGGCTTGGGGTTCCTCCTGTTCCTCTTCCTGCCTACTCAAGATTACCCCAAAAGAGAAACTTCCTGTTGCCACCATCCCAGTAGCTTCTGCTCTTCCCACTGTATATAGTGATCTCTGGGATGTGTCCTGCAATAGTCAGACTGATGCACTCTCTAGGTCATGTGGCACTCTGGATGAGGGGCCCACCTATGAACCTGAGTCACTCTAGTTTGCATAACCATTTACCTTTGCCTGTCCCTAATCTCCCTTGGACGCACAGCCAGGCTAACTTGTCCGCAAGTTCCATAGTCGCTATGCCCTGTGATGCGATTGAGATGGTCACTACACCTAAAAATACTATTCAGTCGGCCTCTGCACTAGTTATGCCAGTCCAGCCCATGCCCAGTGAGCTTTCTGCTTCACGTTCAGGACCTTCTGTAACCCGGCCTCACCCTACTGCTATTATGCCCTTACCCATTCCTAAAAAGCCTTTAGTCCTCAACAAGTCCTCTCGTCCTCTCCCTACCTCGGTTCCGGTCTCTGAGGATAATCTAAAATACGAGGTTAGTCAAGTTTTGGATTCCCGGCTCCGTAAAGGCATTCTTCAGTACCTCGTACATTGGAAAGGGTTTGGCCCTGGGGAGAGGTCTTGGATCACTGCATCTGAGGACTTTGCTCCTCGTCTGTTGAGGAGGTTCCATCTGGAGTTCCCCTTTAAGCCTGGACCCAGGCGGGGGAGGCCTCGTAAGAGGGAGGGTACTGTTATGGTTGTGCAGTAATCTTCCTCTGTTTGCTTACCTCTCCTCATGTGTTCAGACTAAGAGGCCAGCCACTTCCACCTGGTGGTTTTTATAACCTCTCCTGGCTCCACCCCAGGCCCTATCAGGAAAACCTATATTAACCTGTGCACTGCAAGCCAGTGGTGCTGATCAACCATTGTGTATCCATTCTGTTTTCGGCTTCCTGTTTCCTGTTTGCCGTGTGCGTTACGTATGTCTTTGTTACCGACCTTGGCGTGTTCTTAACGATTCCGGTCTGCTTGTGACCTTGACCTTTTGGCATGTCCCCGACCATCCCTGTCTGCCTGTGACCCTGAACCTTTGGCGTGTACTCTGTTGTTCCTGTCTGCTAGTTGCCCTAACCTCTGCCTTATCCCCTTACTATCCTTGTCGTTCCAGCCTGCTGCTTCCTTCTCCTGTAGTCTACTGAGAGCGTGAGCTGTGAGACCCTAGGGGCCGCGACCTGGAGCCAGACTGCAGCGAAGTCCATCCTCACCACTGGAGGCTCTGGCGAACACCTGCTGGCTCTTAGACTCCGCGCCCTGGGGAATCTATGCTCTAGCTCCCACTGGGATCTGTGTTAGGGATCCAGTAGACCTGTGTCCTGAATCTCCCTGGGTACAAACCGCAGCAGTCAGTCCTAAGGTCCACTACCTAGCGGTGCACTTCTGACTCCTACGGAGTGCATCTGTCACCTGGTCTCAGGTGACCTGACATAAAGTTTTGAGTTTGGGGAAGCGATTTTGGATAGCCCTGGAGTCCTGAGTTCAGGGAAACAATTTCAGATATCCCTGAAGTCCTGATTTCAGGGATACGCCTTTAAATAGCTCTTGTGTCCCCAGTTTGAGGAAAAGATTTTTGGATAGCCCTGGAGTCCTAAGTTTGGGGAACTGATTTTGGATAGCTCTGGAGTCCTGTGATCATGAAAATGATTTTGGATAGCCCTAGAGTTCAGAGTTCAGGAAAGTGATTTTGAATAGGCTTGAAGTCCTGAGTTTTTGAGAAAAGATTTTGGATAGCCCCGGAGTCTTGAGTTGGGGGAAACAATTTGGCTAGTGCTTGAGTCCTGTCTTCAGGAAACAATTTCAGTTAGCCCTGGAATGCTGAGTTCAGGGAATTGATTATGGATAGTCCTGGAGCCCTGAGTTCAGGGAAGCAATTTTGGATAGCCCTGGGTTTGGGAACCAATTTCAGATAGCCCTGTGTTCAAGGAAACCATTTTAGATGGCCCTTAAGTCCTGATTTCGGCAAACAATTTCAGTTAGCCCTTGAGTCATTATTTGGGAAAGCAATTTCAGCCCTGGAGTCCTGAGTTCAAAAAACAATATCAGTTAGCCCTGAAGTCCTGAGTTTGGGAAAATGATTTTAGATAGCCCTGGAGTCCTGAGTTCAGGGAAGCGATTTTTGGATAGCCCTGAAGCCCTAAGCTCAGGAAACAATTTAATGGCAGCAAGGCGGCTCTGCTGCGCTAGATCACGTACTAGGTATGTGATTTGGCACCTCTAGGTGGGGGGTTCCCACAAAGTGTCAAAAGTGTCAGAATGTCCGCCGCAATATCGCAATATAAGTTGCTGATCATTGCCATTACTAGTAAAAAAATAAAATCCATGTGTATATCCCATAGTTTGTAGAACTAGTGTGTATAACTTTTGCCCAAACCAATCAATATACGCTTATTGGGATTTTTTTTTTTAACCAAAAACATTTAGGAGAATACATATTGGCATATATTTATCAAGAAATTTGATACATTTTTTTGTTGGATATGTGTTAAAGCAGAAAGTAAAAAATGTTTTATTTTTTTTTAAATTGTCAGTCTTTTTTTTTTTTATAGCGCAAAAAAAAAAAAAAAAAATTCAGCGGTGATCAAATACCACCATAGGAAAGCTCTGTTTGTGGGGGAAAAAAGGACATCAATTTTGTTTGAGTACAGCGTTGTACAACCAGGGCTCAAGTTCTGCGGGAACGCATGGGAACGGAGTTCCTGTACTTTTTCCACAACAGAAACTCAGTTACCATTAGCAGCTGTGTCCTGCAAGACTTTGAAGTATGCGAGCTGTGTGGCAGGTGCTACACCAGCAGCCGCCGACACAGCTAGCAATAGTAAGTGACGCACACCAGGTGTGGACTGACCATTCAGGCATTGCCAGTAGGGGGCCCCATGACAGCTTCCTCTTCGATCTACCTGTCAATCACAGCTAGCTGACGGGTAGATCAGGTCCCTGCTGCTAAGAGATTGTGTTTAGTCAGACCTCTCGTGATGCGCTCCTCCCCGCTGGCCCCTCCTGATTTTCTGTCTCCTCATCCTCCCCCCCAGTCTCCTGCATACTTGCTCTGTGTGTCCCGCTGAATCCCCCCTCCTCTGTATTCAGTGCCATATGATGAGAGAACCCAGAGGAGGAGCACAGCTATTCTGCTCACAGGACATGCAGGGAGAAAGGTGAGCTGAGGGAGGAACATCAGTTTGGGGTGGTAAGCTGAGCACAATACCTGGCAAAGTTTAATGCCAGGAGGGAAGTTTATGTGGAAATATGTGAAGGGTTGGAATAGCAGCGAGTGTGTGTTGATGCCCTGCAGAGTTTGCAGCCCCCCAAGCTAACATACATCTCCTAAGCAGGAACACATCACTATCTCCCCAAGCATTCTGTCCAGATAATGTGCAGTTCATTTATGACCTATCCGTTTAACCCTGTGTTATCCAAACTCTGTTCAATGAAAAGTGTAAACTCACCACATAAACACTCTATATACAAAATACAATTCCCCAATAAAGATCAGAACATGATGTTCACATTTGCATTGAAGCACAATTGAGTGAATGCTGATTATTCAGAGAATTACCGTATTTATGTTTATTGAGGATTGTTTTTTTCTTTTATGTACTAACAGTTAAGGTTCATACACACAATACAAAAATTGGATGAAAAATACCCCTTTTGAAGCGTTTGTGCATATGAGCGTATAATTTTTTTTTGGTGGGGGAGTGGATCTTGGGTGGGAGTTCCCACACTTTTTTCCCCAGGACTTGACCCATGTCCGTGCAATTGTCAGTTAAATTAGCACAGTGCGATATCACAAAAAATTACCTGGTCATGAAGGGGGGTAAATCTACTGGAGGTCAAGTGGTATATCACTTTAAATACACAAGCAAGGCAGGAAAGAGATGCTTTTTGTATAGTTAGTGTACTCTTTAAAGGGTCCTAAATAAATATTTCAGGGATTTATAGTGCCAACAATTTACGCAGCACTTTGCATACAGAACAGCCCGCAGCAAAGCCCAAAGAGCAATAAGCGCAGGGCTGGCATGAGTAGAGTAAACATTAGCTTGGTGTATGGCCTTTTAAGAGAGTGGGTGGAGTCAGGGGAAAGTATAGTGGAGCTCAGCCCGCCCCAGCGTCAGTGCTGGGAAGATAAAAGTTCAGAGAGCATGGCTGCGTCCTTAGAGGAGCTTTTCTCCAATATGCAAGAGAAGATCTTGGGGGACAGGAGCGACGCCGGGGGGGGGGACCAGTGGAGGCACAGGCTGGGCGCGGCGCGGCGCTCCCGCCCGCCGGTCAGGTATTCACCTGACTCACACAGAGCTCCAGAGACTTTGCAGCTGGGAACATCAGTGGAGCAGCAGGTGGGGCCCAGATTGAGGTTGCCAGAGGCGGTCTGCCTAACCTCCAATGGACAGCACAGGGGACAAGAGGCGATCTGCCTTGCCCCAGGCCTACAGTACAGGGGGCCAGAGGTGGTCAGCCTAGCCCCAGAGCTACACCACAGGTTGCCAGAGGCGGACGGCTTAACCTGCAACGTACTGCATAAGGGGTAAGAGGAGGTCAGCCTGACCCTAGGCATACGTCACAGGGGAACAGAGGCGAGCAGCCTAACCCCAGGATTGCACCTCAGGTTGTCAGAGGCGGGCTGCCTGACCTGAGGCATGCAGCACACCAGAATGATCCAATGGGCGCAGAGGGCCCTGGAAAGTGCACGGCTAAGTTGGTAGGGGGCAGGAGTGGGAGTCGGCCCAGGCGCAGTTCGACGGCATGGATCTCCAGGAGGGCCTTCCACAGCTATGACGGAAGGTGTCGCGGTGCGTCCTGAAGGGGAACTGTCCATGTCTGAGGAGGAGGAGCCATGTGGACGTCCGGCGATGATGGACGCGGGACCTTCGGCTGGTGGGATTTCTTCCAGGCAGCCCGGTAAGTCACGTTTTTATTTGGGTTTGTCAGGGGGGGAGGGGGAGTCAGACGGGGGGAGGAAGTTGGGGGACACGGTGACTGGGTGGGGGGGGGGGGGGGTTCCACGGCTCATTCACCGCAGGTTGCGGGGGGGTTCGGCTCCTCCTCGGTAGAGGGGGGTCTCCAGGGTTTCCTGGCGGGCCTTTAGAGAACTGGTGGGCAAGTTTGAGCCTACACCAGTCAGGCCCCCAGGGCCACTAGCTGCATGGGTTCCACAGGGGGAGGATAGTCCTTTGGGGGGACAGGCACAACAGAGAAAAAAGGGGGTGAGGGCGGGGTCAACAACAGGGGTCGCAGTGGTGGCTGATCTGCCCGCTGCGATTTCTGGCGTGATCACGTCAGGTGCAGGGGAGATGGTGGTGGCTGCTACGCCCACGGCATCCCCGGGGGTCGAGGCGGAAAAAGGGGGGGGGGCGGGGTTAAAAAACAAGACATTGTTAGGCTTGCGGATGCAGCACGTTGCGAGGTTTACGTATGCTTTGAGGGCCCGTTGGGGGCCCATTTGAAGCAGGAGGTCAGGGAGAAGATTTGGAATGGGGAATATGTGGAGATATTTTCTCTGCTGCCCCTGGAAAAATTTAACATGGATCGGGTTAAGCCAGAAGATAACAAAAAAGAGGACGAAGAAAAGAGGAGGTACAGGCTGATACCGCGGACATTTCAGAACTGGCTACAGGCATTTGCCATTCTGGCGAGTGTGATAGGGGAAAAGGAGCCGGAGCATTGCTCGCGCTCCTTTCTGTTACCTGGACGCAATTGGGGAAGCACACCGGTCCTACGGGGAACTAGCATGGCTGCACTACGATGAACAGTTCCGGAAAAAGAGGGCAGTGAGACCGGCGCTATGCTGGGATCACAAGGACATCAGTTTGTGAATGCGCTTAATGTCGTCTGCGAGGACCCCGGGTCAGTTTTTTCAGGGGGGGGGGGGGGGGGCGGTGGATCAGGGGCTCTCGGACAATTGGCCACAAAAAAGAAGGGAGTCTGCTGGTAATACAACGAAGGGAGTTGTACAGTAGTTTGGCAGTAGTTGCAAATACAAGCACGAGTGTTCAGGGTGTGGGGGTACCCACCCCGGGTCTCTGTGTTTCAAACAGGGAAAAGGCAAGGCCGACGAGTCTGCTAACAAGAGGGAGGACGCCGGTGAAGGTGGAAAGGATGCGTCCTTTTCTAGGTAGGTATCCGGATGCTGAAGCAGCACGATTGCTGGGGCGTGGGTTCACAGAGGGTTTCAGGATTCCGGCTGAGTTGGATACAACTCCCCCCATTTCGGATAACTTGCGGTCAGCTGTACGACACCCGGAGGTTGTTTCAGAGAAATTGCAGAAGGAGGTGGCGCTGGGGTGTATGGCAGGTCCCTTTTCGGATAACCCGATGCCTGAGCTGGTGGTTTCTCCTTTGGGGGTTGACCCGAAGAAGGAACCACAGAAATTTAGGTTGATCCACCACCTGTCATATCCGAAAGGGGGGTCGGTAAACGATGCCGGTGACCCGGAGATGTGTGCGGTGTCGTACACATCTTTCGACGCATCGGTCTTCTTGGTCAGGAGATATGGGAAGGGAGCCAAAATGGCCAAAACAGACATTGAGGTGGCCTTTTGTCTCCTGCCAGTGCATCCTGATAGCTTATATTTATTGGGTTGTAGGTGGCAAGAAGCGTACTATGTGGACAAGTGTTTGCCCATGGGATGCTCTCGTGTGCATTCTTTGAGTGTTTTAGCTCCTTTGTGGAATGGGTAGTGCGAGACGGCGCGGGATTGAACTCCATGATACACTACCTGGACGACTTCTTGTGTGTTGGCCCGGCATCATCGGATGTCTGCGCGGTGCTACTGACAACGTTGGAGTGGATTGCGGAAGAGTTCGGCATTCCGTTGGCTCCGGATAAGACGGAAGGTCCCAGGACGGTGATCAGCTTCTTGGGCATAATTCTAGATTCGGAAGTGATGGAATGCAGGCTTCCGGAGGATAAGTTGGCAGCGTTGAAGGCGGAGATTCGGGGGATGGTGGGGCTGAGGAAGGTGCAACTCAGGGCATTACAATCCATGCTAGGTAAGCTCAATTTCACGTGCAGGATAATTCCGATGGGGAGGGTTTTCAGCAGAAGACTGGCAGCCTGCATGGGAGGAGTGGAATCACCTAGGCATTATGTGACGATTTTGAGGGAACACAAGGACGATTTGAGGATGTGGCACATGTTCCTGGATAACTTCAATGGAAGTGTTGTGGAGTGTTGTGGATGACCGGGCCGGTCAGCAATTTTGACCTGAAGTTATACACGGATGTGGCAGGGTCAGCGGGGTAGGGGGCCTTTTTCAAGGGACGCTGGAGTGCGGGCCCATGGCCCGAGATTTGGGGGCAGAAAGGGTTGCTCAAGAACATGCTCCTGCTCGAGCTGTTCCCGGTGTTATTGGCAGTGGAATTGTGGGGGGAGTACTTCCGGGATCGGAAGGTCCGTTTTCATATCGACAACTTGGGGGTGGTTCAGGTCATCAACACGGTATCATCGGCTTCTCCGCCGGTGGTGCGCTTGTTGAGGCACTTGGTGCTTAGGTTCATGTAGTGGAACATTTGAATTCATGCTGGGAAACCTGCCCGGGGTTGATAACGTGATTTCTGATGCTCTGTCTGGTAAAATGGGTGGGGTCATGTCCTGCAGAAGACCAACGCTACATTTATAAATCTGTTGTTGTTGTTTCTGTTTATTATTGTTATTTTAATAAAGGGGCTGCTACGGCCAATAAGCACTCCAACAACGGTGTGGTCTCCTTTAATGGGAAAAGGGTGTGGTATGGAGTGGTTTAGCCGGGTAGCACAAGCAGACAATATGTTATACTATGGTCATGTACATTCACATCAGATCCCTGCCCTTTAAGAACTTAAAATCTAAGGTTCCTATCTTACATACTAGGGCCAGGGCTACTGTTTGAAATCACAGGGCCCCATAAAGCCTACCTGACAGGGCCCATTTCCCCTGGCTAAAAGTGACAGGGCATAGATTTATCAGTCACTTTCTCTGTAGCCTCAGCTGCACAGAAGAATGAATAGGAAGCGCTCTGAGGCTTCCTGCTCATTCAAAAAACGAAGCATAGTAAACACAGTTGCGTCAGTGACGAATGGACGCAGGAGTAGGGTTTCCACCTTTTCTTCAAGTCAAACCGAACACTTTAGCGATGCACAGAATTTTTTTTTTTTTTTTGTAGCATAGTCTATGCATATATTTTGCTATTAAATATGATTTCTAATCATATGAAGTTAATAACAAGAGTCTCCTTTTACATCTGAACATGCAGAGTTCCTTTTCACTGAGAACTCTGGGGATTCTAACATACTGGATGCTATGGAAACCCTGATTTAAGGGGGAACACTGGGAACTCTAATTTACGGAGAAGACTCCGATGTAAGGGGAAACACTGTGGCCTCTGGTGTAAAGGGGAACTCTGATGTAAGGGGTGCTTTGAGAACTCTGATTTATCTTAGTGTACTCACTCAGAGGCAGGAGAGAGAAGGGGGAGACTTCAGTCACGGACAAGGATGGATGGTGAGCTCACTCACCCCTTGGCAGTCAGCACCTCTCATCTAGATGTATTTGGGGCTGCTCGACTTCAAATTTCCAGCCCGCACTTTCCTCTTCTGAGACACAGATTGTTAGTGCTGGCTTTGGGCAGCATGAAAGAGAGTGTAACAGACACTCTCAGCTTAGAAAACTGCAGCCAGCAACCCTGCTGGGAAACTATAGTCCAGTCTGAATAATGTGTCCGGGTTTCAGGCAGTCTGAAACCCAGACGCATGATGCCAAACCCAAACTGTCTGGGTGAATCCCGGACAGGTGGCAACCCTACACAGGAGTGACTGGTACCGATTGCTCACTGTGTTTATTCAGGAATGAAAGGGACCAGCAAATTACATATTTACCGGCCCCTTCCCCCCTGCTCTCCATCCTAAAACATCCCCCTGTGTGCCCACAGCAGCTGTCGGCAGGAGAGGAGGGAAGCCAGCAGCTTCCAGCAGGAGAGGAGAGGAAAGAAGCTAAAGTGCTGCAGGGAAATGGGGCACACAGGGGGGGGGGGGGGGGCGAACAGCAGATGGAAGGGATGCATGTGCTGGAACTAATTCCCCTGCAGTGCTGCCGGAGGGGATAAGAAGAGGAGAATCTGGTAGTGCTGCAAGGGGAGGCAGAATAGGATTAGTGTCTGCAATAAGACAGTACAGCTGGACCTACTGCTCAGCAGGTGCCCGGCCCCCCCCCCCCTTTTGAACTGATGGGGTCCGGACCAGTGATGTAAGTAACTGAGTTAAAATAAACTGAGTTACGTAACTCAGTTACTTTAGAGGGTAACTAGTAATCTAACTGATTACTTTTCTCCTCATGGTAACTCAGTTCCCATTACTTTGGCTTAGTTACCCCAATTACATCTACCGTCACTAGATGGCAGTAGTGTAATTCCGGTGTCCTGCCAAAAAATTTCCCCCGCCGGATAAGGACCCCCCTGTACTGCGCAGGCGCAGCGCTTGCGCAGTACGAAGGACTACGGAGCTTCCGAAAATTGCAGAACCTAAACAGCTCTGAGTGAACTCTACACCGCGCAGGCGCAGTTAACATGTAATTGTAGGAGGCGATGCCGCACCCTCATGATGCTCGTGCTACTCTGCAAGGGGCGTCTATCGTGTAACTAAGGGGCGGGTCTAGTATCACTGTAACCAAGGGGCGCATTTATTATTATTGTTATATATCGAGCTCTGCCCATTAATTTAACATTCGCCCTCTTCTGTAGAAATCCGCCCCTTACACGATATAATAATAATAGACCCGCCCCTTGCTTACACGATATAACAGAACTGCCCCTTGGATAGAGTAATAATAGAGCAGCCCCTTGGTTACACGATATATAACAATAATAAATGCGCCCCTTGGTTACAGTAATACTAGACCCGCCCCTTAGTTACACGTATAGAATATTTAAAAAAAAAAGTCAGTTACTTTGCTGAGTAACTAATTACTTTTCCAATGTAGTAACTGAGTTACTAACGCAATTACTTTTTGGGAGAAGTAATTTGTAACTTAACTAAATTACTTTTTTAAAGTAAGATGACCAACACTGGTCCGGACCCAGTACAGGAGGGTTGGCTGTACTGCCTTATCAGCAGCCCTGACTAGGGCCAAATTAGACAGGAGCCAATTAACCTACCAGCATGTCTTTGGAGTGCGGGAGGAAACCGGAGTGCAGACACAGGGAGGACATGCAAACCCCATGTAGGTAGTTCCCTGCTCACATTTGGATATGAGCCAAGGACTCCATTGCTTCAAGGCTAACCGCTAAGCCACTGACCTGTCTCAGGTTCAGCATCAACCACACATTGCTGTGCCATGGAGTCTCACTTCTATTGCTGCTGTACAACAGTCAGCATTCTCTGTCAGAAAAAATAAAAGAAACATCCAACAGAGTAGATGGAAATGGTCTCACAATAGAAGCAGCAGGTGGGCAGAGTTTTTTTTTTTGGCGTTTTCTGATTAGTCAGCTTGATTAAATATATAAGTGAATAAAAATGAATATAAAAGCCAGAAATCAAAGCAGATTATCAAAGCACGGAGCAAGAGGCCCCACGGCGCTTATCCTCGGTCAAATTGCACGTTTCCTTGAATGGCAGATATTAAGAGATTTGACATGGCCTCAGCGGGAAACCCTGTAATGGGAATCGCAGAGTGCCCGGTCACCTGACAGAGCTGGCAATACTGATTAAGAGCCGAATCAAATGCTGGGAATCCGTCGCTGGTACAGGCAGGATCTCCGTTGCCGTTCCCATGGCGACCGCTAGATTAACTGAGGCTGTCTGTGTTCCTTCCTCCCAGCTATTGTAAGCCGGGAGCCCGGAGGAGAACACATGGGGGTGGGGATTAGTCGATTCATTGGACACCAGAAAATACCTTTAAACTCCTAATTACAGAACGCTATTGTTTTTATGTACTAAGGGAATAAAATAGCTCTTCATAGCCTGAACATCAGATAAAGAAGGTGAACGCTGCTCCTGATCCGTTACAATACTGCATTTACTGTCTGAATGTAAAATCTATTTTATTTTTGCAGATAGTCCTTTGCATTATCATTGTTCCCCGTACAATATGGCCACCTTCCTCGGAGGTCTGATGGGGGGGGTCTAAAGCCTAGTACACATGATTAGACAATCGTACGCAAAAACACCACTTTCAAAGCGATCGTACATAGCTTTCGAGAGCCGATCACGACAGTTCATCTAAAATTAACCAAAGGGACAAACACGAAGATTTTTCTTGCACTATACCAGATTGTAGGATTTTCATTGAACCACTTCAGCTACGGAAGGTTTACCCCCCTTCATTACCAGGCCATTTTTTTTGCAATGCGGCACTGCGTTACTTTAAGGGCTAGTTTACACTTGTTTCAAAACATGGCTTCGGACACGCTTTGTCACTAAATAAAATAGTTAGCTGTCCTGGTGGATTGACTCCTGCTGTGTCCAAATAAAGTGCCGAAAAATGGGTGTGGTTTACGCGAAACAGCGGGCATGGCTTATATGGGCGTGGTTCAAATGGAATGTGGTTAAAGTCTGAGATGAATGAGAGATGGAGAAAGAAAGGGGAAAAGAGGGAGGGAAGGAGAGAGAAGGAAGGAAAGAGGGATGGAGGGACAGCAGGCCCAGATCCTACACCACAATAGAAATGTGTATTCCAGAGTTTAACAAATCAGCAGATAAAGATACTCCAAACACCTGGTGTTAGCGCTTCAATCATCCCAGCACCATGGTTGTTGTGGTGTCATTATGATTGAAGCACATTATTACTATTATTACATTGTAATATAGAATGAAATCATTCAACTCACCATAATCCAGAATCAGTGGGACCCCTGAGCGTGTCACCTGCCACGTTGCCTGCCACCAGATGCCATCGGGTGCCCCCAGCAGAGTCTGTCCTTGCATCAGGTGCCCCCAGCAGAGTCCGTCCTTGCATCAGGTGCCCCCAGCAGAGTCCGTCCTTACATCAGGTGCCCCCAGCAGAGTCCGTCCTTACATCAGATGCCCCCAGCAGAGTCCGTCCTTACATCAGGTGCCCCCAGCAGAGTCTGTCCTTGCATCAGGTGCCCCCAGCAGAGTCAGTCCTTGCATCAGGTGCCCCCAGCAGAGTCCATCCTTGCATCAGGCGCCCCAGCAGAGTCCCTCCTTACATCAGGCATTCCCAGAGGAGTCCCTCCTTACATCAGGTGTCCCCAGCGGAGTCCCTCCTTACATCAGGCATACCCAGCGGAGTCCCTCCTTACATCAGGCATCCCCAGCGGAGTCCCTCCTTACATCAGGCATCCCCAGCGGAGTCCCTCCTTACATCAGGCATCCCCAGCGGAGTCCCTCCTTACATCAGGCGTCCCCAGCGGAGTCCCTCCTTACATCAGGCGTCCCCAGCGGAGTCCCTCCTTACATTAGGCGTCCCCAGCGGAGTCCCTCCTTACATCAGGCATCCCCAGAGGAGTCCCTCCTTGCATCAGATGTCCCCCCATTGGAGCCCCCCTTACATCAGATGTCCCCCATTGAAGCCCCCCTAATCAGTCGTCCCCCTATTGGAGCCCCCTTTCATCAGGTGTCCCCCCATTGGATCCCCCTTACATCAGGTGTCCCCCCATGGGAGCCCCCCTTAATCAGGCGTCCCCCTATTGGAGCACCCCTTACATCAGGCTTCCCCCCACTGAAGCCCCCTTACATCAGTCGCCCCCCTATTTGAGCCCCCCTTACATCAGTCGCCCCCCCATTGGAGCCCCCCTTACATCAGTCGTCCCCCCATTGGAGCCCCCTTACATCAGGTATAGCGGTGTCTCCGCTGCCATTGCGGTTTCCACGTTTCCCACGAGGGGAAACAAAATAGAGGTGGAGCCGGCTGCGTGGCTACAACAGAAATTAAGCTGCGGCGCCGCCCACCCTCGCCCCTTTTCATAACAGGTCAGGGACCCAGTGGGACAGCAGAGGTAACGCTTGTGGAGCATCAGTGAGTGCCAAGCCAGGGACCTAGCGTTTCCGCAGGGGTGAAGCCTAAAGAGTATCTGTGAGTGCCAAGCCAGGGACCCAGCAGGGAAGCGGGGGTGACTCTTGAGAAAGATACTGAGTGTTAACAGTGGAAGGGCTCAGGGGATTCAGTGGCTATTGGATCTGAAGTCTAGTGAGAGAGACTGGGAGCTCATTGAGTGAAGAACCACAGTGAGTGATTGTAAGGTAAGCGGAGAACTGTTCAATTTGCAAATAGTTGGATACAATTACAGTTAGTAACTTTTATAAGATTGTTGCCATAGGAAACAGTGTTCTACCTTTACAAAAGTGGTGTCCAGCTGGAGGCCTTCACCTGTATAGCTGTCTGCCTATAGAAGTCTATCTAATGCCGCGTACACACGAAGGGACAATCCCGCGGGATTATCCTCTGGACTCAAGTCCAGCGGACAATCCCCTCGTGTGTGGGCGTCGGCGGACTTTTTGGCGCCAAAGTCTGGCGGACCAAAGTTTTAAGTTTTGTTTTAAAACTGTCCGCTGGACTTGGCAGTCCGGCGGACAATCCCGCCGTTAGTAGGCTAGTCCGCCGGACTTTTTAAATGAACGGACTTGCCGCTCGTCGGCAAGTCCGTTCATTTAGCACGTGACTTCAGGTTACGTAGCTAGCGTAGGCAGTAAATGCCGCCGCGCTAGCTCCGTCACCTGGCATGGATTTAAAGGTTCCCCCCAAATCCATCTCAGACCCTTATCCGAGCACGCAGCCCGGCCGGCCAGGAAAGGGGTGGGGACGAACGAGCGCCCCCCCCCCTCCTGAGCCGTACCAGGCCGCGTGCCCTCAACATGGGGGGTGCCCTGGGGAAAGGGGGGCCGTGCGGCCCCCCCACCCCAAAGCACCTTGTCCCCATGTTGATGAGGACAAGGGCCTCTTCTCGACAACCCTGGCCGTTGGTTGTCAGGGTCTGCGGGCGGGGGCTTATCGGAATCTGGGAGCCCCCTTTAATAAGGGGGCCCCCAGATACCGGCCCCCCACCCTATGTGAATGAGTATGGGGTACGATGTACCCCTACCCATTCACCTAAGGTGTAAAATGTAAAGTACAAAAACACACACACTTTTGAAAAAATAGTTTATTGCACTGCTCCGGGGGTCTTCTTCCGTCTTGGGGGTCTTCTCGCCGGACTCCTCCGCTCTCTTCTGCTCTTTTACCTAGCTCTTTCACGAGCGGAGAAGTCCGGCTACCTTCTTCGTCGTCGCCGCCGTCGTCGCCTGGGGGTCTCGATCCGCCTTCGGGGGTCTTCCGGGGTCTTCCGGGGGTCTCTTCTGTTCTTGCAGCGGTCGTTGTCTTCCGCGCCGCCGGCACCTTCTTCTTCTTGTTCTTCTTCTTGTTCTTCTTCTTCTTCCGATGTTGACCCGTCGCTGTCTCTGCCCGGAATGGCAGAGGCGCGCTGTGCTGGGACTTATATGGGGACATGGGGACAGGGTCACATGCTCATGTCACATGGTGACCCCGCCCCCCTGTGATGTCACAGTCCCGGAGGATGCTGGGACTGTGACATCACAAGGGGGCGGGGTCACCATGTGACATGAGCATGTGACCCTGTCCCCATGTCCCTATATAAGTCCCAGCACAGCGCGCCTCTGCCATTCCGGGCAGAGACAGCTACGGGTCAACATCGGAAGAAGAAGAAGAAGAAGAAGAAGAAGAAGGCGGCGGCGGCGCTGAAGACGACGACCACCGCAAGAACAGAAGAGACCCCCGAAAGACCCCCGAAGGTGGATCGAGACCCCCAGACGCCGGCGGCGACGACGAAGAAGGTAGCCGGACTTCTCCGCTCGTGAAAGAGCTAGGTAAAAGAGCAGAAGAGAGCGGAGGAGTCCGGCGAGAAGACCCCCA
Source organism: Lithobates sylvaticus (assembly GCA_028564925.1). Lineage (NCBI taxonomy): Eukaryota > Metazoa > Chordata > Amphibia > Anura > Ranidae > Lithobates > Lithobates sylvaticus. The sequence goes on along the minus strand of CM053033.1, from coordinate 107,286,465 downwards.
AGACGGAAGAAGACCCCCGGAGCAGTGCAATAAACTATTTTTTCAAAAGTGTGTGTGTTTTTGTACTTTACATTTTACACCTTAGGTGAATGGGTAGGGGTACATCGTACACCATACTCATTCACATAGGGTGGGGGGCCGGTATCTGGGGGCCCCCTTATTAAAGGGGGCTCCCAGATTCCGATAAGCCCCCGCCCGCAGACCCCGACAACCAACGGCCAGGGTTGTCGGGAAGAGGCCCTTGTCCTCATCAACATGGGGACAAGGTGCTTTGGGGTGGGGGGGCCGCACGGCCCCCCTTTCCCCAGGGCACCCCCCATGTTGAGGGCACGCGGCCTGGTACGGCTCAGGAGGGGGGGGGGGCGCTCGTTCGTCCCCACCCCTTTCCTGGCCGGCCGGGCTGCGTGCTCGGATAAGGGTCTGAGATGGATTTGGGGGGAACCCCCACGCCGTTTTTCAGCGTGGGGATTCCCTTTAAATCCATGCCAGGTGACGGAGCTAGCGCGCCGGCATTTACTGCCTACGCTAGCTACGTACCTGAAGTTACGTTCGAAATGAACGGACTGCTCCGTGTGTGGGCAAGTCCGTTCATTTTCAAAAGTCCCGCGGACTTTGGCCAGCGGATTGTCCGCCGGAGAAGTCCGGGCGTGTGTGGGCAAGTCCACACGCTCGGAAAGTCCGGCGGATTGTCCGCTGGACTAAGTCCGCCGGCAAAAGTCTGCACGTGTGTACGCGGCATAAGAGTATCCTGGCACTAAAGATAAATTTAGAGAGCTATCATTCAGTACCAGTATCTTGCAGCCGGTCCGGTGATACCGTATGAGTGTAGATCCATTTGGTGTTCTTCAACTGAGCCTCCAGGCTTCTTCTGAGAAGCCAGCTTTAGCGCATGGCCTTCTCCTGAAGAGTCCTCCCCTGGATGCTTCTCCAGTTGCTAGGCCTCTCCTCAGATGAGACGGCACCGGACCACTTTTGGATAATTTGGCCCCGAATTCCATTCAGGCCTGTCCCTGCAGTTGCTTCGCCTCCAGCTATCCAGCCCCCGAGACTCGAAATTGCATGGATCTGCACCCCAGGCCAGGAGGGCCACAGGGGCTGGCCAGGAGGACCAGGACCAAACAGAAAGAAGATGACTTCTGGACCGGAACCCAGAAACATGTGATCTCAGTACCTTAAATACCTTCTCCCAGAATGTACAGCAGGATAAACACTCCCACTGGGCTGGTTCAGAGAGAAAGAAGGGTATGCAATACACCCCGCTAAACTGCATTCTCAACTTGCCGGCGGTGACAGCGACACCTGCGGTCAAGGAGAACTCAGTGCAATTCCAGCTAGACTGATACTGAGACCATAATTTGGCATAATTAGCCCTAAAACCCAACTGTGGCTTTAGGGACATTAACTTTGAAAAACCATAGCGAGTGCTCGTTAGGAGCCCGGCGCTACATATAGATTTGTTTTTATGGAAAACAAAAGGGACAGATTGCATTTATTTGAACCTGTGACATGGATCCTCATTAGGGTGCCCACGTGTCCCGGATTGCCCGGGATTGTCCCTGACTTGAGATTTTTGTCCCGTGTCCCGGACACCTTCATTCCGGGACAATACAGTGTCCCGGAATGAAAAAACCCCACAGTGACCACTGACCAGACCAGTCCGCTCCGCCGACTCACTTCTCCCATCCGCCGCCAGCCCGCCACCCAATTTAACGCATCATAGGCTGGCTGCCAGGCTGGTTGCTAGGCTAGGGCCGCTCCGTGTCTAGCAACGTCAGCTGAGGCCTGAGGGGCGGGCTGACAGACACGTGGGCGGCACTGGCAGTCAGTGTGGGCAGTGCATCCGCCCGCATCCTATGGCTGAGAGGCGAGCAGCGCACGTGTCCACCGCTCAGTAATCCAGAGAGAGAGAGAGAGAGAGCAGCCACACTGTTCTGCTGTCCCCCTCCGTTCTTCCTCCGTGTCCCCCTCCATTCTTCCTCCGTGTCCCCCTCCATTCTGCTGCTGTCCCCCTCCGTTCTTCCTCCGTGTCCCCCTCCGTTCTGCTGCTGTCCCCCTTCCATTCTTCCTCCATGTCCCCCTCCGTTCTGCTGTCCATACCACCTGTCTAAACTGATTACCACACCACCTGTCTAAGCTGGTTACCAAAAATTGGCAAAAAAAAGTATCAAAAACATATTTTTTGTGTGGGTGCGGGGGGGGGGGGGGGCGGTGTCCCTGAATGGCAGTTTGGAAATGTGGTCACCCTAATCCTCATGTATTTTAAACTGAGCTGTCTGTATTGCGTCACAACCCAGAACTTACTGGTCTACCAGCACTAAAAATAGATGGGTATTTCTAGTGCATTTTTTTTTCCATAAAATCAATGGCTGTACATGAGGCTGAAGGATAACTGACAGCTATAGAAGCTCCATAAGCGACAGTTAGTTCCATGTTATTTGTAATGCTGCCATCTACTGCCTGTTTTGGACATTGCATGTACTAATTGGCGCTATGTTCTTTATTCGGGCACAGTACAGCTTGTACCAGTTTTTATAGACAATTCAAAGTGCCAAACTAAAACTAAACTGAGATAATGGTTGCAGACCATGGATGCATTTGTTATTGTTGTAAGGAGCCTTGAATTGGACATCCTCTGACTCATATTATAAGAATTTCTGAATCAATCATTCAGGCCCAGAAGCTCAGACACATTGCTAGAATGCGATGCTCACCATACATGTTACAATCTGACCGTACAATCTCTGTACAATGTAATATAGTATATCATACCTTTTTTAACTTTTTGAGATGGGAATGTGGGATATATTTTAGCAAAAGTATGCAGGCATAGGGCACTCCCCTGCCATGCTCCCTTAAAGGAGAATTATGCAAAATAAATAAATAAATAAATACATTATTAGACCCATAAGTACTTTTTTTGGCCACTTCTATTCATTTATGTTGGCTTTTGACATTTACAAATGCAGCAATTTATAAATTGGATGAAAGGTTTAGCACTGGGAAACACTTTTTGAAAGATAAAAAGTGCATTTTATATTAAGGTGACCAGATTTTTAAAATGAAATTCGGGGACATATGTTTATTTTTTTAATATTTAGAATGGCAAAGGACACATAATACACAGAGCGCTGGGCACAGGACTGTATAATACACAGAGCGCTGGGCACAGGACTGCATAATACACAGAGCGCTGGGCACAGGACTGCATAATACACAGAGCGCTGGGCACAGGACTGCATAATACACAGAGCGCTGGGCACATGACTGCATAATACACAGAGCGCTGGGCACAGGACTGCATAAGACACCGAGTGCTGGGCACAGGACTGCATAATACACAGAGTGCTGGGCACAGGACTGCATAAGACACAGAGCGCTGGGCACAGGACTGCATAACACACAGAGCGCTGGGCACAGGACTGCATAACACACAGAGCGCTGGGCACAGGACTGCATAAGACACAGAGTGCTGGGCACAGGACTGCATAATCCACAGAGCGCTGGGCACAGGACTGCATAACAAACAGAGCGCTGAGCACAGGACTGCATAATATACAGAGCGCTGGGCACAGGACTGCATAAAACACAGAGCGCTAAGCACAGGACTGCATAATACACAGAGCGCTGGGCACAGGACTGCATAATACACAGAGCGCTGGGCACAGGACTGCATAACACACAGCGCTGGGCACAGGACTGCATAATACACAAAGCGCTGGGCACAGGACTGCATAATACACAGAGCGCTGGGCACAGGACTGCATAGTACACAGAGCACTGGGCACAGGACTGCATAATACACAGAGCGCTGGGCACAGGACTGCATAATACACAGAACGCTGGGCACAGGACTGCATTAAACACAGAGCGCTGAGCACAGGACTGCATAATACACATAGAGCGCTGGGCACAGGACTGCATAACACACAGAGCGTTGGGCACAGGACTGCATAACACACAGAGCGCTGGGCACAGGACTGCATAATACACAGAGCTCTGGGCACAGGACTGCATAATACACAGAACGATAGGCACAGGACTGCATAACACCCAGAGCGCTGGGCACAGGACTGCATAACACACAGATCGCTGGGCACAGGACTGCATAACACACAGGACTGCATAACACACAGAGCGCCGGGCACAGGACTGCATAACACACAGGACTGCATAACACACAGAGCGCCGGGCACAGGACTGCATTAAACACAGAGCGCTGGGCACAGGACTGCATAATACACAGAGCACTGGGCACAGGACTGCATAATACACAGAACGATAGGCACAGGACTGCATAACACACAGAGCGCTGGGCACAGGACTGCATAACACACAGAGCGCTGGGCACAGGACTGCATAATACACAGAACGATAGGCACAGGACTGCATAACACACAGAGCGCTGGGCACAGGACTGCATAACACACAGAGCGCCGGGCACAGGACTGCATTAAACACAGAGCACTGAGCACAGGACTGCATAATACACAGAGCACTGGGCACAGGACTGCATAATACACACAGGACTGCATAACACACAGAGCGCCGGGCACAGGGCTGCATAAAACACAGAGCGCTGAGCACAGAACTGCATAACACAGAGAGCGCTGGGCACAGGACTGCATAATACACAGAGCGCTGGGCACATGACTTTATAATACACAGAGCGCCGGGCACAGGACTGCACAACACACAGAGCGCTAGGCACAGGACTGCATAATACACAGAGCGCTGGGCACATGACTGCATAACACACAGAGCACTGGGCACAGGACTGCATAATACACAGTGCGCTGGGCACAGGACTGCATAATACACAGATCGCTGGGCACAGAACTGCATAACACACAGAACACTGGGCATAGGACTGCATAATACACAGAGCGCTAGGCACAGGACTGCATAATACACAGAGCGCTGGGCACAGGACTGCATAATACACAGAGAGCTGGGCACAGGACTGCATAACACACAGAGCGCTGGGCACAGGACTGCATAGTACACAGAGCGCTGGGCACAGGACTGCATAGTACACAGAGCGCTGGGGACAAGACTGCATAGTACACAGAGCGCTGGGCACAGGACTTCATAGTACACAGAGCACTGGGCACAGGACTGCATAACACACAAAGCACTTGGCACAGGACTTGGATGCCCTGTCTATGTTAATCCGGCCAGGGTCGGTGCAAGGATTTTTGTCTACATAGGCCAGTGATGGCAAACCTTTTTGAGCCCGAGCCCCCAAACTGCAACACAAAACGACCTATTTTTTTCAAAGTGCCAACACTGCAATTAAACCTGAATAACTAGGTTTTAGTTTAGAAAAAAAACTATTCATACAGTTGTCCAAACTAATTAACAGCTTTTGGGGCAGAGTATGGGCAGAGTATTGCATAGTATGGGCAGAGTATTGCATAGTATGGGCAGAGTACTGCAGAGTATTGCATAGTATGGGTAGAGTACTGCAGAGTATTGCATAGTATGGGCAGAGTACTGCAGAGTATTGCATAGTATGGGCAGGTATTGCATAGTATGGGCAGAGTATTGCATAGTATGGGTAGAGTACTGCAGAGTATTGCATAGTATGGGCAGAGTTCTGCATAGTATGGGCAGAGTCCTGCAGAGTATGGGCAGAGTCCTGCAGAGTATGGGCAGAGTCCTGCAGAATATTGCATAGTATGAGCAGAGTATTGCATAGTATGGGCAGAGTATTGCATAGTATGGGCAGAGTATTGCATCTCTCCCCCTCTCCCCTTGCACTGTAGGGCACGCGGGAGCAATATTCTGGGAGGGCATCCATGGACGTATTTATGGAAAGGGCCAGGGACTTTTTTCTGGTTTTTGGTTCCATAGACTTCAATGGACAAAAAGCATGTATTGAAAAATGGAAAATGCACCTGCAATATGCAAACTGAGACCTGCACATGTGTAAATCAGGCCTAAATCCTATGCGACTTTTCACATTGCTGCATTGCATTTGTGCTGCGGTTTGAAAAGCCCTGCTGCTGCATCTTTTGAAAAGTGCACCAAAGATGAACCTTCCATTGAAATCAATGGGAAATACACCAAAAACACACCCAGGGTTGATATTAACCAGTTCGCGCCCGCGCTATAGCCGAAAGACGGCTGCAGCGCGGACGCTCTCTGCTGGGAGGACGTCCCTGGACGTCCTCCTGTTTACATCCTCCCTGCGCGCCCTCGAGGGCGCGCAGCGGGGAAAATCTGTGTTGGCCGTGTCCGTCGGACACGGCCAATCACAGATCGCTGTAAACAGCCAATCACAGCGGCCGTTTACAGCGCGATCTCAGCAGCCAATGAGAGATGATCTCAAATGTAAACATATGAGATCATCTCTCATTGCCGGCTTTCTCTCTCCTCACACAGAGACAGCGTGTGAGGAGAGAGAAGCGATCTGTGTCAGCATTGCCTACTGTGAGTAAAAAAAACACTTTACACTGCCATCAGTCCCCATAAAGTGCCATCTGCCAGCCCAATCTGCCAGCCCAATCTGCCAGAGGAATCTGACATTACAATCTGCCAGTACCATCTGCCAGTACCATCTGCCAGTACCATCTGCCAGTGCCATCTGCCAGTGCCATCTGCCAGTGCCATCTGCCAGTGCCAGTGCCATCTGCCAGTGCCACCTGTCACCAGTGCCACGTATCAGTGCAATCTGTCAGTGCCACCTGTCACCAGTGCCACGTATCAGTGCCATCTGTCAGTGCCACCAGTCATCAGTGCCACGTATCAGTGCCATCTGTCAGTGCCACCAGTCGTCAGTGCCACGTATCAGTGCCATCTGTCAGTGCCACCAGTCGTCAGTGCCACGTATCAGTGTCATCCGTCAGTGCCACCAGTCGTCAGTGCCACGTATCAGTGCCATCTGTCAGTGCCACCAGTCGTCAGTGCCACATCAGTGCCACCTGCCAGTGTCACCTGCCACATCAGTGCCACCTGCTAGTGTCACCTGCCACATCAGTGCCACCTGCCACCTGCCACATCAGTGTCACCTGTCAGTGTCACCTGCCACATCAGTGTCACCTGTCAGTGTCACCTGCCACATCAGTGTCACCTGCCAAATCAGTGTCACCTGCCACATTTGTGATCAGCATGTCACAAAGGTTATATTCAGCCGAGGAGGCTTACGACATTCTTGCAGCCGACGAGAGCAACGGGGAGCTCTCCGCTTCGGATTCCTCCTCCTATGCAGGTTCCGATTCTGACATGGACTACGAGCCTGTCATAAGTAGCGGGACAATGACAGCCTCAGAGGAGGAAGATGAGAGTCCGCCCGCCAGACGAAGGCGTACTGATGAGGCAGTACCATCCACCAGTACCGCAGTGCCATCCACCAGCACTGCAGTACCATCCACCAGCACTGCAGTACCTCGGCAAAGGCCAAGTTCCAGTGGGGTGTCACCTCGGCCCCAAAGGGTTAGGTCCCATGCAAGCCTTCCCTATGCCCTTCAGAACCCCTTGTGGCTTCCTCCTAATTCAGGAGAAGCTAACGTTCCCCCTTTCACTGCCCACCCAGGAGTCCAGGTGGACACAGAAAATTTTTCCCCAATGGATTTTTTAAATTTAATTTTTACCAATGACATGCTTGCATCGATTGTGGCCCAGTGCAACCTATATGCACAACAATTTATCGCAAGTAATCCAACGTCCTCTTATGCCCGTCCCTACCAGTGGAGACCCCTGACAGTGGAGGAGTTCAGAATTTTTTTGGGCCTCACGTTCTGTATGGGACTAAACAACAAAAACGAAATCCGTGCTTATTGGTCAACCCTCCACATCTACCACATGCCCATCTTTTCTTATGTAATGCCCAGGACCAGATATCTGATGATTTTGAGATTCTTGCACTTCAATGATAACACCCAGTGCCCTCCCCGAAATGACCCAAATTTTGATAAACTCTATAAAATTCGGCCGCTAATAAATTATTTTTCTGAGATCTTCCCCCAGTTGTTTACCCCAGACCAGCACGTATGTGTGGATGAGTCCCTGGTCAAATTTTCTGGCAGGCTGGGCTTAAAACAATTTATTCCCTCCAAAAGGGCCCGCTATGGAGTGAAAATGTATAAGTTGTGTGACCGAGCCACAGGTTATACATATTCCTTCATGGTGTACGAAGGGAAGGACACCCAGCTACATCCCCCTAATTGCCCAGAATACATCGGATCGAGTGGGAAAGTGGTTTGGCAACTCATAAACCCACTCCTGGAGAAAGGTTACCATCTCTATGTGGATAACTTTTATACCAGTTTGCCCCTGTTCCGAAACCTTCACAGGAAGAACACGCCAGCCTGCGGCACCGTAAGAACAAACCGGAAGGGCTTTCCTCAAAGCCTTGTCAACAAGAAGCTGAGAAGAGGGGAGACGGCAAGCTTACGCAATGAGGAAATTCTGGCTGTGAAGTGGAGGGACAGAAGGGATGTGTATATGCTTTCGTCGATCCACAACAACACATTTGTTGAGATCACCAGGAGGACTGGCCCAGTCGTACAAAAGCCACTGTGTATCCATGAATACAACAAGTTCATGGGAGGTGTCGACTTCAACGACCAGATGCTCGAACCTTATCTTGCCACAAGAAGAACATACCAGTGGTATAAAAAAGTTGCTATTTATTTATTTAATTTGGCCACATACAACAGCTATATTATCTACCAAAACTCCACTGAAAGACCCAGACCCTTCCTTGGCTACCAGGAGATAATCACCACTGCCCTTATATTCCCGAACGGCCCACCACAAAATATTCGATCCGATGTCATAAGCAGACTCTCTGAACGCCACTTTCCCGATAAAATCCCTCCCACTCCAACAGGCCAAAAACGTCAGAAAAAATGCCGGGTGTGCTCCAAACGAGGATTGAGAAGAGACACCACTTATCATTGTGTAGATTGTCCTTCCCAACCAGGCCTCTGCGTAGTTAACTGTTTCCGCCGTTACCATACTTCACTGAATTATTAGTGAAGTATGGTAAACATAGCCCTCACTTCCTGCCATTTACCATCACACCCCTTATGCCTCTGCTTGCTCTGTAACTGACCCTGGCTTGTTGTTCGACCATGCTTCTGCCTACTGATTCTGTTTATACCTCTGCCTGATCTGGAACTGACCCTGGACTGTTATTTGACCATGCTTCTGCCTACCGATTCTGTACATACCTCTGCCTGATCTGGAACTGACCCAGGACTGTTTGACCATGCCTTTTGCCTGCCTCTTGGACTGATCTTGTACCCTGACAGTGGACTAGTGGGGTTCATAACACAGGGGTCTCGCATATGTGAGGGGCTCCAGAATAGTTTTTCTGGATGAAGAAAACTTTCATTTGTTTTCTCATTCCTAGATTAGGGTCTGGAGGCTCGGAGGCTTCAAAGAGATTTGGGTGGGAGAAGCCTCTACCCCTGTCCCCATTCTGTCCTGAACGAGGCCCTACTTCTGCCTGCTCTGCCTGTAGGACCTATGCCATCATGCCTCTGCTTGTTGCATGAACTGACCACACCACGTGGATGGACCATGTTCCTGCCTACTACCAGGACCAATATTTTGGCACTGCTGACAATCTCTCCCTGCACTGACCCTGGACTGTATATGGACAGTATCCCTGCCTGCTGCCTGTATTGACTATGGACAGTATTCCTGCCTGTTGCCTGGAAAATTGTGTTCGCTTTTGATGACCAAGTTCCTGCCTGCTGCCTGGACCAGTGCTATCCTCCTGTGGACAACTGCGCTACTAAAACCACAGGTAATCTTTTGTTTACTCTTTGCTAAGCAGAATGTATTTTGGGGTGTAATTCTTGGTATGTGCATGCTATGCGTCCCTGGTACACCTCATGGTGTTCCTTGCATGTTGGGCCTCTGTATGTGGCCAAGCTGTGTAAAAGTCTCACACATTTGGTATCGCCATACTCAGGAGGAGTAGCAGAATGTATTTTGAGGTGTAATTTTTGCTATGTACATACTATGTGTTGGAAATATCTTATAAATGAACAACTTAGCGTAAAAAAAATGCGTTTTCATTTTTTTTTTCCACATTTTCCCAAAACTTCTGGAAAAAAATGAACCGTTCAAAAGACTCATTATGCCTCATAGATTATACGTTTGGGTGTTAGCTTTCCAAAATGGGGTCACTTTGTGGGCGTTTCCATTGTCCTGGTGCTCCAGGGCCTTCAAAAGTGTAATAGGTGGTTGAGAAATAAGATGCGTCATTTATGCTTGTAAAACGCCTGACGGTGCTATTTCAATGTTGGGTCTCTGTATGTGGCCAGGCTGTGTAAAAGTCTCACACATTTGGTATCGCCATACTCAGGAGGAGTAGCAGAATGTATTTTGAGGTGTAATTTTTGCTATGTACATACTATGTGTTGGAAATATCTTATAAATGAACAACTTAGCGTAAAAAAAAAAAAATGCGTTTTCATTTTTTTTCCACATTTTCCCAAAACTTCTGGAAAAAAATGAACCGCTCAAAAGACTCATTATGCCTCATAGATTATACGTTGGGGTGTTAGCTTTCCAAAATGGGGTCACTTTGTGGGCGTTTCCATTGTCCTGGTGCTCCAGGGCCTTCAAAAGTGTAATAGGTGGTTGAGAAATAAGATGCGTCATTTATGCTTGTAAAACGCCTGACGGTGCTATTTCAATGTTGGGTCTCTGTATGTGGCCAGGCTGTGTAAAAGTCTCACACATTTGGTATCGCCATACTCAGGAGGAGTAGCAGAATGTATTTTGAGGTGTAATTTTTGCTATGTACATACTATGTGTTGGAAATATCTTATAAATGAACAACTTAGCGTAAAAAAAATGCGTTTTCATTTTTTTTCCACATTTTCCCAAAACTTCTGGAAAAAAATGAACCGCTCAAAAGACTCATTATGCCTCATAGATTATACGTTGGGGTGTTAGCTTTCCAAAATGGGGTCACTTTGTGGGCGTTTCCATTGTCCTGGTGCTCCAGGGCCTTCAAAAGTGTAATAGGTGGTTGAGAAATAAGATGCGTCATTTATGCTTGTAAAACGCCTGACGGTGCTATTTCAATGTTGGGTCTCTGTATGTGGCCAGGCTGTGTAAAAGTCTCACACATTTGGTATCGCCATACTCAGGAGGAGTAGCAGAATGTATTTTGAGGTGTAATTTTTGCTATGTACATACTATGTGTTGGAAATATCTTATAAATGAACAACTTAGCGTAAAAAAAATGCGTTTTCATTTTTTTTCCACATTTTCCCAAAACTTCTGGAAAAAAATGAACCGCTCAAAAGACTCATTATGCCTCATAGATTATACGTTGGGGTGTTAGCTTTCCAAAATGGGGTCACTTTGTGGGTGTTTCCATTGTCCTGGTGCTCCAGGGCCTTCAAAAGTGTAATAGGTGGTTGAGAAATGAGATGTGTCATTTATGCTTGTAGAATGCCTGATGGTGCTATTTCAAAATTGGGCCACTATATGTGGCCAGGCTGTGTAAAAGTCCCACACATGTGGTATCGTAATACTCAGGAGAAGTAGCAGAATGTATTTTGGGGTGTCATTTGTGGTATACACATGCCATGTGAGAGAAATTACCTATTACAATGAACATTTTGTTAAAAAAAAAAAAAAAAAAAATCTTCATTTTGCAAAGAATTGTGGGAAAAAAATGGCAACATCAAAAAGCTCACCATGCCTCTTACTAAATTCCTTGGAATGTCTACTTTCAAAAAAGGGGTCATTTGGGGGGTATTTGTACTTTCCTGGCTTGTTTGGGTCGCAAGAAATGAGATAGGCCACCAGTACATCAGGTGTGATCAATTTTTTATGATTCGCACCACCGCTTGTAGACTCTATAACTTATACAAAGACCAAATAATATCCACTAATTTGGGTTATTTTTACCAAAGATATGTAGCAGTATAAATTGTGGCCAAAATTTATGAAGAAAAATTAATAATTTGCTAAATTTTATCACATAAACTAAGAAAAATGCGTTTTTTTTCAAAATTTTCGGTCTTTTTTCATTTATAGCGCAAAAAATAAAAAACCCAGTGGTGATCAAATACCACCAAAAGAAAGCTCTATTTGTGGGAAAAAAAGGACAAAAAATTCATTTGGGTACAGTGTTGCATGACTGAGTAATTGTAATTCAAAGTGTGAGAGCACCGAAAGCTGAAAATTGGTCTGGGCAGGAAGGGTGTTTAAGTGCCCAGTAAGCAAGTGGTTAAAGTGATTTTTTTGGGGTCATGTGGCACAAATATGCTGCCTGTCCTCTCCCTTTCCTTAATGGTGGTCACCATTACACTTATGTGCTTCAATCGATCCAGCCACCCCCTCTCCTCCTCTCTCATTCTGGGAGCTAATGTTCCCTACTGTCCTGCCTGCTGTCTCTCTGCCTCTCCCCCCCTCCCCCCGGTTGTTGTCCTTAACAACCAGCCATTCACCAATGCATTTAAAATGCACTTTGTTTTAGAAGCTCTGCAGTATGAAAGCAGCCTAATGTAAAAATCATAAATCACTGCAATAAACTATTTCATAGTCACAGCTCCACCCCCCCCCCCCCCCCCCAGAGAACAAAATGCATTCACAATTATTGATCAGTGGACAGTACTCCGATCATGAATGAATGAATAACTTGTATAGCGCTACATATGCAAACTAAATCGCCTCAGAGTACTTTTGCTGCCAGTGTCCGTCTGGGTTTTCAACATTCCCATAGACACACTCCTAAACCTTGTGAACAGCCTTCCCAGTAGAGTTGAAGCTGTTATAGCTGCAAAGGGTGGGCCAACTCCAAATTGAACCCTACAGACTAATGCCTCGTACACACGGTTGGACTTTCCTACTGAAAATGTGCGATCGGAGCTTGTTTTCGTGTGTAGCTCCATCGGACAGTTTCCATTGGAATTTCCGTCGCACAAAATTTGAGATCTGGTTCTCAAATTTTCCAACAACAAAATCCATTTGTGCAAATTTCCGATCGTGTGTACACAATTCCAATGCACAAAGTGCCACGCATGCTCGGAATCAAGCAGAAAAGCAGCACTGGCTATTGAACTTCATTTTTCTCGGCTCGTCATACGTGTTGTACGTCACCACGTTCTTGGCGTTCGGAATTTCCGACCAACTTTGTGTGACCGTGTGTATGCAAGACAAGTTTGAGCCAACATCCGTCGGAAAAAATACATGGGCTGTCCGATCGTGTGTACGCGGCATTAGACTGGGATGCCATTAAAGTTCATGTGCATGTATAGGCGGGCGTCCCAATACTTTTGGTAATATAGTGTATGTAGCAGAATACATATTGGCCTAAATTGATAAAGACATTTTTTCTAAATTGTTAGGCTTTTTTTGTTCATAGCGCAAAAAAATAAAAAAATGCAGTGGTGATCCAAAAGAAAGCTCTATTTATGAGGAAAAAAAGGACATACATTTTATTTGGATACATCACTGCACGACTACGCAATTGTCAGTTAAAGTAACGCAGTACTGTACTACAAAAAATGTCCTGGTCAGGAAGGGGGGTAAATCTTCTGGAGGTCAAGTGCTTAAATTTGCCACTCCATGCAATGCATACTGCTTTGAGTAGCACCATGTTTGCTTGTAGGTCAACAGTCGGGGGAGATAGGAACAAAGATCAACTGCCTGTTTTTACTGCACCCTGGCCGCCTGTGTGAAAGGAGCCTAAAGGTCATGATTGGGGTAAAAAGGTCATGGTTAGGGTCAAAGGTCAGAGTTAGTGTGTTTAGGTAGGATAAAAAATATCAAATTGTGCACTATTGTTTCTGGGCCCACAAAAGAACATACAGTACACATACAAATGTTTTTTGTTTTGTTTGTTTTTTTTTTGTATTTTGGACCAGTTTCCTTTAATTAAAAAAACAAAACAAAAAACAGGATATTTCCATGAATATTTGCCACCCATGAAAGCTCATTTTTTCCTGGAAAAAACAAGGTATAATCCACCTGGATATGCTAACTACTTGTGATAATATATACAGTGAAAATGTATTCACACCCTTGAAATTTTCCACATTTTGTCATGTTACAACCAAAAACATTAATTTATTTTATTGGGATTTTATTTGATAGACCACCACAAAGTGGCACATAATTGTGAAGTGGAAGGAAAATGATAAATGGTTTTCAATTTTTTTTACAAATAAATAACTGAAAAGTGTGGCATGCATTTGTATTCAGCCCCTTTTACTCTGATATCCCTAACTAAAATCTAGTGGAACCAATTGCCTTTAGAAGTCACCTAATTAGTAAATAGAGTCCACCTGTGTGTAATTTAATCTCAGTATAAATACAGCTGTTCTGAGAAGCCCTCAGAGGTTTGTTAGAGTTGCTTCGTGAACAAACAGCATCATGAAGGCCAAGGAACACACCAGACAGGTCAGGGATAAAGTTGTGGAGAAGTTTAAAGTGGGATGACAGAGGACACAGCTGATCCTCTCCCCCTTCTTCCCCTCCCCTCTCCTGTGTGTGCTCCACGGGAAATGTGAGCTTGTTAGCGTCACACTTGACCACCCGCGAAGCACACACAGGAGAGAGCAGGGGGGAATAGCAACCCCGCTGAGCCCCCCCTCGACAGTAACGGAATGCCAGAGCCCCCGTCGCAAGTGCGACTGTTGCGACCCTGGTAATTGCGTGACTAAACAGGGAAGCTGGTTAGATTGATGGGAAGATGAATGGAGCCAAATACAGGGCAATCTTAGAATAAAACCTGTAATGCCGCGTACACACGGTCAGAATTTCCAATGGAAACAGTCCGATGGGAGCTTTTCATCAGATTTTCCGACCGTGTGTATGCCCATCGGTCTTTTTCTGTCGGAATTTCCGACGGACTTTGGATTGAGAACCTGTTCTTAATTTTTCCGACGGAAAACCTTTCTATCGGATTTTCCGATCGTGTGTATGCAATTCCGACACGCAAAATTCTGACGCATGCTCGGAAACAATTCAACACATGCTCAGAAGCATTAAACTTCCCTTTTATAGTACAGTCGAACTTTTTTAAGGCGTGGTGTTATTGACCATCGGAATTTGGTGTGACCGTTTGTAGGCAAGGAAGTTTGAGCGAAATTCCGTCGGAATTCCGACGGGGAAAACCATCAGAGCTTTTTCCGAAGAGAATTCCGACCGTGTGTACGCGGCATTAGACTCTGCAAAAGACTTGAGACTGCGGTGGAGGTTCACTTTCCAGCAGGACAACGACCCTAAACATGCAGCCAGAGCTTCAATGGAATGGTTTAGATCAAAGCATATTCATGTGTTCGAATGGCCCAGTCAAAGTCTAGACCTAAATCCAATTGAGAATCTGTGGCAAGACTCCATCCAATCTGACAGCGCTTGAGCTATTTTGCAAAGAAGAATGGGCAATAAATGTCACTCTCTAGATGTGCAAAACTGGTAGAGACATCCCCAAAAAGACTTGCAGCTGTAATTGCAGCGAAAGGTTGTTCTACAAAGTATTGACTCAGGGGGGTTGAATACAAATGCACCCCACACTTTTCACATATTTATTTGTAAAAAAAAATTGAAAACCATTTATCATTTTCCTTCCACTTCACAATTATGTGCCACTTTGTGTTGGTCTCTCACATAAAATCCCAACTCCGTTATGTAACATCGCTTCACCCTGTGGCCACTAGGGACGCGCGCCCCCCATTCGCCCACCCGAGCCGATGCGAGTGCCCGGCGGTCACAATCACCGCCGGGCTCCTGAGATCGCCGCTGACACAGTGAACTGGGATCTGTGTGTGTAAACACACAGTTTCCGGTTCTCTGAGGGGAGAACAGACAGATCGTCTGTTCATACAGAGTATGAACAGCGATCTGTCATCTCCCCTACACAGTCCCCTCCCCCCTTCAGTTAGAACACACACTAGGGAACACATTTACCCCTTGAGTGCCCCCTAGTGTAAACCCCTTCCCTGCCAGTGACATTTTTACAGTAATCAATGCATTTTTATAGCCCTCATCGCTGTATTAATGCCAATGGTCTCAAAAATGTGTCAAAATTGTTCGATGTGTCTGCCATAATGTCGCAGTCCCGATAAAAATCGCAGCTCGCCACCATTACTAGTAAAAAAAATAATAATAAAAATGCCTAAAACTATCCCCTATTTTGTAGACGCTATAACTTTTGCACAAACTAATCAATATACGCTTATTGCGTTACCAAAAATATTTAGAATAATACATATCGGCCTAAACTGAGGAAAAAAATCGTTTTTTTTATATATTTTTAGGGGCTATTTATTATAGCAAAAAGTAAAAAATAATGTGTTTTTTTCAAAATTGTCACATTTTTTTGTTTATAGCACAAAAAATAAAAACCAGAGGTGATCAAATACCACCAAAAGAAAGCTCTATTTGTAGGAAAAAAAGGAGTCAATTTTGTTTGGGTGCAACGTCGCACGACCGTGCAAATTGTCAGTTAAAGCAACACAGTGCCGAATCGTAAAAAGTGCTCTGGTCAGGAAGGGGGTAAAATCTCCTGGGGCTTAAAAGGTTGAACAATCTACTGAGTTTGCCAGAACCCCCTCTTGAGGAAGTCTATTCCACATATTCCCAGCTCTTACTGTGAAGAAACCTTTCCGTATTTGGAGATTAAATCTCTTTTCCTCCAGACGTAAAACGTGCCCCCTTGTCCTCTGTGATGACCATTATAATTATTATTATCATTATTATTATTATTAACATTTATTTGATTGCGCAATTCTTAAAGCAGACTGGAAGGCAAAATTTGACTGTTTATCCTCTCTTTCTGAAAATGCTAGTTGCCAGGCTGCTTTTTGCTTCAATACTTTCTGAGCTCGTTTTGTGGAACCCATATTCATAGCCCCCTCCCAACCACACCAGACACCTCCTGAGCTATTTTAGACAGGCAACTGAGTGGCGAGGTTTGGAGATTCCCTTGCCAATTGATACAGAGAGACCAGCAGCAGGGATGACTGTAGGGCCCCTCTCCACAGATATAGGTATGAACACTCGCTTGATGCACGCTCACATCTAATAAAGAATCGGTAATCTCTGTAGATAGCTTAAAGTCCAACTCTGTGGAAATCTGAAAGCATGGGGAGAAGACGCTGTGGGGACCAGTTCTTCATTTCTATGCTCCCTAGATCTAAGCGAGTAGTTAACCCTTGCAGTGTGGGCACAGACCCACTGCAAGGGAGAATTTTCAAGTTTTTTTCGGAGTTGGGCTTTAAACTAGTTTGGATATGGTGGAGAAGAATGTTATTTCTGTCTTTGTTTCCCCTCACTCTCTATGCTGATGACACAAGAGGAAGTAAAGAAGTTTCTTCAATGGTGTAGCGCTACCCTACCCTATTTTCGACTCTGATTCAGAGACAGGGAAACAGTCCAAAAAAACTTGTTTTTGTTGTTTGTGCAAAGAACTTGGATAGGGTATGGTATGGGCTTTATGGGCTGCCCCATTTGACTTGAAGAACAACCATGAAGACAACTTCCTTCTCTATGTAATCCAGAAAAATTAACATATACTTGACTTGACTGAACAGCAACAGTCTCTATGAAATTGGCAAGGAAATTCCACTTTATGGGTCCCCAAAGTAGAATTTCAGCAAAATCTCTACTTACAAGAGCTCTATGCCCCCTTTCTTAAAAATACCAGCCCACCTGGCTGCTTAGTGAAATGTCCTAGGACAAGGGATTGGGTCACAGCTTTTTAGCACAATCCCAGAAAAGCTTGCTCGATATTACATCTGGCAGCTTTAACCCTTTTAGGCCCCTGGGATGTAAAGGTACTCACAATGTCCCTGGAAATCCTGCTGCCTCAGAACAGAAGACTGCTCAGGCCTCCTACTGAACAGATCCTTCTTCACAAATCAGGGTGTCTCCCAACCAAGACCTTGGGATAGTAGCAATCCCTCTCTACGTCTTCCTTTTTCAACTCCCAGCCTGGAGGCAGAGCCCCCCTCCAGACCTGGGTCCCCTTCCTGGCCACACGACACAATTTTCTCTTTCAGCTCCCAGCCTGGAGGTAGAGTCTGTCCTCACACAACACAGCTTCCTCAATCCATCTTCCACTCGACTCCCCTGCTGGCCAGGCTCCCCCATATTTAAGGCCTGATCCAGCCACCCTGCCAGGGCCTTCTGCCTGGGGATTGGCTAGATTCCCTCAAGTATGCAGATAAGGACTGCCTGACCTCCACCCACTAGCTTAAAGAAGCTTCTCCAAGCTTATAGAACCAGGGAGAGGTACCAGAGGCCCACCCTGTAGGGGCCTCCAGCCTGACCTAGAGTAACCTGACCCAATTACAGACTCAACTACCATGAGTCACAAAAACTAATTTACTTACACTAATCTAGCACTAGAGGGTGCTACATGGGAAAAACAGAAAACAGCAGAAACCTGGCAGAAGTTCCAACCCTTGTCCACCACACAAATAAAAGTGCTTTTTCTGAGGGCACATTGACTTCTTTGTGGTGCATTAAAACACATGTGGGTTAACATACAGTGCCTTGCAAAAGTATTCACCCCCCTTGGCATTTTTCTTGTTTTGTTGCCTCACTCTCTTTTTATGGGCTTCATAACAAAGGGGCACATGCCAATTGTCAGTATTTTATTTCTGTATATATTTTCAAATTTTACTTCACCAACTTGGACTATTGTGTTCTGATCCATCAAATATAATTCAGATTAAAAAAAACATTAAACTAAAGGCTGCAATGTAACAAAATAGGTAAAAGGCCAAGGGGGTGAATACTTTTGCAAAGAACTGTACGCTATGTCAAGTGTTAACATGCGCTATGTCAAGTGTTAACATGCGTTGCATTAAGGCAGCCCATTGAAACAAACAGGTTAACAACACACTTTAATGTGTCAAATCATACTTGACTCTTTTTATGTAACACAAGTGCGTGGCCTTAGTCTAGTAGGGTGGTGACGCCGCAACACAGTGCCACATGTTACATGCGTTACTGCGTGTCGTGGTAATGCAAACATTATCCCAATGCATTAGTGGTAATGGGCCCTTAATGTCACTACAAGAAGGGAAGAGAAATCTCCCCAGAGGGGACACAGACAACAATTAAAGCCAGAGAGAAGTTGTAACCCTTCCCAGTCTACCCAGAGAACAATAATACCTGGAATTCCACTTCAACGCTTTATACGTCAACTTCACATCACTGGCATGCATTGTGTTATTGTGGGAAACCAGTTGTGAAAATCTTTCTACCTAATGTGATAACATATACACAGGGGCCGACAGGTGTTGTGTGACTTTACCTGTGACACACCTGTGTGTTCTATAGAAGGCTGGGTGCTGCCTCTCCCCAGTATGCCAGCTAGGTGTTCCCATAAGAAATAAGTACTGTAGTCTTATTATCAGTGCCTGTTACTGACACCTACCAATGTATGGAGGGAGATAGTAATGCTATCAGCAGCCACCTGTATTTGCAAACAATGAATTAGCAAACCAAACACACTTGTAAATGGAGATTTTTGCCCAGTGGGGGTTCCCTGCAATTAGCTGCAGGTAGGAAGCCCAATTGAAAGCAAAGGGAGGCTGACAGCAGAATCCCATGTAATTGTCCATGCAGGGATTACCATTGTGCGATTTGCGAAGGATGCAGACTGTCCTACTGGATGCAGACAATTGCATGTAAATCACTCATGCAGCAATTACATGTGATCAGCTGCTGAAGCTAATTGACCCACGACGCAGACTGTCCTCCTGGATGCAGACAACTGCATGTAAATGCTCATTAATCGAATACCTGCAGAGGATCGGTCCTGGACACAGACTGTCTTTGGCCCGGACCGATCATTTGCAGGTACACTATATTACCAAAAATATTGGGACGCTTGCCCTTACATGCACATGAACTTTGTTTTCAATAGTTTTTATTCAAGTTTTCAACAATACAAAGTAAAGATCATGGCATTGGATTTAACAGTCCATAGTTTTTGTATACTGAGTAACATGCGTTGCAATCATGGACAGTCCACCACCTCGTCAACTGAGGCCGGATGAAAATTCTTTGTTATCTTCCTTTATGCATTTTAAATTCAGGTTGAGATGTTTCTAAACCTGTTATGTGGCGGAACACCCATGTTAGGCTTCTCACTATAGACTGTTCCCTTGAAACAATGTTATAATATGGGCTACAGGGTGCCCCCTCCACGCCAGGGGATGCAGTTCACCCTAGCAGGTATTCAGGGATCTCTCACACCCTCCAACCGCAGAAGGGCAACCCTCACCCAACATCACCAGAATCTCAGAAGATGAGGAGAGGGGGAGAAGAAAAAAGGAGAGGAGGGGGAAGGGGGGGGGGGGTGACTCCATGCTCTGTGTTACCTACCCCTGAAAACCCCCTAATCAGAGTGTCCGAGGGTCATTTGTCAAGTATACAATCCATGGATCCCATATTTTATCCTGCACAATTGCTGTAAGTCTTTCTTTTAACATAAGCCATGAAAGTTTATGTTTAAATTGAACAAATGGTATGGCTGCTGACTTTCAGTTCTGAGCTATTGTAATTTTGGCCGATACAAAAATGAACGTCAGGAGCCGTCTTTGGTTTTTGGAGGCTTCCTCAATCTTGCAATCTAATAGCGCATGTTTTGGGGATTTGGTCAGGTTAATCTGGGTGAGGGTGTATATGAAGTTATAGACCCTGATCCAGAATTTCCGTACTTTGGGGCATTGCCACCAAATATGGAATGCCATCCCCTTCTGACCACAGCCCCGAAAGCATTTAGATGACGCCATGCACATGAACTTTAATGGCATCCCAGTCTTAGTCCGTAGGGTTCAATATTGAGTTGGTCCATCCTTTGCAGCTATAACAGCTTTAACTCTTCTGGGAAGGCTGCCCATAAGGTTTAGGAGTGTGTCTATGGGAATGTTTGACAGTCTCTGCTCTAATTCATCCCAAAGATGTTCTATCGGGTTGAGGTCAGGACTGTGTGTCCAGGTTGTGCAGGCCAGTAAAGTTCCTCCACCTCAAGCTCGCTCATCCATGTCTTTATGGACCTTGTTTTGTGCACTGGTCCAAATCATGTGGTGGAGGGGGGGATTATGGTGTAGGGTTGTTTTTCAGGGGTTGGGCTTGGCCCCTTAGTTCCAGTAAAGGGAACTCATAAGGCGTCAGCATACTAAGACATTTTGGACAATTTCATGCTCCCAACTTTATGGCAACAGTTTGGGGATGGCCCCTTCCTGTTCCAACATGACTGCACACCAGTGCACAAACAAGGTCCATAAAGACATGGATGAGTGAGTTTAGGGTGGAGGAAATTGACTGGCCTGCACAGAGTCCTGACCTCAACCCAATAGAACACCTTTGGGATGAATTAGAGCAGAGACTGCGAGCCAGGCCTTCTCATCCACAACTGTTCCTGACCTCACAAATGAGCTTCTGGAAGAATGGTCAAACATAGGCACATTTCTAAACCTTGTGGACACCCTTCCTATCAGGAGAGTACTTACCGAGGCCGAAGTGCCGAGAGTGGTTCACCCTTGCAACTGAGCGCAGTCCGCCCCCTGGAGGTGAGACAGGGGGTGAATGGCACAAAGAAGCACAGGCTACCCAACCAGAGGGTGAGGACTGAAGTAGGAGACTGCAGACAAATCCGGGTCACAAGCAAAGGTTCAAGGGGGCCAGAGGCAGCAAGCAGGTAAGTCCAGTAAACAGTCCAGAGGTCAAGGGCAGGAGAAGGCAGCGAGGTCAAAAGGCAAATCCGGGTCAAATCAGGCAATCAGGCAATCAGGATACAGGAAACAGGAACAGAGCTTTGGCAGGAAGCTGAAGACAAGCCAGCGCTGGACTGATCTCAACCACTTCCTTAAATGGGCAGTGTAAGTGGTCTTGTGACGCTGCCACGCACTGGGACGCTCAGGCGTGCGCTAGTGCGCATGCGCGTGCGTCGGAGCGCCGAGCCGCGAATGCGCATGCGTCGGAGCGCCGTCCCGCATGCGCATAGGCACCCGGCACCCAGCGTTGAACTGAAGGTTTCCCTGACAGTGCCCTCCCCCGAGGGGCGGCCTCCGGACGCCCAAACTAGCCATCAATTCTGGATGCTCAGTGTGGAAGGCCCGGATTAAACGTGGGGCATGTAAATTTCCTGAAGGTTCCCACGAATTCTCTTCTGCGGGGTAACCCTCCCATTTGACCAAGTATTGGAGTTGCCTCCCCTTCTTCCTGCAACTCAAAATCCTTTCCACTACGAATTCCGTTTCGCCATCCACCAGAACTGGTGGAGGTGGTGGTTCAGTCCTGCCCGGGAAGGGACTGGGAGTGACAGGTTTCAGGAGGGAAGCGTGGAAAACAGGGTGTATCCTGTATGAATCCGGTAGAGAAAGTTCAAAAGCCACCGGGTTGATTTTCCGTTTAATTTTGAAAGGACCGATAAATTTAGGTCCCAATTTCCGTGTGGAGATAGCCAACTTGAGGTTGACTGAGGATAACCAAACCTCGTCTCCTATTTTGAAATCCGGGTTCTCCTTTCTTCCCCGATTGAAGTATCTTTCATACCCCTCCTGAGCTTTTTGCATGGCTTCTTGTATTCTCTGGAAGTTTTGTTGAAGGGACCTTACTCGGTCTTGGACAGCCGGAACAGCAATTTCAGGAAAGAACCCAGGTAGGAAGGAAGGGTGGAACCCATAGTTGGCCCAAAAGGGCGTTTGATTGGTGGCGGTATGAACCGCGTTGTTATAAGCAAACTCTGCATACGGTAGAAGACTGGACCATTCGTCCTGGCAGTCTGAACAAAAACAACGAAGATACTGCTCCAGTGACTGATTCGTCCTTTCAGTCTGACCGTTACTTTGAGGATGGTAGGCCGAAGAGAGGCATATTTTAATCTCCAGGGCTTTGCATAACTCTCGCCAAAACTTAGAGGTAAACTGAGGACCTCTATCAGAGGTAACAGTTGCAGGTAAGCCGTGGAGTCGGACAATCTCCTTGAGGAAGATATCGGCTGTAGCAGAAGCAGAAGGGGTGCCGGTAATTGGAAGAAAATGTGCCATTTTTGACAATCGGTCTACTACGACCAATATTGTGGTGAATCCCTCTGAGGAAGGTAATTCCACGATAAAGTCCATTGCTATCTCCGCCCATGGACGCTCAGGGATGGACAAGGGTCTCAGCAGGCCCCAGGCTTTAGAGTTAGTCCCCTTGTTCCGTTGACAGACCACACAAGAAGATACATAGTTCCGACAGTCTTGTCTCCACCCAGGCCACCAAAAGGAGCGAGAAACTAGTTCCGTTGTTTTACGAACCCCAAAGTGTCCTGCAAGTTTAAGATCATGTAGGGTCTTGAGTGTCAAGGGTCTTACTTCTGTGGGGACAAATACCTTTCCCTGGAACCAGTGTAGTCCGTTGTGTTCCTCCATTGGGGGAGTTCCTTGATTTGGAAGTTGCCCGGATGCTGCCTTAATAGCGGGGATCAGATCAGGTTGCAATATGAGAGAGAGAAAATTCTGTGGCGAAAGAATGGTGCTAGGTTCAGATTCTTGGGGTGTCTCGTGGAACATCCTGGAGAGAGCGTCTGCCTTCCCATTTTTCGAGCCGGGTCTGTACGAGATATGAAAATTAAATCTTGAGAAGAAAAGTGCCCATTGGGCTTGCCTAGGCTTTAGGCGTTTGGCTGTCCTGAGATATTCCAAATTTCTGTGGTCGGTCCAAATCATGATTGGATGAGAAGCCCCCTCCAGGAGGTACCTCCACTCCTCCAAGGCAAACTTGATGGCCAGTAATTCTCTATCTCCCACATCGTAATTCCTTTCTGGAGGACTTAACTTCCGAGATGCGAAAGCCACGGGATGTAAGAGAGCCTTGGGACCTAGTCTTTGGGACAGGATAGCTCCCGTAGCCGTCTCTGATGCATCCACTTCCAGCACAAAGGGTAAGGCTGGATTTGAATGCATCAGGATGGGAGCTGACGAAAACAGTTTCTTCAACGTGTCGAAGGCCCCTTGAGCCTCCGGGGACCAATGGAATTGGGTGCCTTGATGAGTCAATTTGGTGATGGGTGCCACTATGGAAGAAAAGCCAACAATGAATCTTCGGTAAAAATTTGCGAATCCGATGAATCGCTGTACCCCTTTCTTGTTTACCGGGGCTGGCCACTCCAGTATGGCTTTAGCCTTCTGTGGGTCCATGGAGACCCCACTTGTAGAAATGATGAACCCCAGGAACTGCACTGTAGATTTTTCGAATTCGCACTTTTCAGCTTTGAGGTACAATCTGTGACTTCGAAGAATGGTAAGGACTTGTCTCACGTGCACTCGGTGCAGTTCCGGGGTGTCTGAGAAGATAAGGATGTCGTCCAGATACACGACAAGGAAGTCATCGAGATGTTTGCGAAAGATATCATTGACCAGGTGCTGGAAGGTTGCTGGTGCGTTACAAAGCCCAAAGGGCATTACCAAGTATTCGTAGTGCCCGAATCTGGATCTAAAAGCGGTTTTCCATTCGTCTCCTGCCCTGATTCGGATAAGATTATAGGCCCCACGTAGATCCAACTTGGAGAAGATTCGGGCAGATCTGAAACGTTGAAAAAGTTCTGGAATCAGTGGCAGGGGATACCGGTTTTTAATCGTGATTTTATTTAATTCCCTGTAGTCGATGCAAGGCCTCAGGGAGCCATCTCTTTTCCCTACAAAAAAGATGCCAGCTCCGGCTGGTGACGAGGAAGGGCGAATGAACCCCTTCTCCAGGTTCTCGTCAATATAGGCCTTGAGGACCTTTAATTCCACTTCGGACAGGGGAAAGATACGGCCAAAAGGGATCACCGATCCAGGGAGGAGGTCGATGGGACAATCATATGCCCGATGGGGCGGCAGACAGTTTGCTTGTTGTTTGTCGAATACATCTCGGAATTCTAGGTAAACTGGGGGTACATGAGTAAGGTTATCGGGAACAGACGAAATGGTGGAGCAGGAAACTGAGGCCTGAATGAAGCAATGCTGGGTGCAGTGGGGAGATGAGAAGGAGACCTCTTTCCTTCCCCAGTTGATCTGTGGTTCATGGATTTTCAGCCACGGAATTCCCAAGATGATGGGGAACATGGGAGATGGGATGATGTCAAACTGAATGAGTTCCTGATGACCAGAGTCGGTGGTAACCCGGATGGGTTGGGTTTCATGGGTGATAAGTCCTGAACGGGGAAGAGAACCATCAGCCAGGTGTACCTGCAAGTTCTGTTTCTTCAGGACAAGGGGTAGGTGCAGTTTGGAGGCTAATGTAGCATCAAGGAAGCAGCTGCAGGCCCCGGAGTCAATTATTGCTGATAGTCGGATCTCCTCTCCCGATAGCTGTAAGGAGACAAAGAGGGCGACATAAGTCTGGGAGAACCCAGAAGACTGATAGTTCATAAGACATTGACGGTAGGACTTACTCGGTCTTATAGGACAGGTAATGAGGAAATGTCCAGAAGCCCCACAATACAGGCAGAGGTTCGCCCGTCGCCTACGGAGCCGCTCTTCAGCAGTGAGAGGGGCACGGACCAACCCCAACTGCATAGGTTCCGTTTCCTGGGTGGCCACGGCTGAAGCCGCAGTGGCGGGTGGAGGCAAGGTAGGTCTAATGAAAGTCCAGTTGGAGCGGGGGGACTGAAAGCGTTCGAAACGCCTCTCCCGCATGCGCCGGTCCAATTTGGTGGCAGCTTGGATCAGGTCCTCCAGCGTGTCAGGAGTCTCAAATCTTGCCAATTCATCTTTTAAGACCTCGGATAACCCCTGGCGATACTGGTATTTGAGGGCCGGTTCGTTCCTACCGGTATCAGCTGACCATTTTCGAAACTCTACGGTGTAGTCCTCCACCGGTCTGCGACCCTGAAGTAAGTTATGTAATGTAGCTTCAGCTGTAGCTCCACGTTGAGGGTCGTCGTAAAGTTGAGCCATACTTTCAAAAAAAGTTTCTACCGCATTCAATGCGGGGTTCCTCTGCTCCATCAGACTATGGGCCCATGCCTGGGGTTCCTCAGCCAGCAGTGAAATAATGAAGCCCATCTTTACTACTTCAGAAGAAAAAGTCCTGGGTTGGAGGGCCAAGTAGAGGGAGCAGGCATTCTTAAAGGCCCGGAACTTCTTACGGTCACCCGTGAAGCGTTCAGGGGTAGGAACCCTGGGTTCAGGAGAAGCCATAATTACAGTAGGGTTAGCTGATCCAGGAGGAGCGGAGATTCCGCTGGAGGCGGAAGGAGCTGCCAAGGTAGGTGCGGCTAACCCAGAAAGATGCTGCAGGCGACTGTCCACTTGAGTATACCCCTCTTGCAGTTTTTCACTTACATCAGGGTCCCCAGAGAGCCTCCCCTTGCATCAGGGTCCCAACAGAGCCCCCCGCTTACATCAGGGTCACCAGAGAGCCCCCCGATTTCATCAGGGTCCCCAGAGAGCCTCCCCTGTGCATCAGGGTCCCCAGAGAGCCTCCCCCTTGCATCAGGGTCCCAAGAGAGCCCCCCGCTTACATCAGGGTCCCCAGAGAGCCTCCCTTACATTAGGGTCCCCAGAGAGCCTCCCCCTTGCATCAGGGTCCCCAGAGACCCTCCCCCTTGCATCAGGGTCCCCAGAGAGCCCCCCAGTTACATCAGGGTCCCCAGAGAACCTCCCCTTGGGACCCCTGCAGAGACCCGGGGCTATAGCCCCAAAAGCCACCCCCTAGTGACGCCACTGCTGTCAGCACTTGCAGTTGCAGAGAAGAAAGGGGATGCAGAGGAGAACCTGCCACTGTTGCCTTTCCCAATAGACACAAGTAGTGCAAATGAAGTTTCCATCTTCCTTCTCTCTTCATATTGACACAAGGGAAGGATAGGCACCATCATATGGAGATTTCCAACAGGTTGGAGAAAAGGATCAGTAAAACAGCCAGGAATTTGTTCTTTTTAGGAAGGACGGTCAGCAGGCAATTCTTTTTTTTTCTGTGACAGGTTTTCTTCAGCCTCTTGGAAATAAACAGGTCATTGGTGTTGTGTAGAGTGTTATAGCCATCACATCACAAGAGCACTGGCCTGTAAATGGTGCCTCAGCATGAAATCTCAGCTGTGTATCAGGACAAAGTAGGTCAGCTGCAAAAATAATAAGCCAACATTGACATATACTTCCGATTCAATACCAAACCCACAGAAAATCAATTAGGAGCGGCCGCAAACACTCTCCGAATGCTAGCTTAGTACAATAGACTTTCCTGGGTTTTTACGTCAATTCTGAAAATCACATTCCACAGTTTTTTTAATAAGCTGCGTTCGAGGAAATGTTTCCTGAGGGAAACATGGAAGTGGCCGATGCCGAGTTATCATTCTGAAATTGCTGGTTTCCTGGCTGGCATTCTGATACTTTTGCTTTTAGACTTGAACCCTTTATCTGCATGGAGTGTGCAAATAAGGACTTTGCTGTGACTTTCCTGATTTGTATACTTGCTGCAGGTCAGCAGCCAACTCATCAGCATAAGAGCCTGCAAATCAGCATGCCTACCAGGCACTTACACCCTCTTCCTTCCCAAGCCATTTTTCAGCTTTGAGCGCTGTCACACTTTGAATGACAATTGCATGTGTCATGCTACACTGTACCCAAACAATTTTTTTAACATTTTCTTCACACGAATAGAGCTTTCTTTTGGTAGTATTTAATCACTCCTGGGTTTTTAATTTTTTTACAAAAAAAAAAAAGACCAAAAAATTTTGAAAAAAAAAAAGTTTTTTACTGTTTTTCTGTCAGTAAATTTTGTAACTAAGTAATTTTTCGGCTTCACAGATGTGCGCTGATGAGGCATCACTGATGGGCACTGATAGGCTGAACTGATGGGCATTGAAGTGGTAGCAGTTATGGGCACTGATGAGGCAACACTTATGGGCACTGATGAGGAGGCACTAATATGCTGCACTTATGAGCACTGATTGGCGGCACTAATGGGCACTGTTGGGTGGCACTGATAGGCGACACTGATGGGTGGCACTGATGGGTGGCACTGATGGGCATTGATCGACAGCAGGAATGGGCATTGATGGGCAGCACTGATAGGCGGCACTGATTGCTGCCACTGGTGGGCACTATATGCTGGCATTGGTGGGCACTGTTGTGTGACACTGTATTTATTTATTGTAATCAGGGCACTGGTGATCAGTGCCTTGATTACATCCCTAGATGTCCCCCTTTGAGGAGATGTCGCTGATCGCCTCTCCTTGCCTCACACTCTGTCAGTGTGAGGCGAGGAGAGCCAATTACCGGTATCTCCTTGTTTACATGTGACTAGCTGTGATTGGACGCAGCTCTTTACACAGATCGGGGTCGCGCCGTGTCCTAGCAACACGGCACGGCCACGATCGCCGCACTGCGTGCCCCCCGCGTTTGAGAACGAGAGCTGCACCACCCCACTCATTTGACGGTGGTAGGGCAGCAAGCGGTTAAAGAGGTAAGGAATGGCAGCCAATGTCACAAAAAAAAAAAATATATATACACACACACACAATGCCTTGAAAAAGTATTCATACCCCTTGAAATTTTCCATATTTTGTCATGTTCCAATCAAAAACGTAAATCTATTTTTTGGGGATTTTATGTGATAGACCAACACAAAGTGGCAAATAATTGTGAAGTGGAAGGAAAATGATAAATGGTTTTCAATTTTTTTTTTTTACAAATAAATATCTGAAAAGTGTGGCATGCATTTGTATTCAGCCCCCTTTACTCTGATACCCCTAACTAAAATCTAGTGGAACCAATTGCCTTCAGAAGTCACCTAATTAGTTAATAGAGTCCACCTGTGAGTAATTTATTCTCAGTATAAATACAGCTGTTCTGTGAAGCCCTCAGCGAACCTTAGAGAACAAACAGCATCACGAAGGCCAAGGAACACACAAGACAGGTCTGGAATAAAGTTGTGGAGAAGTTTAAAAGCGGGGTTAGGTTATAAAAAAATACCACAAGCTTTGAACATCTTACATCTTACGGAACACTGTTCAATCCATCATCCGAAAATGGAAAAAAAAGAGTATGGCACAACTGCAAACCTAACAAGCCGGACCTAAACTGACTAACCTATTAGTCGTGCACTCCACAAATCTGGCCTTTATGGAAGAGTGGCAAGAAGAAAGCCATTGTTGAAAGAAAGCCATAAGAAGTCCTGTTTGCAGTTTGTGAGAAGCCATGTGGGGGAGACAGCAAACATGTAGAAGAAGGTGTTCTGGTCAGATGAGACCAAAATTTTACTTTCTGGCCTAAAAGCAAAACGCTATGTGTGGCCGAAAACTAACACTGCACATCACCCTGAACACACCATCCCCACCGTGAAACATGGTGGTGGCAGCATCATGTTGTGGGGCTGCTTTTCTTCAGCAGGGACAGGGAAGATGGATGGAGCCAAATACAGGGCAATCTTAGAAGAAAACCTGTTAGAGGCTGCAAAAGACTTGAGACTGGGGTGGAGGTTCACCTTCCAGCAGGATAACGACCCTAAACACACAGCCAGAGCTACAATGGAATGGTTTAGTGTTCTCCAAACTGCGACCCGGGGACCGAATGCGGCCCTTTGCTTGCTTGTATCTGGCCCTTGGGTCCATATTTTATTAACTGACACCAACGAAGGGGCACAGTTCCTCCCAATGACACCAACAATGGGGCACAATAATACCAATGATGGGGGACCATTCCTTCCACTAACACCAACAATGAGGCAAATTACACCAAAGATAGGGTACTATTCCTCCCAAAGACACCAATGATGGGGGACCATTTCTTCCAATGACACCAATAATGAGGCCCAATGATGGGGCACTATTCCTCCCAAAGTCACCAATGATGGGGGGAACATTCCTTCCAATGACACCAACAATGAGGCCCAATGACACCAATGATGGGGGACCATTCCTCCCAAGGACAACAAAGATCGGCACTATTCCTCCCAATGACACCAATGATGGGGCACAGTTCACCCCCAATGATCTCAACAATGGGGCACTATTGCTCTCACTGACACCAGAAATGGGGCATTGATTACTCCAACTGATGCTGGGACAATTTCTACTCCTGATGGTTAAAGTCTGAAGGACAGTAAACTTGTTTAGAAAGATTGGAGACCCCTGGTTTAGATCAAAGCCTATTCATGTGTTAGAATGGCCCAGTAAAAGTCCAGACCTAAATCCAATTGAGAATCTGTGGCAAGACTTGACTTATTTGTAAAAAATTTGGAAACCATTTATCATTTTCCTTCCACTTCACAATTATGTGCCGCTTTGTGTTGGTCTATCACTTAAAATCCTAATAAAATACATAGTGCACATAAAATATATATTTTTTGTTGTAACATGACAAAATGTGGATGAGGTATGAATACTTTTTCAAGGCACTGTGTGTGTATATATATATATATATATATATATACACACACACAGTGCTCAGCATAAATGAGTACACCCCAACAGATTTGTCAGAAAACCTTTCCTTTCCTTTCAGAATCACCACTTTCTATGGGACAGTATACTACAAAATACTCCCACAAATTGATTGCAACCAAGATTTGTTAATTTGCACACACCAAAAAAAGTATTTTTCCTAACAAATTAATTTAAGACCATGTTGCAAAAATGAATATACCCCAATGAAAGTCTTAGGAGCAAAACTAAATATTAGGGCTCTTTTACACGGAGTGGATCAGTGCTGATCCGCCCCGTGGATATCCGCTTGCTCAGCGGGGATCGCCGGAACGATCTCCGCTGAGCAGGAAGATGACAGGTCCGTCACTGCACACAGCGCAGGGACGGACCTGTCAGAGCGCCGCTCTCCCCTATGGGAGATCGGGTGACGACGGACCATGGAGTCCATCGTCATCCGATCCGCTCTGCAGACGGATGGAAAAATAGGGTTTTCCTCCGTCTGCAGAAACAGACCATAGCGGACACGGACGATATCGGGTGTCAGCGGACGCTCATCCGCTGACACCCGCTATCCCATAGGGATACATGTATGTCCGCTTTTCATCCGAAAACGGAAGGATGAAATACGGACCGTCCATGTGAAAGAGCCCTTAGACAACAAAATCCTAATTACCAAGAACCACACAGGTGAGTCTAATTATTAATTAAACAGGTGTCCAGCAGACAGTTGATTATAAAAGGGTGTAACTTAAAGTGGAGTTCCACCCACTTTTACAACTCTTCAGCATTCCTCACAAAACTGTGCACTATAAGGCCCCTTTCACACCGGGGCGGTTTTCATGCGGTGCAGCGCTAAAAATAGCGCCTGTTCACCGCATGAAAATATCCGGCCCCTTTAACTCCAGTGTGAAAGCCGGCGGGCTTTCACACTGGAGCGGTGCGCTAGCAGGATGACAAAAAAAGTCCTGCTAGCAGCATCTTAGGAGCGGTATAGGAGCGGTGTGTTCACCGCTCCTATACCGCTCCTTCCCATTGATTAGAATGGGACACCGCGGTAAAACCGCGGCAATACCGCCGCAAAGCGCCGCTAAGGCGGCGCTCTGCGGGGGTGTTTAACCCTTTTTCGGACGCTCGTGGGGGGTAAAACCGCTCCCCGCCCCAGTGTGAAAGGGGCCTTAACGAATTGGATATTTTTTTTTTTCTCACCACCTGCTGTATATCTGCTGTATTCATTTTTCACTTCCTCCTCCCTGGCCGTGGCCCATCGCATCATGTCCTGTTTGCAATGCCTCCTGGGAAGGGGTGGCAACTTCCTCTGACACTGCCGTTGCTATGGAAACCTGACCTGAAACCTTGCTTGTGCTGCACTGAGCATGTGCGAGATCTGCAAGGATGAGATCCAGGAAGAAATACAGTCTGGCTTCAGATGCCCACGCTTAAGATGGCCACGACCTGCTGCAAGTTTATAAAATAACAAACTACTGCTATAAGCTAACAAAACAGACCTTAGTTTACGGACTAACTTTACTAGAATACATTAAGCTTGTGTATTATAGGAGTATTTTTATTTAAAGAGTAATAATAATAATAATAATAATAATCGGACACTTACCTGTCCCAGGGTCCAGCGATGCGGGGGGAACGAAGCCCCCCCTCGTTCCCCGCTCCGCCGGCATCCTTACTGTGGGCACCCGGCATGCGCGAGCGGCGCCGTGCGCCGTGATACGACGCTCAGTCATCTGGGACACGTGACAGCTCCCAGATGACTGAGCGGCGCCGAAGGGAAGTGATGTCAGTGCCCGGGCACTGAAGGTGGCAGACTACGAGGGACCCCCTAGCAACAGGCATTTAGAGGTGAGTAAAAAAATGTATTTCTTCCAATAAATTTTTTTATGATTTTTAGTGGCAACACCACTTTAACAAAGAAAACCCCTTCCCATTTCATGTTGTCAGCAATGGAACCACATGGAAGAGAAATGTCACAAGGTCTGAGAAAGAAAATAATTTCTTTAGGCCGGATTCCCATATGTGAGGCCGTGGTTTCCAGCCTGAGGTCCGGTGCGTTTCTGTTCACCGGTTCAGGTGCTATTGAGGTCTGAATTTTTGCCTGAATTCGCACCTGAACCGCATCCAAAAACACAAAGGGGCCTTTTGGAATCCGCACTGTGGCGGCCCCGGACATGTCTTCATTGAGAGCCGGTCACACTTGCATGTCATGCGATTGGATGTGCAAATACAGTATGCTGTGGGAGTTTGCAACGCATTGCTCCAAACTTGCAAAGGACCGTTTTCGTATTTTTTTTTTTAATAGATCAAAATCATACCGCATAGATGTGAACGTCCTTCATAGAAAACAATGTATTTTCAGAGGCTAATGCGAATATATGCCTTTCGGATCGCATCTGATCCGCATCAATGTGAACCTACACTGGCGCGACTTCCAACATCCCCGCATGACTTTATCCTGGCTTGCATACAACTTCTTTAACAGAAGTCAATGCAAGTTGCATTGAAGTCACACCAAAAGTAGTGCAGAAACCTTTTTCTAAGTCAGAGCAACTTGAGTCGCACTTATTAGAATGGTTCACAGATTGGAACAGTTCACTTAATGGGGTGCGACTTGTCATGCGACTTTAAACTCTTAAGGCTCCATCCGCATCTGGCATTTTGGGATTGAGGTAGAATCGCTGCGATTCTGCCCATGATCTCAAAACGCATTACAATTGTAAAACGCAGCTTCAGGTCCCCTTATTTTCAATGGCATCTAAAACGCAGGAGCTTTTTTTGGGTGACAAGCTTCACACGATGCGATTTGCTGTGCAAAATTTTGCGCAAGAATTGTGGAACCTGAACCTGCGCTTTGCGATTGTAGTATGTTTTGAGATCACAAGCAGAATTGCAACAATTCTGCCACAATCCCAAAACGCCAGGTGTGAATGGAGCCCCACGGAGCGGACAGCGGAGCTTGATTTGGATGCTCCTCATGCGCTTGTACTGAGGACCCAAGCTAGTGCTTTTCTCCTACATGCATAATTAAACCAGAAAAATTGGAAGAATACAAAGCGTATGACGCACTTTTCCTAAGCTGGCTCGATCTCTACAGGCTAAACTGTAAGAGAAAATAATCGATTCCTCCATCCATGCTAAACACTGCTGACTATTATATTATTGAATTCAGATAGTCACAGCCCTGACAGTTGTCTGAATACTCTAAGGCCGCGTACACACGAAGGGACAATCCCGCGGGATTATCCGCTGGACTGAAGTCCAGCGGATAATCCCCTCGTGTGTGGGCGCCGGCGGACTTTTTGGCGCCAAAGTCCGGCGGACTTTTTTGGCGCCAAAGTTTTAAGTTTGGTTTTAAAATTATCCGCTGGACTTGGCAGTCCGGCGGACAATCCCGCCGTTAGTAGGCAAGTCCGCGGGACTTTTGAAAATGAACGGACTTGCCGCTCATCGGCAAGTCCGTTCATTTAGCACGTGACTTACTTACGTGTAGGTTACGTAGCTAGCATAGGCAGTAAATGCCGCCGCGCTGGCTCCGTAAGCTGGCATGGATTTAAAGGGACTCCCCACGCCAAAAAAACGGCGTGGGGGTTCCCCCCAAATCCATGTCAGACCCTCATCTGAGCACGCAGCCTGGCAGGCCAGGAAAGGGGTGGGGACGAACGAGCGCCCCCCCCCCTCCTGAGCCGTACCAGGCCGCGTGCCCTCAACATGGGGGGTGCCCTGGGGAAAGGGGGGCCATGCGGCCCCCCCCACCCCAAAGCACCTTGTCCCCATGTTGATGAGGACAAGGGCCTCTTCCCGACAACTCTGGCCGTTGGTTGTCGGGGTCTGCGGGCGGGGGCTTATCGGCATCTGGGAGCACCCTTTAATAAGGGGGCCCCCAGATAACGGCCCCCCACCCTATGTGAATGAGTATGGGGTACGATGTACCCCTACCCATTCACCTAAGGTGTAAAATGTAAAGTACAAAAACACACACACTTTTGAAAAAATATTTTATTGCACTGCTCCGGGGGTCTTCTTCCGTCTTGGGGGTCTTCTCGCCGGACTCTCCCGCCATTTACCAAGCTCTTTTACCGAGCGGGGGAAGTCCGGCTACCTTCTTCGCCGTCGCCGCCGTCGTCTGGGGGTCTCGATCCGCCTTCGGGGGTCTTCCGGGGGTCTCTTCTGTTCTTGCGGCGGTCGTCGTCTTCCGCGCCGCCGGCGCCGCCTTCTTCTTCTTATTGTCCTTCTTCTTGTTCTTCTTCTTCCGATGTTGCCCCGACGCTCTCTCTGCCCGGAATGCCTGTGCCGCGCTGCGCTGGGACTTATATAGGGGCATGGGGACAGGGTCACATGTTCATGTCACATGGTGACCCCGCCCCCTTGCGATGTCACAGTCCCAGCATCCTCCGGGACTGTGACAACACAAGGGGGCGGGGTCACCATGTGACATGAGCATGTGACCCTGTCCCCATGCCCCTATATAAGTCCCAGCGCAGCGCGGCACAGGCATTCCGGGCAGAGAGAGCGTCGGGTCAACATCGGAAGAAGAAGAAGAAGAAGAAGAAGAAGGCGGCGACGGCGACGCGGAAGACGGCGACCGCCGCAAGAACAGAAGAGACCCCCGGAAGACCCCGAAGGCGGATCGAGACCCCCAGACGACGGCGGCGACGACGAAAAAGGTAGCCGGACTTCCCCCGCTCGGTAAAAGAGCTTGGTAAATGGCGGTGGAGTCCGGCGAGAAGACCCCCAAGACGGAAGAAGACCCCCGGAGCAGTGCAATAAACTATTTTTTCAAAAGTGTGTGTGTTTTTTTTTTACTTTACATTTTACACCTTAGGTGAATGGGTAGGGGTACATCGTACCCCATACTCATTCACATAGGGTGGGGGGCCGGGATCTGAGGGCCCCCTTATAAAAGGGGGCTCTCAGATTCCGATAAGCCCCCGCCCGCAGACCCCGACAACCAACGGCCAGGGTTGTCGGGAAGAGGCCCTTGTCCTCATCAACATGGGGACAAGGTGCTTTGGGGTGGGGGGGGGGCGCACGGCCCCCCTTTCCCCAGGGTACCCCCCATGTTGAGGGCACGCGGCCTGGTACGGCTCAGGAGGGGGGGGGGCGCTCGTTCATCCCCACCCCTTTCCTGGCCTGCCAGGCTGCGTGCTCGGATAAGGGTCTGACATGGATTTGGGGGAACCCCCACGCCGTTTTTTCGGCGTGGGGAGTCCCTTTAAATCCATGCCAGGTCACGGAGCTAGCGCGGCGGCATTTACTGCCTACGCTAGCTACGTAACCTGAAGTTACGTTCGAAATGAACGGACTGCTCCGTGTGTGGGCAAGTCCGTTCATTTTCAAAAGTCCCGCGGACTTTGGCCGGCGGATTATCCGTCCGTGCGTGTGTGGGCAAGTCCGCATGTGTGTGGGCAAGTCCACACGCTCGGAAAGTCCCGCGGACCCAGCTGGAAAGTCCGGCGGGATTGTCCGCTGGACTAGGTCCGCTGGCAAAAGTCTGCACGTGTGTATGCGGCATAACAGTGATAGGGTGCAGTCGCTGTTCGGCTGCCAATTTTCCACCAGGCTCCTTCAATCTTTAAATAGATTTTTATTGAGTCGGGTGATACTTATAGGGCCACCCACAATTTGAGCCACTCGATAAATCCAAAATTCAAACTCTCTATGGTCAGCTTTACTATGTCCAGCCCTGCCTGACACCTGGTCTGGCTCCTCTTTTTAGTGCACATGCTGGCCGCAGCACCGTTCCTTCCTTTACAAAAAGAAGCAGTCACTTCCAGCGCTTAGAGGTCCTCCACAGTTGGATGCGACAACAAATCCAAATACAGATGCAGCCCTCCTCAGATAAGGGAATTCAGAGTAAGACTTCAAAAGAACAAACAGGAAGACGCAAGCACCTAGTGCATTACAAAACATTTATTTAGGCAATACCGTATAAACTGGTAATATAAACTGGTGAAGATGGATACTCACAAAAGTGCAACTTGTAAAAGCCAATAAACCACAACATGCCATACAGTGCAGGATGCGCTTACTCCAATTACACCCGCTATGCTGGCAACATAGGAGTGCGGGCAGAGTGTGACAAATTTTCCTTGGCATAACCTAATCACCCCATGCACCACTGGTGGAGCTTCAGGGGTCACAGGGGTCTCAATGGCAACCCCACATATATACTGTATACACACATGCACGCATGTGTGTTTAAGCTTTGAGGTGCATACCCTAACGCAATAGGCTGCACACACCTATGGCTGGCAAGCTGACGCATTTCAGGGGCGCACCCCCTTCCTCAGAGCTAAGCCCTCAAGGCGCCCCCAAAACGTAATCAGATTGCCGGCATAGCAGGGTGTACATGTAGTACGTGCACCCTGCACTGTATGGCATCTTTTGGTTTATTGGCTTTTACAAGTTGCACTTTTGTGAGTATCCATCTCTGCCAGTTTTTATCGCCTAAATCTGGAGTCTCCAAACTTTTTTCAAAGAGGGCCAGATTTGATGAAGTGAAAATGCATGAGGGCTGATCATTTTGCCTGACATTCTTTGAACCACTAAAATTCAGTCTAAAGCCCCATACACACAGTCGGATTTTCCGATGGATTTTGTCATATCGGACAATGTTGTCGGAAATTCCGACCGTGTGTAGGCACCATCGGACATTTTCCGTCGGATTGTCCGACGGACAAAGTTGTATCTCCTGCTCTAAAAATTTTCCGACAACAAAGTCCGATCACACCAATTCCGATCGTGTGTAGCGAATTCCGACGGACAAAGTGCCACGCATGCTCAGATCACATTACAAGACCAAAGCTATTGGCTACTAGCCTCTACGTAGTCCCGTCGTAGACAACAAACGTCACCACGTTCAGAATGATCGGATTTTCCGACAACTTTGTCCAACCGTGTGTATGCAACACCAGTGTCGGACTAAATCCGTCGGACAAAATCCGATGGATTTTGTGGTCGGATTTTCCGACCGTGTGTACGGGGCATAAGTGTGTTCGTCCGAGCACTAATACAATGCCCAACAAGAATTCTCTTGCCTTTGTGGCTGTGTGTGGTGAAGAGATGAGCTTGGGCATGTTATTTGGATATATATATATATATATATCTTTTGTGGCCCCAACGAATCCCCGAGCGCCACTTAGGACTAAGGATGAGCTCGGGCGTGTTATTTGGATATATATATATATATATATCTTTTATGGCCCCCAACAAATCCCAGAGCGCCACTTAGGACTAAGGATGAGCTCGGGCTTGTTATTTGTATATACTGCATTTATCGGCTTATAACGCACAACTTCATTTTACAGAGAACTTTGAAGCAAAATAAAGGTCACAGTCCATCAATGCTGCCTGATCAGTGCCCATCTGCAGCCTCACCAGTGCCCATCAACGCAGCCTTCACAGTGCCCATCTCCATTGCCCATTAATGCAGGCTGCACATTGTCCATCAGCAGCCTCACCATTGCAAATTAATGCAGCATAGCATACTAGCTCATGAAATATTCACCTTAGATCGAAGTCCCCGCACACTGCTCTGCCTGGCGACATGTCTCCCAAAGTTATTTACAGGTATTGCAGGCTCTGGCGCTGTGATTGGCCAGAGCCACAATGATGTCATTCCCGCACATGCACTCGGGAGCCGCCAGTAATGCCACATCAGCTGAAGTGATGGCACGAACATACCGTTGCTTCATTGCGCATGTGCCAATGATGTCGGCACTTGCTGATACAAAGGATATATCCTAAACTGTGCAGGTTTACGAGATATCCACGGTAGCTACAGGTAAGCCTTATTATAGGCTTACCCTTTGTGAAAAGTGGTCTGTAAGGGTTTACAACCACTTTAATGCAGCCCATTAATGCAGCCTCACCATTGTAAATGAATGCAGCCTGCACATCCTTGCTCAGCTGCAGCCTCGTCAGTGCCAGATTACACAGCCTTGTCAGTGCCTATGTACCCGACGATTAGTCACACACAGTCCTGCCTGTGATAGCCTGAACAGTGGTCCAATCCTGGGCCAGGAGGCGGGACTGTGTGTGACTGATCGCTGGGTACACAGGAGATTGCCTCTCTGTGTAATCCGGTGGCGCCCATCCACTCCTTCCACTCAGAGACAGCACATACAATTTCCCCCTGATTTTCAGGGGGGAAAGTGCGTGTTATACGCCAATAAATACGGTATATATCTTTTGTGGCCCCCGTGGCACTCTGGGATTCGTTGGGTGCCACAAAAGATATATTAATAGCCAAATTACCAGTGGGGCCGCTTGAAAACGGAAAACACGGGCCACACTTTGGACATGCCTGGCCTAATTATATTTTTGGTAATGCACTAGGTCAGTGATGACAAACTTTGGCACCCCAGATGTTTTGAAACTACATTTCCTATAATGCTCATGCACTCTGCGGTGTAGCTGAGCATCATGGGAAATGCAGTTCCAAAACATCTGGGGGTGCCAAGGTTCGCCATAACTGCACTAGGTGCTTGTGCCTTCCTGTCCATTCCTTACTATGGATGGTTTATACTCTGCTGGATGGCTAGGGGAGGCCATGACCATACAAAACAATGAATGGAGCCAGGGGAGCGTATTTGCACAAGACCCAACTGGAGTGTTTTTCCTGCATATGCTGTGTGCCTTTTGAGAAGATCTCAGGAGCATGGATGTAAGTAAGTATTTTACTGTGTGGACAACACTTTGGGTTGAAAGTCTCTTTAAAGGACAATTCTCTAAAAATGTGAAGTTGTCCTTTAAACCACCTAATGGTTCATATGGTGATGTTCTTGAGTCCCTGGGTCTACCAGCTCGCTATGGCTTCTACCAATGATCCTACTTCTAGATTTTTTTTGATATATTATTAAAAATTATAAAAATAAATGCAGCAGATGTGACAACACCCAAAAGTGGGTGGTGAAAATGCAAATTTCCAGGGGAGGAGGGGGGAGCAGAGCGAAGCAGTAAGACTTCACTATTGAAATCCTCAAGAGATATGAAAAGCCAAGGGGGTGACTGCTATGATGTGCCAATGTAAGAACAAAGGATGAAAAAGAATTCTATAATCCATCATGACAACTCTTTTTGTGGGTCCTCGCTTTACTATTTTGTCAATTTTGAGGAAATCCTCGAAGGTGGCTTTGTAACGCCCTATAATGAGTCATCCACCACTTATCTTACTGGCAGGTGCTATGAAGCCTGGTAATTGCTTTACATCAGCCTAGGATTGAACAAGCAGACAACATGTATCCAAAGAAGCTGATCTCATCTATAATTAATAGAAGAGAGAAAATTTACATCTAATGCCTTCCTAAGTGATGTCTGGAGTAGGAAGGAAATCCCATTTTTATCCCTTGGAGTCTACTGCCCTCAAGTGGGCATGTTATAAACTGCATCTGGCATGACCATTTTCTTAATGTAAAGACTAAATTCTTTATTAAGAAGTTGTTTCATCTACATGCCATATTTTAAAGGTGGCTTATTTTATTTCTCCCTGCTGGCATTTTTGGTGTTTCCATTCTCTTGTGTGGGTTCCAACTTTTCCTTTTACATTTTCTATACAATAAAAATAAAAAAGCCAGCATGGATAGTGGGAGCTCCCTATTATGGGCACAGCAGGTGAATAGACCTGGCTAAAGATATAGTGTGAATTTTTGTGATATTGTCAAGGCAAGGCAACCAAAATATGAGTCATATTGTACAATATATCTTTAGTCAATGTTTTTACACATATTAAAAATGAAATAAAATTCAGAATGCTATTAAAAATGTCCACGATATCACAGGCCATTCAAATTCACGATTTAGGATTAAATAATTGTGCAGTAATTAAAAAAGGAATACATTATAAAAGGAATGTTGGTGCAAGTTTGAAATACAAGGATAACAAAGACGTTACTTACAAGGTACTAAGTGAGTGCCTTGTCTCACCACTGGGTTCAATTTAATGAATCACCAGTATTATGAACAGGGACCATGGAGACTTTGACCTAAACACTCCTTTACGTGTTGACAGAACAAAAAGATTGGCCAGTTGGGACACCAGAAGGTGAATGACTTTATCTTCCACTCTTCCACCACCTTTTCTACCTTCTCTCACCCCCACCCATTCACATCTAAAAAAAATGAGTCAGCCACTATGTATCCCTTTGTGGATGGCTCCGTGAGTGGAGACCAGTGATAGCACAGTAGTGTGTGTCCGTCACTGACTAGTCCCCATGTTGGTAAGTCTTCTCCTTCTGGAGCCTGAGAGAACCTCACCTCTGGACAGCCCATAGAAGGACCATAGAAGACTTGGGATCCAACAGGATCTTTAATGAGAGTAACTACACCTGCTTCTACAGCATTGCTCCCTAATTGGCTGAAGCACTGCAGAATCTCGCCAACGAGGAAGCAGCAACATCTTGCTACTTCAGCCAACAAGGTAGTGATGTTGTATGTGTTCTCTGCTCCTTAAGGCTCGGTTCAGACTTATGCAGTTTGCTTTTGATCCGTTTCTGCAGTACTTTTTGCTGTGCGTTTTATGTTTTTGCACATGTGCTTTTTTGATGCATTTTTAATGCTTTTTTTATTTGGCCAATTTGTTGTTGGGCAGATAAAAAAAATGCAAAATGCAAAAGCGTCAAAAACGCACCAAAATGCACTACATGCTTTTCTGCACCGTCTCTAGACCGTTTTGCATTTAAAAAAGTCCTGGACCCTTTCTAAAAATGCAGAGACACAAAAATGCATTGATGTGAGCATGTTCCATAGGAACCCATATTAAAAAATGCAAAAAGCATGAAAAAACGCATTGGTGTGAATGGAGCCCCCATACTATGTTGTTAATTTATAAATAAGCGGTATGGCTTCACCACAGCTATACAGGTGCTTCAAATTAAAAAAAGACAAAAAGTAGTTTTCTTTACATACAAAAAAAAAGGAATTGAGGGATAAACAAAAAAGCAGAGGAAGAGCCTGGACACTTGACCTGTCAAATCCTCTCCTCCAAGTTCTGTCTGCTCCTCTGTGTTAGGTAGAGAGCTCCTTGTAGTATCACAGGCTCTGCAACATAGTCTGCATTTTATGAATGGGCTCCAAAATGCAGACTGTGGTGTGGAGTAGCAGAGATCACTCTACGTTAGAAATGAGCCCCTATGCGTTGCATTAATGCACATGTTGTGCGGCTTTAAGGGGTCATTCAAAATTAACACCACCACAACACACCTCCCCTTAGGGCATTAAAGAGGAACGTCGCACTTTTTTTTTTTAAGCCAGCAGCTACAGTATATTTTAAAAATCAGATACATACCAGTCCCTGGAGTCCAGTGCTGTCTTCCTGCAGCAGGTTGTTGTTACTGCTGTGGGTCTCTGGTGCCACCCTCACAGCCGGCTTCTACAGCCTCCTGGGAGTGGGTAGCAACTTGCTTGCTGGGCGGCAGAGGTGGGGATAAGGATTATCTGTAGTAGTAGTAGGCCTACTGAGGAAGCCCTGATATTGGCGTAACGTGTATAGGAGTGGAGTTAGCTGTAAGTGAAGGTTGTATGTGTACAAGTGTTTGGCAAGTTCCTGTATACATTGTGAAGTGCTTATCACAGCACTGGGGGTGCTCTTGGAATGTACTCTTACCTGAGAGTCTGGAGATGCTGAAGGAGGAGAATACAGAAGGATGCTGGAGGAGACATCCCCTTGGTGTTGATGATTTAAGCTTTTATGACCTTGATATTATATTGGGGTCCACATTTGGAGGTGAGCACTGGGTGGTTGGAGGCACAGCACAACATTTTGAGAAGTTGATAGAAATCTTCCCATATGTATCCCAACGATGTTACACATAAGACTATTGATCATCAGAAGTTTGGACTTTTATTTATTTTTGTACTTTTTCAATATGTTTTATTTATTTTGTTTGCACTACATCATTTTTGTATTCTGAGTATATATATATATATATATGGTGGAACGCACTGTTGATGTTAAGCAGCATTCAAGGATTGTATTTTCTATCACATTAAATGTTATATTCACACTAATGCCCCGTACACACAGGGGACTATTTACGAAAGGAAAATCCACTTTGCACTGAAAGTGCACTTGGAAGTGCAGTCGCTGTAGTTCCGAGGGGGACATGCAAGGAAAATAAAAAACAGCATTTTAGCTTGCAAACGATTGGATGATAAAATCAGCAGAACTTCCACTCATTTCAGATCTACCCCTTATATTTAGAGCGACTGCACTTCCAAGTGCACTTTCAGTGCACTTGCAGTGCAAAGTGGATTTGCCTTTTGTAAATAACCCCCACAGTGTGTACTGCAGCCGGTCCAACAGAAGCTGGCTGTTTACATTTTGGTTTACTTTTAAAAGATAAATGCAGCCCAATCACATACCTCTCAACATTTTGAGATGGGAATGAGGGACACCTATTGCAAACATATGTAGGCATTGAACACGCCCCCTGACACATCCCCTTAAAGGAGAATTAACCAAAAAAAAAAAAGGTTAATTAAAATCCACTTTTTTTTTTTTTTTTACCACTCCTATTCCTTTATATTGGCTTTTAAATTTACAAATGCAGCAGTTTAGAAATTGGATGAAAGGTTTAGCACTGGGAAACAATTTTGAAAGATAAAAAGTGCATTTTAGATACAACTCTATGGATCAGACTAAAATGAGGGACAAATAAGGGGCAAAGAGGGACAGAGGGATATTGCTCCAAATCAGGGACAGTCCCTCCAAATCAGGGACAGTTGGGAGCTATGCAATCAACCAATCAATCCATCCATCAACACTGAATCCCTTCTAGCCTCAGCAGGTAAAAATGAAATACATCATTGCATCTTCATTAAAAACTCTGTTACCCTGGCCTTGCCATGTATGACCATGCAATGTGCACTACCCCTGGTGTTCCATATTTTTGCAAAGAGGAAGGTGGGGGTAACTGTGGTCTGTGACGCTAAGCATTATTCCCTACGTATTCAATCCCTGCCTTAATGCAGGTTAATTGTCAGTAGATACATAATTCTGTTCAGTGAGTCTTGTGACTCTTGTCCTTCAAACAGCACAGCTGTTAAGAAATACAGCGTGGTCACCAACCTGCCACCAGACTGCTGATTTGACACTAAAATGGCACACTGATGAGGTCACCCTTCTGCTCTCTTGTCAGTAAGGTTCTACTGTTAGACTGAGAACACTGTGTATTATAGAAGAAACAGATTAGCTCTTACTATTAGTATTCCTCTCCCAGTATGAGAATTATATGCAGCTAATATATAGATAGGTTCAGGTGCTTATATTATTCTGTATTTAAATGAATTTACATTCAATGAATACATACATAGATTAAAAGAAGTTTTATTTGCATTGAGTTTAGGCGTAAAGATTCTTCACTGAAGGCCAAGCTACAGTCCCAGAATCCTTCTAACTCCAGTCGTTAGGGTTC
The DNA here is from genome assembly GCA_028564925.1 of Lithobates sylvaticus. Lineage (NCBI taxonomy): Eukaryota > Metazoa > Chordata > Amphibia > Anura > Ranidae > Lithobates > Lithobates sylvaticus. Next base: position 107,242,713 of record CM053033.1, on the reverse strand, counting down.
TGTACTTTTCTTAAAGTGAACCTGTGTCTATTCAAATCCTATCTGACTGCAAATTGTGGGATACAAAGAGGGGAAGGCCAGGGCTGAAAGAACATTAGACCCAAATGCAAATAGAATCTGATGTAATTTACCGTCTTAAAGCAGAACTAATCCCTCCTATGCTTTACAGCTAAGGAAGCTGCCATCTTAGCCTCTGTTTGATCTGCAGTTGCCATGGTGCTGTACCATGTGATCAGCTATGATGCCAGCCATTTGAGGTTTTGACAGTTCGGTTGAGAGCTAACATAAGCATACTAATACTGTAGCAATTATAATTCGTGGCATGCCTTAAGTGTAACTGTTGTTGGAAACAGTTAAATCAGCAGGTTCAGTTCCATTTTAAGAGGCATCTTTCTGACATACAAGGTATCCCTATGGTCCAAAGAGAAGTCTAAAGATAGTGTAAAGGAGGACAGTTCTGGAATGTTATAACTCCAATAAAGCTTTTTGATTATTAACCTTGATAAAAGATCAGTAGGTAAAGCCAATGTGTTTTGTGGGCTCACAATTAGCCTTCATCAGGGCCGGACAATGTGAGCAGAGGTTTAAGGTTTAGTATTTTATCAATTTTGGCACCAGTCTGATCAAGTCAGGTGCCCCTACTGATATTATACTAATTCTTTGCTCACATTGTCAAGTATTTTCTCCTATCACTGCCGTTTAAGCCCTGATGAATGGGGAAGTTCTGAGCCTCTGGAAAGGGTTGCCTTTGCCTTGCCTAAGGGAAAAGTCAAGAAAAAAAAGTTCCTTGCATGGTTCAGGGTAGGAGGAGGCTCCCTGATGCACACAAGGGATCTTGCACCTGCTTAGTGGAGATGATAGGGTTTGACTTACCACTTCAAAGGAAACCTTAACTATTGAAAATACTAGTTGTTTCAAAGTCAAACTGATCCAATAGCTTCAGCTATTTTAAAAGCACATACCTTGAACAAGTATGGAGATCAGGACTTGACTGACTTCCTAATCTGCGTGCTTGTTCCAGGTCAGTGACTTGAACGATATTAAAATTAAGACAGCCAAGTGAAAATGGCAGCCAGAGCCAACGAACCAACGATCAAACAGAGAATCAACAATTTTGATTTATGCATAAAATACATATAAATAAATAAACTTGACAATGCCAGGCACTGCAAATGTACACTTTAAATTAACACAACTCACCGGAGTATCAAACATCATCATCATCGGCTGCTCCTCATCCTTGCCTTGTGTTCAAGGAAATCCAGTGTAATGATATAGGAAACTGAGGTGGTCGAGGGGGTCTGTCAAGTCCTTCTGCCCCTCACCCCTGCCTCAGACCAGACAGTGTGGGATGTAACCATGCGTCGAGGTCACTTGAGATGACAGAGATCACGGACCTGTCAATGGATCACCCATGGTGTGCTGGAGTCACTTAATCCAAAGTGCCAATCCAAAGTGCCATCCACAGCCTTCCTCCAGCAGAAACACTCGGAAGATGGTCCACCTTAAGAGCTAACCCTAATATCTCAAAGGAAGCTGAAAGCATATCAACCGACCAATAACCAACACCGGGAAAATGCAACATCAACGCAACAAAAGCCAATGCAAACGATGGAGTCTTGCAGAAAAGTAGTCATTTAAAGGGACAAAGACTCACAGCCTATCTCCAGAGCCTTAGAATATCCACCATTGTGCAAAGATCACAGCATCTGTGCAAACATTCAAAAATAATCAGCCATTCCTCATCATGTTTAGAAATCCATTGTGTGTGTGGCTTTTCTTCATGGATTCTGCAAAGTGGACCCGAAGCAGGACACAGCGGCTGGTGACATCTGTCCTTGTCTCACCTTAAGGGTTGAGGAGGCATCTAATGAGAAGATGGGGGGGGGGGGGGGTGCACACAGAAGCCGATCACCCCTACAGAAAGGGGAATGAAGGACCTGTGTGATCTTATTAGGGATAAGGATAGCGGTGTCAGTTTGCAGAACAAGGCAACCGGCTTGTATGTGGCAAGGGAGGAGGAGGGGGCTTCTTGGTCAGGGGGTCTGTGGGTGATGGACAGGGACAGTGCAGGAATCCAAGTCCCCAGGTTAGGTGAAGACACATTGCTGTATAGCTACAAAGGCCATGCAAGCAGGGAGGAGAGAAGGAGAGAGGGAGAGGGAGAGAAAGAGGGATGGGAGGAGGGGGAAGAAGAGAGTCTCTTGCTAGCCAATGACAGCAGCACATCTGCACAATCCAATGGCCGAGATGCAGAAGGAGATTTGCTCTTTCTAATTTGGACTACACTTCAGAATCTAAATTCCACAAAAACAATGCACCGCGTTCGCCCTCCACAGCCTGTCACATTTTATGTGCAAAAAAAAATATTTTTTATTGCATGCAAACACTGGCAGCTGGATCGACAGTTTGCAAAGGGCAGGCACTAGGGAGTGCCCCGTTTAATTGCCTGTATCAAATGTCCCCCTCCACCTCCTCCTTTCTTCAATAAACCAGCCATTTACGGCTTTAAACCACCCTACCCCTCCCTTGTATGAACACCCCAAGGGTCCCAAATCCCAGCGCTGCAAAGAAGGCTGTCACTCTGAGCCTGGATGTTGCTGTGCCTGTATTATTAATAGACACTGGATGTATACAATGCTGCTGACTGCAATCTATGCACACACATATATATATATATATATATATAGCAGCCTGTCTGCCTCTGTCCTTCTCCTTCATGGCCAGACAGGTGTACTGCACTGACGATATAGGTCACTGGGTGGAATTGACGCCAGTCCTCAGCATTACTTGGGTAGGGACACGACTGTATGTGATAAGGTATGGAGCGAATGAGGGGTCTTCTAATGCTTTTTAAAGGTCAACTCCACCCAGAACTGATATTTCAGTTTTGCTTAGGCAGCGGGAAGGTTAAATCTGCCGACAGCATTCTTTTTTGAAGGACACTTGTGTCTCTGCTTGCAGCTTTAAATAAAAATCTGAAGAATGCTGTAGATTAGGCGCAGTCAAAATTTTATTTTATTTTTTTATCATTAAAGGTGTCAAAATTATTTTATCAAACAGGAATGAACTGCAAAAATCAACACGATTAACATATTAATAACAAAATCATGAGACGGTGAAGTGAAAGCTTAGGCTGCTTTCACACTGCTCTGCTGAAATGCATTTCCAGTGTGTTTCTTGGGTGCCTATTACCCAGCAAGCACCTGTGAAGCTTGGACATGTGACTCAAAAAATGCAACACAGTGTATTTTTGATGCATTTTTGTAGCATTTTCTATTCATTGGATGCTGTCTAAATTGGCCCTAGTATGTATGAATGTGTGTTAGGGACCTTAGGTTGTAAGCTCCTTGAGGGTAGGGACTATGTGACTGTACAATGTATATGTAAAGCGCTGCGTAAATTGACATTGCTATATAAGTACCATAAATAAAATAAATAGATTTCACTAGGGACCTGCATTTTTGGTGCAGTTTTGAAAACCGCCCCGAAGATGCAGCATGCAGGACTTTTCAGAAAACGCACCTCACTCACAGTGCAGTGGTGTGAAGGGCCCCAAAGGATTTTGCGTTTTTGTTGCTTTTTTAACATGATAAAATGCTGCAAAAATGGATTAGTGTGAAAGCAGCCTAATGCCCCGTATACATGTTCAGACATTCCGACAACAAAATCCCAAAAATTTTCCGACAGATGTTGGCTCAAACTTGTCTTGTGTACACACGGTCACACAAAGTTGGTCAGAAATTGCGAATGTCAAGAACGCGGTGATGTACAACGCGTACGACGAGCTGAGAAAAATTAAGTTCAATAGCCAGTGCTGCTCTTCTGCTTGATTCGGAGCATGCGTGGCACTTTGTGCGTCGGAATTGTGCAAAAAAAAATTGGAAAATTTGAGAACCAGATCTCAAATTTTGTGCGACGGAAATTCCGATGGAAACTGTCCGATGGAGCCTACACACGGTCGGAATTTTCAACAACAAGCTCCCATCAAACATTTGCCGTCGGAAAGTCCAACCGTGTATTAGACTTGATTCACATCTAGACATGTTGCTTTTGAGCGTTTCTGCAGTGATTTTTGCTGTGCTTTCCGATTTGACTACGATCTTGCGTTTTTTATGCTTTTTTTTTTTTTTTAATTTGTTGTTGGCAGATTTGTTGTTGTTGGCAGATTAAAAAAAAAAAAGCAAATTGCGTCAAAATTGCGGTAAAAAACACACTACATGCTTTTCTGTAGCCTCTCCATTGAAGTCTAATGAACCGGGAAAAAAAAGCCCCTGACCCTTTCCAAAAATGCAGATGCACAAAAATGCATTGATGTGAACGTATTCCATAGGAACCCATGGTAAAAAAAAAAATGGCCTGCATTTCTGCAAAAAGCATAAAAAAACTCATTACTGTGAATGGAGCCTTACAGGATTAGAAAATGTTAAATTAAGTGCTGTAAGTGTAAAAAAAAAAAAAAAAAAATACATTCCGTGCACCACATGTCAGTGCACTTTCCTTGACAGATGTGTGTGTGCGGATGCCAATTAATTGTTAATGTCACTCCAAACGCATCTGGCAAACGCAGCACGTTTGCGGTCACCAAACCACATGGAGCCCCAGTACCAGGTTTGCTGCAGAGCGATTTGAAAAAGTAGTGCACTACTTTCTCTGTGTTCCATACATTTGTCAGCCCATTGAAATTAATGGGCTGTCAACGCTAGAATGCGCAAGGCCGCACGGGAATGTTAACCAGCCCTTAGACTAGGACAATCGCATGCGTTCCCGCTACAAGCATTCATTTTGCTGGCATGCGGCAGTGCCATTAATTCTTAATAGCATCCAAATGCACCCTGCTAACACGCATAACAAAGCACTATGCGTTTTGTTTTAGCTTGCACTTCTTTGGTGCGTTTTTTTTAGGAAGGCCTATTCATTGCAAATGAAACATGCAAAAATGGAGCCTTAAAATAAATACAAACCCAAACTGAATGGCATTTAGTTTTCCAAAGCTCTGTGTGTCATAAACCAAAACATATAAAAAAAATTCACTCTTCTTTGTCTATTGTTGCATCTTAGTGCTGCTAATCTACTGCATCCGCTTTGCAGCCACTTCTTGTCTACATGTACTCTGGCGATGAATGCATGGCATTATTCAGGGCAGGTTTCCAGATAATGACAATAGTGGACCATGCTTGCATTATGTATGTTAATACAGCCAGCATTAGAAGCCTGTGTGACAGGGAGTCATTTTCAGCGTTTTAGCACTAGAAATAACCTCTAAATAACGCCTGAAAACCGCCTCCCATTCATTTCAGTGTCACTTTTCACACTGGAGCGGTTGCGCTTGTGAAATGTTAGGAAAATCCTGCAAGCAGCATCTTTGGGGCGGTTTGGGAGCGCTCCCAAAACACCCCTGCCCATTGAAATGAATGGGCAGCGCTTCCAAAGCGCCTGAAAAGCGATTCAGAAGCAACGCAACACGGGCGCTTTTAACACCTTCTTCGGCCGCTAGCAGGGGTTAAAATCGCCCGCTAGCGGCCGAAAAGCGTTGCAAAAACGAGCAGCGCTTTAGCGCTGATGGCCAGACGCCACAGTGTTACAGGATGTGCCTGGACAATGAACCTTTATGGCAGGAAAATGACATTAACCACTTTCAGACCGGACCAATTTGCAGCCAAAGGACCAGGCCCCTTTTTGCGATTCGGCACTGCGTCGCTTTAACTGACAATTGCGCGGTCGTGCGACGTGGCTCCCAAACAAAATTGGCGTCCTTTTTTTCCCACAAATAGAGCTTTCTTTTGGTGGTGTTTGATCTCCCCTGCGGTTTTTATTTTTTGCGCTATAAACATAAAAGAGCGGCAATTTTGAAAAAAAAAAAACGCATTATTTTTATTTTTTGCTATAATAAATATCCCCAAAAATATATAAAAAAAATTTTTTTTCCTCTGTTTAGGCCGATACGTATTCTTCTACATATTTTTGGTAAAAAAAATCGCAATAAGCGATTATTGATTGGTTTGCGCAGAAGTTATAGCGTTTACAAGATAGGGGATAGTTTTATAGCATTTTTATTAATATATTTTTTTTATTAGTAATGGCGGCGATCAGCGATTTTTTATTGTGACTGCGACATTATGGCGGACACATCGGACATTTTTGACACATTTTTGGGACCATTGTCATTTATACAGCAATCTATTTGCTATTCAAATGCATTGATTCCTGTATAAATGACACTGGCAGTGAAGGGGTTAACCACAAGGGGGCAGTGTAGGGGTTAAGTAGGCCTAGGGGTGTGTTTCTTACTGTGGGGGGGTGTGGCTGTCAGCTAGTGAATGCTGATCTCTGCTCCAATCACAGGGAGCAGAGATTGGCGTCACTAGTTGCTAGGCAGAACGGGGAGATGCTGTTTATCTCGGCATCTCCCCGTTCAGCCTTCCCGTGAGACGTTCGCGGGTGTCCTCGCGGCGATCGAGTCCGCGGGGACCGCGACCGGACTCACGGGGGGTCCCGACCGGCGCAGGAGCGTGCCGCTCCCGGCGCGCTCCCGATGGCATGGACAGGCATTAAGGAGGGACTTATATATACGCCCTTCTGCCTGTACGTGCCATTCTGTCGACGTACATCTGTGTGCACCGGTCGGGAAGTGGTTAAAGCCCAATTGTACTTAAATTGGGTAAATACATTCCAGGTGCATGAAACCATAAGGTGTGCAAAGTCAAATCTATGTGTTGTGGTAGCACCAGCATTTTAGCGTGTATTATCACAGCCAAGGCTGCCTTCAATATTGATTGGACCATGGGCAAAAAATGCAATTTCACTCTTCACCTGCTCTGAGACAAAAAATATCAGCTAGACTTAAAATCAGTTTACTGCATCAGATCAGGGAGCGAATGTGATGGGTAGCCAGAAGTTACAGTATATTATTACCACTTACTGACTGGTTGCTAGAGGTTACAGCACACAGAGGTTACAGCACATGATTTCTGCTGATTGCTAGAGATTACTGTACAGTAATACTGCTCACTGATTGATTGCTAGAGATTACTGTACAGTAATACTGCTCACTGATTGGTTGCTAGAGGTTACAGCACATCATCTCCTCACTGCAGAGGGGCATAATATACATATGAATGTTGCCTTTATTTACATATCAATGCTGCCAGCCTCAGTTATTTACATAAAAATGCTGCCACTATTTACATATGAATGATGGTTATTTACATGTAAACACAGGGTCTGCAGGTGAGTCATCTGTACACAACAATAGGGCAGAGCTGGGCAGCATTAGTAGCATCACTTCACACTGAGATATCGGGACACAGCACAGGACTAAAAATTCAAGGGAATTTAAACTGGGGTAGTTGGCAAGTATCAGGCAGCTACAATGACAGGGCCCCTTTTGCCTGGCCCTGATCACAGCACACATACCGCATTGTACTGCCATTCAAAGCAGAAATAAACTTGTAAAAAAAAAAAAAAATCAGTTTGGCCCCACAAGATTTTAGCCATAATGTACTAGTATGCACAGCATGTTAGCACATTATAGCAGACTTACCTGGCTGGTAATCCCTCCATCATTGCACCATCAGCGCTCCCGCCGGTCACAGACTCTGCCATCTTCTCCCGGTTGGCCTTCCAAGTTTCAACTTTTGTCTGCTTGTTTGGCAGGGTCCCGAAGGCATACATTTTATATAATTTCTTAATTTTTCAAAAAATTTGTAACATAAAATTACAACTTAAAAAAACACACCATGCCTCCTACTGAATACATTGGACTGTCTACTTTCCAAAAAAAGGGGTCATATGGGCGATATTTGTACTGTCCTGGCATTTTTTGGCCTCAAGAAATGAGATAGGTCATCAGTGCATCCGGATTGATCAACTTTCAAATATATATCCCATAGTTTGTAGACGTTATAACTTTCACACAAACCAAATAACATACACTTATTGGGAATTAGCAGAATCAGTGGCAGCCCGTAATGCAGAGCGCAGGGTCACTGCCCCCCTAATCCATGAATCCGGCCTCCTAATTTACATGTGGGGCATCGGACGCATGGATTCCAAATAGGTTTTTTCTTTTTTTAGAAGCACGTGATTACAGCCAGAAGCTCTAATAGGCTTCAAAAAAGGGTGGGCTCAGTTGTGTGACAATAGCGAATTAATAGTCTTTCCTGACAGACTCCATGGCAGCCTACGTATGGGTTAATCCCGCCTCTCCTACCTCATAGGACCCCACTCCCATAAATCTTTGCTCCCAGCTAGGTACCGTGTTCCTTTTTTGTCCTCCTCCTTAGGACTAAAGAGGTAGTTCTTACCTTAAGGAGTAGTGGTCCAGTCCTGGCATTTCCCCTTGCGTTGGCGGTGAAGAGATGGCGGTATTGGAAGTCCAGTTGCCCAGCTATTAGCAGGGTGGACACGGGTGATGTTGTGGTGCCCTGAAGAGCTTACTATCCAGTCATTGACTGGCAAGCGGCAGTTTGGCCAATCGTCCTCGCTATTAGCAGGAGGCCTCCCATTTGATGCCCGGCCGTGCCCGCCTGTGTCGTTCGCTTGGAGGGTCAGGTTGGATCGTTCTTTCATACTGGATGGGTATCGTATTTCTTCCTTATTCCATGGCAGCCGGTGTTTATATTTGTGTTTGTTTCCTGTATGTCCTCAGGTGTGGCGGCTGGAGCGCATTTGCGTTCCAGTCCGCCGCTGTTTGTCCCTACGGCGCATGCGCGCGGCCCCGAGCCAGATCGAGGCTTGGCTCGCGCGTGCACGCTCCGGATGGAACAGCGGTGGCCGCGCATGCGCGCGGACGTCATAAGGCGGCGCACGACGACGCTCGGAGCGTCGTGACGTCATCCAGGGCGGCAAATTTAAATAGCTGTCGGATACAGCTATGCCCTGGCTTCCAGGGGAATCTGCAGACGCCGGTTCTTTGGTCCCTAATAACATTGGTGAAGGTAGGCTGAGCCCCCTTTGTTTCTATGCAGCATTGTGTTACTTTTGCTTCTGCTATTATTGGGTGCTTATGTATTATGTCTTGCCTGCAGTTTCTGCTGTTTTCTATTGCCATGGATGTGTCGTCGCCGCCTAGTGGTCAGCCCTTATGCCGCAGGTAGGATGGAATATTTTTCCTCTGCCTGTTTTGCATGGGTTGTCAGGGTTATTGGGGAATTATAAAATATTTTGTTTCCTGTTCTTTTCTCAGCCCTTCTAGGTCCGATCATAATCCAGTAGCACGTGAAGAGAAATCCAGGTCACAGCGGGACCAATCAAAGTCAAGATCTTCTTCTAAACATCACACGGACAGGTCAAGGTCCGGCTCTAAACATGATTCCCGCCGCCATTCCGGTCGCACGAAGAAAAAAACCTGCTGGGGGTGCAGGGCTCATGTCCCGGAGGACAGATCTCTCTGTGAAGCATGCTACTCCAGAGCTGCGAAAGAGAGGTGCAGGTGACCAGCAGGTGGAAGCACTGGTCAGGAGGGTTGTGCAAGAATCTCTGAACAGGACAGAGTCAGTCAACGTAACCATCCCCCCTTCAGCACCAGCCTCAACTGCGGACGTAGTCGAACTTGAAGTTCCAGGTCCCTCTCATGACTATCTCTCGTCAAATGGGTCCTCAGATGGGAGACCCAATAGAGATGCCCTCCAAACAAAAAAAGTATTTTAAGCATCTGAAAAAAGAGCGCCCAAATTTCCCTTTCCTAAATGAGCTCGGTGAAATCATATCTGATGAATGGGGGAAGGTGGAAAGAAAGAACTCTTTAATCACCAAAGTGGCAAAAATGTACCCATTCAGGAGCGAGGAGGTGAAATATCTGGATTCAGCCCCCCTCATTGATGCGGCGCTCATGAGATTAGTGAGACATGTCACGCTTCCACTGGAGGACACAGTGTCATTCAGAGATGGTTTGGAAAGAAAGATCGACACTGATCTCAAACGAATATACATCACTGCGGGGATGGCCTGCAAACCTGCTCTAGCCCTTGCGGCTTTGTCAAAAGCCATGGAATCTTGGACAGATGACGCGGGTGCAACCCTGGGAAGTATATCCGATGACGTGGTCAGGAATTCCCCAGTGCATGAACTGAGGATGGCATCGGCTTTTTTGGGTGAGGCATCCCTGGACATTATCCGGTTGGTATCGCGTGTCATGCTATCTTCGGTCACAGCTAAACGTGCCCTATGGCTACGTCCGTGGGTGGCGGATCCTGCCTCCAAACAGGCATGGTGCAAAATTCCCTTTGAGGGCTCTTCCCTCTTTGGGAACAAGCTGGACTCGGCCATCACACGCGCTACCGGGGGTAAGTCGGGTTTCCTACCCCAGGATCGTCGTCTCTTGAGTCAGAGAAGAGCTCAACCTAGACAGGATCAGGAACGTGCTAGAGACGCACGTCGTTACAGACCTGGTAGGGAATTCAGGAAAAACTGGAGAAGAAACCAACCTTCAGGACAGAAGTCCACAAAGGCCACATCCTCTGGGGTTCGGGATGCGACTAAGTCCTTTTGATATGGAGCCTGTCCAGGTGGAGCAGGTAGGAGCACGATTACTCCGTTTCCAGCACGTCTGGGCAGCCTCGGTCCAAGATTATTGGACAATCAAAACCATCTCTACAGGTCACACCTGGATTTTCACCGACCCACCTACACACCGCTTTATTCCTACAGTTCTACCACAGTCAGAAGAAAAAAGAAAAATTCTCTTAGCCTATACAGACTCCCTGATATCTCAAGGGGCCGTCATCCCGGTACCAGTGGAAGAAAAATTTCAGGGAGTATATTCCCCCTCTTCATGGTCCTCAAAAAGAACGGGTCATGGAGGCCAGTCATCGACCTAACATATCTGAACTCCTTCATCCAGAAGGAGAGGTTCAAAATGGAGACTCTCTTGACCATAAGTCAAACGATTCAGCCAGGGGATTGGATGGTCTCAGTAGACCTGAAGGACGCGTATTTTCATGTTCCAATCGCAAAGAATTTTCAGCAATACCTCAGGTTCGCAGTGGAGCAGAGACATCTCCAGTTCACCTGTCTTCCTTTCGGGCTGACAACATCGCCTCGAGTGTTCTCAAAAGTATTACTGGCAGTGGTAGCCCTAATCAGGGTCAAAGGTGTCCGGTTACACCACTACCTGGACGATCTACTCCTGCTCTCGCAGGACAGAGACCAGCTTCTTTTACATCGGGACCAAGTCATCTCGATCTTGACGGAGTTCGGCTGGTTGTTGAACAGGGAGAAGAGTCAGTTGGATCCGACCCAGTCCCTGATATTCCTAGGGGCACAGTTCGACACGGTAAAAAGTACCATTTCCTTACCCATGGAGAAGATCCCAGTAATTCAAGACAGGATCCGGCTCGCCCTGGCATGTCCTCGCCTCAGGGCATCATATTGCCTCAGAGTTATCGGCACCATGGTGGCCACAGCTCCCATGGTAAAATGGGCACAGTGGAAGATGCGGCCCTTCCAAAAGGGTTTTCTTCAACAATGGGTCCCAGAGTCACAAGATCACTTTATCAGTATGACCCCATCCATGAGGGAATGTCTTCCATGGTGGCTTCATCAGGAGAATCTCCTCAAGTGCCATTCTATTGCACCAATCTCCTGGATCACGGTGACAACGGATGCCAGCAACAGCGGCTGGGGAGCCCTCTGTCTGTCAGAAGTAGCCCAGGGGAAATGGGACTTCCCATCTCAAGGGATAGTGTCAAATGTCTTGGAACTACGAGCTGCCTTTCAAGCTCTTCAAGCCTTCCGTCACCTGATTTCAGGGGCTTCGGTTCTGTTGAGGTTGGACAACACGAGTGCGGTAGCATACATCAAGAGACAAGGGGGCACACGCAGTCTAGACCTACTAAAAGAGGTCAGTCCGATTATGGTCTGGGCCCAGGCAAATTTTTCGAATCTAACGGCAGTTTATCTCCCCGGAGTCCAGAATGTCCAGGCGGACTTCCTCTCAAGAGTAGCCTTGGACAACAACGAGTGGTCCCTCCACACAGAAGTGTTCAATTGGATTCTGTCTCTAGGAGTAACACCGGAAGTGGACCTCTTTGCATCACCCTGCAATGCGAAACTCGAGAAGTATTACACGAGGAATCGTTGTCCCCAAGCTTACGGAACAGATGCATTGACGGACCAGTGGAGGTTTCTCAAGGCGTATGCTTTTCCCCCAGTCCCGGTCATTCTCCGTTTTCTATCAAGACTCCGCTGGGAAGAAGCCGAAATAATAGCGGTAATCCCATACTGGCCCAACAGGCCATGGTTTCCTCTCCTGACGCAGCTCAGTTGTCGGGACCCAGTCCCTCTTCCTTCCAGGCCAGATCTCCTGCTACAGGGAACATCGCTTCACCCATGTCCATCCCATCTCCACCTGATGGTCTGGTGGTTGAAAGGGAAAGGTTGACAGCCTTGGGGTGTCCGAGCACAGCAATTGAAACCCTGATGAGTGCCAGGAGAGAGGGTACTAACAGAGTATACCAAAGAATTTGGGCAAGATTCGTGAGTTTCATCCCTACTGTTGGTGGTTCATTCAAAGACCCAAAAATAGCGGACATTCTGGGTTTCCTGCAGACAGGCCTGGAGTTGCCCTTGGCCGTTAGCTCTCTTAGAGTTCAGGTCTCTGCGATTTCTGCATTCACAGGCGTTGCTTGGGCAAAACATCCTCTCGTCAGGCAATTCTTCAAGGGTGCAACAAGACTTAGACCTCAAAGGAGGCCAAGATTCTCCAAGTGGGATCTTCCCCTCGTTTTGGACTTCTTTTCGGGAGAAGAATTTCGGCAAATGGATCAATTGTCCATCAAAGATCTTTTTCTCAAGACAGTATTCCTGGTGGCCATAACATCTGCCAAAAGGGTATCTGAGATCAGCTCTCTGGGTTTCAAAGAACCCTTTATCACCTTTTTTCCTGATAGAGTGGTCTTGATCCCCATGTTGGGATCAAACCCCAAAGTGACGTCCGTCTTTCATGAGAATCAAGAAATAGTTCTCCCAACATTTCATTCACCTGACAATTCTAGCATCCATCCTCTAGATGTCGGAGAAATCCTAAGACTCTATTTGGAAGCAACGGCTCCCTTCCGGAAATCGGATTACCTTTTCATTTACTTCCAAGGGAAGAACAGAGGATTACGTGCTTCCTCCTGATCCATCTCAGCCTGGATTGTCCAGGCTATTCAAAGGGCGTATACGGCTAAGGGTCTGGTTCCTCCAGAGGCAGTGACGGCACACTCGACTAGGAGTGTTTCAACGTCTTGGGCAGCTTCCCGTCATGTGTCTGCAGAAGTGATTTGCAAAGCAGCATCATGGTCATCGATAAATACATTTATGACACACTATTGTGCTGAGCCAGCGGCTCTTTCCTCAGTTAATTTTGGTTTGAATGTCTTATCTGTTGACAGTGCCAATTAAAACCTTTTTTTCGTTAAACCAGCAATATTTCCCACCCGGGAGTGTATGGCTAGTTATTTCCCATACGTAGGCTGCCATGGAGTCTGTCAGGAAAATGGAAAATTTATATCAAATACTTACCGTAATTTTCCTTTCCTGATGGACTCCATGGCAGCAGGAGTTCCCTCCCATTGCTGGAGTAGGCTAAGTTATGGAACAGGTACCTAGCTGGGAGCAAAGATTTATGGGAGTGGGGTCCTATGAGGTAGGAGAGGCGGGATTAACCCATACGTAGGCTGCCATGGAGTCCATCAGGAAAGGAAAAATTACGGTAAGTATTTGATATAAATTTTCCATTTTCTGATTCTCCTAAGTGGGTCCTGGGGCCTGTTACCCAATTGGCTGAGAGGAGAAACGATCCTATTGGCCACGAGGAGGAGGAGGGAGGAGACGCAGGGGAAGCGTCTGTGAAGCACCAGGAGGAGCTGCCGCCCGAAGGAAGCACTACCCGCAACCTAGATGGGGTAAATGCGGCGCTGGTGACCTACCGAGGACAGGGGGTGGCTTTGGGTGGATTGTTTGCCACCCCCACCAGCTGCCACTGAGCAGAATGCATTTTGACCTATATTTATGAATAAATAAATAACAGAAATTAGAAAATATATATATTTTTTTCAAAATATTTGGTATTTTTTCGTTAATTTAGCAAAAAAAAAAAAAAAACCCAGTGGTGATCAAATACCACCAAAAGAAAGCTCTATTTGTGTGAAAGAAAATGATATAAATTTAATTTGTGTACAGTGTTGCATGAGAACACAAATTAAATTAGCACAGTGCTGAATAGCAAAAAATTATCAAAAGTGTCTGATCTGTCCGCCGCAATGTGGCAATCCCGATAAAAATCACAGATCGCCACCATTACTAGTAAAAAAAAAAAAAAATGTATAAAAATGCCATAAATCTTAGACGCTAAAAAAAATTTGAATCAATATACGCAATTTTTTTTTTACCAAGAATATGTAGAAGAATATATATTATAAACTGATGAAGAAATTTGTTTTTTAAAAACATTTTTGGGGATATTTATTACAGCAAAAAGTAAAAAATATTGTTTTTTATTTTCAAAATTGTCGCAGTTTTTTTGTTTATAACGCAAGAAATAAAAACCGCAGAGGTGATCAAATACCACCAAAAGAAAGCGATATTTGTGGGAAAAAAGGACGCAAATTTTGTGTGGGTACAACATCGCATGACTGCATTTGAAGTGACACAGTGCCAAATTGTAAAAAAGTGCTCTGGTCAGAAAGGAGGTAAAAGCTTCCGGGGCCCGCACACGGCTGAATCTTCCCCGGAGTTTCTTCCGAGTCCACGGGCTCTGGCGCTGTGATTGGCTGGAGCTGCGATGGCGTCACTCCATTTTTTTGAAGCACATGATTAGAGCCTGAGGCTCTAATTGGCTTCAAAAAGTTTGGTCTCGGGGGGGCAGTGCACTGCACCCTGAACCCACCCACTTGTGACATTAGTGAATAAATATACGCTACATTCATCAGTATAGCCAATCCTCCATAAAGCAGATGATAGCTTTATCATAGGTTAACGTGTCCAAAAAATCTGAACAATGTGGTGACACCTTTCTCAAGGTAACGTGGTTTACTCTGTTATGGGTGTTTTTTTGCTATAATTGTTTGTTAAAGTCTATCTATGATCAAAATGTAAAATCATAAATTAAATTCCACATTGCGTTTTAAATATTTCCACCCTACTCCTATTTCTTTGAATAATCTTGAAATATGTAAACTTACTTTGTGAAGATCCCACACATTTACTTCCTTGGATTCTGTAACATGTGGTCACTATGCCCTTGAGTAGGCACTCCTTCGTCCCACATTTCACAGTCTTCTGAACTACAGAGAAGCAGAGGGGAGAGGAGTTTCAGGAGGCGGAGTCAGTACAGGAAGCGCTGCTTGCAGGCAGCAAGGTACCATGGGATATGTAGTCCTTAGAAATGGAAAATCAACAGCAGAGGAGAAGCTGCAAAGCATGCAGGGAACCCATAAAAAGTTGTGGAAAGAGATGGCCAGCAGACAAGCAGAATTTACAACATTGGGGTTTTACGTAATCTTATATTGGATTGTCAAATATAACTATTGTTTGTATTGATATTACAATGCTGATGTTATAAAATGAAAGTGTAATTATAGAATTATTTTAATGTGCACAGAAAGATATGAAAGAACCTATTCAATAAAGATTAAAGGGCATAATCAAAGTACCCCATAACAGCCAATTATACTTCACCTAAATGACGACACACCTGAACAAGACAGATTTTGATTGGTTGCTGAAGGCGCTGCTCCTTAACCACTTAAGGACCAAGCCTCTTTCTGAGATTTGTTGTTTACAAGTTAAAAACATTTTAACCATTGGTATTGGTAACCGTTTAATACCATTGCACAGAGCAGGTAAGTATGACATGATAGTTTTTAATCCGAAAAAAAAGGTTTAATATCACTAGCAGCCAGTGGTCTCGCTAGGGGGTGGCTTTTGGGGCTATAGCCCCGAATCT
The DNA here is from genome assembly GCA_028564925.1 of Lithobates sylvaticus. Taxonomy (NCBI): domain Eukaryota; kingdom Metazoa; phylum Chordata; class Amphibia; order Anura; family Ranidae; genus Lithobates; species Lithobates sylvaticus. The sequence goes on along the minus strand of CM053033.1, from coordinate 107,226,782 downwards.
AGGGCCCATAGCCCCGAGTCTCTGAAGGGGTCCCCAAGGGGAGGGGAGGTTCTCTGGGGACCCTGATGTAAGTGGGGGGGCTCTCTGGGGACCCTGATGCAAGGGGGAGGGTCTCTGGGGACCCTGATGCAGGGGAGGCTCTCTGGGGATATATACACACACACACATTTATATTACTGTATATACATGTGTATGCCCACCCAAGCGTATGACTTTCTTTATTATGCTGCTATGGGCTCTAGCCCCAGATCTTTTGCAGACCTAGCAACGTCCCTGCTAGCAGATATTGACCAAGGCTTGTTTATACCTATTGGCACCGGAGTGCTGAGATGGGAACAGGCACTTTTCATCAACCAACTGCAATAGAACAAAGGGAGCATCAAAAAAATCTTTAGGAGTCTTTATTGTTCAATTGGTTAAAACAATGTTGGCAAAATATATCCAACAAATTTCGGGAGCCCACACAATACCCAAAAACATTTGATGTCTTTTGCCCTGCTTTTTGTAACCAGTTGAACAATAAAGACGATGGACTCCCAAGGATTTTTTTTTCAGTTAGCACTCCCTGTGACCTATTGCACTTGCATTTCTCTAATCGGGTGAAGGCCCAGGGGCAGGGCAGGGCTGGGATAAGGGATGGGCAGGAGGACGGCTGCCCTGGGCTTAATGGTTTACTGTAGGGATGGGGGCATTTTCCTTCTGTTACAAGGCTGACAGGAGTAGTGACAACAGCATCACTACTCCAGTTGGCATCTTTGCCCTGGGTGCTGGATGACCTCGTCCTGGCACTGCCTAGGTGGACCCCGTCCTTGGTGGTGAGCCCCTGAATACAGACCAATTGGGCTCAAGTAATGACTTTGTCCACATTTTGATAACCTGTGAAAATCTGTGATCAGCACCCCCTCTGCCACTACCTCTTAAGCCCCATACACACTATCAGTTTTTCTGCTGAGTTTTTCCATCAGATTTACCAAAACCTTATAATATGAGGTCAAGCCTTAGGAGTTTCAATTTGTATGCAATCAGGCAGGACCTTCTACTACATGGTTTTGGTAAACCTGAAGGAAAAACTCAGCAGAAAAACTCATAGTGTGTATGGGTCTTAAGATTATCTTTATCATGGGGAATCGCAGCACACGCATTTTTAGTGTGTCCAAATGAGCAGTGATGGCACTAACGCCGTTACTTTAGAGGGTAACGAGTAATCTAACTGATTACTCTTCCCCTCGCGGTAACGCCGTTCCCCATTACTGGGGCGGCGTTACCGCAATTACCCACCGCGATCGCGGAGCCGTCCGCGGCCTCGGCCTTAGAAAGGCCGCGGCTTCGGCCTAGCTCCGGAGCGGCGGCCGACGGGTGCACCAAGATGGCCGCCGCTCCCGCCTAGCTCCGGAGCGGCGGCCATCTTGGTGCACCCGTCGGCCGTTTACAATGTGATTGCTCCGTCAAATGACGGAGCGATCACTTTGTAAACAAACCGGCGTCAAGATGACGCTGGTCTCCCCTCTGTGTACAGATCTGTACAGTGGAGGGGAGAGATCAGATGGCAGCAGCCATCCCTCCATACCCTGCCACTACTCTGCAACACCCTGCTAATACTGCGCAATACTCTGCAACACCCTGCTAATACTGCGCAATACTCTGCAACACCCTGCCAATACTGCGCAATACTCTGCAACACCCTGCCAATACTGCGCAATACTCTGCAACACCTGCCAATACTGCGCAATACTCTGCAACACCCTGCCAATACTGCGCAATACTCTGCAACACCCTGCCAATACAGCGCAATACTCTGCAACACCCTGCCAATACAGCGCAATACTCTGCCACACCCTGCCAATACTGCGCAATACTCTGCAACACCCTGCCAATACTGCGCAATACTCTGCAACACCCTGCCAAAACTGCGCAATACTCTGCAACACCCTGCCAATACTGCGCAATACTCTGCAACACCCTGCCAATACTGCGCAATACTCTGCAACACCCTGCCAATACTGCGCAATACTTTGCAACACCCTGCCAATACTGCGCAATACTCTGCAACACCCTGCCAATACAGCACAATACTCTGCAACACCCTGCCCAAACCGCGCAATACTCTGCAACACCCTGCCAATACTGCGCAATACTCTGCAACACCCTGCCAATACTGCGCAATACACTACAACACCCTGCCAATACTGCGCAATACTCTGCAACACCCTGCCATACTGCGCAATACTCTGCAACACCCTGCCATTGCCACTACTGCGCAATACTCTGCAACACCCTGCCAATACTGCGCAATACTCTGCAACACCCTGCCAATACTGCGCAATACTCTGCAACACCCTGCCAGTGCCAATACTGCGCAATACTCTGCAACACCCTGCCAATACTGTGCAATACTCTGCAACACCCTGCCCATACTGTGCAATACTCTGCAACACCCTGCCAATACTGCGCAATACTCTGCAACACCCTGCCAATACTGCGCAATACTCTGCAACACCCTGCCATACCCTGCAACACCCCGCAATACCCCGCAACACCTGGCCATACCCCGCCACACTCTGCAATACGCGGTAATACCCAGCCATACTCGGCGATACCCAGCCATACTCGGCGATACCCAGCCATACTCGGCGATACCCAGCCGTACCCAGCTATACCCAGACAATATTACAGTTGGGGAGATGACGTGGATATTACAGTGGGGTCTTTATGGTGGTGGAATTTTCAAAGGTTTTTGCAAATTCAATTATTATTTGCTGATCCGAAAATGATCCGATCCGTGACTCTGCAACGATCCGATCCGTGAGTTGGGGGGGACAGATGTACAGGGGGGAACAGATATATGTGTGGGGGGGGACAGACGTGTAGTGGGGTACAGAGGGGGCACAGATATATGTGTGTGGGGGGGGACAAACCAACGGCCAGGGTTGTGGGAATGAGGCCCTTGTCCCCATCAACATGGGGACAAGGTGCTTTGGGGGGCACCCCCAAAGCACCCTCCCAATGTTGAGGGCATGTGGCCTGGTATGGTTCAGGCGGGAGAGGGGGCCGCTCTCGCCTGCCAGGTTGCGTGCTCGGATAAGGGTCTGGTATGGATTTTGAGGGGGACCCCACGCCATTTTTTTTTTTTGGCTGGGGTTTCCCTTAATATCCATCGCAGACCTGAAGGGCCTGGTTATTGAATTTGAAAGGAACCCCACGGTTTTTTTTATCAATGACTTCAATGAATGACTGTTCTCTGTGTTACGGATCCGACAATTCATTTGCCGGCAATAGCCGCGAGTGATTTTTTTAAATAGCTTTTTTTTTCCTGCAAAAATGACACTGTGCAGGAACAGTTCTCTATATTAGATATACTGAATCTCGTATGCATTCGAATCATTCGAAGCATTCGTTATATCCGCTATTATAATTTCTTTCATATTAGTTGAATTTAGATATTTGGTAGTTGTTGGATTCGAATTGTTCTCTGTGTTACGGGAACCGGCAATTAGCCGCGAGTGATTTTAAATAGCTTTTTTTCCTGCAAAAATGACACCTTGTACAGAGACAGTTCTAAGCACGGGAAACATGCGCCCCTTCATAGGCATACTATAGAGTATATAGTATATATATATATATATTTATATATATAGTATGTCTATGAAGGGGGGCATGTTTCCCGTGCTTAGAACTGTCTCTGTACAAGGTGTCATTTTTGCAGGGAAAAAAAATGGAAAATTGTATCAAATACTTACCGTAATTTTCCTTTCCTGACGCCAAACCATGGCAGCATACTAGTGATAGAGCTCCGCCTCTTGACCACTCCCTCAGGACCAGTGAATAGCATAAATATAAGGCCTAGTTATACCCCACCCCATTCTCTGTAATTAGCTACATACCGAAACGTATAAGGGTGGGACCATATGCTGCCTTGGTTTAGCGTCAGGTAAGGAAAATTACGGTAAGTATTTGATACAATTTTCCATTTTCCTGACGCCAACATGGCAGCATACTAGTGATAAATAACTAGCTGACAGGGTGGGATCTACTTGTCAAACCAATCTTCTAATTAGGATGAGACAGAGGACTGAATAGTCCTTCCTACAAAGTCCCCTGATGACAAGGCCCCCGGGTCTATTCCGTCAAGTTTGAGTAGGAATGTTGGAGCGACCGTGTACCCCTGTACAGATGAACACCATAGATCCTCTTAAATGTGTTGCCTATGAGGCTTTAACCGCTCTGGCGCCGCTAACGGAAGCTTGTGACCTCTATCCTATACACAACCAAGCCTGCTAGGATCCAGGCAGTAACCTCTTTCCCTTGTGATAGGAGTATTCCTGCGCTACCGTGGAGAGGGAAGGGTGGGGGATGGGAGGGAAGGGTTGACTGAGGGGGGGCTGCTGCAAGCACCGAATGTAGGTCAGACCGTACCTACTGAACAATGTATAGAAAAGTGGGGGTGATGCTGCGCTGTTCCCCAGGGGAATGTATTAGATCTGCCTCAAGGTGGCAGTATTGGGGCAAAGGCGTGAACCCCTAATGTATACAATGGTAATAGACAATGGTATTGTCTCGTCTACCAGTTAGATCCAAACTCTGAGTGTGAGGTGAATGATACCTAGTGGTAAGCACAATGTACTGCGATCAATAAATATACTGATAATAGTGGTGGCCGATAGATAAATATGTAAACAGTGCGAGAGTGTCAAAATGACTAATGGCACATTCATATAATAGCTAGTAAAACATCATAAATATGAGACATAAAAAATATCAATAAAATATATTAGGTGAACATATGGTGTAGATCAATATAAAATATAAAGTGCATACTGCAAAGAATAAATATATATAACCGTGACGTGTCGGTATATATAGTAAAACTGTGAGGTGCTGGTATATATAATAACACTGGCTATGCGATACAGTGTAGAAAAAGTTGATCTCTCAATCTGCGGAGTGTGATGATAAGATGATAGTGCAGAAAGTAAGATGCACTGACAAGAATAAAAAATTAAACAGTGAATGAAAGTGCACAATGCATTTAAGGTGCAGATAGTGAAGCATAGGTGGAGCTAGTCTGCTTGACTAGAGAGAGTTATACATATATAGATATGCACAAAAAAAACTGGGTTGCAAAAAAAAAAAAAAAAATGCAGAATGCGATTTGCAAAAAACTGAGTCGCAAAAAAACGCAGAATGCGATTTAACAGAAAAAATGCGATTTCAACAGAAAAAAATGCAAAATAGAGTAGCACAAAGTTGTTATATAAGAACAAGGCTGGAAATTAATATCCGTAAAGAGGTAAATGTGACCAAAATTAAGTAGCATGCACATAGGTCCCTGATTTAGAGAAAAAGTCCTTGACAGTTTGATAACTGTGATTACAAATCTCGGTGTAAGTGATATGATCCTTATACAGAAGTGGTGTTCGTGCAGTGGGGTGTCATAAAATAGTGGGGGGCGTTCCTCTTCGTGCGGGGCACACTATGATAAGTAATGGACCCTTACCTTGCGGTAAAGGGTTAACCGCATAAAGATAGTAATATGGGTTCTGCTGTCCTCTTCTTCTGACGTGCTGCTCTGCCTAGGAGGGTGTGTGTTTCCTTCTTCCTTCCCTGGCTCCTGGTATCTTTAGCCTTATCTCTCTCGGCAATCGCCGGAGTGGTAGGTGAAAAATAAAGGGGGAGCCGTATTGTGTAGTACGTTTAAATAATAGCTTAGTAAGCAGTTTATTCAAGCATTAAAATCGAAACTCACAGTAAAAAACTCACAAAATAAAAATAAAGGTTTTGCTTATCTCCAAACGAGCACCGAACTCGTTATCTTTCAGGTATGAATGCCTCTCCGTGTCCCTACGCGTGGCGTCATGTGACTTCCCCTGATGAAGTCACATGACGGCAATTTTCGGAAAGGCGGGCGCATGCGCAGTTGCATGTCGGCCCCGCGGCCATCTTTTTTTCAGGCGCCGCTGCCCTCACAGCGGCGGCAGCGGCACCAGTGATACGATGGCGCCAAGTGGCGCCATTTTTAAAAATAAAACGTCCCCTCCGCAGCCTCTTACCTCCTGGGCCCCCTCCCCCTCGCAGCCTCTTACCTCCTGGGCCCCCTCCCCCTCGCAGCCCCTGACCTCCTGTCCCCCCTCCCCCCTCAAAGCCTCTGACCTCCTGCCCCCCCTTCACAGGCTCTGACCTCCTGCCCCCCCTCGCAGCCTCTGACCTCCTGCCCCCCCTCGCAGCCTCTGACCTCCTGCCCCCCCCTCGCAGCCTCTGACCTCCTGCCCCCCCTCGCAGCCTCTGACCTCCTGCCCCCCCTCGCAGCCTCTGACCTCCTGCCCCCCCTCGCAGCCTCTGACCTCCTGCCCCCCCCTCGCAGCCTCTGACCTCCTGTCCCCCCCCTGCAGCCTCTGACCTCCTGTCCCCCCCCCTGCAGCCTCTGACCTCCTGTCCCCCCCTTGCAGCCTCGGACCTCCTTTCCCACCCCCTTCGCAGCCTCGGACCTCCTGCCCCCCCTCGCAGCCTCGGACCTCCTTTCCCCCCCCCTCGCAGCCTCAGACCTCCTGTCCCCCCCTCGCAGCCTCGGACCTCCTGCCCCCCCCTCGCAGCCTCGGACCTCCTGTCCCCCCCCTCGCAGCCTCGGACCTCCTGTCCCCCCCTCGCAGCCTCGGACCTCCTGTCCCCCCCCCTGCAGCCTCTGACCTCCTGTCCCCCCCTTGCAGCCTCTGACCTCCTGTCCCCCCCCTTGCAGCCTCTGACCTCCAGTCCCCCCCCTTGCAGCCTCTGACCTCCTGTCCCCCCCCTTCGCAGCCTCTGACCTCCTGTCCCCCCCCCCCTTCGCAGCCTCTGACCTCCTGTGCCCCCCCCTTCGCAGCCTCTGACCTCCTGTCCCCCCCCTTCGCAGCCTCTGACCTCTCCTGTTGCCCCCCACAGCCTCTGACCTCTCCTGTTGCCCCCCACAGCCTCTGACCTCTCCTGTTGCCCCCCCGCAGCCTCTGACCTCTCCTGTTGCCCTCCCCCGCAGCCTCTGACCTCTCCTGTTGCCCTCCCCCGCAGCCTCTGACCTCTCCTGTTGCCCTCCCCCCACAGTCTCTGACCTCTCCTGTTGCCCTCCCCACCACAGTCTCTGACCTCTCCTGTTGTCCCATCCGCAGCCTCTGACCTCCCCTGTCCCATCCGCAGCCTCTGACTTCCCCTGAGTAAAGAGAGGGAGCGCAGCCAGGATGGGGGTCATGGGAGAAGTCAGACATGTATGGACTGTGGAGAGGAAACTATGGGATAAAACCAAAGCCACCAAGCTGGAGCCGACTGACTGAGCCCTGCATGATGCACCTGAGAGGAGGTCAGTGACAGCACCGCCAGGCCAGTCTAGGGGGGGTCAATACAATATTGTAAGGGGGCACTGATATAAAGGTTTCCCCCTTATCAGTAAACCCCCTTATCTTAGTGTTGTCTTTCTCTGGTCACCAGAGTCCTCCCCACATTCCCAGAGTTCCCCTTTACATCATAGTATGCAGGATTCCACCTTACAGTGCAAGGGGGAACTCTGATGTAAAGGGCAATGCTGCAGACCCTGATGTAAGTAGGGAGGCTCTCTGAGGACACTGATGTATGGGGGGCTCTCTGGGGACCCCGATGTAAGGAGGGGCTTTATAGGGATGCTCTCTGGGGACCCTGATGTAAGGGGGGTGCTCTCTGGGGATCCTGATGTAAGGGGTGTCTCTCTGGGGACCCTGGTGTAAGGAGGGGCTCTCTGGGGACCCCGATGTAAGGAGGGGCTTTATAGGGATGCTCTCTGGGGACCCTGATGTAAGGGGGGTGCTCTCTGGGGACCCTAATGTAAGGGGGTGCTCTCTGGGGACCCTGATGTAAGGGGGGTGCTCTCTGGGGACCCTGATGTAAGGGGGAGGCTCTCTGGGGACCCTGATGTAAGGGGGAGGCTCTCTGGGGACCCTGATGTAAGAGGGAGGCTCTCTGGGGACCCTGGTGTAAGGGGGAGGCTCTCTGGGGACCCTGGTGTAAGGGGAGGCTCTCTGGGGACCCTGGTGTAAGGGGTGTCTCTCTGGGGACCCTGGTGTAAGGAGGGGCTCTCTGGGGACCCCAATGTAAGGAGGGGCTTTATAGGGATGCTCTCTGGGGACCCTGATGTAAGGGGGGTGCTCTCTGGGGACCCTAATGTAAGGGGGTGCTCTCTGGGGACCCTGATGTAAGGGGGGTGCTCTCTGGGGACCCTGATGTAAGGGGGAGGCTCTCTGGGGACCCTGATGTAAGGGGAGGCTCTCTGGGGACCCTGATGTAAGAGGGAGGCTCTCTGGGGACCCTGGTGTAAGGGGGAGGCTCTCTGGGGACCCTGGTGTAAGGGGAGGCTCTCTGGGGACCCTGGTGTAAGGGGAGGCTCTCTGGGGACCCTGGTGTAAGGGGAGGCTCTCTGGGGACCCTGGTGTAAGGGGAGGCTCTCTGGGGACCCTGGTGTAAGGGGAGGCTCTCTGGGGACCCTGGTGTAAGGGGGGGACCCTGGTGTAAGGGGGGGCTCTCTGGGGATCCTGATGTAAGGGGTGGCTCTCTGGGGACCCTGATGTAAGTGGGGGATCCACACTCAGATATGTAAAGATATATATATTGTATACATGTCTGTTCTATTTTGTTGTACTTATTCTTTGACTGTTTTGTTTAAAGGAGGGAGGATTGTATTGGGAGCGCTGAAGTGTCAGGTGTGACTGTGTGGCAATGGCAAATGGTTTACATAGCTCACGGCATCACGGGTCAGGTAGAGGGCCCCTCAGCAGAATTTTGCTTAGGGCCCCAGGGAGGTCAGGATCGGCACTGGCTGTGTAGCGGAATTTGGTAGGACTGTTGGGACAGAGCAAGGGCTGAATGGAGTATGAATGGACATGAATGGGTTCGAGTGTAGGGTATGTGTGTGGGTGTAAGGGTGTCAGTTGCAGTAGGGCATATTGGTCCAATCCTATCATTGCCAACCTTAGGAGTAAAAACGTTGGAGTAAAGCCAGGAGCACAAGAAAGTAGGGATGTGATCCTCTTGCTTATAAGATGCTACTACTGCTGTTTGCTTGTATTGTTTGTTGTTTGTACTGTTGAAAATCAAAAATAAACACCTTTTAAAAAAAAAAAAAAAGACCTGTCAGCCGGAGCGAAGCCTCACACAGCGGGAGCCTCCCATTGCGAGGAGCGGCCCGAGAACAGACGCTGACGCCATGGAAGAAGATGCCGGACGAGAAGGACGAGAAGACCGGAGCAAGAAGAAGCGGATCGGAGGAAGAAGAAGATGGAAGAAGATGGAAGAAGATGCCGGAAGGAGAAGATGAAGAAACCGAAGGATGAAGAAAGGAAGAAGGAAGACCAGAAGAAAGAAGATTTTAATAAAGGAATTGTCAAAGACCGTCTCCTGTCATTTTTACCATTTTTGTCATTTTTGGTGAAATGGTAGGGGTACTTTTGTACCCCCTTACCATTTCACATGGGGGGGGGGCGGGATCTGGTGGCCCCCTCCAGATTCCGATAAGACCCCCACAACCAATGGCCAGGTTTGTGGGGAAGAGGCCCTTGTCCTCATCAACATGGGGACAAGGTGGTTTGGGGGTCTCAGACCCCCAAAGCCCTCCCAATGTTGCGGGCATGTGGCCTGGTACAGTTCAGGCGGGAGGGGGGGCGCTCTCATCCCCCCTCTTTTCCTGCGGCCTGCCAGTTTGCATGCTCAGATAAAGGGTCTGGTATGGATTTTGAGGGGGACCCCACGCCATTTTTTTTTGGCCGGGTTCCCCTTAAAATCCATCCCAGACCTGAAGGGTCTGGTATGGATATTTAGGGGGGACCCCACGCAATTGTTTTATTTTTTTTTGGCTGGGGTTCCCCTTAATATCCATACCAGACCTGAAGGGCCTGGTTATTGAATTTGGGGAGACCCCCTACGCTTTTTTTTTTTTTATCAATGAATGACTGTTCTCTGTGTTACGGAGCCGACATTTCATTAGCCGCGAGTGATTTTAAATAGCTTTTTTTCCTGCAAAAATGACACTTTGTGCAGGAACAGTTCTCTATATTAGATATACTGAATCTCGAATTCATTCGAATCATTCGAAGCATTCGTTATATCCGTTATTATAATTTCTTTCATATTAGTTGAAATTCGATATTTGTAGTTGGATTTATTAACGATTCGTAACGATTCGTAACGATTCGTTACGATTCGTTACGATTCGTAACTTGAAATTGAAATTCGATATTTGTAGTTGTATTCGAATTGTTCTCTGTGTTACGAGAACCGACAATTCATTAGCCGCGTTAACGATTCGTAACGATTCGTAACTTTACTAACGATTCGAAAAAAAAATTACGATTCATACGAAATTCGTATTTCGTACGAATTCGAACGGAATTTCGTACACGAATTACGAATTTTTTTATATACGAAACGGGACGAAACTAAACAAATTTTTTGACAGTTCCCATGTCTACCGATCACTCCCCCCTCCAGATCCACCTAATTTCTAAGCCTGACATGACCCTTTTGAAGGCCCCCTGGAAACTCAATGCCTTCTGGTTAAACCTACTCCCCTCCCATGATGGCCTACTAGAGGCAATTAGGGAATTCTGGGAGCACCATGTGGACTAACATGATCCTAATACCGCCTGGGATACCTTTAAGGCGTTCCTGAGGGGTACTCTCATTAAGGCAGTCAAAAAACATCAAATCCAACATGAGGGCACAGAAGGAGCAGGCGGAACACAAATCCAACACGAGGGCATAGAAGGAGAGGGCGGAACACTTGGTATTCCAGCTTGAGGCGAGGTTTATTGATAGTCCTAGTGATTCAAACAGGGAGTCCTGGCTAGTGGCGCAGGAGGTGGTTGTTCAGATTACCAGGTCAGCAGCTGACAAAAAGAGATTTTTCAACAGGCTTGCTTTCTATTAAGGGGGGGGGGGGGACAGACAGGCTGCCTACTAGCAAAGATTGTGAAGTCTTCCCAGACTTCTCCCTCAATTGGCTCTTCGCACCAAGCAGGGGAAGATGGTGAACACTCCTACCCTAATCATGCAGGAGCTGGTGAAGTATGACACAGATCTCTACCGCCCCAGAGCGGGATACACGGAGGCAGAGTTGCAGACATATTTGCAGACCGTAGAACTGCCTTGCCTCTCTGTATCCCAAAAAACACTGTTGGACGCCCCTATTACTGTAGAGGACCTGCAGGAGGCGATCGCTCTCTCACCTAACTCTAAAGCCCCAGGGGACGATGGGCTTCCGACTGAAATATACAAACAATACAGAGAATCCATTCTACCCCATCTCCTTAGAGTGCTCAACTTGGCCAGGGCCAGTTAGAGTTTACCAGAGTCCATGACCAGAGCAAATATTGTGCTTATATTGTAACTGGGGAAGGATCCATTGGACCCGGGATCATATAGGCCGATATCCCTTTTGCAAATCGATATTAAAATCCTAGCCAAGGTACTGGCCCTCAGACTTAATAAGGTTATCTCCTCCATCATACACCCAGACCAATCTGGATTTATCCCACAAAAATCCACTGCCATAAATCTCTGTACACTTTTTCTTAATCTCCAAGCCCGGTCGGATAATATGGGAGACAGGGCACTTCTGTCATTGGATGCTCACAAGGCATTTGACAGCATAGAGTGGAAATATCTCTGGACAGTTATGGGCAAGTTCGGATTCGGGGACATGTTTCTGTCCTGGATCTGACTGCTTTATAGCTCCCCACAGGCGGTTATAAGAGAGGCGGGTCACGTTTCCCAACTTTTCAGACTCCTCAGGGGGACCCGACAGGGCTGCCCTTTGTCTCAGCTTTTGTTTGCGGTTGCGATCGAGCCAATGGCCGACCTGATCAGGTCTAATCCACAGGTCCAAGGCTTCAAGTATGAGGGGCTACATGAAAAAATCATGCTATACAAGGATGACACCATGCTGTTATTGGGAGACACTTCCGACTCCTTGAGAGCAGTGATGTCGATCATAGTACAATTCGGAACGTACTTCGGCTTGGTGATCAATTGGTCTAAATCATCACTAATGGTAATGGATGCAGAATAGTTTTGAATATTTAGGAGCAGTGGTGTACTAAGTGGGGGCCGGGGATGGCGGGCCACCCCGGGGTGCCACACACTGGGGGGTGTCAGGCCAGCGCCCTCCCCCTCCGCGACTGAAGAGGAGACAGCGCCGTGGGTTAGGCAACGGCACCGCTCGCTAGAGGCGGTGGCATTGCGGGGGGCGTTCGAGCCGCACCCGAGTAGCACCTGTCAGCACAGTGACCCGGGACCCGCCGCCACTATCCCCTTCTCTCTGTGGTCGCGTACGGTTCTGATCAGTCTCGGCAGCGGCTGTCATAGCCGAGCAGAGTGAAGCCACCTCCCCCTCCTCCTGCATGCACAGCACTGTGTAGACATAAAGGAGGAAAGGGAGGTGGCTTCACTTTGCTCGGCTGTGACAGCCGCGGCGCTGCCGAGACTGATCAGAGCCGTGACTACTGAGAGAAGGTGATCGTTGCGCCGGGTCCCGGGTCACTGCCGACAGGTGTCACTCGGGTGCGGCTCGCACCTCCCCCCCCAATGCCACTGCCTCGGGCTCTCCATGTATGTTTTCTGAGGTACATTATGGGTGGGGTCTTTACTGTGGGGGGGGGGGTCTGCACTGTAGGGGGGTCTGTGCACTCTGTGCACTGTAGGGGGGTTCTGTACTGTATGGGGGGTCTGTGCACTGTAGGGGGGGTTCTGCACTGTAGGGGGGTTCTGCACTGTAGGGGGGTCTGTGCACTGTAGGGGGGTCTGTGCACTGTAGGGGGGTTCTGTGCACTGTAGGGGGTCTGTGCACTGTAGGGGGTTCTGTACTGTAGGGGGGGGGTCTGCACTGTAGGGGGTCCAGAGCTGTGGGGGGCTGTGTAATGTAAAGGGGTGCAGAGGGGCAGTTGTGGAGAGGGGGTACACAGTAGTGACAAAAAGATATTAAAGGATGCAGTGGTATGCAGGGGGCACAGTGGGGTGTTTTTACATTTTAAGGTGGGGGGTGCCATATATAGGATCCGCCCCGGGGTGCCAAATGCTCTAGGTATTCCCCTGTTTAGGAGTAAAGGTCACCCTGGAAATACGAGAATATAACCCCCTTAATCTGCCACCCCTGCTGGGTCGAATTCGTGTTCGAATAAAAGTGTGGTCGAGACTAAAAATGTCCGTGGTGGGAAGAGTAAACCTTATCAAAATAATTTTTATGCCTCAGCTCCTCTATATACTACATAACACCCCATGGTGATCCCTCTTAAAATATTTTGCATCGTTAACTATTTTTAGGTCCTTCCTGTGGCAGGACAAACCCCCTAGAGTCAAGCTGGAACAACTCCAGAAACCTAAAGACGGAGGTCTGGCTTTGCCCAAACCGTGGCTTTATTATATCGCCGCCCAGCTACAGCATGTGGCCCGAGCCCTGACCCTGCTTGACTCCGCAGAGACCATGGAGACTCAATTCATATGCTGTGGCACTGCCCCAAGCTCCACCTATATTGGACAGGGGTCCTAAATACCATCAACAAAGCCTTCTCGACTATTACTTACTATCCCGACGGACCCCAGACCGTGCATCCTGGGCATCCTAGACGATGGATGGAGGACAATTTTCAACTGCCTATTGCAAAAGCCTTATTTCAGGCTTGCCTGCTCATCCTTCGGCGATGAAAGGCAACCGACCCCCCCCCCCCTCACTCGGGGAATGGATTAACCAGGTGGGTGACACATTACGGCTAGAAAAGTTTATCTTTCAACACAGGGGAAGCCCTTGCAAATTTGAAGTGAAGCGGTCACCCTGGCTGAGCTCCCCGGGCTTATCCCCAGTGAACCTCATACTTGACAGGCTACTGTGTTGAGTCAACCATGAGAGGATTAACATCAGGTTTCATTGATAGAAGATGGCCAGCGCTGCAGGTCATATAGGTTGTTGGTTGATAAATAAATGTATGTTGAAGCTACCACGCCCTAGGCTGAGGTGTAGAGATGATAAGATAAAGTGTATGTATACCGTGACTTGTTGAAACTGGAATCTATGACATGATTGTAACTTTTGTTCTTAATAAACTTTTTTTCTGAGAAAAAAAAAAAAAGTTATATCAAGTAAGCTTTTCTGAGACTGTTCTAATAAGCTGTAACTTAATTCCTTTCATTAAGCAGCCAGGTGGGCTGGCATTTTCAAGAAAGGGGACCTAGAACTCCTGTAAGTGAGAACTTGGCTAAAATTTTACTTTGGGACATGGAGCTCCCATACAGGGGGATTTCATTGCTGAATTCATAGAGACTGTTGCTGTTCTAGAGAGAATACAGTCAAGTATATGTTCATTTTTCTGGATTACACTACACAAAAGTTGTCCTGATCATTATTTATGAAGTCAAGTTGGACACCCATAATCCATACCCTATCCAAGTCGTTTTCCCCTATAAAACAACAAAAAACAAGCCTAGTGACTGATTCCTTTACTCTGAATGAGAGTTGAAAGTGCATGTTGTCTGGCTGTGCAGGAATAGGGAGACCCAAAATCCAGTGGCTACTGCGGGGGGTAGCCCTACATATAGTTTAAATGCCTTAGTATCTCTAATGCCGCGTACACATGAGCGGATTTTTCAACGGACTAGGTCTGATGGAACGAATCCGCCGGACAATTCGATCATGTGTGGGCTTCATCGGACCTTTGCTGTCTAAAAATCAGATGTCAAATCTTTCCGACGGACTCGAAAAATCAGTTCGTCTGTGTGCTAGTCCGACGGACGAAAACCGACGCTAGGGCAGCTATTGGTTATGAACTTCCTTATTCTAGTCTGGTCGTACGTCATCACGTTCAAATCCGTCGGACTTTGGTGTGCTTGTGTGTGGCCAAGTCCGTTCATTCAGTAAGTCCATCGGAACTCCGCCGAAAGTCCGCCGGGAAGACCGTCGGACCTAGTCCGTCGAAAAGTCCGCTCGTGTGTACACGGCATAAGCCTTATTGCAAGTACTGCCTTTCTATTGTGACCATTTGGTTTGACGTTCCACTAGGTATGTTGAGTTCCATCTTTATATCACACAGATGGTCTTTATTTGTGAAGGAAGGGTCCATACATCCCTATGAATTCGTTATTAGTTTTGCAGGTCTGCCTTTGGTTTGATGCTTGCTTCTCTGTGTCTTTTCTTCCAAAAGGCCAGTTGTATTAAGGTTCCTCACATAGTGTGCCCTTAGAAAGAAGAGAGAACATATTGGTGTGAAAGTATGCTGGCAAGGCATTATGTAGGCTCAGATGAGAAGACGTTGTCCCACCTCTCCACTTTAAGCCACAGCTTAATGGCTCGCCCCATTAACAGACAACCAAGGAGAAAAGAAACACAGAGGGATTTGGTTCCAAAAGAGGGACAGTCCCTCCAATGAAGGACAGTTGGGAGATATGTTAGTTTGCTTTCACCAAATTAGCCATTCCATATAAAGGAAACCCTGGATCAATATGTAACTATGATTAGTCAATTTTTCATGTAGCACTAAGGTGTAACCATGTATATGTTGTGTGATACAGATGTTAAACACACTTCTTGTTCCAAGTGGAGTCACCTTTATATGTCACATTATTGTTACTCGGTATGTATATTGTGGAATGTATGGTTATTTGATGTGGTTCTTTCAAAGTTATCTTAGATAAGGATTTTGTGGAATGAAGTATTTCCCTGCTCCACCTGAGATCCCTACTGTTCTATACAAGGCTTATCTATGGAGAGATGGTGTGATTGAGTTAATCAATAGTCCAGTAATATGGTGGAAGTGTGTAGATAAATCTGGGTGGAGGCTTCCAAATTGTTATATAAAGAAGGTTTGCAAGTGACTCTACGTCTAGGACCATAAAGCGGAACATCATAAGGCCATCATGTGGTTGCTGACTGTTGCTGTGACATTGGCTGTGGTCACCTTTGGCGAGGCTGCAGGTAGGTCTATGGATAATTTAAAGATGGGATAAAGCTGGACTTAAATTACAATACATACTTTTAAAGAGCTTTTTTCTTTATCAGTGATGGAATGCAATCCTCTCTTGAACCTTTCATTAATTGAAGCCCCAGTGTGATTTGTCTTAACAGGTTTTGTATTTGTAGGTTTTTAGAGGTAATTTTCAAGCCATTCTTGCAGGAAAAAAATACCTGAAATGTAGAAACATCAAAAACGTGAAGTGGCTGTTGAAAGCCATGCTTTTTTCAAAAACGTACCAAACAAGTAAAGAATCAGCGGAAGAGGCTATATGCTGTTCGTTTATGGCATTTTATACTCCCTTATCTGTAATTGAGAAAAGGTGTAGTAATTTAAAAAAAATGTAAATTTAGAAAATAGTGTACTGAATGGGTAAATGTGCATATACGGTACAGTATAGTACTGAATTATTTTATACATGAAAAATATGCGCGGGCCGTAGAGCAACCATTTCATTTCTTTTTTATCCCCCTCCCTTATTCTCTTTTATATCCTATTATGTAAATTTCAATAAAAATTTATATTAATAATAAAAAAAAAAAGATCAACATTACATTCGCTGTTCTTGATTGGTTTTAAATATTCACCAGTTTCAAATAGCAAATCATTTTCCTTGAGGGCCCATTAAGCTATCCAGCTTGCTTTTCTACATTCACATTGGATTTTACCCTCATTTATATCTACTGGCATCCTCCCCTGATACCTAATGCCACAGAATGTTGGAATTCCTGCGAATAGTGGGCAAATGCCATTGACTGAGGTTGAATACAATCATGGCAATGCATTTGGATTTATTTATTTTCACTTTTGATATTTAATTTTGTTATTTTAAATTTTTAATGATATTAATATTTTTTAATTTGTAATATCAATGCATACATATTTACATACGCACATGCTTATTTATGGAAAATAGAAATTTTATATCATTTTATTTTACATTTATATAATTATTTTTTAGAATCAAGATGTTGTGACATACCTGATGAATATTATGGTAAGCTTTATTTCTATTTTAATGACTTATATATGGGCAGGTAATCTATTTTTTGTCAGTAATGAGACCATACCAGGAGCTCTGCAAAGAATGATAGAATTATTATGTTCCGTTCTTCCCTTATCCAGTGACATCTGCAATCTTTTTGCAGTTTTCTTACTTGATGTATTTGGCTAGTTTGGCTTGAGCTATATACTTGCACAGATGCCATTGAATCTGGAGCATTCTATACATACAATTAATAATTTATAGATTTCAATAACAATCAGCAATCGATTACATTTAGTTTTACTGTAGGCTAAGCAAAAACAATATTTTATTGGTTGTTATGGGGTAATGCATTTTGCTTTCTTGCGTTGTGATTATTTTTTTTGTTGGTACAATGGACAATTAAAAAGCCTGTACAGACTTGTAAGAACACAGTAGATAGGAAATATGACTTAAAAACAGTTTTCTTTTTCCTTACTATATAATAGTTGCTTGTTTCCCAGAAAAAAGCTGATTTCAAGGCTGATGGTATCTTGTGCCAATGGGAGAGATTACAGTCCAAAGTAATTTACAATTTAAAGCAGTATTAAACGCAAATCAAAAAAAATAATATATACTGCAGCTTACTAGTCCTTAAATGTGGTGGCTGCATTCGTTTTCCTATTTTTTAGGCGTTTCCCCTTTATTTTTCTGCCATTAATACGCCTCAA
This sequence comes from Lithobates sylvaticus, assembly GCA_028564925.1. NCBI lineage: Eukaryota > Metazoa > Chordata > Amphibia > Anura > Ranidae > Lithobates > Lithobates sylvaticus. The sequence continues at coordinate 107,209,107 of CM053033.1, read as the reverse complement.
CAGAGACACCTTTGGACAGCAGCATTGTCAGTCTGTGAGTCTAAAAAAAAAATTAAAGCCAAAATCCAGCTATCACTCCTTAAGTAATTACTGCAACAGTTTTTTTTTCCTTCTGGGGTAAAGGTTTTACCTAAATAAATAAAAGCTGGCTGCTGTAAGCACCCCTGTCAGTGGTTTGTCTCATCTCTCAAACTGCTACTTTTGCTGGACAGCTTGGTCTGTTAAAGGCAGTTGAAAAATAAAGCTTACTCGGATCATCAGGTGAAAATAAAGAAAAAAAAAAAACGAATGCCGCTACCACAACTAAGAATTGGCAATTTGCAATATATACAGTGCCTTGAAAAATAATTCATGCCCCTTGAAATTTTACACATTTTGTCATGTTGCAACCAAAAATGTAAATTTATTTTATTGGGATTTTATGTGCTAGACCAAGACAAAGCGGCACATAATCGTGAAGTGGAAGAAAAATGATAAATGGTTTTCAAATTTATTTTACAAATAAATATGTGAAAAGTGTGTCGCACATTTGTATTCATCCCCCTTTACTCTGATGCCCCTAACTATAATCTAGTGGACCCGATTGCCTTCTGAAGTCACCTAATTAGTAAATAGAGTCCACCTGTGTGTAATTTAATCTCAGTATAAATGCAGTTGTTCTGTGAAGCCCTCAGAGGTTTGTTTGATAACCTTAGTGAACAAACAGAATCATGAAGGTCAAGGAACACACCAGACAGGTCAGGGGTAAAGTTGTGAAGAAGTTTAAAGCAGGGTTAGGTTATAAAAAAATATCCCAAGCTTTGAACATCTCACGGAGAACTGTTCAATCCATCATCCGAAAATGGAAAGAGTATGGCACAATTATAAACCTACCAAGACATGGCTGTCCACCTAAACTAACAGGCGGTTCAAGGAGAGCATTAATCAGAGAAGCAGCCAAGAGGCCCATGGTAACTCTGGAGGAGCTGCAGAAATCCACAGCTCAGGTGGGAGAATCTGTCCACAGGACAACTATTATGTCCCATACACACGGTCGGACATTCCGACCACAAAATCCATCAGATTTTTTCCGACGAATTTTGGCCGAAACTTGTCTTGCATACACATCGCACAAAGTTGTCAGAAAATTCCGATTGTTTGGAACGAGGTGACGTGCAAAATGTACGAAGGGACTACGTAGAGGCCAGTAGCCAATAGCTTTCGTCTCCAAATTTTTTTTGAGCATGTGTGGCACTTTGTGCGTCGGAATTCTCTACACATGATCGGAAAAAGTCTGATCGGATTTCGTTGTCGGAAAATTTTAGATCCAGCTCTCAAAATTTTTCTGTCGGAAATTCCGACAGAAAACGTCTGATAGATCCCACACGCGATCAGATTTTCCGACAACATAATCCGATCGGACTTTTTCCATCTGAATTTCCGACCGTGTGTACGGGGCATTAGTCGTGCTCTCCACAAATCTGACCTTTATGGAAGAGTGGCAAGAAAAAAAGCCATTGTTGAAAGAAAGACATAAGAAGTCCTGTTTGCAGTTTGCGAGAAGCCATGTGGGGGAAACAGAAAACATGTGGAAGAAGGTGCTCTGGTCAGATGTAACCAAAATTGGCCTTTTTGGCCTAAAACCAAAACACTATGTGTGGCGGAAAACTAACACTGCACATCACCCTGAACACACCATCCCCACCGTGAAACATGGTGGTGGCAGCATCATGTTGTGGGGATGCTTTTCTTCAGCAGGGACAGGGAAGCTAGTAAGAGTTGATAGGAAGATGGATGGAGCCAAATTCAGGGCAATCTTAGAAGAAAACCTGTTAGAGTCTGCAAAAGACTTGAGACTGGGGCGGAGGTTCACCTTCCAGCGGGACAACGACCCCAAACATACAACCAGAGCTACAGTGGAATGGTTTAGATCAAAGCATATTCATGTGTTAGAATGGCCCAGTCAAAACCCAGACCTAAATTAATTATCACTACTAGACAAATAAAGATATGATAATGTACCATTGTCCTATCAATTTGAGAAAAAAAGGGCAGCAAATTAGAGGACTAGAGAACTTGGATCTCTGAAAAAGAACTGAATAAGTAGAGATTGTATCCATCCATGAGGGAGGGATCAAAAAGCTGTTCTAGGTCAGTTCAACCTCAAAAGGGTGGGAAAAAGGTTTAACTGACCTAGGATGACTTTTTGACCCCTCCCTCATAGATAGATACAGGTCTACCTATTCAGTTCTTTTTCAGAGATCCAAGTTTATGTGTATTGTATTTTCTTTCTATAGGACCATTTTAATCATGCTTTTGTCTTAATAAATTTATATTTTTATACAAACGCGGATGTGAGTTTTTACCATACCATGAAAGTCCATAATTGCCTCAAATTTGCTGCCCTTTTTTTCTCAAAATCTAGACCTAAATCCAATTGAGAAGCTGTGACAAGACTTGAAATATGCTGTTCTGTTCACAGATGCTCTCCATCCAATCTGACAGAGCTTGAGCTATCTTGCAAAGAAGAATGGGCAAAAATTTCACTCTCTAGATGTGCAAAGCTGGTAGAGACATCCCCAAAAAGACTTGCAGCTGTAATTGCAGCGAAAGGTGGTTCTACAAAGTAACAAAGTGATGTTTTAGGGGGGCTGAATGCATGCCACACTTTTCACATATTTATTTGTTAACATTTTTTAAAAAACATTTATCATTTTCCTTCCAGTTCACAATTATGTGCCACTTTGTGTTGGTCTATCACATAAAATCCCAATAAAATACATTTACGTTTTTGGTTGTAACATGACAAAATGTGGAAAATTTCAAGGGGTATGAATACTTTTTCAAGGCACTGTAAATTTAGTTTTTGGATTTAATACTGCTTTAACCACTTCCGACCCGCGTTATAGCCAAAAGATGGCTACAGCACGGCTTTGTTGTTCCAGGAGGGTGTCCATGGACATCCCTCTAGAACCATGCCTCCTTCGGACACAGATCGAGGTAAAGGGCTAATCACAGTGGCCCTTTACCATATGATCAGCTGTATCCAATCATAGCTAATCACATGTAAGCATACTTGCCGGTTATCGGCATTCCTTTCCTCACGAGCTGTCACGGAGTGAGGAGAGGAGAGCCGGTAACCGGCAAGTATGACAGGGGAAATCTACACGGATAATCATGGCACTGATCATCAGTGCTCTGATTAGCAGTGCAGCCCCATCAGTGCTGCCTATCAATGCCCATCAGTGTCCTTTAGTGACGCCTATGAATGCCCATCAGTGCTGCGCCTCATCAGTGCTTATAAGTGCAGCTGCATCAGTGCAAATCAGTGAAGGAGAAAAATTACGTATTTGGAAAATTCAGGAAAAAAAAACAGAAACTAAAAATAATCTTTTTCGTTTGTGTGACGGAACGTCCCTACACTCCTCTTGAGTGCGTTCGTCATATATAACTTCCTTCCAGTCTGGATATAGATATCAGATATTCCAACCGCTCCCAAGCACTAAACGAGACGACACTTGCTTAGTTGCTCAACATGGACTGTTTTATTACAAAGCCAAACTCACATTTATACACAGTAGGAGAGGAGATCCCCCCTCCTGCTCATATTACTCTAACAATACACCTGTAACAACTTAACATAAACTAATTAACTAATCCCTTTAAGCAGCCGATGTGACTCATCAGGATTTCACTACAAGTCAGACTTGTTGTCACCAAAATAAACACAGTTGATTATAAATTATCATAATTACCACCACAAGACATTTCATCACAATAGCAGGAGACCACCAGTAACAGACGGACCGTCTCCTGCATTGTACAGAGGACAATGTGATCAGCTCTCTCAATTAACATCTTGAGTTCATGACACTAGCATCTGAGAGTGTATGTCCCAACAGCATGAGACCACACACATTATATATACACATATATACAGCATTGAATCTGACTGGGGTTCTCCCTCACCCTGTTCCCCCCTCAAATCCAGGGCCCATAATCGGTTGGCAGGAGGCTCGCATTTAGTCCTCTCAAAAAGCCTGTGTCCCGGCTAGGTCTGTCACATTTTTCCCCTTTCGGCAGGAGACTAACACAGGACTGACTCCGAATGTAGTCCATAGTTCCAGTCCTCTAATGCCTGTACCCACACAGTATCCCAAACAAATTGTTTCAAACAGAGCACTCACCCAGCCAACCTCTGCCTCTCTCAAAGAACATATCTGCCACTGGGGAGAGGCCTGGACTGGCCCTTCTCCCTGGAGTCTTTTCAGCCGCTGGAGAGACGACAGGGTGACTGGGCTCAGTCTGTCATGCTGTTGGGCATATGGGCCTACTGCCCAGCATCCCTGGGGTATACAGGTGGAGACTGAATTCCCATCCACCTTTACAGGAAACCTGTCCTGTGTCAGTTGAGGGCAGAGGCCAGCAGCGCTCTGTTCCGTTGCCAGCAGTTCAGCTGGGCGTAGGAGCTTCCCTACATCATCTGCTCCAGCTAACTGTTGGGGAGAGAGGCCGACTGCCCCAGCTCCGTGGAACTCTGCAGCTGTTACCGGTGCTGGGCAGAGGTTGGTAGCACTCTACCCGGTTGCCAGCACTTCTGCTGGTTTTCTGTTAGTGGAGACCACAGGCCCATCCACTGACACCAGATCAAGCTGCAGTTGTGAAGTGCAGATTGCATTCTCCCCTTGGGTCCTGAGCTGTTGCTCGGGAGTGACCACCACCTCCTCACCCTGGGCCTCCAGAACTGCCACAGGTGTGGGACAGAGGTCTTGGACCCTCTGTTCAGTTACCAGATCTTCAGCTGGAGAAGTTTGTTGTAACTCCATAGGTGCTGCTGGCAGAAAATCACATGTCCCTGTCAGTGTTGTGGGAGAAAGGCCGAATACCTCTTCTCTCAAGAAGGGCAAAGCCACTGTTGGTGCTGGGCAGAAGTTAGCAGAGTTCTGCCCTGTTGTCAGCACTTCAGGTTTGGGGACGACAATCTCCAGAGTTTCCACTGCCGATTCTCTGGCATGCTGCTGAACGTGTTCTAGCAGTTTCCTGTATGCCCTTTCCAGATGCTGTTCCTTCCTTAGCAAATGGCCCAGATCTGGTTTAAGCTCTGAGACCCCTGCAAGACCGAGCATAGCCTCTCTATATTCTCGCAGGTCCTCAAGGGTAGGTTCCCCTTCATCGCCAAACACAAAATGATCTGTAAGGCTCTCCCACAGCAATCCAGGGCCTCCAAAGTCATATCCCTCTGGAGAGCATTCTGTTGTCTCCCCTAAATATCCCTGCTCTGCGTGCCATTGCAGAGCCCGATAATGATTGTCCAGCTCTATCTCCTGCTGGACCAGCCTGTTCAACTCAGTCACCCATTGCTCCTGGGGCTGCTCTCCCAGGAATGCCATCCGCAATGCCCGTTGGGCACTGGCCCGTTGCTCTTGGGTTGGAAAGCACTTGCCCTGTTTTATACCAGCGAGCTGGAGGGCTCCAATCCAGAGCTCCACCCGAATCTGTTGCCTGAGCTCCAGGTATTCCTCCTCAGACACAGTCCTTGTGTATGCTGCAAGGATGATCCGCAGCAGCCCCGGGAACTCTGATGCCAGGTCCATATCTCCGCTGGGGTGACTGAAGTCTGCTATCCTGATCTTGGATCCCGGTGGAGGTTTGGATGTCCCAGACTGCAGGAAGCACAATCCCACTGCTTGCCAACAATGTGACGGAACGTCCCTACACTCCTCTTGAGTGCGTTCGTCATATATAACTTCCTTCCAGTCTGGATATAGATATCAGATATTCCAACCGCTCCCAAGCACTAAACGAGACGACACTTGCTTAGTTGCTCAACATGGACTGTTTTATTACAAAGCCAAACTCACATTTATACACAGTAGGAGAGGAGATCCCCCCTCCTGCTCATATTACTCTAACAATACACCTGTAACAAATTAACATAAACTAATTAACTAATCCCTTTAAGCAGCCGATGTGACTCATCAGGATTTCACTACAAGTCAGACTTGTTGTCACCGAGATAAAAACAGTTGATTATAAATTATCATAATTACCACCACAAGACATTTCATCACAATAGCAGGAGACCACCAGTAACAGACGGACCGTCTCCAGCATTGTACAGAGGACAATGTGATCAGCTCTCTCAATTAACATCTTGAGTTCATGACACTAGCATCTGAGAGTGTATGTCCCAACAGCATGAGACCACACACATTATATATACACATATGTACAGCATTGAATCTGACTGGGGTTCTCCTTCACCCTGTGCCCCTTAAAATCCAGGGCCCATAATCGGTTGGCAGGAGGCTCGCATTTAGTCCTCTCAAAAAGCCTGTGTCCCGGCTAGGTCTGTCACAGTTTGTTTAGCAAAAAATAAAAAAAACACCAAAAGAAAGCTCTATTTGTGTGGAAAAAAAATGTAAAAATGTCATATGGGTACAGTGTTGCATGACAGCACAATTGTCATTCAAAATGTGACAGCGCTCAAAACTGAAAATTGGGCTGGGCAGGAAGGGGGTGAAAGTGCCCGAGATTAAAGTGATTAAAGGCCAGCTTCACTCAAAACTGATATTAACATGTATTTTTTCCCCAAAATTGCGTTTGAAAAACCGCTGCGCTAATACAGTGTGACATAAAATATTGCAACACCTACCATTTTATTCTCTACGGTTTCTTCTATATAAATATATACAGAAAAATCAAAGGTTTACAAACACTTTAAGGGCTAATTCTCGCTATATAGAGTGCTTACCCCCTAAGCATAAATTCCCCTTCCTCCCAGGACAAATCCCCTCCCCTGCTAAAATTGCCCCATCAAGCACAAATCTTTGCCCCCAGCTCAAATCCTCTCTCTCTCTCTATAAATCCCCCTGGGACAAAATCCCCCCCCCCCAAAAAAAACACTCCTCTTAGCACAAATCCTCTACCCCTCACATTTCCCTCCGAGTGCACCCCCCACTCCAAATCCCCCCTCCCAGCACAAGTTCTCCCCCTCCTTCCCTCCAAATTTTCCCTCGTAGCACAAATTGCCCTTTCCGATCATCTCTACTAGCACAAATCCCCCACTCAAAAAATATCCCATCCTAGCACAAATCCCCTCCCCCCCTCGACCACATCACCTCTACTAGCATGAATCATCTTTCCCCAACCTCTCTCCCAATACAAATCACCCCAAATCACCTTTTCTAGCACACCCCCCAAATTCCCCTCCTAGAACAATTCTTACTCCCTACTGCCCTTCAAATTCCCCCACCCAACTCAAATCCCCCTCTCTCCCAATCTCCTCATGGCACCCCTGCACCCCAAATGAGTGCCCAGGGCAGCCGTCCCTCCTGCCCACCCCTTGTCCCAGCCCTGATATCAGGCATATTAAACATGTTAAATGAACAATCCCTAATCTTTATCTTACAAATCTTCATCCTAGGTGCAAAGAACTGCAAGGAGCTCCAGGAGAAAGGAGCGGTGATCAGTGATTGGTACACCATATACCCCGAGGGGGAGAAGCCAATGAAAGTGCTCTGTGACATGCACACCGATGGCGGTGGATGGATTGTAAGTCCAGTGCTAGGCTGATATTTACATTTGGAAATAAAACTAATATCACAATGACTAATGCAACAGTAAATCAAGATCTATTCATTTTAAGGGGGCCTTAGTCCTCACCTTCTATTATTTTATTTTTTTTGTCAACAGTTTTCCTTTTTAGTATAGATGTTGCCATAGAACTCCAGGCAGGTATATAACACATTATTAGCTTCTGTCTATTAATTTTACATTTTTAAAATGTATTTTTATATACAATTGGGGATAGAGAAGTGATGCCGCTGTAGTCCGTAAGTCTAACAGAAAATATTAGGTCACCCTCCAGGCAAATTTTTTTTATATAGAATATACAATTGCTACACAAGCCCTATTGTAATTTAATGTACCGTAATTTAAAATTACCTTTCCTTTTCAAGCTGCAGCCACTGTAATCTCCTGTAATATTCAATGCAAAATGGCAACCTGGAGGTGTTCTATACACAGTTGGTTTACAGAATGCCTCCAAAGATGTCATTTTCTGCTTGTGTGATTTTCCCAGAAGTCTGCACAAAGATACAAGGCACATTTTAGTGGCTTTTAAACTAGGAAATGGGGGGGAGGGGGGGTCCAGGAGTAGAGTTGGTCAGCGCGGAACATAGTTCAGAGGGTAGTATTGGGGGCGTTAGTGGTAGGCTTACTAAAGCACATAAACCCAAGGTAAGTATAGTAACAAGTCCTAGTTGCAATCTCAGAACACCCAATAAGAGGATGGTATGCGATTGGTCTAAACTATGTGGCATTTTCACCAATGCCAGGAGCCTGGCGGACAAGATGGGTGAACTAGAGATACTGTTGTACGAGGAGGATTTGGATTTTGTGGGGATTTCAGAGACTTGGTTAAACAGCTCTCATGATTGCCTGGCAACCATTCAAGGGTATACCCTTTATCGCAGGGATAGAGAGGGTAAAAAAGGGGGAGAGGTATGCCTGTATATCAATAATAATGTACAAGTGAATGTGAGAGATGACATCACTAAGGGAGCTAGGGAGGTAGAATCCTTATGGGTAGAGCTCCAAAGGGATGAAGCTAAGGGGAAAATAATACTGGGAGTATGCTATAGGCCCCCTAACCTGAGGGATCACAATTTGGATTAGCAGCAAGGATGGAAAGTGTTATCATAATGGTGGATTTTAATTATCCAGACATAGACTGGGCAGAGGGAACCACACATTCGTCTAATGCTCGCCAGTTCCTAAATGTCTTGCAGGACAATTTCATGGGTCAGATGGTAGACCCACCAACTAGAAATAAATCTACTGACTACCAACAATACAGACCTGATCACGGATGTGGAAATATGGGTCAATTTAGGAAACAGCGATCACAGGTCAATTGGCTTCAGTATAAATCATACAAATAGGAAACATAAGGGAAATACAAAGACACTGAATTTCTAAAGAGCCAACTCCCCTAAACTACAAATCTTGCTAGAAGATATAAATTGGGATAAAATCTTAGGAACAAAGAACACAGAGGAGAGATGGGTTCGCTTTAAGAGCATATTAAATAAGGGCATTAGCCAGTGCATCCCACTGGGTAATACATTTAAAAGAGCGAACAAAAGTCCTGGATGGCTTAACGCCAATGTAAAAATGCATAAAAAGGCAAAAGAGAAGGGCTACAAAAAATACAAGGTTGAGGGATCATCATCAGCATTCAAACTTTATAAAGAATGTAAAAAGAAATGTAAGGGTTCAATTAGGGCAGCTAAGATAGAACACGAAAGACACATAGCGGAGGAGAGCAAAAAAAATCCCATAAATTCTTTAAGTATGTAAACAGTAAAAAAGGGAGAACAGACCATATTGGCCCCATAAAGAATAAGGAAGGACATCTGGTTACAAAGGGTGTGTAGATGGCAAAGGTATTGAATTTATTGTTTACCTTAGTCTTCCCAAGGGAATCGGGGGGGGGGGGGGCTTCAGTGACCAAAACTGCAGTGTTTATCCTCATGACACATCACAGGACGCACACTCATGGCTAACAGAGAAAAGAATTAGAATAAGGTTTAGGAAACTTAACATTAATAAATCACCAGGAACGGATGGCTTGCACCCGTGGGTACTTAGGGAACACAGTCATGTAATTGCCAGACCATTGGTCCTAATTTTTACTGACAGTCTACCTACTGGAATGGTACCAGCGGATTGGAGAAAAGCCAATGTAGCACCAATATTTAAAAAAGGGCCCAAAATACATCCCTGGGAATTACAGACCAGTTAGCCAAACATCAATAATATGCAAGCTCTTGGAGGGGATGAAAAGGGACTATATACAAGATTTTAGTAATGAAAATGGTATCATTAGCAGTAATCAGCATGAATTCATTTGTTCTTGCCACTCTATTAACCTTCTATGAGGAGGTGAGTTGCCATCTAGATAAAGGAAGGCCAGTAGATGTGGTGTATCTGGATTTTGCAAAAGCATTTGACACAGTTCCCCATAAACGTTTACTGTACAAAATAAGTTCAGTTGGCATGGACCATAGGGTGAGTACATGGATTGAAAACTGGCTACAAGGGCGAGTTCAGAGGGTGGTGATAAATGGGGAGTACTCGGAATGGTCAGGGGTGGGTAGTGTGGTCCCACAGGGTTCTGTGCTGGGACCAATCCTATTTAAATTGTTCATAAACAACCTGGAGAATAAACAGTTCAATCTCTGTATTTGCGGACGATACTAAGCTAAGCAGGGCAATCATTCTCTGCAGGATGTGTAAACCTTGCAAGAATATCTGAACAAATTAATGGGGTGGGCACCTACATGGCAAATGAGGTTTAATGAAGAAACATTTTAAATAATGCATTTGGGTGGCAAATCTATACACTGGCGGGAGAACCTCTGGGGGAATCTAGGATGAAAAAGGACCTGGGGGAAGATAGGCTCAGCAATGGCATGCAATGCCAAGCTGCTGCTAACAAAGCAAACAGAATAATGGCATGCATTAAAAAAGGGATTAACTCCAGGGATAAAGCGGTAGTTCTCCCACTCTACAAGACTCTGGTCCGGCCGCACCTAGATTATGCTGTTCAGTTCTGGGCACCAGTCCTCAGGAAGGATGTACTGGAAATGGAGCTAATAAAGGGTCTGGAGGACATTAGTTATGAAGAAAGGTTGCGAGCACTGAACTTATTCTCTCTGGAGAAGAGACGCTTTAGAGGGGATATGATTTCAATTTACAAATACTATACTGGTGGTGACCCCACAATAGGGACAAAACTTTTTTGCGGAAGGGAGTTTAACAAGACATGAGGCCATTCATTAAAATAAGAAGAAAAGGGGTTTAACCTTAAACTCCGTAGAGGGTTCTTTACTGTAATGCCCTGTACACACAATAGGATTTTCCGACAACAAAATCCATGGGATTTTTTCAGACGGATGTTGGCTCAAACTTGTCTTGCATACACACGGTCACACAAAGTTGGTCGGAAATTCCGAACGTCAAGGACGCGGCGACGAACAACACGTACGACGAGCCGAGAAAAATGAAGTTCAATAGCCAGTGCTGCTCTTCTGCTTGATTCCGAGCATGCGTGGCACTTTGTGCATCGGAATTGTCTACACACGATCAGAATTTATGTAAACTAATTTTGTGCGATGGAAATTCCGATGGAAACTGTCTGATGGAGCCTACACACGGTCGGAATTTCCGACAACAAGCTCTGATCACACATTTGCCGTCGGAAAGTCCGACCATGTGCACGCGGCATAAGAGTGGCAAGGATGTGGAATTCCCTTTCACAGACAGTGGTCTCAGCGGGGGGCATCAATAGTTTCAAAAAACTATTAGATAAGTACCTGAACGACCGCAACATACAGGGATATACAATGTAATACGGACATATAGTCACACACATAGGTTGGACTTGATGAACTTGTAAGCAACAAGTGTCAGAAAAAGGCCTGGTCAACAAGTGGTTAAAGAGGTTGAACACAAGGGAAAAATCTACAGAGGAGACCAAGCAGAAAAGAAAAAAATCGCTTAAGACTTTTAGCTAAAGTTAACATCAAGTTAACATGCTAGATGGAAGCACTGAGATAAGGAACTTTCCAAAAACATATACCAAACATCTGGACTATAAGTTTAGCAGGGAAACAAAAGGACTGGCCAGTCTCTGGTACCGGTGGAAGGATTTCGAATTTAGTGCATACATTTTTTTTTAGTTCTGGATAGAGTGGGATAGAGTTTAGGTTTTTATTGCTGTCTGCCCCCTCCTTGGGGAGATTCACCCCCTCTATTTGTTCTGTTTCCCATTATCATTGAAAGTAAAAGAAAATCCCAAATTAGGAGTTGTCCCCAAAAAAGTAATAGAGGGGAAATCTTTCAATGGGGATGCTAGTTTTGGTGACCTGGGGGTCCCCAATGGATTCTCTTATTTTGCTGGGATTTTCTCTCACTTCCTGTTTGGCTATGGGACAAGAAGTGAAGGTAAATCTCTGCAATGGGACACAGATGACAAAAAAATCTGACAGAAGTTATAGCCACCCCTTACTCTATTCAAAATAATGAAAAAAAAAAAATGTCCCTATAGTTCTACTTCAAGGCACAATTCTAATAATCAATCTTTGTATAGTCGGTGAGAGGTCCAAGGTTGCTAGGAGGAATTCAATTTATGTCATTGTTTTTCATAGCAAATAGGCGTTCAAGTGAATAATATTAGTATGCATAATAAGAAAAGAATACCTATCCTTTAAAGCAGCATTGTTGTTGCCTCTTTTTTTATATAAATTTCAAAAAACAAGCTGTAAGAAAAAAATCCAACAAGCCATAAAATGATGATTATTTCTTTTTACCTGTAGGTGATTCAGAGACGTTGGGATGGCTCTGTGGATTTCACCCGAAACTGGAGTGCATACAAAACTGGATTTGGTAGTCGTCAAGAATTTTGGCTGGGGAATGAGAAAATTCACAAGCTAACAACCCACGGTATTAGCTTTTAACAGTCTGTGCTAATCCAGATCTGGCTCAAACTTCCATTCTGCAAATGTTATTTTCCACTTTAGGAAGTCATCTGATAAACTCTTAATGTAAGGTGAAGCTCACCTTACATGCACAGCTGAATGAATCAGACAAGTGATTCACCCTTTCCTTCCCCCCTCCTTGCCACAGAACTTGCAGCACATTATAGGTTTTCCAAAGTGGGCACATAATAGTAACTTTTCTATTTGTAACTGTCTCTGTCTAATCCTTAAAAAATCCATCATCTTTGATGGCCCTTTTAGCCCCCTAACTGTTACGATCTACCAGTCGTCCGTCATTACAGTGCCCCTTTACAATGTAGTCCCCTTTCCATCACAATGTCCCCTTTACAGTGCAGTCCCCTTTCCATCAAAGTGCCCCCTTTACAGGGCAGTCCCCTTTATATCACAGTGCCCCTTTACATCACAGTGCCCCCTTTACAGTGCAGTCCCCTTTATATCACACTGCCCCCTTTACAGTACGGTCCCCTTTATATCACACTGCCCCCCTTAAATTACAGTGCCCCCTTTACAGTGCAACCCCCTTTACATCACAGTGCCCCCTTTACAGTGCAGTCCCCTTTATATCACACTGCCCCTTTTACATCACAGTGCCCTCTTTACAGAGCAGTCAACGTTACATTAATGTAAAGTGAATTGTACTGTAAAGGGGACTGCAATGTAAAGGGACACTGTAATGTAAAGGGGCACTGTAATGTAAAGGGGGCTGTGATGTGAAAGGGAACTGGAGACACTGATATAAAGGAGGGACTGTGCTGTAAAGGGGGGCCGAGGACAGAATCTGTGAATATCCCCCCTCCCCCTAGTACCTGGAAAAATTGGCTGCCATGAAAAGGTTGGGGGCCGCTGCATTATAAGGCACCCTGTTAGTCAGGTAATAGATCAGAGGAGCAGATGTTTTGTTTGTTCATATGCTCGGGTCATACAAAGCCCTCATATACTTCCTTGGTGAATAAAAGTACAGGACAAACCTGTATGGACTGTTCCTGGGTGTCTCTGTCTCATGCTCACCTATACTCCAGTACCGCAATGTTCCAGAACCCCCACTGGTTGCTGACATCTTCAGTCCGGCGGCTTTGAGGTATTGATCCCTGGCCGTTTTTTTATTTGCCGGGCCACATGCACGTGTAGCACTACCGCCACAGGAGCGGCTGGTGAATGAAGCATCTCCCACCCTTCACAGCCAGGCACACAGAACTTTGAACTTGGATAGGGTTTAGGGTGTTATGGGGTGGCCACTTGATCAAGGTAGCAGAACTCTTCAGGGACACAACTATGTACAGTCCATATATACACTTCTCTTCTACCTCCAGCATATCTCGCTTGTAGAACAACAACTTCCAGGACTAGCTAGCACTGCATAGATGGTCTGACAACAGCACAATTAGACCAATTGCAAATGCCTTTTACAGGCAGGGACCACGGTCCCCTTTGGTAGTGTAGCTACTGATCCCAGCACCACCTCTTCAGGCACTGCCAACCCACCTGGCTGCAGCTGCCCCTTTCACTAGCACTTCTAGCTAAGGCTAAACAGTCCTCCCATACTGACTCTGCATCCGTCCCAGACTGCTTGCACCCAGTCCTCTCAGGCATGCCTCTCAGTCCTCTTGACTGTAACACTCACCAGCCCACCTGGCTGTCTTCCTCCCTGGAAGTTTGCCCGTCAGTGTTCTCCTGCTGTCCTCCACTTTGCTCCAGTGCCTCTGATCAGGACACCTCAGTGTTTCATGAGAAGGGTCCCTTTCGCACGGGAGCCCAGGCCCAGGCCCAAGGTCACCCCCCCCCCCAGACTAGAGGCTACCCTCAAGGGCCACTGACAGCCTAACACTCCATCTCCAGCTTCCACCCGAGCTCCACTGCCCCAGCTGGGCTGACCCTGAGTATTTGAGGGGGTCTGCCCCCTGCCAACCCATCTGTTGGGGATTGGTTAGGGCCCTCAGAATGCTCCAGGCAGCTCCTTCTCTCCTCCACTCCCATGCTTCTAGAATCTTCTGTACGTTTCTAGAAATAAGGGAAGGTATCAGAGATGCTGCCTGTGAGTCACACAGCCCTCCCTTTGTTACTCACCAAACCCAGATTAAACAAAACAATACAGGATTGGCTGCCAGCCAAGCCCAAACAACTTACCTACTCTAACCAACAATCTACTTCTAGCACCTTTGAGGGTGCTACACGCGGAAGTGCAGTCAACTCGGCATTGCCAAACTGCTGATCAGTGTACAATGGTGGACAGGCAGGTAAGCAACTTTAATGCAGAAGAGACATGGGGGGTTATTTACGAAAAGGCAAATCCACTTTGCACTACAAGTGCAAACTACAAGTGCAAAGTGCACTTGAAATTGCACTGAAAGTGCACTTGGAAGTGCAGTCGCTGTGGATCCGAGGGGGACATGCAAGGAAAATAAAAAACAGCATTTTAGCTTGCACATGATTGGATGATAAAATCAGCAGAGCTTCCACTCATTTCAGATCTACCCCTCATATTTACAGGGACTACACTTCCAAGTGCACTTTCAGTGCAATTTCAAGTGCACTGTGCACTTGTAGTTTGCACTTGTAGTGCAAAGTGGATTTGCCTTTCGTAAATAACCCCCATGGTGTGTCTCTTTTGCGTTAAAAATCCTGTCTGTCCGCCAATTTATTTATTTTTTCATTAAAGTCCCACTTTAAACCATTTGCAAACATTTCTTTCCTTTCTCCACAGGTAAATGGGAGCTGCGTGTTGATCTTCATAGTTTTGATGAGGTAAAACACTTTGCAAAATATTCCTCATTCAAGATTCTGGGAGAGTGTGAAAAGTTCAAGTTATGGCTTGGCTCTTTTACCGGAGGATCTGCAGGTAAAGACCTATACAATCCTCATACTGTATTGCTGTAACGCACTGTTTTCCAAAAACTAGTACATGCACATTTTTTTCAGTTGTTTTGATACATTAGGCAGTCTATTTTAATTAACTGATAATTTAACTATCTTAACTGTATCTGCGCACCAAAAACTAAAAATGCTATTTAATTCATTTTTAATATTAAAGTGGCTATAAACCCTCTTTTATATCCAGTGAAGTGAACAGCCTCAGATGATACACAGAGATTAAACAAATCTCCCTACATAAGTTTTACATGTATATCTGCTGTCTTCAGCTTTCTACATTCTTTAGAAAGTGCACATCATGTTAGAAATCTTTCTTCCTGTTTCAGCTGTGGGTGTGGAGTCTGGGCTTACACTGTGTGAGAGCTGATTGGAGGAAAGGCACACACCCCCTCCACATAGGCAGAAGAACAAAGAAACTTGCAGAGCTGTGCTGTGAATAGACAAGATCTCTGCCTATCTATCTCTAAGTTACCTCCCCGACACAAATTTCCAGCTGCTTTTATCTCCTGTGTCAAAAAACTTGTCAGAAGTTATCATGGAGGAGACTTTTCATACTTTAGTAAAACTTTTGTTTTCAATATGGAGACTACTATGCAAAAAAAAAAATAATATCATTGCAAATTTTCATTGCAAAATTTTAAAAGAGGTCCTTGCAGAATACTTTTTTTTAATGTATTTATTTTTTTGTTGTTGAGCCTGACCCTGACACAATCCAGTCACTTCCTACTTCCAGGATTTCTCGTTACACCTATGAATTACATTTCATATATATTCATTATTATTATTGTGTTCCTGTTAACCACTTCCGAACCGCCGCATGCCGATATACGTCCTTACTTTGAAGAGGTATATTGTTGTTATGGCAGCAGCCCTTGCAGGGCCATCTTAAGAGCATTATAGGCCCCCGGGCAATACAGCGCACTGGGGCCCTGTCTGCACTGCAAATTATCAATAAGGCTATATTTATTGATACCTCCAACAAAATCAGTGTTTAAACATTAACACAACTATTGGACAATATAACACAAGTTTGATGGGCACAGTGGCAGCGTTTGATGGGCACAGCGGCAGCGTTTGGGCACAGTGGCAGTGTTTGATGGGCATAGTGGCTGCATTTAATGGGCACAGTGGCAGCTTTTGATGGGCACAGTGACAGTTTTTGATGGGCACAGTTGCAGCTTTTGATGGGCACAGTGCCTGTGTTTGATGGGCACAATTTCTGTGTTTGATGGGCACAGTGGCAGCTTTTGAGGGGCACAGACAGTGGCTGTGTTTGATGCACAACTTGAACTTACTTAAGTAGACATTGTTAGAATTACTTGAGACTGCCGGCCTGGAGCAGTACAGCGTGTCACTCACAGCAGCAAGGCAGTGCCAGCTATCAAGGGCCATCTTTCCGCTCCGCTCCCTCTCCATGCTGTCTGAAGAACATGGCAGAGGTGGGTGGAGCCTGTTCACTAGCCACTGGGGCAGCCGTGGTGCGATATAAATGCTGGGGCGGCGAAGTGAGCAACCAGTGCAGTCAGTCAATTTAAGCAGCAGATTGCAGCGATGAGGATCAGCCCTGGATGGGGCCCTCCAGACAAGTGGGGCCCCCGGGCAACTGCCCAGCATGCCCAGTGGAAAAAACGGCCCTGAGCCCTTGCTGGGCATGGAGACGAGTGAGCGGAATATGGCCCCCACCCGTCTCCATAACATTGCATTAAAATAACAGTGTAAAAATAAAAAAATAAAAGGTAAAATAAATAAGAAAAAAACGCGACCCGTCCCGCCGAGCTCGTGTGCAGAAGCATACGTGAGTAGCGCCCGCATATGAAAACTGTATTCAAACCACACATGTGAGGTATCGCCGCCATTGTTAGAGCAAGAGCAATAATTATAGCCTTAGATCTCCTCTGTAACTTAAAACATGCAACCTGTAGAATTTTTTAAATGTCGCCTATAAAGATTTTTAAGGGTAAAAGTTTGTCACCATTCCATGAGCGGGTGCAATTTTGAAGCGTGACATGTTGGGTATCAATTTACTCGGCGTAACATTATGTTTCACAATATAAAAAACATTGGGCTAACTTTACTGTTGTCTTATTTTTTAATAAATAAAAAAGTGTATTTTTTCCCCCCAAAAAAAGTGCGCTTGTAAGACCGATACGCAAATACGGCGTGACAGAAAGTATTGCAACGACCGCCATTTTATTCTCTAGGGTGTTAGAAAAAGAAAAGTATAATGTTTGGGGTTCTAAGTAATTTTCTAGCAAAAAAAAACAGTTTTTACTGTTTGTAAACAACAAATCTCAAAAAGAGGCTAGTAATCTGTTCATATTTTTTTTTCCCTTTTTCCAGGTGATTCACTGAGTCAGCACCATAACGTGAAGTTCAGCACTTTCGATGAGGACAACGATGAGAGCACTGCCACCCACTGTGCCAAATTGTTCAAGGGAGGCTGGTGGTTTAAATCTTGCCACTCTGCCTTCATGAATGGTCAGTACCTGAAGGGAGAACACAAGGAATCTTTTGTTGGCATCAACTGGCAAACTGGCAGGGGTGAATACTATTCTTATGCACATGTAGAAATGAAGATCAGACCCATTTTGTGAGCCCCTGAATTCACTAATTACAAAGAAGAGCTTTTCAAATATACAATGCCACATATGATTTAAACCATAAGACTAGAAGAATGAAATATCCACTCTACTACAATTCTTAACATTTCTCACTAGAGAATCGGGGTTGTAGTCTGGATGGAGACTGCCTGCCATGTTTCTTCTTGTTCTTCTATCATGATATATCACAATATTATTGTATACCTAGTGTATTCCTGATGACCTCACTGAACATCATGGACATTTTCATAGCCAATGACTGGGGGGATACCAGTGATGTCAGCATAATGTCATCTTGGAAACACTCACTCTGATTTCATGCATGAATTTTACCAATAAAAAAAAAAAGTTGCTTCAAATAATTAAAAAAGCATATTGATTTGGTGGATTTGTTTCTTTTGATGTTGTCCTTGGGGGTTTCCCCCAACTAGGCTGCTTCCAGAAACGCTCCCAGCTTCCCAGGTGATATATGTAAGGAGCAGTGGTCATCCTTGAAGATATGGAAAAGAAACAGAGTAGCAAGGGTGAAGGGATTAGAAAGATAGTAACATGTTTATTTACAAAACATAGTATCACATACATTGATAAAAACTGTGTGCACCTCACTGTGCAGAGAGGTGGATGTCAGCATGACCAGTAAAGATCACAGAAAGGCTCAGGGATCAGTAAGCCATTAAGCCAAGTAGCAGTGGCCACTGCCGCTCTCTTTTCCCTTCTACCATAACAGGACAATCGCAGAGTTCAGTGGAGGATAGGCAGCAACATGTTTCAGGAGCACCACCCCTTTGTCAAGCCAAGGGCCCAAAGGTTTGTCAAACCAAGTGTTCGACAAAGGGGGTGGTGCTTCTGAAACAAGTTGCCACATCCTTTTCATTACTCTACAAATTCTTCTAAACACCCTCCAACACCCCATATCCTTCTCATCACCATCCATGACACCCTTCATCCTTCACATCACCATACACATCCTTCTATAGTAGACACACTTTAAGATACTCCACATCCTTCTCATCACTCACCATGACCCCTTCCAACATAGTTACATAGTTAGTCAGGTTGAAAAAAGTCTATCTAGTTCAACCAATAAAAGAAAAAAAAAAAGAAATCATCCAAATCATCCAATCCAGGAGAGGAGTGTGGAGGGTATCACAGTGGGCAGTATGTACAGGAGAGGAATGTGGAGGGTATGACAGTAGGCACTATGTACAGGAGAGGAGTGTGGAGGGTATGACAGTAAGCAGTATGTACAGGAGAGGAGTGTGGAGGGTATGACAGTGGGCAGTATGTACAGGAGAGGAGTGTGGAGGGTATCACAGTGGGCAGTATGTACAGGAGAGGAATGTGGAGGGTATGACAGTAGGCACTATGTACAGGAGAGGAGTGTGGAGGGTATGACAGTAAGCAGTATGTACAGGAGAGGAGTGTGGAGGGTATGACAGTGGGCAGTATGTACAGGAGAGGAGTGTGGAGGGTATGACAGTGGGCACTATGTATAGGAGAGAAGTGTGGAGGGTATGACAGTGGGCACTATGTATAGGAGAGGAGTGTGGAGGGTATGACAGTGGGCACTATGTACAGGTGAGGAGGATGAAGGAATCTGGGAAGGAAAAATGTAAAGGTTTGTGGAAGGATGTTTAGGGACTACGTAGTGGTTAAGCGGGCCATACATGAATTGAAATTAAGCCAATTAACCAGAGACCAGCCATAGTCGATCTATGTATGGGCTAGCTGGTTGTACACAAGTCAATCTATTAATCGACTTGAGTACAACCAGCCTGTCAGGTTTTTCCCAAAACAATCAGTGCTGCCAGCTATAGTTAGCAACACTGATGATTGTATTCTGTGGGTAGGGAAGGCTCCCCACTGGCAGAGCACAATAACACTGCAGGAGTGATTCCCCCATCCACAGGTCAGCAGGTGAGAGGATGTGTGGGGACAGGTTGGGGAGTGAGGTCTGTCAGCAGGGGGATGTGAGGTGGTCATGGAGTGATATCAATCAGCGGGTGGGGGGGGGGAGTAACTGGGAGTGATATCTTTTGGAGTAGGGTCTGTCATCTGCAGGTTGGGAAATGGTCACCTGTGATATAAGTTGAAGGGAGGTGGCTAACATGGGAAGTGGCTGGGGAGTGACCTGGTTGGTAAGGAGTGTGAAATGGATGATGTGTTTCAAGTTTCTTTCATATTTGCGGTAATGCTTACTGCCCTCTGAAAAGTGATCTGTGGTGTATTGCTTTTCAACGAGTGGTATAGCAGCAGCTGACAGGCATTCATGAGGTGCTACTGCCACCTCCTTTTTTTTTTTTAATTGCTGAATGGCAGTTTTACATTGTTGGACTATGCTGCTACTGCGAGTGAGTTTGGCAGGCGGTGCTGCCTGTCAAACTCTGCAGACTCCAAGCTGTCCAATGAGCTCAGTGCCTCTGGCAAGAAGTGAGGAGAGGCTCTGTGAGCTCATTCTCTCAGTCTGCTGCATGCAGAGTGTGCCAGCTTGTATTTAAACTGACCGCTCCGTATGTAGCTTCTGACAGGCTGTGCAAGAAGCCCTGTATTTCCAGGACCATAGGCGAAAGGAGCCCCAATTTTGACCAGTAGTGGGGTAGACCTTCAGCTACCAACCCCCTTAATTTGGGCTCTATGTGACCCCTGGTCGTCGAGCCACGACCCTCAAAGTCAATCATTTTTTTTTTTTTGTGATTTTTTTTTTTAAATGGGCCTATGTAAAGGTAAGGGGCCTGGAGCTGCAGCTCCAATAGCCCCTATGTTAATCCGGCCCTGACTGTACTACCCTGCACATCTGCTCCACCAGTGTACCCCCCCGCTCATCTGCCCCACCACTGTACCCCCTGCTCATCTGCCCCACCACTGTACCCCCCTGCTCATCTGCCCCCCCACTGTACCCCCCTGCTCATCTGCCCCCCCACTGTACCTCCCTGCTCATCTGTCCCACCATTGTACTACCCATCACATCTGCCCCACCACTGTACCCCCCTGCTCATCTATCCCACCAATGTAACCCCCCATGTTCATTTGCTCCACCACTGTAACCCCCTGCTCATCTGACCCACTACTGTAACCCCCTGCTCATCTGCCCCACCACAGTACCCCCCTGCTCATCTGCCCCACCACTGTATCACCCTGCTCTTCTGTCCCACCACTGTACAGACGTACCCATACAGCGATTCACGGGAACAAACCACTTTGCCGCCGTATATCGGCGTGAGCCAGTCGGCAAGTGGTTAAAAGACGTTACAGCTCATCAATTTAGAGTTAACTAGAAGCTCTCATGCTAGAATTATTGTTCTTAGCCGATATGTCAAATGTGTGGTGTGACCATGGTTTACATACATGTATTATGTGACAACAATAAACACTGAAGAAATTACACTTTGCTACAATGTAAAGTAGTGAGTGTACACCTTGTATAACAGTGTAAATTTGCTGTCCCCTCAAAATAACTCAACACACAGCCATTAATGTCTAAACCGCTGGCAACAAAAGTGAGTACACCCCTAAGTGAAAATGTCCAAATTTGGCCCAATTAGCCATTTTCCCTCCCAAGTGTCATGTGACTCATTAGTGTTACAAGGTCTCAGGTGTGAATGGGGAGCAGGTGTGTTAAATTTGGTGTTATCACTCTCACTCTATAATACCGGTCACTGGAAGGTCAACATGGCACCTCATGGCAAAGAACTCTCTGAGGATCTGAAAAAAAGAATGGTTGCTCTACATAAAGATGGTCTAGGCCAGTGTTTCTCAACTCCAGTCCTCAAGGCGCCCCAACAGGTCATGTTTTCAAGATTTCCCTCAGATGAAACGGCTGTGGTAATTACTAAGGCAGTAAACTGATCAAATCACCTGTGCAAAATAATGGAAATCCTGAAAACATGACCTGTTGGGGCGCCTTGAGGACTGGAGTTGAGAAACACGGGTCTAGGCTATAAGAAGATTGCCAAGACCCTGAAACTGAGCTGCAGCATGGTGGCCAAGACCATGGTTGAAGGGGTGGGGGGTCAGCCTGTCAGTGCTCAGACCATACGCCGCACACTGCATCAAATTGGTCTGCATGGTCTGCATGGCTATCATCCCAGAAAGAAGCCTCTTCTAAAGATGATGCACAAGAAAGCCTGCAAACAGTTTGCTGAAGACAAGCAGACTAAGGACATGGATTAGTGGAACTACGTCCTGTGGTTTGATGAGACCAAGATAAAATTATTTGGTTCAGATGGTGTCAAGCGTGTGTGGTGGCAACCAGGTGAGGAGTACAAAGACAAGTGTGTCTTGCCTACAGTCAAGCATTGTGGTGGAAGTGTCATGGTCTGGGGCTGCATGAGTGCTGCCAGCACTGGGGAGCAACAGTTCATTGAGGGAACCATAAATGCCAACATGGTCTGTGACATACTGAAGCAGAGCATAATCCCCTCCCTTCGGAGACTGGGCTGCAGGGCAGTATTCCAACATGATAACGACCCCAAACACACCTCCAAGATGACCACTGCCTTGCTAAAGAAGCTGAGGGTAAAGCTGGTGGACTGGCCAGGCTTGTCTCCAGAACTAAACCCTATTGAGCATCTGTGGGGGAACCTCAAACGGAAGGTGGAGGAGTGCAAGGTCTCTAACATCCACCAGCTCCGTGATGTCATCATGGAGGAGTAGAAGAGGATTAAGGCAGTGTTGGAAAATAATGGTGGCCACCAGGGGCGGTGCGTCCATAAAGGGCGCAGGAGCGCCACCCCCCCCCTCTCCTGTCACTCTCTATATACCATAGATAGATTCATGCATTGCAGATGTCCGGCCCCTTTTCCGTCACGGCGCCTGAATTACAGCGGTGGGGGTGTTTTTTGGAAACACCTGATAAGCGCCGTAGGTGCTAATAGGCGTCCAAAAAGGTGACAAGCGGGCGCAACGCTGTGCGTTCCTTGTCACTCAGCAGTATGTTAGCAAACCGAAGGAATTCGGTTTGCGAACATTGTATGGCCCCTTAGCCAATCAGGAGCACAGGTCTGTGTTACCTGTGCCCTGATTGGCTGAAACGACAGGCGCTGTGATTGGGCGCCTATCAGGTGTCCAATCATAGCAGAGGATGAGAGGATGAGAGGAGGAGCGGGCAGGAGAGGAAATGGAGGACACGATGCCGCCGTCACCCGAGACAAGGTAAGTGCGGGGGGGGGGGGGGGGGCCCCGTGGCAGCTTCTTTGCAGAAGCCTTCTTTGCAGGGACTGTTTTATGGCAAAGTGGCTGTGTTTTTATGGCAAAGTGGCTATGTTTTGATGGCAAAGTGGCTGTGTTTTGATGGCAAAGTGGCTGTGTTTGATGGCAAAGTGGCTGTGTTTTTATGGCAAAGTGGCTGTGTTTTTATGGCAAAGTGGCTGTGTTTGATGGCAAAGTGGCTGTGTTTGATGTCACAGTGGCAAAGTGGCTGCGTTTTGATGGGCACAGTGGCTGCGTTTTAATGGACACAGTGGCTGCGTTTGGTACAGTGGCTGCATTTGATGGGCTTTTTTTTTTCAGAATTTTTCAGTTTATTTGCGCCCCCCCCCCAAAAAATTTTGAGCACCAGCTGCCACTGGTGGCCACACAAAATATTGAGACTGGGCCCAGTTTGGACATTTTTACTTAGGGGTGTACTCACTTTTGTTGCCAGCGGTTTAGACATTATTTGCTGTGTGTTGAGTTATTTTCAGGGGAGAGCAAATTTACACTGTTATACAAGCTGTACACTCATTACTTTACATTGTAGCAAAGTGTAATTTCTTCAGTGTTGTCACATGAAAAGATATAATATTTACAAAAATGTGAGGGGTGTACTCACTTTTGTGAGATACTGTATAATACTTTTTCCACGCTGGAAATAAGGCTGAATATAAGTTAACCTTTTCGGCTCTGTGAGCTCATTCTCTCAGTCTGCTTCATGCAGAGTGTGCCAGCTTGTATTTAAACTGACCGCTCCGTATGTAGCTTCTGACAGGCTGTGCAAGAAGCCCTGTATTTCCAGGACCATAGGCGAAAGGAGCCCCAATTTTGACCAGTAGTGGGGTAGACCTTCAGCTACCAACCCCCTTAATTTGGGCTCTATGTGACCCCTGGTCGTCGAGCCACGACCCTCAAAGTCAATCATTTTTTTTTTTTTTGTGATTTTTTTTTTAAATGGGCCTATGTAAAGGTAAGGGGCCTGGAGCTGCAGCTCCAATAGCCCCTATGTTAATCCGGCCCTGACTGTACTACCCTGCACATCTGCTCCACCACTGTACCCCCCCGCTCATCTGCCCCACCACTGTACCCCCTGCTCATCTGCCCCACCACTGTACCCCCCTGCTCATCTGCCCCCCCACTGTACCCCCCTGCTCATCTGCCCCCCCACTGTACCTCCCTGCTCATCTGTCCCACCACTGTACTACCCATCACATCTGCCCCACCACTGTACCCCCCTGCTCATCTATCCCACCAATGTAACCCCCCATGTTCAATTGCTCCACCACTGTAACCCCCTGCTCATCTGACCCACTACTGTAACCCCCTGCTCATCTGCCCCACCACAGTACCCCCCTGCTCATCTGCCCCACCACTGTATCACCCTGCTCTTCTGTCCCACCACTGTACAGACGTACCCATACAGCGATTCACGGGAACAAACCACTTTGCCGCCGTATATCGGCGTGAGCCAGTCGGCAAGTGGTTAAAAGACGTTACAGCTCATCAATTTAGAGTTAATTAGAAGCTCTCATGCTAGAATTATTGTTCTTAGCCGATATGTCAAATGTGTGGTGTGACCATGGTGTACATACAAACACTGAAGAAATTACACTTTGCTACAATGTAAAGTAGTGAGTGTACACCTTGTATAACAGTGTAAATTTGCTGTCCCCTCAAAATAACTCAACACACAGCCATTAATGTCTAAACCGCTGGCAACAAAAGTGAGTACACCCCTAAGTGAAAATGTCCAAATTTGGCCCAATTAGCCATTTTCCCTCCCAAGTGTCATGTGACTCATTAGTGTTACAAGGTCTCAGGTGTGAATGGGGAGCAGGTGTGTTAAATTTGGTGTTATCACTCTCACTCTATAATACCGGTCACTGGAAGGTCAACATGGCACCTCATGGCAAAGAACTCTCTGAGGATCTGAAAAAAAGAATGGTTGCTCTACATAAAGATGGTCTAGGCCAGTGTTTCTCAACTCCAGTCCTCAAGGCGCCCCAACAGGTCATGTTTTCAAGATTTCCCTCAGATGAAACGGCTGTGGTAATTACTAAGGCAGTAAACTGATCAAATCACCTGTGCAAAATAATGGAAATCCTGAAAACATGACCTGTTGGGGCGCCTTGAGGACTGGAGTTGAGAAACACGGGTCTAGGCTATAAGAAGATTGCCAAGACCCTGAAACTGAGCTGCAGCATGGTGGCCAAGACCATGGTTGAAGGGGTGGGGGGTCAGCCTGTCAGTGCTCAGACCATACGCCGCACACTGCATCAAATTGGTCTGCATGGTCTGCATGGCTATCATCCCAGAAAGAAGCCTCTTCTAAAGATGATGCACAAGAAAGCCTGCAAACAGTTTGCTGAAGACAAGGCAGAAATCAGGATTGATGCCCTTTTCATCACAAGACACTTCCTGTAGAGATACACAGTGCCCTCTTAAAGTAGTGTCCTCATTTAAATACTTGGGAATCATTATTACATTATCTCCTTCAGATGCTTTTAAGGCAAATTTAGACCTGTTACTCCTAATGATTAAAACTAAACTTAATGTTTGGACCAAACCTCCTCTCTCTGTTGCTGGTATAATTCATTTAGTAAAGTTCCAATTTATGATCTGGTTCATCTGGTAAAAAAGTGTGCATAAAGTCCAAAACAGCAGCTTGAGTGTCAGTATAAGATCCGGAAATGATATCTCCTGGATCGATTCTCAAGATCCTCAATCTTGGACAGAGCTACCTCAAGCTGGTAGATCTGGCTTATCTGATCCGTGTTCTGGTTGGTTCTAGTAACAGTAGCATCAAGCCTAGTTCTTTAAATTTCTGCTTGAGTTCAGAGGTGATCTGCATGCTAGCTTTTTCCAGGCTCTGCTCCAATAAGGCAGAAATACGAGCCAGGATAATGGGGTTCCCAGAATACTCAGGTTGAAGTGGCTGGAAAGACATGTCAGGAAGTTCCAGGCTGGCAATTAAGCCTTGACTAATTAGGATTTCTGCCATGGTCTGGTCCATAGAGGGGATCCACCGTCGGAAGAATTAGCCTCAGGATGTGGGGTGGACAGTGTGAGGCTTGGAATACGCTCTCACAAAACTACAGGGGAAAGCTCTGCAAGGTTCAGCAACCAAGGCAGACTCGCCATGTGAAGCAGAGGCATTGCATGGAGAGCAGCGGCCATATTGCTTCCTGCAGGCTCTGGGAGTCAG
The DNA here is from genome assembly GCA_028564925.1 of Lithobates sylvaticus. Lineage (NCBI taxonomy): Eukaryota > Metazoa > Chordata > Amphibia > Anura > Ranidae > Lithobates > Lithobates sylvaticus. Next base: position 107,182,699 of record CM053033.1, on the reverse strand, counting down.
TCCTCCGTGAGCAGAGCTGGAGTGGTCTTCTGCTTACCATTTGCCATAAAAGGGAAGCTGAAGGCAGAGGCAAGCTGGTGGAGTTGATCATGGCTGTCTGGGTTCCCGAGTGCCGCTGCAATCAGCGAGAATCGTCCGGTGCGAGGTGGAGCAGGAAGATCAAGCTTCCTCCATGTAGCGCTGCACACATGCACCTACCTGTTATAGAATCTTATAGAGGCTCTGCTAAGCAGCCACCTGTTATTCTGACAGAGCCACAAAGCCATTGCTGTGAAGGGTTCATGTTTGTTCAGCTTTCGTTTTATATTATTCTGTAGGGTATGCATGCTTTTTGCAATTTCTGACCCTGTTTTGCATTATTGCTTCTAAATTTACACCTGTTTAGTAACCTACAAGCTACATTTACTCCCTGTCTGATCATTCAGCCCAATACTCTCTCTGTTACACATTCTCCAAAATAAATATAAAAACCAGCAGGGAGAGTGGGAGCCCCTCATAAAGACCATAGTGGGGTGCACAGACTCCAGAACTTATCTATAGAGCTCCTAAAAGACAAAAGAGATTGTCATGTGGTTTAATTTTCCAGCATCTGACAAACAATAAAATATTAGTTTGGGGAGGGCCGACTCTTTAATGTTACTTGTGACTTGATAACTAAATCAATTAAAATTACAGGCAGACCCTAAATATATGTAATTTTGAATTATTGAAAGATAGTCTTATTTTTTTAATTTTCTGATCTGCAAAGGTGAAATTACTCTTCCAAAGTGCTCCTTGTTTTCGTCCAGCTCCATAAACAAGTGGAAAAGACAGTTACAAGGGGTCGCAGTCCAGTTCTTCCGGGAAAAAATACAGGCATTACGGCATAAAGGAAATAACACTTTTCAGAAGTTGCCTTCAATGCACTAATCATGACCTTAAAACGTATAAAACAGAGAATTGAAAACACACCTACAGACAGAATCTAGGCTCTGGTGCAAAGGAGGACAGACAAAGACATCTGATATCTAACTGGCATAATGTGGGTTTCAGTGCTTCCATTGATCTTCATGCTGAACTATCTCAGCATTGCAGAGGACTCATGTCCAGGTAAGTACTAAGTGTGGCCCAGTGTAACCTTAGATCCGACACAGCATGATGCTTGAGTGATGTTTATGCATTTACAGCTACCTTGAGGATTGTCAATGAGCTCTTCTATCTACAGTAAGCATTCATTATTGCTCGACAAAAATTCTAATTTGTTAGAAAACTCTGTGGTACCAGACTGATATTTCTCTTTTATATGTTATGACGCTTCAAAAAACATATAAAGTGCCCTGTGCAATATGTGACATCAAAAATAAGTGAAAAACAAATATATATATATATATATATATATATATATATATATATATATATATATATATACACATACATATACAGTACTCAAGATAATTATGTGTGATCTGTACAAAATCGCAATGTAACTTTTTTCTTTATATAATCGCTTGATAAGTTCCGTGGCATGGTTCTGTTAAAAAATTCCCTTGACACTTAGATTTACCAAAATATGTGGTGGTCCTGGCAATGCAAAGCTTTTTTTGTGTGACCAACTAACTGCACAGTTATGGTTGAATTAAAATTTTAGGATAAACACACAATTTAGTAGTGCCTTGGAAAAGCATTTATACCCCTTGAAATTTTCCAAATTTTCTTATGTTACAACCAAAAATGTAAATGTATTTTATTATTTACCAACACAACGTGGCACATAATTGTGAAGTGGAAGGAAAATTATAAATCGTTTTCAATTTTTTTTACAAATAAGTATGTGTGGTGTGCATTTGTATTCAGCCCCCCTGAGTCAATACTTTGTAGAACCTCCTTTCGCTGCACTTACAGCTTCAAGTCTTTTTGGGGATGTCTCTACCAAATTTACACATCTAGAGAGTGACATTTTTGCACATTCTTCTTTGCAAAATAGCTCAAGCTCTGTCAGATTGGATGTAGAGCGTCTGTGAACAGCAATTTTCAAGTCTTGCCACAGATTCTCACTTGGATTTAGGTCTGGACTTTGACAGGGCCATTCTAACACATGAGTATACTTTGATCTAAACCATTCCACAAACATTCCAATTTGTTAGAAAACGCTGTAATATCAGACTGATATTTCTCTTTTCAGTGACACGGAAAGGAAAGGTGTTAATTGTACAGCTCTGGCTGTTTGTTTAGGGTCGTTGTCCTGCTGGAAGGTGAACCTTCGCCACAGTTGTAAGTCTTTTGCAGACTCTAACTGGTTTTCTTCTAAGATTGCCCTGTATTTGGCTCCTTCTTTTAGGCCAAAAAGTAAAATTTTGGTCTCATCTGACCAGAGCACCTTCGTCCACATGTTTGCTGTGTCCCGCACATGGCTTCTCACAAACTGCAAACAGGATTTCTTATGGCTTTTTTTCAACAATGGCACAGATCAAAGGGTTTTACAGTAAGCTTTGCAGTGTGGGGGTGACTTTATTATATAGTAATATATGGTATAACCTGCATGAATTGATTGAGGAAATATCTTATCACATAAATGTTTGTAACTTATTCATAGACAAATAACATTCTGACTGTGTAAAATCAAGTATATGTATGTGTATATGTGTATGAATAACAATTAAAATAGATGGAAGCTGAACATTATTTGTTCACCCCTTCCTAAACTAATTTTGAGATTTGAATTTTCATTAACATTTTTACACTTACTAAATCAGCTTCTATAGTGTCACTGTTTTGCGGCCACCTTAGTGTTTTAATAAGGGCATGGATGAGCAAAAGTTAAAAAAGTAACATATAAAAAAATGAAATCTCTGTCAGTCTGTTGTTCATTGGTTCCTTTCGTAACGTGAAACTTGTACGGGATCTCTCATTATATTATAATAATAGAGACCATTCCATTCCAACTTTGATGCTTATAAATAAAGTTTGTTCATTGTTTAGCGATGGAGAAATACTTAATCAAGTCTGGAACTCTGAAAGAGAAACTGTTAAATAAAAAGCAAGGAAGCAAGCGAAAGTAAAACGAAATATATATGTAAAAATAAATACGTTCTTTACCACAAAAATTGTTAAATCTTTTTAGGTGTGCCGTGAATTTTTTTCAGATCTTTTTGGTGAGTGGCAAGACAAAAAAGTTTGAGAAACACTGATTTGGTTGCACTCCATGAGGGCAGACATGTGGACATTGTTAGTGGTGTTCATTAATCACTTGCCGACCGCCCCACGTACATATATTGTGGGGCGGCGGCTTTCCTGACCAGGACACAGCGGGAGCCAATCATCGGGTCCCGGTGATCTTTCCCGAGAGAGGTAGAACGGTGGTCTGCCTATTTAAATAAGGCAGATTGGCGTTCTGTGACAAGGGAAGACAGAGATCTTGTGTTTCTGCTAAGCAGGAACGCATATCTTTGTCTTCCCACGGTTAAAGCGCCTCCCACACAGTTAGCAAGCACTCCATAGGGATACATTTAACCCTCTGATCGCCAGTGATGTTAACCCTCTTCCCAGCCAATGTCATTAGTACAGTGACAGTGCATATTTTTAGCACTAATCAATGAATTTGTGTCGCTGGTCCCCAAAAAGTGTCAAGCGTGTCACTTAGTGTCCAATTTGTCTGTTGCAATGTCGCAATTCTGCTTTAAGTTGCTGATTGCCGCCATTACCAGTAATTTTTTTTTAAAAAGTAGCAGAATACATATTGGCCTAAATTGAGGAAGAAATTCGATTTTTTACATTTTTTTTATTGGATATGTTTTATAGCAGAAAGTAAAAAATATTTTTTTAAATTGTCTGTATTTTATAGCACATGAAATAAAAACCACCAAAAGACAGCTCTATTTGTGGGAAAAAAAGGATATCAAATTTATTGGTGTGCGCAATTGTCAGTAAAATGGCCTGGTCAGGTGTGTGTGTGTGTGGGGGGGGGGGGGGGGGGTAAACCTTCCAGGCCTGAAGTGGTTAACATGTCTGATGATAAACGGAAGGGACGGGAAAAGAAAAAAAAGGAAAAATTACACTGAAATGAGGCACAACATCTAAAATCATAATTTATTTGATATTATTGATTATAAAATGGATTTCCTAAATTAACCCACAAAACACCATATAATATAAATGTTAAAACATAAAAATGTGATAAAACAACATATTGCATCAAAGATGGTTGATTCCTTTTGTGCTGACACATTTTATGGACTTGATCCACTTCCTCAAGAGCCATCAAAATGCTTATTCACAAAATAATCAAAACAAAAACAACCAAAATTGTTATTCAATATTCTTCATCCCGGTATATAGGTTAATAGGGTGACATCTCTAGGTACACAAGGGATGGAGGAAAAGAACAAAGATCTATAGGTCAGAACCAACTGAGGGCCCACAAAGAGCAGCACCAGACCCTGCCGCACCTTTTTGATGGAAATCCCCACTCTATCCATCATTGTAGAGCTGTGTAGCTAGTAGATGCATTCATTTTGGAAACCCTTACAAGGATCAGGATTTAACATCACAAAACAACATTTAAAAATGAGTACCTTAATAAATGCAATATGTTTTCTCCCAATGGCTTCATGCACCAAAGAGATGTTCGACAATACTTAAAGTAGAAGTAAACCATCCTATCGTTTTCAGCCAAGGAAGCTGCCATCTTGGCCTCTGTTTAATCTTCAACTTTCATGATGCTGCACATGTGATCAGTTATGACACCAGCCATTGGATGGTTTGACAGTTTGGTTGAGAGCACAGTCAATGTGACAGTTAGTATTTACGGCATGTCTGGAATATAACGTTTTTTTAAACTATTAAATTGATGGGTTTACTTCCGCTTTAAAGTGGAAGTAAACCCATCGATTTTAATAGTTCAAAAAAACAGTTACGTGTCGGGAATGTCCCTGCAGCATATTAGGAGGACTAAAAGAGAATTATGGAAGAGACTAAGAGAACATACGCAGAATATAAAAAATGGATTTATCAAACATAGTCTATCTAGACATTATGCACAGTACCATAATAGTGATCCTTCCTCTTTAATAGTGTGTGGGATAGAAAAGTATAAACCACATTGGAGGGGTGATAATAAAATAATTAAATTGAGTCAGTCAGAATCTCGTTGGATATATGAGTTATTTACTTTAGTGCCATTAGAACACAATGTGGAGTTTGATCTGAACTATTTTATATCTAATTTTTAATCTTTGTCTTTGTGATCTCACTTCTCATTGACTTTTTCTTTATGATCCACTAGATGTCACCATTGCTTTTATGTTTTTAGATGGGTGTTGTATTGTGTTCAGCCATTAGGCTACTTTCACACTGGAGCGGTGGGGGCGCTGGCGGTAAAGCGGCGCTATATTTAGCGCCGCTTTACCGTTGTTTTAGCAGCGCATTTCGGCCGCTAGCGGGGTGGTTTTACCCCCCGCGGGCGGCCGAAAAAGGGTTAATACCGCCCGCATTGTTTTCAATGGGAACGGGCGCTATAGGAGCGGTAAATATACCGCTCCTACAGCGAGCCAAAGATGCGGCTTGCAGGACATTTTCCAGCGTCCTGCAAGCGCACCGCTTCAGTGTGAAAGCCCTCGGGCTTTCACACTGAAGACACAGCAACAGCTGTTTCAGGTCGGTTTGCAGGCGCTATTTTTAGCGCAATAGCGCCTGCAAACCGCCCCAGTGTGAAAGGGGCCATAGATGGCATTGCTATACATCAGAACAGATCCACATATTAAGAATGTTATTACACCGTTATGAGTCTTTTCTGTTATATATTTTACCTTCTTCTTATGAACTATTCGGGAGTACCTGTATGTATTATGCTCTGTTTAGACAGTATTCACAGAGGAATAGGAGCTTTTGAGATGTTTATTGTTACCATGACAGCAGACTCTGCTATTTAAACCAGCATCGTACACTCAACTCCATATCCTTTGATGAAGTCACGTGTTCAGTGACGCAATGTGTTAGAGAGGAGCCGAGTGTCATCACTTCCGGTTGTGGCCAAGACCGGAAGTTCTTTTGTTTGTGAAGCTTTATGCAGCGATTTTAACCACTTGCTTACTGGGCACTTAAACACCCTTCCTGCCCAGACCAATTTTCAGCTTTCGGTGCTCTCACACTTTGAATGACAATTACTCAGTCATGCAACACTGAACCCAAATGATTTTTTTGTCCTTTTTTTCCCACAAATAGAGCTTTCTTTTGGTGGTATTTGATCACCTCTGGGTTTTTTATTTTTTTGCGCTATAAATGAAAAAAGACCGAAAATTTTGAAAAAAAACAAATTTTTCTTTGTTTCTGTGATAAAATTTAGCAAATTATAAATTTTTCTTCATAAATTTTGGCCACAATTTATACTATTACATATCTTTGGTAAAAATAACCCAAATTAGTGGATATTATTTGGTCTTTGTGAAAGTTACAGACTCTACAAACTGTGGTGAGAATCATACAAAATTGATCACATCTGATGTACTGGTGACCTATCTCATTTCTTGTCATCCGAACAAGCCAGGAAAGTACAAATACCCCCCAAATCACCCCTTTTTTGAAAGTAGACATTCCAAGGTATTTAGTAAGAGGCATGGTGAGCTTTTTGATGTTGTCATTTTTTTCCCATAATTCTTTGCAAAATGAATTGTTTTTTTATTTTTTATTTTTTCCACAAAATTGTCATTGTAATAGGTTATTTCTCTCACATGGCATGTGTATACCACAAATGACACCCCAAAATAAATTCTGCTACTCCTCCTGAGTATTACGATACCACATGTGTGGGACTTTTTCACAGCCTGGCCACTTACAGAGGCCCAAAATGCAGGGAGCGCCATCACGTGTTCTAGGAGCATAAATTACACATCTAAATTGTTGACTACCTATTACACTTTTATAGGCCCTGGAGCACCAGGACAATGACACGTGACACTGACGTGGCACTGATGACAGGTGGCACTGATGACACGTGACACTGATGTGGCACTAATGACAGATGGCACTAATACGGGGCACTGATGACACGTGACACTGATGACAGATGGCACTAATACGGGGGCACTGATGACACGTGACACTGATGACAGATGGCACTATGACGGGGGCACTGATGACACGTGACACTGATGACAGATGGCACTAATGTGTGGCACTGCTGACAGATGGCACTTATACGTGGCACTGATATCATGTGGCACTAATACGTGGCACTGATGAGAGATGGCACTAATACGTGGCACTGATGACAGATGGCACCGATATGTGGCACTGATGACACGTGACACTGATGACAGATGGCACTGATACGTGGCATTGATGACACATGCCACTGATAACAGATGGCACGTGACACTGACAGGTGGCACTTTTGACAGATGGCACTGATGCGTGGCACTGATGACAGATGACACTGATGACACGTGGCACTGATATGGCACTGACGTGGCACTGATGACAGATGGCACTGACGTGGCACTGATGACAGATGGCACTGATGACAGATGGCACTGGGGACAGGTGGCACTGGCAGATGGCACGGATGGCACTGGGGACAGGTTGTACTGGGGACAGGTGGCACTGGCAGATGGCACGGATGGCACTCTGGGGACAGGTGGTATTGGGGACAGGTGGTACTGATGACAGGTGACAGCGGGGACAGGTGGTACTGGTGACAGGTGGCAGCATGGCAGCGGGCACAGATCACTTTATTTTATTTTTTTAACTTACTGCGCACCGGCGCCGTTCTACTCTCCCTCCTCACACGCTGTCTGTGTGAGGAGGCAGAGCGGCGCTGACAGATGATCTCATATGTTTGCATATGCAAACATATGAGATCATCTCTCATTGGACAGCCCGATCTCGCTGTAAACGCCCGCTGTGATTGGCCGTTTACAGCGATCTGTGACCGGCTGTGTCCGACGGACACGGCCAGCACAGAACTTCCCCGATGCGCACTCTCAGGAGCGCGCATTAGGGAAGTAAACAGGAGGACGTCCAGGGACGTCCTCCCGGCAGGGAGCGTCCGCGCTGCAGCCGTCTTTCGGCTATAGCGCGGGCGCCTAGTGGTTAAACTGTAATTTACTACGTGTGTTTTATTAAATCTTTATTGGATTACTACACCATGGAGCCCCACTCTTTCATTACATGTAATCTGTATTTGATGAGCCATTAAATGTATCCTTATATTGGTGCCATCTTGGATACTTCTGGAAACCAATTGAGTGGAATCATTGCTCCATCCATACAAGAGGCTTGACTCGACCCATAGGGGTCTCCATATGAGGTGAGAGGCTAGGGCAAACCAATAGTGCACAGCCGATAGTGACAACACTTGGATGAATTGGATGCTTCCTGTTTACTTGCACAAGCACTTTACTTTATGAATTATTTGTTATCCTTGATTGGACAATACACTTCTTTGCACTTATTATCACTTTGATGCATTTTGCACTTTTTGGAGAATTTTTTGCACAGTTTCATGCAAGTTACTTATTTTGATGTTATTTTTATGAAGCTTTCTTTTTGAATATTGCACTTTATTATTAGCTTTATTATCACTGATTATGCGCAACATTATTCCACTTATTTAATTTATTTAGTGTGAGAACACCTTGTTATGTTGGCAGCTATTCATTAGTCTCCCCAGGTTTTTTTTTTATAGTGGTTTGCGCATTAGTATTTATATATTTTTAATGTCACATTGGCTGTGCTCTCAACCAAACTGTCAAACCATCCACAGGCTGGTGTCATAACTGATCACATGTGCAGCATTATGAAAGTTGAAGATTAGACAGAGGCCAAGATGGCAGCTTCCTTGGCTGAAAACGATAGGAGGGGCTATTTCCACTTTAAAGGGAGCATCAACAAGAATACTATAACAGAAAGAGAGGAATAGTGATATGTTATATCTCATATACAGTATATGTATGCAGAAATGTAAAGTTTCCACATGCAAGTCAACTTTAAAACATTTACCCTTAGTTAGCGGCAGGCATATAAACTGAGAGTGGGGGATACCAATATCCAGTTAGAGTGGATTAATAACAGGTAGGGACCTAGTAACGTCAATTGATGGAGTTGCTCCTAAATCTGTGTACATACAGGTATTTTCCTATAACATATAAAGCGCATATGAATGCATAAGGGGGTATAAAACTCATGAGTCCTCATTTATATATATACCATATACATAAAAAAATCAATTTAAACCTACCTCCAGTATCACAATGTGCCCAAAGCAATATACTGCACAAGAGGCATGCAAGTATTGTTGTTCTGTGGGAGCAGCCTCTCCAAAGCAATCAAGCTTAAATATAAGAAATACAGCCATTTATAACTTTTGTAAGGGGAAACTAGCACCTATTATGCATGTATTCAGGAGTTAAGGTGGGTACACACTATAAATCGGGCGAATGATCATCTAATTTTCCTCCATGTTTCACAGCAAGTCAAAACTGAGGCTGGAACTAATTTTACAAAAATTCTCGTATGACAAAGGCTTTTTTTTTGTTGTTGTTTATTGTTTCTGATCACTTGCAATCTTTCGTATCTGATTTTTGTCCTACGAAAACAGTACACGAAAATCTTTAGTCTATTAACGTACAAGAACATTTTTGGAATTTGTCCCATCAGAAATGTTCGTTTTGGAAAGTCTGAATCAGATGTCGAAAGTTGTGTACACAATATACGAAAATCAAACGATCGTGCCTCGTACGGACTTTTTCTTTTGATTTTCTCATAGTGTGTACCCAACTTTATGGTCATGACACTTTAAAACAAGTTAACACTTGTCCTTGTTTTATCTTTTGTGATCCCTGTAGACATAAAAGTTGTTGGGGTTGGAGAATCAGACAAGCTGGCCATTCTCAGAGGATGTCCTGGTCTTCCAGGTCCAGCTGGAAACAAGGGAGAGCCTGGACTACATGGGCAGAAAGGTTTGTATAATTGCAAATAAAGAGGGTCCAGCAGAAGGTTGTGTGAAAGATAAATGAAAAAACAATTCAGACCTTCCCTCCGTCTCTCTCTCTCCTCCTGCTTCACTTTCTTTACTTTTCTTACCTCTATGCTCTTCCTCTCATGCCTTTACTGGTCCTGGTATGGGCTCCCCTACAACATATAGTAGCATGTACAGTGGTCACAACTCTGGGGACCACCATTCTTGAATGTTGTTATATTGTTGATTTCATTTACATTTTTATACTTTTATACCTAACTTTGTTTCATTTTTTTGTGTTGCATGGTTGCATGGTTGTTTCAGCTGCTATTTCTCCTTTTTATAAGACAATGAAAAGAAGTGAACAGAAAAAACAAAGCAAGTTCCATGCTGTACACATTCTATGATGTTATATTTGAAGCCCCTGGGTTGCAGCACTATATATACTGCTGCACTAGAGAAATACAAAGCCTCCCATTGCTTATAGAGAAAATGCATTGATAAAGAAAATTCCAGCAAGCCCATTCAACAGAAGTTGACTGTTCCGAGCAGGAGTCGCCACGCATGGTTCCAAATTCGGCTGGTCCCTGCTGAATTTTAAAACAATAAGTTCCAATTTAACATTATTAATTATTTAAATTATTGTTTATATTCCAATACTGATATCTTTTTTTCTCTTTCTACTTTTTGGTTGGCTTACCAATATAACTATCAGGACAAGCTGGAGAGCCAGGAATTCCTGGTCCACCAGGGCAGAAAGGTTTGTGTCAAATCAATCATTTATAAACAAGTGTACAGTAAATGTGGTTAAAGGAAAATCTTAAATTCTTCTAAAAGTGGAACTACACTGTATCTGCGCATCACAAACCGAAAAACTCTGTTTAATTGTTTAATTAATTTTGTTATTCAAAGCAAACTCATCCATCCATCCATGTCTCCATGCTTTTTTTTGCTGAGAATACACTTTGTAAAACAACCTCTAGCATTTGAGTTCTGCCATCTTGAGTAAGGGCAGATGATTCATGTACCATTTAGTTCCTGGAATCTATCTGCCCTTAGCTCAGTCACGCAGGCAGGACGGTGTGCTTAGCTCAGCAAACCCGTACTTTCCTCATGAAGACTCTTCTTAGTATGACATAATTTGCCTAGGCCTGGAAACCAGGAAGTAACTGAAGAAATTTAAGGAAAAAAGTTTGAAACAATTACACATGACATACTTTCCTATCTATTTACTATTGCTAATGCACATCCTCCCCAATTCTGTGTATCAGCAAGAAATTTCTGCCAGCAACCCTGCAGTGGTCAGCACTTTAATCACTTGCTTACTGGGCACTTAAACCCCCCTCCTATCCAGACCAATTTTTAAGCTTTCAGCGCTGTCGCATTTTGAATGACAATTGTGCGGTCATACAACACTGTACCCAAATTAAATTTTTATCATTTTTTTTCCCCCAAAAAGAGCTTTCTTTTGGTGGTATTTGATCACCTCTGCGATATAAATTTTTTGTTAAAAAAATGTTAAAAGACCGAATTTAAAAAAAATAAAATGTTTTTTTATTTTTATTTTGTTATAAAACTTTTAAATGGGTAATTTTTGTCCGTCATTGATGTACGCTGATGAGGCGGCAGTTATTATTACCAATAGGTGGCAGTGATGGGCACTGATGGGTGGCAGTGATGGGCACTGATGGGTTACACTGATAGGCCGCACTTTTAGGTGGCACTGATTGGCAGCACTGGTGGGCATTGATAGTTGGCCCTTGTGGGCATTGATAGGTGGCACTTGTGGGCATTGACAGGTGGCACTTATGGGCATTGACAGGTGGCACTTGTGGGCATTACATGAGGCATAATTGCCTCTGACTTTTCGGGACCAAAGTCCCTTTAAAGCGGTTCGGCACACATTTCATTTAGTAAATCTCTTTGCCTTCCAAATCAGGCAAAGAGTACTAAATGAAATGTGTTTTTTTTTTTTTTTTTTTACTTACCTTGTAATTGATGACTTCCTGTCTTCTGTCTCTTCGGGGGTGGGCGGGGTCTGTGCGGGGATCCTCGTCACGCCGCACTGTCTCCTGGGATCTGGTGTCATTGATCCAAGGAGTCAGTGCGGGCATCTTCCGAAATCTCGCGAGATTTCGGACACATCTTCCGAAATCTCGTGAGATGTCGGCAGATGTGCCGTTACTGCGCACGCGCAAGTAACGGCGGTGCATGCTGGGCCATCTAAAGTGCCGGTGGGGTTTCACATGCCCACAGGCAAGATGGCCCCCAGCAGACAAGAAGAAGATAAAGAATTTTATCGGAGGAAAACCGGCGGCGATCGAGATGGAAGATGGAACAGGTAAGTCCCCCAATTGAGCTATATGGCCTTGGCATATAGCCCAAAAAAATAAATAAAATAAAACCAGTGCAGAACCGCTTTAAGATGAGCCGGTGATCGGCTTTTTTTTTTCTCCTCCGCTGTCAGTGTGAGAAAAAAAAATAAAAATCACCGAGCTTTTGTTTTGATCATGTGATCAGCTGTCATTGGCGATCACATGGTAAGACCCGCACCTTATTCGGGAATTGAGATCCGCGCTGTGGCCATCATTCGGCCATAGCGCGGATGTCAAGTGGTTAAAGTGGACCTTAAAAGTGTTCACTGCCAAAAGCGATTTTTCACACAAATGTTTAAAAACTCAGGCCTGAAGATTAGTTAAAAGCCCCAAACATAGTTACATAGTTAGTCAGGTTGAAAAAAGAAACAAGTCCATCTAGTTCAACCATAAAAAAAAAACTAATCAAAAAATATTATACAATCCCACATACCCAATCCTATACCCACAGTTGATCCAGAGGAAGGCGAAGAAAAAAACAGAAAAGCAGGATCCAATTTTCTGTAGCAGGGGTAAAAATTCCTTCCTGATCCACTGAGAGGCAATCGGATTTTCCCTGGATCAACTTTACCTATAAATGTTAGTACCCAATTATATTATGTACATTTAGGAAAGAATCCAGGCCTTTCTTAAAGCAATCTACTGAGCGGTCCAGAACCACCTCTGGAGGGAGTCTATTCCACATTTTCACAGCTCTTACTGTGAAGAAACCTTTCCGTATTTGGAGATGAAATCTCTTTTCCTCTAGACTTAAAGAGTGCCCCATTGTCCTCAGTGTTGACATTATATATTTTCTGAAAGCAGACACATTTTCTGAAAGCAGAAAATAGTGGCATCTCCAATTTTTTATGCCACACAATATTTATGAAATGGTTTATCAAGGGCAACATTTCAGTAAAAAATACATTGAAGTTAATTTTAGGTCACACAAATGCAATATATTACCCAAATTTGGTGGTAAAAATATAAACAATGAAGTTGCGGCAAATAAAACATGGCTCAACTTTTACCACCTCTCAACCGCTAGTGTGAACAAGCCTTAAAGAACTTATCTTGTGTGACCTAGAGTCCTTCTCCACTGTACACACTTGTTGGGTATAACTGTTGGGGGTTTAGGACCTGCTGTGAGTTTAAACCCTGGGGGGGGCTATTTTTTTTTTACTACACTGGGTGACAAGTTTTTCATTTCTTTATGCATGTTTGGAACTAAAATGTACTCTTTTTTTTTTTATTTTGAACTGTTTATGTAAGAAATGTTTTCTATATTATTAGGGGAGAAAGGAGACAGGAGTGAACCTGGTTCATTATATGGTAGGTAATACATTAACGTTCAGTAATATTAAAGGGAATGAATAGAGTTATTGTATGTATATCCTTTATTTATTTTTATCAAGACTAAAAATGAAATGTATTTTTTTTAGCCAGTTTAGGCCCCTTTCAAATAGGCACTGTTGGGTGGCAAAAGCAGAAGGTTTAGGTGCATCTTTAACTTGCTTCAGTCGCCTGTCAAGGTCAGAACATGGCTGCTGGACAGCCCTATATACATTTTAGGGACCTTTATCGGGGCAGCAAAAAAAATACCCAATGCCACCTGCCACCCATCCCCAAAGAGGTGAAAAGAACACGGCACAACACCAATGCCATCAAATCCATGGACCCATTGGAGTCAACAACCAGGTTAAGGTGAAAGAGGCGTTATTGCATATACATTTTTTGTATAATCATTTTAAGCCAGCAATTTTTTTTTACATGTTTCACGGTTCTTCTTACCTACATGCCTTCAAAAAAATGTTCAATAGCTCAGGCTGAGAACTAAGTGAGTCAGAGCAGTGACTTCTCCACCTTTCCTCCTCCTGCTTGCTCTCTTATGAGAGCCTGCAGTCGGAAGTTTCAATTAGAGAGACACAGTCTGAAAGCAAGTAAATTGTGTTATGTGTGTGTTCCCAACATGCTGCTCTTTAGCAGATGCACGGGGTACCAATAATCCCTAAATGGCACGCGCAATTCCACGCGCAAAACTGTTTAGTGCTGTAGCATCATGCTATACCATGCTTTTTTTTTTTTTTAAAGTTGTGGACTATTTTCCCCTGGACTTTTTGTAGATACACACATGCAAACATAGACTAAGGCCAACTAGTGGGGGTCCCTTACCGGTGGGGTGGAGAGCAGGATCTGGCAACACCTCTCCACATGTCCTCACCTGAATCATTTCTCTAGAGGGGCGGGGCTGCCCATCCTACAAGGCAGAAGCCGGTCAAAAATGTCATAATTGCGACCTTCGCCATAATAGCGACCAATGGACCAATGAGGGCAGAAGCATGGCTGCCAGCTTGTTGGCTGACTGGCCTGGTTCCAAGAATAACTTGTTTTTGATTGACCACACATGGGCTGGACAAGGACAGCTAAAGGGCCAGATGTGGCCTGCAGGCTGTAAAATACTCAGGCCTGTGATAGGGGATAGGGGAAGAAGGAAGAAGTGAAAGTGATGTTCAAATAGGTAAAAGTCAACTTTAAAGGTGCATTTTCTGTATTTGGGACTTGTAACCTTGTGTCATATTATTATGCTTCTTCTGTCCTCTGTATGTATGTGTGTACATGCATGCATGTATTAAGACATGCCCTGAATAAGGAATAAACAAAGTTATTTTCCTCTCAACAACCAGGGCAGTGGAGGGTCAGCTGCTTTGGCAGCCCATGTTAAAATATGCCAGGTTTGCAGAAAGGGATTGGAAGGAAGCAGCTTTTTCCTCTTGCGGTGTAATTATGTCACTATGTAGCTCCGCATTTGTAGCTGCATGGATAGATTACGATGAAGAATACGGAAAGAGTAGCTCTCATTCTATAATGACTACACAATGCATTTCTATAGTCAAAACCAGCAATCCAGACCAGTAAAACTATTTTCTCACCATGCTGTACAGTTTATGTTTGAATTTTCTCGCTCAGTTGCCAGAAATTGCAAAGAACTTCAGAATCATGGAGAAGTGCTGAGTGACTGGTACACCATATACCCAGATGGTACACAGCCGCTGAAAGTCCTCTGTGATATGCATACAGATGGAGGCGGATGGATAGTGAGTATAACCATATATCATTTATATTTAGAGGTACCATTGGTAGTCAGTGGGATCCACATCCCAACATTTGGTTCAAATATGAACTTTTAAGGCACCACACTAAAAAACAAAACCCCTTTGTATAAAAAAAAGTATTACAAAATGTATCAGAACTTCCAAAATGCTTTTTACCCAGAAGCATAAAAATATGAAAAAACACATATTGTGAGAATTTTGTTCACCACTCTATATTGTCTGTCACACTCCTATTATCATATAATACAATTAAGGTTACAGTCTCAACGTGTTTCGTAGTCATTAATGCCGCTTCCTCAGGAGCTTAGTATAGAGTGATCTCTTGGAATTGTAAAAACTCCATATACAGTATATATATTTATTCAATTATTTTATTGAATAAATGTATATATTCACAGGTTTTACCATTCTTTGTTCACTGTAGATTAGGCTCCTGAGGAAGCGGCATTAACAGCCATGAAATGCATTGAGACTGTAACCTCTGGATATACAGTAGTGGACCATATATCATTATTATTTCAGGTACTTATATAGCGTGGTCAATTTACGCAGCGCTTTACATATACCGGTATATTATACATTTACATCAGTATATAGTGAATATATGTTTATATCATTTGTCGCTAAAGGGTGACTACAGCCAAATAGCTGAATACACAATTAAAACAGATCAGATGCACTGGAACTGTTTTACCTGCCAACGTTTTGGAAAGTGATTCAGGTACCCCCATAGCCTTCTCACCCCTCGCTGCACACTGCATTCCAGGTGTAATTCTACAGACTGTCTCACTGGCCTGCCTCCTGAGTCCTGACTGCTAGGAAAACATTTCTGCACTGGAGATGAGCACCCTGGGTACTCACTTTCCTGTAAACCCACCAAATGATTTGCTAATTCAGTGCTCTACTGATTCTTGCTTGGTGTGCATTTAACCGCTTCCCATCTGCCGAAAGTATATAAACATTGTTGGACAGGAAGTATTATAGCCTGGTCATCATCACTGCAGAAAATCTTCTGCTGCCAATTCCCATCAAAGTAAAAGTAGTCCTAGCAGATTAAGAGCTGTTGGATTACTTTTACAGGTGGCAGGAAGGAAGTACCACCCCCCTCCCGCCGCCGCCTTTATTTGGGCTCTCCGTTCAGAATTGGTCCAGACTAGAAGTGGTTAAATATGAGTCTGCTGTAACTAAAGTGTGCTCAGATTATACCCCAAAGTAATAAATAAATGTGTGCAGCAACCAATCTGTATGATTATCTATGCAGGTGTTCCAGCGACGTTGGGATGGATCAGTCAGCTTCTTTCGGGACTGGCAGGCCTACAAGGAAGGGTTTGGCAGTCGCTTGAATGAGTTTTGGCTGGGAAATGACAATCTCCATAAAATAACATCTTTAGGTAATATAGTTTATATTAATTAGTCCTTATTTACATCCCTGGAAAATGTTATCTTACAAAGGCTTAGTAATATGTCTGTGATTATTGTCATGTCTTGATTTCTATCATAAAGATTAGGAATTAAAGGTATATTTAATGAAATTGTGCAGTGGCAAAGAGGGTGGCATTTAATACCAACATGCCACACATAAGTATCCATGTATTGTTGAGGTTTTTGTGCGGAGAGCACATTCACTACGCACTGCTAGTCAGGGCCGGATTAACATAGGGGCTATTGGAGCTGCAGCTCCAGGCCCCTTACCTTTACATAGGCCCATTTAAAAAAAAAAAAAAATCACAAAAAAAAAAAAAAAATGATTGACTTCGAGGGTCGTGGCTCGACGACCAGGGGTCACATAGAGCCCAAATTAAGGGGGTTGGTAGCTGAAGGTCTACCCCACTACTGGTCAAAATTGGGGCTCCTTTCGCACTATGGTCCTGGAAATACAGGGCTCCTTGCACAGCCTGTCAGAAGCTACATACGGAGCGGTCAGTTTAAATACAAGCTGGCACACTCTGCATGCAGCAGACTGAGAGAATGAGCTCACAGAGCCTCTCCTCACTTCTTGCCAGAGGCACTGAGCTCATTGGACAGCTTGGAGTCTGCAGAGTTTGACAGGCAGCACCGCCTGTCAAACTCACTCGCAGTAGCAGCATAGTCCAACAATGTAAAACTGCCATTCAGCAATTAAAAAAAAAAAGGAGGTGGCAGTAGCACCTCATGAATGCCTGTCAGCTGCTGCTATACCACTCGTTGAAAAGCAATACACCACAGATCACTTTTCAGAGGGCAGTAAGCATTACCGCAAATATGAAAGAAACTTAAAACACATCATCCATTTCACACTCCTCACCAACCAGGTCACTCCCCAGCCACTTCCCATGTTAGCCACCTCCCTTCAACTTGTATCACAGGTGACCATTTCCAAACCTGCAGATGACAGACCCTACTCCAAAAGATATCACTCCCAGTTACTCCCCCCCCCACCCGCTGATTGATATCCCTCCATGACCACCTCACACCCCCCTGCTGACAGACCTCACTCCCCAACCTGTCCCCACACATCCTCTCACCTGCTGACCTGTGGATTGGGGAATCACTCCTGCAGTGTTATTGTGTTCTGCCAGTGGGGAGCCTTCCCTACCCACAGAATACAATCATCAGTGTTGCTAACTATACCTGGCAGCACTGATTGTTTTGGGAAAAACCTGACAGGCTGGTTGTACTCAAGTCGATTAATAGATTGACTTGTGTACAACCAGCTAGCCCATACATAGATCGACTATGGCTGGTCTCTGGTTAATTGGCTTAATTTCAATTCATGTATGGCCCGCTTAACCACTACGCAGTCCCTAAACATCCTTCCACAAACCTTTACATTTTTCCTTCCCAGATTCCTTCATCCTCCTCACCTGTACATAGTGCCCACTGTCATACCCTCCACACTCCTCTCCTATACATAGTGCCCACTGTCATACCCTCCACACTTCTCTCCTATACATAGTGCCCACTGTCATACCCTCCACACTCCTCTCCTGTACATACTGCCCACTGTCATACCCTCCACACTCCTCTCCTGTACATACTGCTTACTGTCATACCCTCCACACTCCTCTCCTGTACATAGTGCCTACTGTCATACCCTCCACATTCCTCTCCTGTACATACTGCCCACTGTGATACCCTCCACACTCCTCTCCTGTACATACTGCCAACTATCTTTTTTTCCACACTCCTCTCCTGTACATACTGCCCACTGGCATACCCTCCACACTCCTCTCCTGTACATAGTGCCCACTGTTATACCCTCCACATTCCTCTCCCTCACCTGCACATACTTCACACTTTTATACCATCCATACTCCTCCCCTATGCCTCTTACCCACAAAAACTGTTCTTTAAAATGATATTGAATATCCTCAATGTTACCAGCTCTAGAATGGGCACACTTTTGTTCCATCTTCACCCTGTCTTCCTTCCGGGTTTTGTGCTATCGGTCACTTGCCTTGGCCGGGCTGTGTTTCTGTCACTTCCACTCATGCTCATTCGCATCCTTGCTCTCTCTCTCACCCCCCCTCTCTCTCTCTCTCATCCTCCCTCCCTTACCCCTCTCTCGTCCCCTTTCTCTTTCTCGCATCCTTCCTCTCTCTATTTAATTTAATTTGTTATAAGAAAAAATTGTTTTTTTTTTTATTATAATAAGCCCCACCATAATCCTCAGCACCAGGCCCATGATGTTCTTAATCCAGCCCTGCTGCTAGCACAGTGACCAAGCTGTCATAGACAGCTTCCAGTATCTAGTAAAGATTGGGAGGACGCTTCCAATCATGTGACCACTGTGACAGCCATCCACAGTTTTCACAGGATTGAACAGTCGCCCCCCCCACACACACTATATTTTAGCTATAGTGTGTGAGTCAGCTTCTGGCTTTTTTATGTATGGAATGCTGGAACAATGAGATCCCTTTGCCATAATTCCTGAAAGTGGGAATTTTGGATATCACACCCACCTTTGTGTGTTGCAGCTACTCCTATTCTATTCCTCATGATATAAAATGAATGAAAAAAATTACAGGGCTATAAAGTAGTGGATGTGTATGGATTCTTTTTGGAGAATAAGGATATGGGTTATTGTCACTTTAACACTCCAGCATCTACCAACCACTGAACTCTTTTATAACTCTCTCTGGGCAACATGACATATTTAGGCTGTTAATTCACACTACAGGCACTTGGGAGCTTCGTGTTGATCTGCAGGATTTTCATAACACAAAACAACATGCCACGTACAAGTCATTCAAAGTTTTGGGAGAGGATGAAAAATACAAGCTGGTGCTGGGAGACTTCAAGAGCGGTAATGCAGGTATGTATTAAATATGGCAAAGGTTTCTGAATGATAGCTTAGAACTGTACCTAACCATGTGCATCTCCTGCAAAGCATGGCGTCCAATTCCCACTGCCGGGTTTGCTTATGAACTCAGAACCAGAACTGAGCCATAGGTAAAGAATAAAGGTAGAGTACCATTTGGTTTTCTGTACATGACCGAGTGGGACTTTCCATGAACTTCTTAGAGAAGATCGATTGCGGAATTCTTGAATTGGCTGTTATTGTGTCATCTTATGTTTATGCTCCCTGAAAGACTTTTGCTGAAGTTGTTCTTGCGTGTCAACTGGGTACAAGTCATCTGGCGTCAACCCATGGCCCTGCATTAGATGTGAGGACGCAGCAAGCAAGTAATCAGTTGGTAGGACATTGGCAGTACTAGCAAACAAATGACTTGCAGAAAGCAGTACAATTGAGGGGGGGGGGGGGGGCAACCTAACCCTAGTTGTGGGCCAGATTCAATCCTGTAGCAGACCGTAGTTTGGAGACCCCTGCACTAGAGGGTAAGGTGAACATTTCCTCAACCCCTGCACTCTAGTGGATGCCCAGGAATATATGGAGAATGCAAAATGGTTAGTGGTAGAAGTTTAGCAGTTGTTGCGGCTACCTTAGGAATGGGGAAATATCACTCCAGCAAGGTGTTGTAAACCTTTTACTGGGACTGAAATCTGTCCAATTATCCAAAAATGGATAACAAACATTAAATGGCATGAAAGTTTAATACTCTGTTGATTTATTGACAGGTGACTCTATGAAGAACCACGATGGACATAAGTTCAGTACTAAGGATCAAGATAATGATCCATATGCCGGTCACTGTGCTGAGAAGTTTAAAGGAGCTTGGTGGTACTACGAATGCCATGACTCAAACCTAAATGGGCATTATTACCTTGGAGCACACAATACTCATTTTGATGGCATTAACTGGGGATCTGGGAAAGGCCAACAATATTCCTACAAGTTTTCTGAGATGAAAATTAGGCCGGTGTAATGCATTTTACATGCATACAAGCACATTCTTTTTTTTTTTGTCTGTCACGTGTACTTTTTCTTATATCATTTTCGAATCTGTCTTTCTACATGTGCTGTTTTTGTAACTTTATCAGCTTGTGTTCTATACTTTTATTGTATACTTTTCATGTGGAATCTCCAAGGATTCTAAAAGCAACCTTAGTAAATGTAAAATCAACCCAGCAAATTCAGTTACAGACTGTTTTTTTTTTTTTAGGCCTTAAAGAACAACTACAACTTTATCATAAAAATTACAGAAAAGGCTTTTTATTTTTTTGCGTATTATATATTGATTTTCCTCCCCATTCTCATGGTGACCATTTTCACTGAGACAGATTAGTCCATTTCCCTTTACTTCCTGGAACTTTGCCTAGAACTCTGGGTCTGCTACCTTGAACTAGGGTTGCCATCTTTTCTTCAAGCCAAACCAGAACATGCCACGGCATACAGTGTGTGTGACCATATTGTGTTAACAGTGGGAGGGGCCTAAAGGGGCATGATTAAATAAAACAAAAGCATTCTTGTACAAATAAAATTTGCTTACTTTTCTGTGCCACAAGCAAGAGACTCACCGACATGTATAAACCTCAGCACAATCATTAAAAAAAAAAACATAAAAAAAACATCCATTACTACAGAGGTAAGTGCAGTGGAGACCAGGGGCATTAGTTTGCCTTTTCATTTTCATTAAGTACAGAGGGTATTACAGTATGTGCAGGAAGGGAGTGCAGACTTTACAGCAGTATATACAAGAGTGTGGATCGTATGATGGTATGTAGGAAAGCAGTGCAAAGAGTAAGACATTATGTACAGGAAATCAGTGCAGATGGTAGGCAGTATGTACAGGAGAGGCGTGTGGAGGATATGATAGTGGACAATATGTACAGGAGAGGAGTGTGGAGGGTATGACAGTGGGCAGTGTGTATAGGAGGAGTGTGGAGGGTATGACAGTGGGCCGTGTGTATAGGAGAGGAGTGTGGAGGGCATGACAGTGGGCAGTATGTACAGGAGAGGAGTGTGGAGGGTATGACAGTGGGCAGTGTGTATAGGAGAACTGTATATATGGATGGTGTATGAGGAGATGATAACTGTATATATGGATGCCATATGGGGGGGATTGAAGAACTGTATGTATGAATGGTATATGGGAGGGGGGGTTGGAGAACGGTATATATGGATAGTGTATGAGGAGGTGATAACTGTATATATGGATGGTATATGGGGGGTTGGAGAACTGTATACTGCATAAGGATGATATATATGGGGGGGGGGTTGGAGAACTGTATATACGGATGCATTGGATGGTATATAGGGGGGGGGGGGGTTATAGAACTATATACAGTTGTACTCATAAGTTTACACACCCTGGCATAATTTATGATTTCTTGGCCATTTTTCAGAGAGTATGAATAATAACACAAAAACTTTTTTTTCACTAATGGTTAGTGTTTGGCTGAAGCCATTTATTATCAATCAACTGTGTTTACTCTTTTTAAATCATAATGACAACAGAAACTACCCAAATGACCCTGATCAAAAGTTTATATACACTGGTGATTTTTGCATAATAACATGGACATAAGTTGACACAAAGGGGTTTGAATGGCTGTTAAAGGTAACCATTCTCACCTGTGATCTGTTTGTAATTAGTGTGTGTGTATAAAATGTAAATGAGTTCCTGGACTCCTGACAGACCCTTGCATCTTTCATCTAGTGCTGCACTGATGTTTCTGGATTCTGAGTCATGCAAAATAATTGTCAAAGGATCTGTGGGAAAAGGTAGTTGAAATGTATAAAACAGGAAAGGGATATAAAAAGATATCGAAGGAAATGAGAATGGCAATCCGCAGTGTTTAAACTCTAATCAAGAAGTGGAAAATGAGGGGTTCTGTTGAAACCAAACCAGCACGGTCAGGTAGACCAACTAAAATTTCAGGCACAACTGCCAGGAAAATTGTTTGGGATGCAAAGAAAAACCCATATCACACTTCAGGTGAAATACAGGACTCTCTGAAAACATGTGGTGTGGCTGTTTCAAGATTCACAATAAGGAGGCACTTGAAGAAAGATGGGATGCATGGTCAAATCGCCAGAAGAAAGCCATTACTACGCAAATGCCAAAAAGTATCCTGCTTACAATACGCCAAACAGCACAGAGACAAGCCTCAAAACTTCTGGCACAAAGTCATTTGGAGTGATGAGACTAAAATTTAGCTTTTTGGCCACATCCATAAATGCTACATTTAGAGAGGAGTCAACGAGGCCTATGATGAAAGGTACACCATTCCCCCTGTGAAACACAGAGGTGGATCGCTGATGTTTTGGGGACATGTGAGCTACAAAGGCACAGGAAATTTGGGCAAAATTGATGGAAAGATGAATACAGTATGTTATCAAAAAATACTGGAGGAACATTTGCATTCATCAGCCAGGAAGCTGCGCATGGGATGTACTTGGACATTCCAACATGACAATGATCCAAAACACAAGGCCAAGTTGACCTGTCATTGCCTACAGCAGAATAAAGTGAAGGTTCTGGAGTGGCCATCTCAGTCTCCTGACCTCAATATCATTGAGCCACTCTGTGGAGATCTCAAACGTGCAGTTCATACAAGACAGCCCAAGAATTTACAGGAACTGGAGGCTTTTTTCCAAGAGGAATGGGCAACTTTACCATCTGAGAAGATAAAGAGGCTCATCTACAAATAACACAAAAGACTTCAAGCTGTCCTTGGTGTTAAAGGGGCAATACACGATATTAACCACTTCAGCCCCGGACCAATTGTCAGCTTAAGGACCAGAGGTCTTTTTTCAATTTCGCACTGCACTGCTTTAACTGGTAATTGGGCGGTCATGCAATGTTGTAACCAAATGAAATTTGCGTCCTTTTCTTCTTTCTAGAGCTTTCTTTTGATGGTATTTGATTGCCTCTGCGATTTTTATTTATTTCGATATAAACGGAAAAAGACCTTTTGAAAAAAAAAAGATATTTTCTATTTTTGTTATAAGAAAAATCGAATAAACTCAATTTTAGTCAAACATTTGGGCCAAAATGTATTCAGCCACATGTCTTTAGTAAAAAAAATGCCAATAAGCGTATATTTATTGGTTTTCGCAAAAGTTATAGCGTCTACAAACTAGAGTACATTTTCTGGAATTTACACCGCTTTTAATTTATGACTGCCTATCTCATTTCTTGAGGTGCTAAAATGGCAGGGAAGTACAAAACCCCCCAAATGACCCCATTTTGGAAAGTAGACACCCCAAGCTATTTGCTGAGAGGCATGTTGAGCCCATTGAATATTTTTTTTTTTAGTCCCAAGTGATTGAATAAAGACAAAAAAAAAAAAAAGTTGTCACTAAATGATATATTGCTCACACATGCCATGGTTATATGTGGAATTGCACCCCAAAATACATTTTGCTGCTTCTCCTGAGTATGGGGATACCTCATGTGTGGGACTTTTTGGGAGCCCAGCCACTGCACTGCTTTAACTGGTAATTGGGCGGTCATGCAATGTTGTAACCAAATGAAATTTGCGTCCTTTTCTTCTTTCTAGAGCTTTCTTTTGATGGTATTTGATTGCCTCTGCGATTTTTATTTATTTCGATATAAACGGAAAAAGACCTTTTGAAAAAAAAGATATTTTCTATTTTTGTTATAAGAAAAATCGAATAAACTCAATTTTAGTCAAACATTTGGGCCAAAATGTATTCAGCCACATGTCTTTAGTAAAAAAAAATGCCAATAAGCGTATATTTATTGGTTTTCGCAAAAGTTATAGCGTCTACAAACTAGAGTACATTTTCTGGAATTTACACCGCTTTTAATTTATGACTGCCTATCTCATTTCTTGAGGTGCTAAAATGGCAGGGAAGTACAAAACCCCCCCAAATGACCCCATTTTGGAAAGTAGACACCCCAAGCTATTTGCTGAGAGGCATGTTGAGCCCATTGAATATTTTTTTTTTTTAGTCCCAAGTGATTGAATAAAGACAAAAAAAAAAAAAAAAAAGTTGTCACTAAATGATATATTGCTCACACATGCCATGGTTATATGTGGAATTGCACCCCAAAATACATTTTGCTGCTTCTCCTGAGTATGGGGATACCTCATGTGTGGGACTTTTTGGGAGCCCAGCCGCGTACGGGGCCCCGAAAACCAAGCACTGCCTTCAGGATTTCTAAGGGTGCAAATTTTTGATTTCACTCCTCACTACCTATCACAGTTACGAAGGCCATAAAATGCCAAAATAGCACAAAACCCCCCCAAATGACCCCATTTTGGAAAGTAGACACCCCAAGCTATTTGTTGAGAGGCATGGTGAGTATTTTACAGCTCTCATTTGTTTTTGAAAATGAAGAAAGTAAAGAAAAAAACTTTTTTTTTTTCTTTTTTCAATTTTCAAAACTTTGTGACAAAAAGCAAGATCTGCAAAATACTCACCATACCTCTCAGCAAATAGCTTGGGGTGTCTACTTTCCAAAATGGGGTCATTTAGGGGGGGAGTTTGTGCCATCTGGGCATTCCATGGCCTCCAAAACTGTGATTGGCAGTGAGGAGTGAAATAAATAAATTACACCCTTAGAAAGCCTGAAGGCGGTGCTTGGTTTTTGGGGTCCCGTACGCAGCTAGGCTCCCAAAAAGTCCCACACATGTGGTATCCCCGTACTCAGGAGAAGCAACAGAATGTATTTTGGGGTGTATTTCCACATATGCCCATGACATGTTTGAGCAATATATAATTTAGTGACAACTTTTTGTAAAAAAAATATATATATATTTTTTTCATTATTCAATCTCTTGGGACGAAAAAAAAAATATTTAATGGGCTCAACATTGCTCTCAGCAAATAGCTTGGGGTGTCTACTTTCCAAAGTAGGGTCATTTGGGGGGGGAGGGGTTTGAACTGTCCTGGCATTTTATGCACAACATTTAGAAGCTTATGTCACACATCACCCACTCTTCTAACCACTTGAAGACAAAGCCCTTTCTGACACTTTTTGTTTACATGAAAACATATTTTTTTTTTTTGCAAGAAAATTACGTTGAACCCCCAAACACTATACATATTGTTAAAGCAAAGGCCCTACAGATTAAAATGGTGGGTGTTGCATTTTTTTTCCCACACAGTATTTGCGCAGCGATTTTTCAAACGCATTTTTTGTGGAAAAAATACACTTTTTTTATTTTAATGCACTAAAACACACTATATTGCTCAAATTTTTTTTTCTTTGTTATCATTTTTATTGTTATCTCAGGGAATGTAAATATCCCCTATGATAGCAATAGGCAGTGACAGGCAGCAAAGTAAGTAACTGAGTTAAAATAAACTGAGTTACCTAACGCAATTACTTTAGAGGGTAACGAGTAATCTAACTGATTACTTTTCTCCTCATGGTAACTCAGTTCCCATTACTTTGGCTTAGTTACCCCAATTACATCTACCGCCACTAGATGGCAGTAGTGTAATTCCGGTGTCCTGCCGAAAAAGTTCCCCCACCGGATAAGGACCCCCTGTACTGCGCAGGCGCAGGGCTTGCGCAGTACGAAGGACTACGGAGCTTCCGAAAATTGCCGAACCTAAACAGCTCTGAGTGAACTCTACACCGCGCAGGCGCAGTTAACATGTAATTGTACGAAGCGATGCCGCATGCTCCTGATGCTCGTGCTACTCTGCAAGGGGCGTCTATCGTGTAAGTAAGGGGCGGGTCTAGTATTACTGTAACCAAGGGGCGCATTTATTATTATTGTTATATATCGAGCTCTGCCCATTAATTTAACATTGCCCTCTTCTGTAGCCATCCGCCGCTTACACGATATAATAATAATAGACCCGCCCCTTGCTTACACGCTATAACAGACCTGCCCCTTGGTTAGAGTAATAATAGAGCAGCCCCTTGGTTACACGATATATAACAATAATAATAAATGCGCCCCTTGGTTACAGTAATACTAGACCCGCCCCTTAGTTACACGCTATAACAGATCTGCCCCTTGGTTAGAGTAATAATAGAGCAGCCCCTTGGTTACACGATATATAACAATAATAATAAATGCGCCCCTTGGTTACAGTAATACTAGACCCGCCCCTTAGTTACACGTATAGAATATTTAAAAAAAAACTCAGTTACTTTGCTGCGTAACTAATTACTTTTCCAATGTAGTAACTGAGCTACTAACGCAATTACTTTTTGGAGAAGTAATTTGTAACTTAACTAATTACTTTTTTAAAGTAAGATGACCAACACTGGTGACAGGTACTCTTTTTTTGAAAAAAATGGGGTCTATTAGACCCTAGATCTTTCCTCTGCCCTCAAAGCATCTGACCACACCAAGATCGGTGTGATAAAACGCTTTCCCAATTTCCCAATGGCGTGGTTTATATCCGGGAGGGGGGACATTCCCTCCCACTGCTTGTAAAAGCAGTCTAGAGGCTAATTACCCGGTAGAATTGCTTTTACATGAAAGCCGATCACTGGCTGAAAAGAATGATACCAAGATGATACCTAAACCTGGAGGCATCATTCTGGTATAACCATTCAAAGTCCAGCAACATACTGGACATATATTGTAATATTTTTTTTCATGCAGCCTCTTGGCTGAACGAAAAAAAAGAGATTGATTGGTGGGTATGCCCACCATTAGAATACATCCCTTCATCCACCCACTTCTAATGATGGGCATTACATGCACCATTTATATATGCCGAAGCATGGGGGCATCCTCCCGCAAAAGTTATGCACACACGGTCAGACTTTTCTACGGGGCAAGCCTCCGTCGGAATTTCGACCGTATGTACGCGGCATTAGGAGCCAATCGCTCCTCCGCCCCTGCTGCCCCCATGCTTCGGCATATATGCTCTTTTTTTTAACTGTGGTGGTGAAATCACCTCCTGCAGCGTTGGAGTCGCGGCTTTATGTATCGTGGGAGCAAACGCTGTTGCTGTCAAGATAAGTAAATCCGCGCTGCAACTGAATGGCGCACCTGAAAACAAAATGGTTAACAAAACACTCAAAACACAGTAAACAAAATTACATACCTGAAAAGCAAGCATGATAAAAAACATAATAAAACATTGCAGAATAGAATGGAGTAAAAAAAGAGCAACAATAGAGAGAATAGAGAGAGAGAGAGAGAGAACAATAAAACGACAACTATTTTAGTTTTTTTTATTTTATATATTTTTTGAGATTCACAGGTAAAAAGCTCCTGACTGTTAGAGACTGAATCAAAACGCTACCACAAAAAAAATGTTAGCAATCGCAGGGATCAGGCCTGACTCTGCGAACGCTGCAGTTATGTGTGCTTAGTGTTTTGTAAGTGACAGTGATCGATCGATACTGCACTTGGGCTGGGCTGGGCTGGGCTGGGCGGAGGGGGAAAACGCAGGTGCTAGCAGGTATTTGGGCTGATCCCGCTAACAATGCGTTTTTTGGAACCCTAAACTGCTGGGACGCTAGTATAGATCTGATCAGATATTGATCTGTTCAGATACTGTACCACTAAGGGAGGTGTATGCTTTGCGCGTGGGTGTTTGCGGTACTGGCACTAACCTGGGGCGACGCAGACCTTATTGATATCACCCGCCGAGCGATCAGGGGGTTAAACCGTTATTGGGTAATAAATGGCGGGTGCTATAAAAAACAAACTAACTAACCAGCGTCACCCGTAACAGTTATACAGTGATCACTGGTGAAAGGGTTAACTAGGGGCAATCAGGGGGTTAAAACCTTTATTAGGTACTATATGGGGGTACCTGACGCTATATAAAAACCTGACGGGGAACCTAAATAACTAACTGGCTAACCAGCGTCACCAGTGACACTTATACGGTGATCACTGGTGAAAGAGTTAACTCTAGGGGCAATCAGGGGGTTTAAAACCTTTATTTAGGTTGTAATATGGGGGTACCTGACCTATAAACCTATTTATGAACCTATATAAGCCTGGCGGTTAACCTAAAAAAAAACTGGCTACCTAGCGGCACCAGTGACACTAATGCAGTGATCAGAAAAACGATCGCTTAGTGACACTGGCAAAAGGGGGTGAAAGGGTTAACTAGGGGCAATCAGGGGGGTTAAAACCTTTATTAGGAAATATATGGGGGTACCTGACGCTATATAAAAACCTGACGGGGAACCTAAATAACGAAATAACTAACTGGCTAACCAGCGTTACCAGTGACACTTATACGGTGATCACTGGTGAAAGGGTTAACTCTAGGGGCAATCAGGGGGTTAAAACCTTTATTTAGGTTGTTATATGGGGTACCTGACCTATAAACCTATTTATGAATCTATATAAACCTGGCGGTTAACCTAAAAAAAAACTGGCTACCTAGCGGCACCAGTGACACTAATGCAGCGATCAGAAAAACGATTGCTTAGTGACACTGGCAAAAGGTGGTGAAAGGGTTACCTGGGGGGCAATCAAGGGGTTAAACCTTTATTAGGGGGGGTAGGGGGCTACCTTAGACCTAAAGGGGCCTAAAACTAACTGCCCTGACAGTTATTTCAGTCACAACTGACACTAAATGCAGTGATCAGTAAATAAATGGGGGGGGGGGGCAGGGGGTGATCTGGGGGTGACAGGGGGGTGGAATGTGTACCTATGTGTACTGGTGTCAGTGTACTGTTGGTGCACCAACCTGTATGTGTTCACTCCTCGGCGTTCCGGTCTTTCTGACCGACACGCCGAGTGTGACATCACTTCCTCTGCCTGTGTTTAGAATGACACAGCCAGGGGAAGCATCTGATTCGCCAGGAGCGATCGCGAGGGGGTGGCCAGAAACCACTGGCCGTCCCCTCATCCCGGATCGCTCCTGAAGCGATGCCGACCGTCCCCGTCGGCGGAGGGGGGTCCGATCGGACCCCCAACCGCCGGAAGAATGTCACGTACAGGTACGGGATTTTGTCTGTACATGCCATTCTGCTCACGTATATATACATGGGGCGGTCGGCAAGTGGTTAAGAACTGGGACATGTAAACTTTTGATCAGGGTCCTTTGGGTAGTTTTTGTCATTATGATTTAAAAAGCGTAAACACAGTTGATTGATAATAAATGGCTTCAGCCAAACACTAACCATGAGTGAAAGAAAAGTTTTTGTGTTATCATTCATATTCTCTGAAAAATGGCCAAGAAATCATAAATTCTGCCAGGGTAGGTAAACTTATGAGCACAACTGTATATGGATGGTATATGGGGGGGGGGGGCAGAACTGCATATATGGATGGTATATGGGGTGTGTTGGAGAACTGTATATATGTATTTTTTTTTGGGGGGGGGGGTAGGAGAACTGTATATATGGATGGTATATGGGGGGGGGCAGAACTGTATATATAGATAGTGTATGGTGGGGGGGGGGGGGGGGGGGTGTGACTGTATATAAGTATGGTGTTACTGGGGGGAGAGGTGAGAACCCTTTGAAATCCTGACATACTAACATCGCAAAAACGTACTTTACAAGCTAGTCTCCCAGCGCAATGTCCACACACTTTTCAACAGAGCAGCAGGGAACACGGAGGCTTTGCCTTCAACCCCACCTCCATGCCCGATCTGCAGCCAGCCATAGGAGAGCACCCGACAACATGGAGGCTCTTATTCTGCCTCTGTGTCCCGTCTGCAACCAGCTAAGCAGCACACTGAGTGGTCGGAAGCACGCCGCTGACAGTGCAGGGGGTAGATGGGGAGGGAGGGAGAGTTGGAAAACTTGGCCCATTATGCAGCAGGAGCAGAAATCACTGAAGACACGGCCGTGGTGGCACAGCTTAGGCACAGGTGCAGTGAGCCACATATTTCATGTTTCAAAACCCAGACTGCCTGGGCGAATCCCGGACAGGTAGCAACCCTACCTGGTACATGTGACAGGAACTTCCCAAGATGCATCTGTAAGACCAGGGTTACATCACCAGTGCTTCATTCAAACAGGAAGTGGAAGAACATGCAAAGAATACTTGTTTAACTGTTTCTCAACTTGGGTGTCATGTGGGATGCCCTGTGGGTTTCTCTGGGGTGCCTCAAGCATGAGATCCAGTTTTCCCTGGATGAGACATTGCATTTCCTGCATTAAGGTAAAAATATTTAGGCATCAGTATCACCCCTTCACCCCTCCCCCCTTATACTAACCCTTAGTCCTCACTTGATCCAGCACTGTGGCCATTTGCAGTGACTCTGTCTTATCTCTCTCCGCTCTCACAGAACAGAGTCAAATCCTGTGATGAGAGAGTGGGAGGCGGGGCCGAGCCGGACTATGTGTGTCAATGGATGGGCTTGAGAAGGAACCCGCACAAGTGCCCCCACAGAAAGTTGTTTGCTATGGGGGCACTTGGAGAAGAGGAGCCAGGGGCACCAGGGGGGACCCATGAAGAGGAGATTTGGCTAGTTCTGTGCAATTCCATTGCAAAGAGCAGGTAAATATACACCTGTTTGTTACAAAAAAAGACTTTACTAGCACTTTAATGTGGTCAAAATATTTTTACCTTAACCACTTCCTGCTCGCCCTATAGCAAAAAACAGTGACAGTGCAAGCTTAATTTCATATGACGTCCTCCTATAATTGCGCTGCCTTGGACTCAGCTGATCACAGATTGGGGTAAAGGGTCAATCACAGCTGCCCTTTACGAAGTGATCAGCTGTGTCCAATGACAGCTGATCGCGATGTAAACATAAGACGGTTATCAGCATTCCTTTCCTCATGCTGACAGTGTGTATTGAGCGTGAGAGCTTGTGTTAAAGGGACATCTACACTGATAATCAGGGCACTGACTGTCAGTGTCTTGGTTATAAGTGCAGTCCCAATAGTGCCTATCTATGTTGCCTATGAGTGCCAACCAGTGCTGCCAATCAGTGCCCCCTCACCAGTGTCACCAATCAGTGCTGCCTATCAGTGCCCTTTAGTGCCACCTATCATTGCAGCCTCATCAGTGCCCATCAATACCAACTATTAGTACCCATCAGTGCGGCCTCATCAGCGCACATCAGTGAAGGAGAACAATTACCTGTTTGCAAAATTCTTTAACAAACTATAAAACATTTTTTTTTTCCAAAAGTTTTGGTCTTTTTTTATTTGTTTAGAAAAAAAATAAAAGAAAGCTCTATTTGTGTAAAAAAATAATAATAATAATAATTTGGGTACAGTGTTGCATGACTGAGCAATTGTCACTCGAATATGTGACAGTGCTGAAAGCTGAAAATTGGCCTGGGCAGGAAGGGGGTAAAGGTGCCCAGTAGGCAAGTGGTTAATGCATTCCCTGCACAAAAACCTCCTACTACCTGTTCTGCACCTCCACCCCTAAACACTTACCTTTCTCCTATCACTAATCCAACACTGGCCCATCTGCAGTACTGTTGTTCCTTTTCCTGCTGTCAAAGGAGGAGGGAGCGGGCAGTGAAGCCATACTACTCTGTGAGTGTCTATAGACGCACACAGCCCAGCTTGGGGTTGCGCATGCATGGCCACTCAGAGGAGATGAGGAGCATACAGAGCCGGCGGGGTCTCCAGAAGAGAAGATAAGAGACCACTCTATGTAATATTGATGAACAGAGCAGGCGAGTATTACTTTTTTTTTTATGAATTTAATGTAATTAATTTAAACCAAAAAAAAATTTGCCTTTAATATCAAAAACTTTGAAAAGCGCTTGTTTTACTAATAAACGTGAGATGATTTCATAGCAGCATCCTGAGGTGTATGCTGATGTAATGAATAGTGAAAGTAGGGACAGGTCCACTTAAGATTAGTAATTGTGCCTAAAATTGGAAAAAAAAATTATAATTTTATAAAAAAAAATCAATCATTTTAGAAAAAAAGGAAAATTAGGAAATTTGAAAAAAAAAATCATTTTAGAAAAAAATAAAAATAAATCATTAAAAAAAAAAATCATTTAAAAAATAAAATCATTTAAAAAAATAATCATTTTTGAAAAAAAAAAATAAAAAGTTTAGTTACTCAAGCCACTCCACCCAGTTACTCCGCCCACTCCAGTAGGTGGAGGCAAGAACACGTCACACAATTTCCCCAGAAATTGTAGATTTTCTAGTTATTATTATTCTTATTATAGCCAAATTTACCACCCTAACTCCTCCCACAGTTTTTACGCTACATACACCGAATATATACCAAAACGTGCGGATTGTTCCCGAATGGTGTGCTATTACTTTGTGGAACGTTTTGCCAAATGGTTCAAGAAATATCGTCATTTTTGCGGCGAAATTTGTCCCATAGGAATGAATGGAGAAATGTTCAAAACTAGAGTGGGAGAAAAAAAATAATAATTAAAAAAAAAAAATAATAATAAAAAAATTAAAAAAAAAATAATTTTAGAAAAATAAATGAAAATTAGGAAATTTGAAAAAAAGTATTTTTTGAAAAAAAAAATAATTTTAGAAAAATAAATGAAAATTAGGAAATTTGAAAAAAATTATTTTTTGAAAAAAAAAATAATTTTAGAAAAAAAATATCATTTAAAAAAAAATAATAATAATTCAAAAAAAATCATTAAAAATAAATAATTTTTGAAAAAATAATTTTTTTATAAAAAAAAAAATCAATAATTTTAGAAAAAAAATGAAAATTAGGAAATTTGAAAAAAATAATTTTTGAAAATTTTTTTTTTTTTTAGAATTTTTTTTATAAAAATCTAAAAAATCATTAAAAAAATCATTAAAAAAATGTTTAGTTACTCAAGCCACTCCACCCAGTTACTCCGCCTGGGTATAATTTTAAAAAAAATAATAATTAAAAAAAATCATTTTTGAAAAATAAAAAAAATTTAGAAAAAAAAATGATTTTTGAAAAAAAAATCATTTTTGAAAAAAAAATATTTTTTGAAAAAAAAAATATTTTTTTTAAAAAAATATATTTTTAAAAAAAATATTTTTTTTAAAACAATATTTTTTTTAAAAAAATATTTTTTTTAAAAAAATATTTTTTTAAAAAAAATATTTTTTTTAAAAAAATATTTTTTTAAAAAAAATATTTTTTTTAAAAAAATATTTTTTTTAAAAAAAATATTTTTTTAAAAAAAATATTTTTTTAAAAAAAATATTTTTTTTTCAAAAAATATTTTTTTTCAAAAATGATTTTTTTTTCAAAAATCATTTTTTTTTTTTTTCTAAATTTTTTTTATTTTTCAAAAATGATTTTTTTTAATTATTATTTTTTTTAAAATTATACCCAGGCGGAGTAAAAAAAATATTTTTTTTAAAAAAATATTTTTTTTTAAAAAATATTTTTTTTTAAAAAATATTTTTTTAAAAAAAATATTTTTTGAAAAGAATTTTTTTTGAAAAAAAAATATTTTTTGAAAAAAAATCATTCTTGAAAAATTATTTTTTGAAAAAAAGAAAATTTTAGAAAAAAAAATATTTAAAAAAAAATAATAATTAAAAAAAATCATTAAATGAAAATAAATGAAAATTAGGAAATTTGAAAAAAAATTATTTTTTGAAAAAAAAATAATTTTAGAAAAAAAAAAATATCATTTAAAAAAAAATAATAATAATTCAAAAAAATCATTAAAAATAAATAATTTTTGAAAAAATAATTTTTTTATAAAAAAAAATCAATAATTTTATAAAAAAAATGAAAATTAGGAAATTTGAAAAAATAATTTTTGAAAATTTTTTTTTTTAGAATTTTTTTTATAAAAAAATCTAAAAAATCATTAAAAAAATCATTAAAAAAATGTTACTCAAGCCACTCCACCCAGTTACTCAGTTACTCAGTCCACTCAGTTACTCCGCCTGGGTATAATTTTAAAAAAAATAATAATTAAAAAAAATCATTTTTGAAAAAATAAAAAAAATTTAGAAAAAAAAATCATTTTTGAAAAAAAAAATCATTTTTGAAAAAAAAAATCTTTTTTGAAAAAAATATATTTTTTTAAAAAAAATATTTTTTTAAAAAAAATATTTTTTGAAAAAAAATATTTTTTGAAAAGAATTTTTTTTGAAAAAAAAATATTTTTTGAAAAAAAAAATCATTCTTGAAAAATTATTTTTTGAAAAAAAGAAAATAATTTTAGAAAAAAAATATTTAAAAAAAAATAATAATTAAAAAAAAATCATTAAATGAAAATTAGGAAATTAGGAAATTTGAAAAAAATTATTTTTTGAAAAAAAAAATAATTTTAGAAAAAAATATCATTTAAAAAAAAAATAATAATAATTAAAAAAATCATAAAAAAAATTATTTTTGAAAAATTTTTTTTTTTAGAATTTTTTTTATAAAAATCTAAAAAATCATAAAAAAAATCATTAAAAAAAATAATCATTTTTGAAAAAAATAAAAAAATGTTTAGTTACTCAAGCCACTCCACCCAGTTACTCCGCCTGGGTATAATTTTTAAAAAAATAATAATTAAAAAAAATCATTTTTGAAAAATAAAAAAAATTTAGAAAAAAAAAATCATTTTTGAAAAAAAAAATCATTTTTGAAAAAAAAATCATTTTTGAAAAAAAAATCATTTTTGAAAAAAAAATCATTTTTGAAAAACAAAAATATTTTTTGAAAAAAAAAATATTTTTGGAAAAAAAAATATTTATTTAAAAAATATATTTTTTGAAAATATTTTTTTTTGAAAAAAAAATATTTTTTGAAAAGAATTTTTTTTGAAATTAAATATTAAAAAAAATATTTTTTGAAAAGAATTTTTTTTGAAAAAAAAATATTTTTTGAAAAGAATTTTTTTTGAAATTAAATATTAAAAAAAATTTTTTTTTTGAAATTTTTTTTTTTTGAAAAAATTAAATAAAAATCAAAAAAAATTTTAAAAAAAATCATTAATAAAAAAATAAATAATCATTTAGTTACTCCGCCCACTCCAGTAGGTGGAGGCAAGAACACGTCACAATTTCCACAGAAATTGTAGCTTTTCTAGTTATTATTATAGCCAAATTTCGCACCCTAACTCCTCCCACAGTTTTTACGCTACATATACCGAATATATACCAAAACGTGCAGATTGTTCCCGAATGGTGTGCTATTACTTTGTGGAACGTTTTTCCGAATGGTTCACAAAATATCGTCATTTTTGCGGTGAAATTTGTATAGGAATGAATGGAGAAATGTTCAAAACTAGAGTGGGAGGTGACAAAAGCTCTGAGGAGAATTATAGCTCCTCCCACCCAGCTCTAAGGGGAATTATAGCTCCTTCCACACAGCTCTGAAGAGAATTATAGGTAGTCCCACACAGTTCTGAGGGGGATTATAGGTAGTCCCACACAGCTCTGAGGGGGATTATAGGTAGTCCCACACAGCTGAGGGGAATTATAGCTCCTCCCACACAGCTCTGAGGGGAATTATAGGTAGCCCCACACAGCTCTGAGGGGGATTATAGGTAGTCCCACACAGCTCTGAGGGGAATTATAGGTAGTCCCACACAGCTCTGAGGGAATTATAGGTAGTCCCACACAGCTCTGAGGGGAATTATGAAATTATGAAATTTGAAAAAAAAATATTGTTTTAGAAAAAAAAATTAAAATTAGGAAATTTGAAAAAAAAAATATTTTTTGAAAAAAAATTTTTTTTTAGAAAAAATAAATCATTTAAAAAAAATTATAATTAAAAAAATCATTAAAAAAAAATTGAAAAAAAAATCATTTAAAAAGAAAAATCATTTTTGAAAAAAAAAACTGGACTGGAGTTGAAAAAAAAAAACCCGGACTGGATTTGAAAAAAAACTGGACTGGAGTTAAAAAAAAACCCAGACTGGATTTGGAAAAAAACTGGACTGGAGTTAAAAAAAACCCGGACTGGATTTGGAAAAAAAACTGGACTGGAGTTGAAAAAAAAACCCGGACTGGATTTGAAAAAAAACTGGACTGGAGTTGAAAAAAAAACACTCCCGGCCCTTTTGTCCCAAAAATGGTCTAAAATTTGCACTCCCGGCCCTTTTAGCCCAAAATGGTTTAAATTTGAACCCCGGACCCTTTAGCCCAAAAATGGTTCAAAATGACCAAAATTGCACCCCCAGACCCTTTGTCCCAAAAATGGTCCAAATTTGCACCCGGACCTTTTGGACCAAATTTGCACCCCCGGCTCTTTTGTCCCAAAAATGGTTCAAAATGACCAAAATTGCAGCCCCGGACCTTTTGTCCCAAAAATGGTCCAAATTTGCACCCTCGGCCCTTTTGTCCCAAAAATGGTTCAAAATGACCAAAATTGCAGCCCCGGACCTTTTGTCCCAAAAATGGTCCAAATTTGCACCCTCGGCCCTTTTAGCCCAAAAATGGTTAAAAATGACCAAAATTGCAGCCCCGGCCCTTTTGTCCCAAAAATGGTTCAAAATGTCCAAATTTGCACCCCTGGCCCTTTAGTCCCAAAAATGGTTAAAAATGACCAAAATTGCAAAATTTGCACCCCGGACCTTTTGTCCAAAAAATGGTTCAAAATTACCAAAATTGCACCCCCAGACCTTTTGTCCCAAAAATGGTCCAAATTTGCACCCCCGGCCCTTTTGTCCCAAAAATGGTTCAAAATGACCAAAATTGCACCCCCGGACCTTTTGTCCCAAAAATGGTCCAAATTTGCACCCCCGGCCCTTTTGTCCAAAAAATGGTTCAAAATGACCAAAATTGCACCCCCAGACTTTTTTGTCCCAAAAATGGTTCAAAATGACCAAAATTGCAGCCCCGGACCTTTTGTCCAAAAAATGGTTCAAAATGACCAAAATTGCAGCCCTGGACCTTTTGTCCCAAAAATGGTCCAAATTTGCACCACCGGCCCTTTTGTCCCAAAAATGGTTCAAAATTACCAAAATTGCAGCCCCGGACCTTTTGTCCAAAAAATGGTTCAAAATGACCAAATTTGAACCCCCGGACCTTTTGTCCCAAAAATGGTCCAAATTTGCACCCTGGCCCTTTTTGCCCAAAAATGGTTTAAAATTTAAACCCCGGCCCTTTTGCCCAAAAAATGGTCCAAACTGACCAAAATTGCACCCCGGCCTTTTGTCCCAAAAATGGTCTAAAATTTTCACAACTGGCCCATTTAGCACAAAATGGTCCAAATTTGCACCCCCTGCCCTTTTTGAAAAAAAACACTCCCGGACCTTTTGTCCCAAAAATGTTCAAAAATTTAAAATTTGCACCCCCGGCCCTTTTAGCCCAAAAATGGTCCAAATTTGAACCCCGGCCCTTTTTCCCAAACATGGTTCAAAATGACCAACATTGCAGCCCCGGACCTTTTGTTCCAAAAATTGTCCAAATTTGCACCTCCGGCCCTTTTGTCCCAAAAATTTTACCAAAATTGCACCCCAGCCCATTTAGCCCAAAATGGTTCAAATTTGCACCCCCTGGCCCTTTTGCCCAAAAATGGTTCAAAATGACCAAAATTGCAGCCCCGGACCTTTTGTCAAAAAAATGGTCCAAAATGACCAAAATTTCAAAATGACCAAAATTGCCCCGGCCCTTTTGTCCCAAAAATGGTTCAAAATGACCAACATTGCAGCCCCGGACCTTTTTTTTTTTTTGTCCCAAAAATTGTCCAAATTTGCACCTCCGGCCCTTTTGTCCCAAAAATGGTTCAAAATTACCAAAATTGCACCCCCAGCCCTTTTAGCCCAAAATGGTCCAAATTTGAACCCTGGACATTTTAGCCCAAAAATGGTTCAAAATGAACAAAATTGCAGCCCCGGACCTTTTGTCCAAAAAATGGTTCAAAATGACCAAAATTGCAGCCCCGGACCTTTTGTCCCAAAAATGGTCCAAATTTGAACCCTGGACATTTTAGCCCAAAAATGGTTCAAAATGACCAAAATTGCAGCCCCGGACCTTTTGTCCAAAAAATGGTTCAAAATGACCAAAATTGCAGCCCCGGACCTTTTGTCCCAAAAATGGTCCAAATTTGAACCCTGGACATTTTAGCCCAAAAATGGTTCAAAATGACCAAAATTGCAGCCCTGGACCTTTTGTCCAAAAAATGGTTCAAAATGACCAAAATTGCACCCCCGGCCCTTTTGTCCCAAAAATGGTTAAAAATGACCAAAATTGCAGCCCCGGACCTTTTGTCCCAAAAATGGTCCAAATTTGCACCTCCGGCCCTTTTGTCCCAAAAATGGTTCAAAATTACCAAAATTGCACCCCCGGCCCTTTTAGCCCAAAATGGTCCAAATTTGAACCCTGGACATTTTAGCCCAAAAATGGTTCAAAATGACCAAAATTGCACCCCCGGACCTTTTGTCCAAAAAATGGTTCAAAATGACCAAAATTGCACCCCGGACCTTTTGTCCCAAAAATGGTCCAAATTTGCACCTCCGGCCCTTTTGTCCCAAAAATGGTTCAAAATGACCAAAATTGCACCCCGGACCTTTTGGCCCAAAAATGGTCCAAATTTGCACCCCCGGCCCTTTTGTCCAAAAAATTGTTCAAAATTACCAAAATTGCACCCCCAGACTTTTTGTCCCAAAAATGGTCCAAATTTGCACCCTCGGCCCTTTTGTCCCAAAAATGGTCCAAAATGACCAAAATTGCAGCCCCGGACCTTTTGTCCCAAAAATGGTCCAAATTTGCACCCTCGGCCCTTTTGTCCCAAAAATGGCCCTTTTGTCCCAAAAATGGTTCAAAATGACCAAAATTGCACCCCCGGAATTTTTGTCCCAAAAATGGTTCAAAATGACCAAAATTGCACCCCCGGACCTGTTGTCCCAAAATGGCCCAAATTTGCACCCCGGACCTTTTTGTCCCAAAAATGGTTTAAAATTTAAACCCCTGGCCCTTTTAGCCCAAAAAAAAGCCGGACTGGATTCGGAAAAAAAACTGGACTGGAGTTGAAAAAAAAACCCAGACTGGATTCAGAAAAAAAACTGGACTGGAGTTGAAAAAAAACACTCCCGGCCCTTTTGTCCCAAAAATGGTCTAAAATTTGCACTCCCGGCCCTTTTAGCCCAAAATGGTCCAAATTTGAACCCCGGACCCTTTAGCCCAAACATGGTTCAAAATGACCAAAATTGCACCCCCGGCCTTTTTGTTCCAAAAATGGTCTAAAATTTTCACAACTGGCCCATTTAGCACAAAATGGTCCAAATTTGCACCCCCTGCCCTTTTGTCCCAAAAATGGTTCAAAATGACCAAAATTGAACGCCCAGACCCTTTGTCACTAAAATGGTCCAAATTTGCACCCCCGGCCCTTTTTTTTCCAAAAATGGTTCAAAATGACCAACATTGCAGCCCCGGACCTTTTGTCCCAAAAATTGTCCAAATTTGCACCTCCGGCCCTTTTGTCCCAAAAATGGTTCAAAATTACCAAAATTGCACCCCCAGCCCTTTTAGCCCAAAATGGTCCAAATTTGAACCCTGGACATTTTAGCCCAAAAATGGTTCAAAATGACCAAAATTGCAGCCCCGGACCTTTTGTCCAAAAAATGGTTCAAAATGACCAAAATTCCCCCCCGGGCCCTTTTGTCCCAAAAATGGTTCAAAATGACCAAAATTGCAGCCCCGGACCTTTTGTCCCAAAAATGGTCCAAATTGCACCTCCGGCCCTTTTGTCCCAAAAATGGTTCAAAATTACCAAAATTGCACCCCCGGCCCTTTTAGCCCAAAATGGTCCAAATTTGAACCCTGGACATTTTAGCCCAAAAATGGTTCAAAATGACCAAAATTGCAGCCCCGGACCTTTTGTCAATAAAATGGTTCAAAATGACCAAAATTGCACCCCCGGTCCTTTTGTCCAAAAAATTGTTCAAAATTACTAAAATTGCACCCCCAGACTTTTTGTCCCAAAAATGGTCTAAAATTTGCACAACTGGCCCTTTTAGCCCAAAATGGTCCAAATTTGCACCCCCTGCCCTTTTGTCCCAAAAATGGTTCAAAATGACCAAAATTGCACCCCCAGACCCTTTGTCCCAAAAATGGTCCAAATTTGCACCCCCGGCCCTTTTGTCCCAAAAATGGTTCAAAATGACCAAAATTGCAGCCCCGGACCTTTTTGCAGCCCTGGACCTTTTGTCCCAAAAATGGTCCAAATTTGCACCTCCGGCCCTTTTGTCCCAAAAATGGTTCAACATTACCAAAATTGCACCCCCGGCCCTTTTAGCCCAAAATGGTCCAAATTTGAACCCTGGACATTTTAGCCCAAAATGGTTCAAAATGACCAAAATTGCACCCCTGGTCCTTTTGTCCAAAAAATTGTTCGAAATTACCAAAATTGCACCCCCAGACTTTTTGTCCCAAAAATGGTCTAAAATTTGCACAACTGGCCCTTTTAGCCCAAAATGGTCCAAATTTGCACCCCCTGCCCTTTTGTCCCAAAAATGGTTCAAAATGACCAAAATTGCACCCCCGGCCCTTTTGTCCCAAAAATGGTTAAAAATGACCAAAATTGCAGCCCCGGACCTTTTGTCCCAAAAATGGTCCAAATTTGCACCTCCGGCCCTTTTTTCCCAAAAATGGTTCAAAATTACCAAAATTGCACCCCCGGCCCTTTTAGCCCAAAATGGTCCAAATTTGAACCCTGGACATTTTAGCCCAAAAATGTTTCAAAATGACCAAAATTGCACCCCCGGACCTTTTGTCCAAAAAATGGTTCAAAATGACCAAAATTGCACCCCCGGACCTTTTGTCCCAAAAATGGTCCAAATTTGAACCATCGGTCCTTTTAGCCCCAAAATGGTTCAAAATGGTCCAAAATTGCAGCCCCGGACCTTTTGTCCAAAAAATGGTTCAAAATGACCAAAATTCCACCCCCGGACCCTTTGTCCAAAAAATGGTCCAAATTTGCACCTCCGGCCCTTTTGTCCCAAAAATGGTTCAAAATGACCAAAATTGCACCCCCGGACCCTTTGTCCAAAAAATGGTCCAAATTTGCACCTCCGGCCCTTTTGTCCCAAAAATGGTTCAAAATGACCAAAATTGCACCCCGGACCTTTTGGCCCAAAAATGGTCCAAATTTGCACCCCCGGCCCTTTTGTCCAAAAAATTGTTCAAAATTACCAAAATTGCACCCCCAGACTTTTTGTCCCAAAAATGGTCCAAATTTGCACCCTCGGCCCTTTTGTCCCAAAAATGGTCCAAAATGACCAAAATTGCAGCCCCGGACCTTTTGTCCCAAAAATGGTCCAAATTTGCACCCTCGGCCCTTTTGTCCCAAAAAT
Organism: Lithobates sylvaticus; assembly: GCA_028564925.1. Lineage (NCBI taxonomy): Eukaryota > Metazoa > Chordata > Amphibia > Anura > Ranidae > Lithobates > Lithobates sylvaticus. The sequence goes on along the minus strand of CM053033.1, from coordinate 107,140,882 downwards.
GGTTCAAAATGACCAAAATTGCACTCCCGGACTTTTTGTCCCAAAAATGGTTCAAAATGACCAAAATTGGACCCCCGGACCTTTTGTCCCAAAAATGGTCAAAATTTGCACCCCGGACCTTTTTGTCCCAAAAATGGTTTAAAATTTAAACCCCTGGCCCTTTTAGCCCAAAAAAAAAGCCGGACTGGATTCGGAAAAAAAACTGGACTGGAGTTGAAAAAAAAACCCAGACTGGATTCAGAAAAAAAACTGGACTGGAGTTGAAAAAAAACACTCCCAGCCCTTTTGTCCCAAAAATGTTCTAAAATTTGCACTCCGGCCCTTTTAGCCCAAAATGGTCCAAATTTGAACCCGGACCCTTTTGTCCCAAAATGGTTCAAAATGACCAAAATTGCACCCCCGGCCTTTTTACATAAATGGACCAACATTGCAGCCCCGGCCTGACCTTTTGTCCCATAAATTCCTCCAACATTTGCACCTCGGCCCTTTTTTCCAAAACAATGTCCCAAAAATTGCTACCCCGGGGTCTAAAATTTGACAACCTGGCCATTTTGCACAAAAATGGTTCAAAATGACCAAAATTGCTGCCCGGACCGTGTGTCCAAAATTGCACCCCCGGACCCTTTTTGTCCCAAAAATGGTTCAAAATGACCAAAATTGCACCCCCGACCTTTGTCACTAAAATGGTCCAAATTTTTTGCACCCCGGCCCTTTTATTGCCAAAAATGGTTCAAAATGACCAAAAATTGCAGCCCGGACCTTTTGTCCCACAAAAATTGACCATAAATTTGCAAATTTGCACCTCCGGCCCTTTTGTCCCAAAAATGGTTCAAAATTACAAAATTGCACCCCCAGCCCTTTTAGTCCCAAAAAATGGTCCAAATTTGCACCCCGGCCCTTTTAGTCCCAAAAATGGTTCAAAATGAACCAAATTGCAGCCCCGGACCCGGACCTTTTGTCCAAAAAATGGTCAAAATGACCAAAATTCCCCCCCGGCCCTTTTGTCCCAAAAAATGGTTCAAAATGACCAAAATTGCAGCCCCGGACCTTTTGTCCCAAAAAAAAATGGTCCAAAAAATGGTTCAAAATGCAAAATTGCACCCCGGCCCTTTTAGCCCAAAATGGTCCAAATTTGAACCCTGGACATTTTAGCCAAAAAATGTTCAAAATGACCAAAATTTTTTTGTCCAAAAAATGGTTCAAAATTACCAAAATTGCCCCCTTTTGTCCAAAAATTGTTCAAAATTACTAAAATTGCACCCCAGAATTTTGTCCCAAAAATGGTCCAAATTTGCACCCTCGGCCCTTTTGTTCCAAAAATGGTCCAAAATGACCAAAATTGCAGCCCCGGACCTTTTGTCCCAAAAATGGTCCAAATTTGCACCCTCGGCCCTTTTGTCCCAAAAATGGTTCAAAATGACCAAAATTGCACTCCCGGACTTTTTGTCCCAAAAATGGTTCAAAATGACCAAAATTGGACCCCCGGACCTTTTGTCCCAAAAATGGTCAAAATTTGCACCCCGGACCTTTTTGTCCCAAAAATGGTTTAAAATTTAAACCCCTGGCCCTTTTAGCCCAAAAAAAAAGCCGGACTGGATTCGGAAAAAAAACTGGACTGGAGTTGAAAAAAAAACCCAGACTGGATTCAGAAAAAAAACTGGACTGGAGTTGAAAAAAAACACTCCCAGCCCTTTTGTCCCAAAAATGGTCTAAAATTTGCACTCCCGGCCCTTTTAGCCCAAAATGGTCCAAATTTGAACCCCGGACCCTTTAGCCCAAACATGGTTCAAAATGACCAAAATTGCACCCCCGGCCTTTTTGTCCCAAAAATGGTCTAAAATTTTCACAACTGGCCCATTTAGCACAAAATGGTCCAAATTTGCACCCCCTGCCCTTTTGTCCCAAAAATGGTTCAAAATGACCAAAATTGAACGCCCAGACCCTTTGTCACTAAAATGGTCCAAATTTGCACCCCCGGCCCTTTTTTTTCCAAAAATGGTTCAAAATGACCAACATTGCAGCCCCGGACCTTTTGTCCCAAAAATTGTCCAAATTTGCACCTCCGGCCCTTTTGTCCCAAAAATGGTTCAAAATTACCAAAATTGCACCCCCAGCCCTTTTAGCCCAAAATGGTCCAAATTTGAACCCTGGACATTTTAGCCCAAAAATGGTTCAAAATGACCAAAATTGCAGCCCCGGACCTTTTGTCCAAAAAATGGTTCAAAATGACCAAAATTCCCCCCCGGGCCCTTTTGTCCCAAAAATGGTTCAAAATGACCAAAATTGCAGCCCCGGACCTTTTGTCCCAAAAATGGTCCAAATTTGCACCTCCGGCCCTTTTGTCCCAAAAATGGTTCAAAATGACCAAAATTGCACCCCCCGGCCCTTTTAGCCCAAAATGGTCCAAATTTGAACCCTGGACATTTTAGCCCAAAAATGGTTCAAAATGACCAAAATTGCAGCCCCGGACCTTTTGTCCAAAAAATGGTTCAAAATGACCAAAATTGCACCCCCGGTCCTTTTGTCCAAAAAATTGTTCAAAATTACTAAAATTGCACCCCCACACTTTTTGTCCCAAAAATGGTCTAAAATTTGCACAACTGGCCCTTTTAGCCCAAAATGGTCCAAATTTGCACCCCCGGCCCTTTTGTCCCAAAAATGGTTCAAAATGACCAAAATTGCACCCCCAGACCCTTTGTCCCAAAAATGGTCCAAATTTGCACCCCCGGCCCTTTTGTCCCAAAAATGGTTCAAAATGACCAAAATTGCAGCCCCGGACCTTTTTGCAGCCCTGGACCTTTTGTCCCAAAAATGGTCCAAATTTGCACCTCCGGCCCTTTTGTCCCAAAAATGGTTCAACATTACCAAAATTGCACCCCCGGCCCTTTTAGCCCAAAATGGTCCAAATTTGAACCCTGGACATTTTAGCCCAAAATGGTTCAAAATGACCAAAATTGCACCCCTGGTCCTTTTGTCCAAAAAATTGTTCGAAATTACCAAAATTGCACCCCCAGACTTTTTGTCCCAAAAATGGTCTAAAATTTGCACAACTGGCCCTTTTAGCCCAAAATGGTCCAAATTTGCACCCCCTGCCCTTTTGTCCCAAAAATGGTTCAAAATGACCAAAATTGCACCCCCGGACCTTTTGTCCCAAAAATGGTTCAAAATGACCAAAATTGCAGCCCCGGACCTTTTGTCCCAAAAATGGTCCAAATTTGCACCTCCGGCCCTTTTGTCCCAAAAATGGTTCAAAATGACCAAAATTGCACCCCCGGCCCTTTTAGCCCAAAATGGTCCAAATTTGAACCCTGGACATTTTAGCCCAAAAATGGTTCAAAATGACCAAAATTGCACCCCCGGACCTTTTGTCCAAAAAATGGTTCAAAATGACCAAAATTGCACCCCCGGACCTTTTGTCCCAAAAATGGTCCAAATTTGAACCATCGGTCCTTTTAGTCCCAAAAATGGTCCCAAAAATGGTTCAAAATGGTCCAAAATTGCAGCCCCGGCCCTTTTGTCCCAAAAATGGTTCAAAATGACCAAAATTCCACCCCCGGACCCTTTGTCCCAAAAATGGTCCAAATTTGCACCCCCGGCCCTTTTGTCCCAAAAATGGTTCAAAATGACCAAAATTGCACCCCCGGACCCTTTGTCCCAAAAATGGTCCAAATTTGCACCTCCGGCCCTTTTGTCCCAAAAATGGTTCAAAATGACCAAAATTGCACCCCCGGACCTTTTGTCCCAAAAATGGTCCAAATTTGCACCCCCGGCCCTTTTGTCCCAAAAATGGTTCAAAATGACCAAAATTGCACCCCCGGACCTTTTGTCCCAAAAATGGTCCAAATTTGCACCCTCGGCCCTTTTGTCCCAAAAATGGTCCAAAATGACCAAAATTGCAGCCCCGGACCTTTTGTCCCAAAAATGGTCCAAATTTGCACCCTCGGCCCTTTTGTCCCAAAAATGGTTCAAAATGACCAAAATTGCACTCCCGGACTTTTTGTCCCAAAAATGGTTCAAAATGACCAAAATTGGACCCCCGGACCTTTTGTCCCAAAAATGGTCAAAATTTGCACCCCGGACCTTTTTGTCCCAAAAATGGTTTAAAATTTAAACCCCTGGCCCTTTTAGCCCAAAAAAAAGCCGGACTGGATTCGGAAAAAAAAACTGGACTGGAGTTGAAAAAAAAACCCAGACTGGATTTGGAAAAAAAACTGGACTGGAGTTG